>OX104059.1:13653705-13694378 GCA_944474145.2 Dicrocoelium dendriticum
CTCCAACTAAAGGTGAGAGAAGTAATGCAGACGTTGAGCGCGTCAAGGTCATGCTACACTACCTAGCCTGTGGAGTTGCATTGTGCTCGCTAGTGCGTGAGTGTCCAACTCCCGACTAACCAGCGATGCTTATTGATTGGTTCAAAAGCGAGTGCTTAGCTAAAACATGTGAACTGTGTAACAGTAAACAGTTGATCTTGTACCCAAGGTGGACTGCCGATGTACTATTGCTTTTGCTTCTACTAAACTTCCAGTTGTAATACTGTTGTTCTGGTTTCCGTTGAGTGTAACACCACTCTCTTTTATCTCCAACCCTCATCCTTTGGGACTGTCTGAGTCACATACGTTTGCTGTTTGTCGACTTATGCTGGGACACTTTAGGTATCCACTAGCAAGTAGAAGGCCTCACCCCAATGCCATTGCTAGCCGTCGATACTTTCTCTCCCTTAGTACCATTAGCAGTTCCTTTCGTTACCTATGGTACTACTCTTCGACTGCAGCGAGTTATTGTAAGTAGCATACATCTTTGCGCTAGGAGCCACTGCTCATCTCTCCCACCCTTACTCTCCTGAATTGCTTGCGACACACCTTCGCTGGTTGGTTGACTTATCCTGTCACTGTAAATAAATAAGTAAATATTTATTCTCGGCGATGCGAGGTATGCCCGCAAGGGCCTGATCAAATAAGTGCAATTATACAGACATGTCATGGCAATTGTAACCTTGACAATCGGAGGTTCTTCATACGTTCTTAGTTGAAACTGTACAAATAGGACAGAAATAAAAATGAAGAAAGCCCAGTGCCATGAGTTCGGGCACGTTCATATGGGTACATTCGTTCTGCCATAAAGTGCAGTTACAATTCAGGCATGAATAGATCCAGAAGTAGGACTGAGCAATTATAAAAGAGCTGGTGAAGACCACGCACAATCGCAATTACACGATACGCTGGGTTCATATGTGTGCAGCGTAAAGAACAATGGTGAATGCGCAGAAAGCCGTGGCGATGAAATATGCAGATAAGAAAGTGTCGGGGTGTATCCATCATGGTGGTAGATAGTCTTGGTCAGGTTGTCAGTGTGAGCTTATTGGCAGTGACTTTATTCAGTGGCGAGTCACCTCTGCCACGTCGCAGTGTTGTCAAACGGACATTTGTGGCCTTTTATAGGGAGAAGGCTTTCCAGGCGAAAACCCACCACGTCCTGGAACACTACCATCAACGCATTCGAACGACAAGCTGCAATTGGCAATGCTTCTTACGGACCGATTATTAGTTCTGTTAGTCGCAGTCAGGATACACACATAATTTTCGCTGGCTAATGCATGATGGGGCGGGACTGCATCATCCATGAGTCCTGTCATTTCCTGACGAAATGGCACGGTTTGTATGGTAGGTAATCTATAAATCGAACATGCTGACATGTTTAGTATTTGTCGTCGGTAGAACCGCGTAACGTCTGATGGGTATCCAATAATATGTTGTTGAAACAAATATTAGAGGAGAATGGCCAAATGCAACCGTTCGGGCCCAAGTAAGCTGCAACGTATCCTGAATAATGAACCGGAAATCCTCCAAGCGTAAGTTCCCTATATTGGGGACATCGGCATTCACGAACGTATGGACGGTAAAAGTAATGCGGGCTGTCCCACATGTGGTAAGTGAAAAGAATTTTAGTAGTGTAAAGGCCGAGCCCATTTGTTCGGCCCCTTACACTACTGAAATTCTTTTCACTTACCACATGTGGGGCAGCCCGCATTACTTTTACCGTCCATATGTTCGTGGATGCCAATGGCCCCAATCAAGTGTAGGTATCCACTGGTAATTAATAGGCTTACTCCGAATGCATTTGCTGGCCACTGATACTCCCTACCCTATCGCCACTCTTTGTCGCTCTGCTTACCTTCCTCACTACTTTGGAGCGATTCGCCGGAGCCTCCATGTCCCTTCTGCGCAGACCTTGAGCATGCTAGGATACACCCCTTTTCCCTCCATCATACATTCTCTTGTAAAGTCTGTATCACTTACCTTCGCTGGCTTGTTGGTGCATTCAGTGATTCTATAGCCATACACTAGTTACCAAGCATCTGATTGGAATGACTACATCTGGCCACTGCTAGTCTTTTCTAGCGCCACCATCTGTCGGTCGACTTAAATTCGACACCCTGTTTCGAAGTACCTAGTGGTCGTAGGCTCCATGCATATGCGATTATCTAGTGCTTGCTAGGAGCCACTCCGTATCTCAATTACCTGTATTCCTTTAGAATATCTGCATGCAACCTGCCCGCTGCCTTGCCGCCAATTGACCTTTAGATCTCCCTCGCGGCAACCTATTTATTTTTCACTTTCTTATTCTGCGCTCCCCATCGTATTAGGCTAGCTACTTGCTGTTCATGCACCTTGCAATCACCACCAATATTCTAACTCCCTTTGCTCTCTCCCCACGCAAGGTTTGGCTCATACTAAACTGATACTTCGTGGATTACTTACTGGTTCAACACTTTTGTCCATACGCCGACGTTAGTAATCTACCCATATGGCTAATGATTCTATAGAACATTCAAAAGGCTTTTCGGCAAATTCATCGTTGCACAGTGTACATGCTTTTGTTTTAACTCTAAAGGTTGTAACATAAGACTTTAACAAGGTTTAACTCCATGCGTGTTCTTGCGGTCTTCTCTCTGTTATCCCTCACTTCCCTTTTGTCCGAGGTCCGGAACTTCTTGGAGATCTGGGATTGGACTGAGGAACAGTTTTCGCCCAAGACGGACGTAACAACCATAAAGGACCTACATGGAGTATGGTTTTGCACCAAAAGGACCCAACTGCAATCGCCACAATCCTTGGCCAGTATGGAGAACTGGACACATCTTCACTCGCCAATAAAGTATACATCTGAAAAATCCAGACAGCAGAAAATTTGAACTTTTGCTCACCCGGACACACAACAAGACTACTATTTGCATGTCCCCATCCTCAACTGGCCTCAACAATTATGGTGGCCCTGATCAAATTATCTGTCTAACCAACAGAGGAAATTGGGAGCCATCTGACTGAGAATAACCGAATATGAAACCAGCCGTCAAACGGATTTGCCAGTTATACAATAGTGTTCAAAATGTTTTGCGGCAGCATTGCAGGACGTGATGGGTTTTCGCCTGGCAAGCGTTCTTCCTATAAAAGCCACAAATGTCTGTTTAACAACACTGCGACGTGGTGGATGTGGCTCGCTACTTAATCAAGTCACTGTCCACAACTACATACTGGCAAGTCAACCAGACTCAAATTTCAACTTTTCGCGATACGTGCAAGAATATTATACTCTCCGTTTACATGCACCGTTTCATTGCATTTATAGTGCCTTGACCGTTTCAACTACAAACGTTTGAACCCGAAGTAGCGTCGTGATACACAACTGCCTATAAACCTTGATCATGCCTGACTTGGTTTTTCTCTATAAATATGAGAATAAACTGTTTAGTTATTTATTTAACTACCGTAGACTCCACGCAACCCTGCACATTGCTGGAGCTCGCTAGGAGCCATTCAGTATCTCCAACTCGTATCCGCTGGGCTGTTTGCATCCCAACTCCGCTGGTTTGTTGACCTCTACTGTGACATTGTGGGTAAGCCCTATTAAGGCTTAAAAATATGCCATTCCTGGCCAATGCTCACTCTCTTATAACGCTGGCAGCTGTCGTTCTTTTTTCTCGTCAACTATTTTTGTAAGCAGCTGGTCGTCGTAGGTTCTATGCATCAATGCGCGTATCCGGAGCTTGCTAAGAGCCAATCATTTTCTCCAATCCTTATTCATTTGGACTATTTGCATCACAACTCAGGTGTTTTGGTGAGCTGTTCTGTAGCACCGTAGGTCTCCACTAGTAACTGAAGGCTTACTCCGAGTGCATTTGGTTGTTACTGACCTCTCTTCCTAGCGCCGTTATTTGTCGCAAGCCTTACTCTTGTCCTGCCTTTTTGGCAGCAGCTAGTCTCCATAGGTTCCATGCATCCCTCAGCATATCCGGAGCTCACTAAGCGCCACTCCAAAACCCCAACGTTTACTCTCTTGGACTGAGTGCATCACAAGCCAACTGGTTGATGACCTGTTTTGTGACGCTGTACATATGCACTTAGAACTGTAGGTCTAATAAGAAGGCCATTGCTGACCGCGGATCTCTCTATCCTAATGCTGATATCTGTCGTTCGACTTAATCTCCTCACCTCTTCTGGGCAGCAACTAGCCGCTGTAGGCTCCATACATCACTGCGCATGTCCGGACCTTGCTAACAGCCACACCACATCTCCAAAATGTATCCTCATGGACTGTTTGCATCCCAACGCAGCTGGTTTGGTAACTAATGCTGTGATAACGTTGGTATCCACTAGTGACTGATGGCTTAATCCGGATGCCGTTAGTGCCACTGATCTCCCTTTCCTAGCGCTAACCTCTACCCTCCGCCTTACCCCGTTACTTCTTCATAGCAGCAGGTAGTCGTCGTGCGCTCCATGCAACACTGAACATATCCAGAGCTTGCTTGGAGCAACCCCTATCTCCAAACTTTATTCTCTAGGATCGTTTGCCTTACAACTAAGCTGGCTTGGTGACGTATACTGTGACACTGTAGGTATCCACCGGCTACCAAACGTCTTAATCCAACACCTCTACCCGCCCATTGCTACTCACTATTCTAGCTCCGTTAACTCTGTTCAGCAGCAGTGAGTCGCCACGGTCTCCGTGCATCTCCGTGCATATCAGGAGCTACCTAAAAGCCCCTCATTATCTGCAACCTTTATTATCTTTACCCTTTTGCATCACTATTCAGCTGTTTTGGTGACCTGTACTGGGCCAAGTTAGGCTACAATTAGTAACGTAAGGCTTAAACTGAATGCAATTCCTGGAAAATGCTCTCGCTACTAGCCCCGTTGTGTGTCGTTCGTCTAACTCTCGTCAACTGAATTGACAGCAGCTAGTGGTCGTGCATTGATGTGCATACCCGGAGCTTGCTAGGAGCCGCCATTAGCACCAAATATTGTTATATTGGACTGTTCGTATCACCATCTAGCTGGTTTATTCACCTATTCTGGGCCAACGTAGGTAACGACTAGTAACTGATGACTGAATCCGAATGCCACTGGTGGTTACTGATCACTACCCTAGCGTCGTTATCTATCGTTTGTCTACGCTTTATCTCCTCCGTTTAGCTGCCGTGAGTCACTGTGTGTTCTCCGCATCTCTGCACATAGCCGGAGCTTGCTATGATCCAATTCCTATCCCAACCACAGTTTGTCTCTTGTACTGTTTGTATTACCTTCCTTCGTTGGTTCCTTTGATTTATTGCTTGACACTGTAAGTATGTACAAGCGAAAAACGCCTTCTTTTTATGGTTCCACTTCGCCAGCTGCGCTCCCTCATAGCACCGTTACCTGTAGTTCATCTCACTTTCCCCCTGCGTGGAAGCAGCTAGGGGTTTTAGACTCCATGAAATTCTGCGCAAATCCGGAGTTAGTTATGATCCAGTTCTTTGCCCCTCAACCCCTAGTCCCTTAGCATGTTTGTATCATTCATGTTCGCTGCTCTGTCGCCTTTTTCTGTGACACTGTAGGTATTCATTTGTGACCGAATTTCTTAAGTGAGTGGCTAGTTAGCCACTAACGATCAGTCCACCATCGCTATTAGCCTTAGGTTGTCGCACCTTCAATACCTCTAGCTACCGCGATTCTGCGTACGCTTCCCGCATCTTCGTACTTATTCGGGGTTTGCTAGAAGTCATTGCTTATCTCTCCAAATGTATTCTCTTACTGTTCGCATCATTTACTTTTGCTGGTGTGTTAACCTATTCTGTGACACAGTATGTATCCGGTTATCTAGTTCGCCTAAATAAACTATCAAGTTTGGCCACTGAAACCCAGTCCATTAGCGCCATCTCTCAGTTCTCCCACCTTCGACACCTAGTCGCTTGTTCGTATCCACTTAATCCTAGCAGGCTTCTAGTATTCTCAGCTTTTCATCCTTACCTACGCTATGTACATAATAGTTCTTATGTGGCTTACGATAATCCTCATCCCTTAGAGTACATCCAACTCGCCACATCGTCACTGTACCTTCTGGTTTCCAACTGCAACCAATAGTGAGTACACAGCCACCTTCGCGTCTCCGGTTGAATTCTAACCCCAAATGCTGATAACTGATAGATTTCATACCAGAGCCATATTCTTCCTCCTCAGATACATAACCTTAGTTTACCCGTTGGATCATGCCTTCTGTTGCATACTCAAAAACATTTTCAGCCTAATATCTGTTACATATTATACACCATTTTACCGCTTTTAAAAGTCTTAAGGTTGGAGTTTCCCACTGCTTGGTACCATGATTGTCCTTTAGGTCTTCCCTCGGCCTCTTCTCTCTATCCGTTTGTTCTGAAGTCGTAAACGTCCTAGACGTGCAGGATTAAGCTGTGGAACCGCCTTCGTCTGTGTTGGGACGAAATAACCAACACGGACTTACCTGGAAAGTGGCTTTACTTCAAAACCAATCATCTGCACCCAACGTCTTAACTACCGCTGTCCGCTGAGGAAAGCTGGACACGAAATCTGTACATTCCAGATAATGTACGTAAGCAGAGAAAGTGTGGCCACATACACTAAATATTATACTTACCTGCAAAAGCATTATTCCGACGCGACTGGCCTCAACGTCCATATTGGGCTCTGACTGAGCCATTTATTTAGCCAACAAATGAGCCATTCGGGAGCGCATAGCTCAATTAGCAATTGCCTCCCTACAAAACGCCTTAAAATTTCGGTTATCAGCACTGTAGCGTGGCGGATGTACTCGCTACTGAATAGAGTCATTGCCCCCTGGTACACTCTGGAATATCTACTAGAGTCCTATTTCAATAATTTAGCAACAATAATACAGGTATCTTCAGTCTTTGCATACTGTCCCCACTCCACCTACCGAGCTTCTTCTATTGACGCTGCACACATTTGAAACCACTTTCTCGGCATCTCACTGAGGACTTTGCTCCTCATGAGTGTTTCGGCCGTTGCTGCAACGTGTACAACTTTTGGCCACAGCAAATTACGTGCGTTGTAACCTAACCGTTGCGCAACCTAATTGCTTATAAGTTTTGATCACGCCAGAATTAATGTGCCTCGAGGAATACGAGAATAAAATAGTTGCTTATTTATTTAATTTATTAATCTGGCTGCTTAACAGTACGCCATGTTTTTTACTAGGGACACTGCTTTTTCCTGCGTCAGTTTCGTGGGCGCCGAGGTGGTCGTCCGGCTTTCCTCTCTTGATACTGTAAAGTTTAGTAAATTCAGTCATGGCGGTCGCCACTACGTTGTCCACTCTGGCTCGTAAGATAGACTGGTTGCAGGAGACAGCGCTGGTCACGAGCATCGTCTTTTGTTGAAGCTAATTGTGCAGGGGACTCTGCTGGGTGCCCACTACAATGTCGAAAGCGCTTGTGGTCGCATGTATAGCAGCGTGATATTCCGTAACACAGTGTCAGCAGCTGCCACACTTACTGCTAAACGCTTATTGGACGACCAGCTGTAGTTTAAAATGTGTTTCGCGAAGGTTCTTCTGTCTGCGCCCCTTGGTGTTGGTTGTAGGAAATTGATGAGGATGGATAACGTCCCGGATAACGCGCTAAACCTTCGAACGCGCTTGCAATGTGTAGTGCAGCGCACCGCTGGCTAAACGCAACGCGCCGCTGCGTTTTGCTTTCCAACGGATTGGCACAAATTTTACGGTTCAGCCGGATTACCTGGCGGATAGGTTGACGCTAAAAGAGGCGGCGAAATAGCCCAAACGCAGGCGCGTGATTGGTGAACAGGATGTCCGGTCGGTGGGTATTCGCGTATTCAGCCCGCAGACTTAACACACCGCCAGTGCCTGTTTTGGTAGCGCACGATCCAGATCTGATCAGTGCGTAAGCGTGTACCTAATGCTCAGTAAGGTGCGCAGCCTAAGGAATAAGCTGTACCAGGGAGGTTTGCTATTATTTGCGTCTCCCAATAGACAAGATGAAACGTAGCTGTCTCAGGACATCACGGACAGTGGAATACATCTGTATGGTTTCGACCTACTTAGAGGTGTTCCTTTCGTTCGCTGACCAGGCAAAGTGCGCTGCGCTTCTATTTAGCTGTAAATTTGGCGTTCTGCGTACCTACATGTTTTGGCTGACGTACAAACTATTCCCGTTCTGCCGGTAGTGAGTTACACTACCTCGGCCCAGCTTACAGTTGTGCTTGTGTACAGAAGCCCTGAGAGCGCATTTAAAGCGGTGCTTGACTTCAGTCGCTCCCAAACTTTGATACTGGGTTCTTTCAAAATACCCGAATTTTGTCCAGCAAATCTTTCTTATACCTCGGGTTTGGTGATTTTGGTGCAGTTTCTTTCGATAGTACGCCTCAAGTATCATGGCTTCAGTTCCCGTACCTCCTCACTAGTTAAATGGACGCCCAAAATGTGGCTATTTTGAATCTTGCTTTTGTTAATTCACTAGACTTCTTAGGTAACAACACTTGGGCTCTCCCTTAGGTGCCGACGTTGACGTACATTTATCCTTTGACCGCCCTGTGTTCAGTCGACACCAGAGCATCTCTGAGCATTTTCCCGACACGTGGCGCGCCAAATGACAAGCATTGCCTACCAAGGCGTTCAAGCCGATCACCAGAGTCGAATGCAGTAGGGATGTCCAGGTATTCAACGATGGTAGGTCGCTGGTGAAGGTGCCTCCGTTTCAGGATTTGACGGAGTGTGGACATCTGATTTATCCACCGGCGGCATGGTCCAAAGACAGCTTGTCCATCTCGGTACTAGGTTGCGCAATTCGAAGCTTGTCAAGGGGGTTGTATAAATGCCAATGGCTTGGAAGCAATCGAAATGAGAACACTCCTCCGATGAATGTTAAATAAAGTGCGGGAATGCTTCTTAAAAGCCCGGAAGGATAGCAGTTGCGCCCTAGGAAATGAGCACTTTTTCTTCAAGGCAAATTTGGAGAGCAATGGGATCAGCTAGCTTATGATAACTGGGTCTCCATATTCGAAGAGCGGCGGAGTACATCTGCCTGAACCGGCAGCCTTTACTTTTCCTTGGTGCTGCATCGCACGACAAACATTTGCTTCGCTTGGTGGATCAAGTGGGACGACGCAGGACTGACAGCTCTGTTCGCAAGGAATATAAGTGGTCGGTGTGAGCCAAGTGGACGGAGACTAAAGATGTTCGGTCCACCGGTCGTTGTGGCTGAGTAAGTGGACAATCGGCGGACAAATCGCTTCGCATCTATCCTTGCTGACACCAGGCTACCTGTGATCCTTTGACCGAATGATCCAGAAACGTCTGAGAATACCTCCTGAGAAGGCAGCGGCCCACGTTTACACAACACGCGGTGACCACCAGGCTTAATGATCACAACGTGTGCCTTGTTGGACCTGCTGAATGACAGAGGCGCGCCATTCATCATGATTAGACACAGCTGGAACATTCCTGTGGCGCCCGCATAACTCCTAAGCGCGCGTGGAGTTTCAGACCTTAATAGTGCGCAGAGTTAGACCACAGAGTTGCTGTGCGGAAGAGAGCATGGTCTTCTGTGTGCCCGTGTAGTGCTCACCCTTACTTTGCGGTAGGTGACATCAAAGTGCAACATCCAGGGAAGCCGGATACCTTCGCTGCAGCGAAACAGTAGATCAGCTATTGGCATTGTCCAATGCCTTCGGTGGCACACCTACCAGACGGGTTACTTGTTGGGTGAAGACTAACTCATTCTTAATCCCGAGAAATTCAAGAATAAACTATTTATTTAGTTAGTTATCTACCTGTTCATTTAACAAAACAGGTTTTGGGGTAGACGCTCAAAGCTGAGATAGCATGGAGCACCAGCGCCAGACATTGTCTCTGACAGTTGTAGTGCACCTTGGGATGCTCAACGGTTTGCTACAGTCTGCTTTAAGGCGGCAAGCTTTTGGTCAAATTGGTCAGGCTATTGGACTAAAGGTAGGGGTAGCTTACCTAAAGGGAACCTTGACAGCCCCTACTGCCTTGTGGTACAAACTAGTAGGCAAAGGGTTAGGGGAGGTGCACCTGTAGAAAAACACCAGCGTCGACGTAGGCCGCCGGCGGGTAACATCTGAATAAGATTGACAACACTCCCACCTTTTTGCGTTTTACTTCTTTTTCCCTCTTCCCTATCTATTGAACGATATGCTGTCGCTGGACTAGCATGGCTACTACTACGGAATGCTGTTTGGAACACCGAACGCTATGCTATCGTTTATGGAGACAGTTATGTTATCGGCGCCAGGAGCCTACGTGAACGGCCTTCACTTATGCTTATTGGGTTCCATGATATTTGCAGCCTTATGGGCTCTAGAGAAGCGTCATATACTTGATACACATGTCTTAATGACTTCTTATTAGTAGTGCTATATTGGTCGCAGAGCATTGGCGTCGTTATCGGACCCAGCATAATCGCCGTCGTTGAAAACATAGTCCTTAAATGCAGGCGGTTACTAATACCATAATGGCCCAGCAGCGGTGGTATAGTAAGCAATGCTAACGAATGAAAAGCGAATGCATTTGCACGCCCACAGGAATGATTTTAACTGTTCCCAGCGCAGCTGTATCAATTCTGCCACTATGGAATTAGCAGTGACTGGTCTCACATACGTTCTTGACTGACAGTACATAAGTTTACGTAGGTCTCACGTTGGTGGCAGCATAATCGGCACGGGAGAGGACTGGGCTATAGGCGGAGCGCGCCTCCATAACCAGTAGTTATGAAATGCATATAGGTCGCATGGATGGCATTATTGTTTCTAGGAGGGAAGCCGCAGTGGTAACCTTAGGCTTTGCGACAAAAAGAACGTAGGTAGTGGGCTTTGTTAACGCTACTGATAAAACTGGAATACCGTCACATTTCTTTTCATTGTTTCCGCGATTGTACGCAACTGCGTTGAATGCATTATGCTGAGTAATGGTGGCAATGTGGAAATGGTAACGTAAAAGAGACACAAATGGAGCGCTGCCATCTGTACCGATTCCGAACATTCACGTCATCATGGGGAGCAGGTGAGTGCTCTTGACCCACAAAGCGCGAACACTGAGGAATGGTAAATGGAAATTTATTCCGTAGACACACATGAAAGCAATGTGCATAGATGTAACGGGGGGTTGACTTACTCAATCACACGGAAGCGATGTAGCGCACCTCCCAGTAGTGGTGGGTATGGTTCACGTCATCAATTTCTTAGACAAAATTACCAGAAAATAAAGAATAACGTAGTCCGGTGGTAAATGTTGAATAACTTTTCATGGCGGTGCCACCCAACAACAGGAGAAGAGGGCATACGGGCGACTAACCCATCGTAGCTACAAATTCCACCATTGCTAAATGTTTGGTCTGGCATTGTCACCTACCTTGTCTAGAAGTTGATTTCGGAAATGGTATAGTGACCATTGCTGCCACGTCGGAACCACAGTAATGCGGTGGTTTGCGGACAGGCGGATGAGATAATTCACACCAGCGGCCGCAGACTGCAAAGGAAACTGATAGCGGTAAACAACGTGCTTACCGGCTGCTGTGAGAATACACTGCACACCACTTGTATGGTTGGTCAAGGTTAATATGCAATGCTAGACGTCAATAAGAATGAAGCTTGGTCTGCGTTTGCAGTACTGAGTCACTTCAGCGTAGGTGAAGGTAACTTACCGGTTAATGCATAGGTTATCTCCTGTTCAGTTTTTCCTATTCAAATGTGTTTAGTAAAGACCAATGCATGGCGCTAAGAGTGAGAAGTCGTAACTAAATGTTTGTTAGTGAAGCGAAAAAGCGTGATTGTAGCTGCTACGCTGTCCGAAAATCCAGAGATAGGTTACGACAGCAGTTGCACACAGTATTCAAGTGGACTGTCCGGTACGTTGTTCGGTGGACGATTACGGATCCACCTCATGCACCTATGTCCCAGTGCTCAAACCGTTGAAAGCCGTCCGGTGTTTAAATGGTGCTTGCAGATGGGAAACGAAAGGCTATATCACAGATGGTGCAGCTGAGAAGCGCCGTGAGGTCATTCACGCAGACATGGATAATGGCAACCAGTTAGCTTTCGGAACTTCACGCGCAATAGCTACTTACGATCGGGAAGCCGCGGAAACTCATACCACAAAGCGATCTCATAAGTGACAAGTGCTATGAAATCAGAGTATACACATTGCAATCGCTTGCCTGTGTAAGGCGTGGGCTGCAGTATCACCGAGGACTCTGCGTCCGGCAGCGGCATTCAACGAAGCAGGGAATTGTTAGAGCTTCTGTTGATAGGTAAGTGAATGAAAGAAGCACACTTAAATGTTATCATGATGACAGACGTTACGGCTGGCGGCGATGTTGTCGGAGGATGCTACACAATAAGGCGACGTGGGGAGGACGTGGTGAGTAGGTTTAGTGGGCTGAAAGCAGAGCGTATGCATTTAAGGCACTTGCTTGTGAACATATGTGGTCTTAGTGTGACTGTAGACAGTGGGTAAGGCTGCTGCACGCGTTGAAACTGGGCATCGTTACCATTTCTGTGTTGTCATGCTGCAGTACGTTACGGCTGGGGGTTATGTCGGTGGAGGATCCTACGCAACACGGCGGCATGAGGGAGTATGTGGCGAGTGTGTTACGTGGGCTGTACTCGGAAGAATCAGACGGCCACAACTTATGTGAAAGAAAGCCCGTTGTATACCGAAGTGAAATCATGAGTCATACGAAGACAAGAATTAGGTAACAAGGAAATGTCGTGCATTCAGTGAAACAGGGATGACATGTTCACTTACATGATATGCTCAAGTAATGTAGAGAAACCTAATTCTACCACGCAGTATCATATCCATGCACCGTTTGAAGCGGGTTCCACACTTTTACCTTACTACAGCGCTGCCTTGCCCAACAATCTTTCCCGAGTGCCCAACGAGCCACAAGGCACTCGTTATTATGTATCAGTGTACCCGCGTGCCCTCTGATTGTCTCACTGACGCCTGCTTTCCTGGGACCAATGGTGCGGATCAGCTGGAAGGGCTTGACGTAATTGCCTACTGCTCCAACCTCCTACATTTCTTTGGCCCAGTGGTAAACCAGGCTTCTTTGTCAGCACGTACGCTGTCGTACTTCCCGCCTACTAGGCCGACTGTGCACTTTGTGCTCATATACAGCCTAGAGGTTTGTTCTAGATTCCAAACGGTCCACGGACCTCTCGAAAATAGTGGCTGGTGCCGTGACGGTTGAAAGTGCAAAAACAGGTGCTTCGGCGTCGTGCATGGCGGCTGAAATCCTAAGCCGCTTAAGGTCATTGTCATAAAAACGAGATCGCAAAAGTTCGGTATGCAGTGTGGCTTGATAGGCCTGCTTGACAAAGCGGGAGCCAATTTCTTAGTTACTAATCGGAGGGGACGCCTGGAGCGCCCCCGGTAAAGTTCATGGAGAAATGACAGCTTACCAAGGCATGATCATAGTCGACACAGGTACTCCAGTATGACCGACAATCCAGGATGGAAGCACGCCAGCTTTAACTTATGGCTATGTGGTCAACTTGGGCCCATCGCTGGCCAGCTACAGGAGGACGCCAAGTGTAACTTTGCAGCGCACTGCGTCGTAAAGCCGTGCTACTAAGAAACAACCATCTCTGCAAACAATTGTAGAAGACGCTCGCCATTGCTAGTCCGTCCGAAGTTAAGCCTGGAATTAGCACCCGGGTGAGCTTCTAAAGAGCGCAGACGCCGTACTTGTGCGTGTCAAAAACGCAACACACATATCAATACTTGCGACCACAGGGATCACGCTTCCGTACGCTGTCTTTTCTCCAAGTAAGTCACCGGGCGGCGCACCAAGCGTTCCCTGCGGCGGCTCACTGAGTGTTACGCTTAGTGTTTGGTAAGTCCAGCCTATCAGGACGCACTGCGTACCGAAATTTCGACGTCTTATCTCAGTGACACTGAACTAATTCGCTGCCACCATGCTAGCACACAGGTTTGCCCTGAGATTTTTGCGAGCCTCATTGTACTCGCTTCCAGCCGGAATACGTCGGCGAGCATCCATAAGTTCCAAAGAATGGGTAGAGACCCAATGTCCGGTTTGGCAATTTGCTTTGTCACATGAAGACATGCCTGCTAACAGCAAAGTTTGGCGAATATGCGACCAGTGATCTTCAACGGTGTGTAGTGGACGCTTACTCAGCCCAGATGTCAGCACACCTTGGTACACATTCAGAACGTCTTGCTTCGCCAGCTGACTGGTGTCGATCCGTATGCATCGAAGTTGCGGACGTCCACCGAAACGCACCAGGAGGTCGGCACAGAAAAGTGCGTGGTCAGAGTTCACACTCGTGCTGCAGATGAAGCGCCCAGGTGAAGCTCATCAGATGACAATTTTCCGACCTGGGCGTTTAGATCGCCAGCCAAAACCAAAGTATCCATGCTTCTTCTGTAACGAAAGTGCTTGTGAAGATGCCGATAGAACTCAACTTTTACTGAATCGGTGCTACAGTTTGTAGGGGAGTAGGCTGCGATGACGAACAGGCACTGTTTGTCCCCGCGCGACTTCGTAGCACGAAACGAACTATCTAATCTAACGGCGCACATCCTACTGTTTACTGGGATCTAATCAATCAGGGCAGCATCAGCCAGGGGAATCAAAACAACGCTGACGCCAGCTTGACCGGCATTTGAAGCTGCATCATCGCCAGACAGGTGCAATGAGAATGTGCTGCCAGGGTCAAAAGTGAGGATCGCAGGGTAAGCACGGAGATAGAATCTAGCAAGCAAGTTTCTGTTAAACAGCAAATATTGATCGATAGGGACTCAAGTGTGCGGGAAAGTGCTGCCTGTTGGCCAATCTGCAGAAAAGTGCGCATGCTGAGGCATGCCAGTCTTAGCGAGACGAGAGGAGTCCAAAGGAAAACGGATGGACGGACGTTGTACGCTTTGTTGAAAATGGACTTGTTTACTGGATTAGAGAGGCGCAGGGCAATTGTGGGTGATTTGAAATTAGAAGACAATGGACTACTGAAGTAAGCTGGGGGAGGGCCAAGCATTGGGGGCCTGAAAATGGGGAAAATAAGTAAAGTTGGAGCTGGATGATAAGAATGAGGAAGCGCAAAAGGGTATAAGAAGACGGGAAGGCCTAAGCAGTAGCATCCATACCCTATCCACCCTGCTCCATGCAGCAGATAGGGCACCGTTGATTATCCTCTGCGACGGCCAGAGCATCAAGAAAATATTGTAGGAAAGGTTCATTCTATTGCGTGGGCAGAAGACTGTCAGGTTGCCCAGGCCTATACAGGAGAACGATTAGGGGTCTCAACCAAAGCCTTTGGTTCAAAAACCTTACCGTAAGACAGCAGGTTTTGGCACTGGACTACAGAGCCCGTTTTACGAAATGGTGAGCCACCCCTCATTCCAACCACCAACCTGGAGGACTAGGAGGCTGAGTTTCTCTGACCTCTAACCCTTGACCAATCTGGTGTGCCTGGCTCTGAAGATGCAAAGTAAGCGCCACCCAGCATAGCTTAATGGATCTCTGAGGTACGCAAACCATCGCAACAGTGTAGGGTCCAGCCTGATTGGCATAACAAGGAACCTCTTACTATGGATCAGTGACTTCTTGCAAGGCAGGAACGTGGAAGTCAAAGTAAACGATATCCTTTCATTCCCAGTACCTACATAGAGTGGCGTACCACATGGCACCGTTCTCGGACCGGAATAGTTCAAGATATATCAATGATCTACCCAGTATTCTACAAACCGACTGTCTGATTTATGCAGACGACCTCAAGCTATGGTCGGAAGTGTCCAGCCTCGAAGACGCCGACCGATTACAGGAAATGCTTGATCTAACACACTCTTGGTCCATCAAGTGTGGTTTGCCCATCAACAAAGATAAGTGCTCAGTCCTTTTTGTAAGTGTTGCTGAACCACTAAGCATCACATTGGCGCGCACATACTCAAGGCTGCCACAAGGAAAAGAACCTGGGCACAATAATTTCTTCTGATCTCAAAACGACCCTCGACACGTTAAAGAGAACTGCTGTGGCGAACAAGATATGGAGCGTCATAAGGAAATCATTCTCTAAAATGGTGCCTCACACATTTAGACTTCTCATCACCTCCTATATCCGTCCCATTCTTGAAATCGGACTGCCGGGCATAGCCTTACTATCTATACATGAAAGTGAAAAGATAGAAAAGATTCAGCGACCAGCCTCGAAATTTGTCCTTGGGCTACGCAAACTCCCGTACCCCACTCCACTAGAGAGGATGAACCTCTTTTCCTTAGACTATCGCCGACGTCGCGGAGACTTCACCTATACGAGACGCATCCTACGTGGAGAATAAGAAAACGAGCTAAGGCGGTATTTTCGGCTAAGACTTGGAGGCTCCACTCGAGGTCAAAGCTGGAAGCTGTTTAAACCGAGGAGGTTCAAGGTCCGCTCAGATGTTACTCTCTCTACTCATGTAATTAATTACCGGAACCGACTGCAGGACCCGCTTGTCAATGCACAACCAGAAAGGAGTTTCAAGCGTCTGCTAGACATCTTCCTACCGAATAATCCAAGATCCAACAGGACTGTTACCACATCCTGATCTATGACACAGCCAATTCGCCCTCAATCATTAGAAGGTCGGGAAGCGAAGGAGCTGACACGGGATCTCCTTTCTGCTCGCTATCATTCAATGAACATAACACTTTTGAACACGGACATCAGGGAAACCCCTCTTTCTCCTGCGTCTCCGTCAACCGCCTGTTCTGTGGATATAGCCAAGGCTTCCTAAAATGGAAACCATGACAATGACACAAATGCAATCCCCCTCGTGCGTAAAATTCAACCTTCAACTTGAAAGAGAAATGGGCTAAGCAATCCGGCATCCTGTAGCGGTGTAGCATTTATTATACCGTAAAAACAGCAACTTACAGTTCCCAGGAACGTTGTTACTCCTGCCATTAACACAGAGATACGGCACGTACCATTACGGCTACTCATCTGGCAACCCCTTCTACTTTTGCCGTTCATAATGCTGTGGTGTTACAGCCGTATGCTTGCAAAAAGCTGTGGCAGTTGCAAATGTCTTTACATCGGACTTAACCTCATCAAATTTCCGATAATAGTATGCACCAAAAAAGATAAGCTCTCAGACTCATCCACCAGGATGACAGTTAAAATGTGGCGCCAAGTGCTTTCCACTACTCCATTAGTCTATCACAACAACTAAATATGAGAACCACATTAACCTTCTTCAATACAAAACATACACCCTGTTAACATGTGTATGCTATATATACACAAGCCGCTAACTGATAGCAACCACTCCAGTTGGCCTAGCATACCTAACGAACCAAACACGCCGCTAGGCAAATCTCAGATATGACAGTCCCGGTCCGGCCCGCCATTCGGCAATCAAGCCGTCCCGTGTCTCCTCAATTTCCCAGTATCAAGTCGACAAGTAAGTTGTATTCCAGCGTAGTCCATATTGAGAGCGGCGTTTCCTCTGCTCTTTACCTTCCCAGTTCGCCCATGTTTTTGAAGTAGCTACCTATCGAGCACTATCACGCCTTCCACCTAGTCAACTTTTAGTGACTTGGAGATGGTTCCGTTGGTCTGTGTAATATATTATTAAAATATAATATCATTCTCTACATAGACCACGTAGGTAGCTTGCCTGTTCACACGATGACTACATGTGTTTCAGTCATCCAGACGGATCGCATTCACGCGCTTCCAGCTTTTTCGCCTTGACGAGCGTTTGCTGCGTCTCGGCTAGCGGACATACCTATCCCCTAGCTAGAACCATTTTACGGTGCGTTTCCACAATAAACGTCTCTCTTGCCTATATCCGTCTTTTCTGACTTTATTTGGGGCGGGATAAACCTGATATATAGAGACCGAACGATTCCGCTATAAACTGGTGACCCTGACCGAAAACTGGTAAGCCAACTAGTTCATAGAGTTGTAGAGAGCAGAAGAGAAAAGCCGTGTCACTTCTATTATCTCCCGTTCATTGGCTGGATGACACGCGTCGTTGCTAAATTGTGTTCTCCGAGGGACTGTTACAGGTGCAGCAACAATGGCGGAATCTAGGCATGCTCAGCAAGTACTTGTCTAAAAGTACTTTAAAACATTTCCCTGTCTGGGCACTTCCTCCCACATTCAGGCAGATTGTTCCACACCTTCACACCCCGTGTGGGTAACGCGCCATCGGACCGGGCATGGTTCCTCTGAAGTTTACAAGGTTCTAAGCCGTGGCCCCGTTTCAAACAGTCTCCTTCCCCAACTCACCCCTTAAACAGCATCTAGTATAAATCAGATCACCACGGTAGTCCAGAGCAAACAACTTCATACAATGGAAACGAAGGGGATAAGGTAAAACACGTAGCATAGACACAGACGTGAATTCACGCCTCTAAACTCGAGCAACACACTGAACTTCCTTGAGTGGGTGGATGGCAGGTAGTCTGTATTCCAGTATTGGACGAACGTGGAAGGAAAACCTGAGCCTGAAGTTTTGCGGTGTCGATTGGTAGATCGACCCTCGTATGGCACAGCATTCTGTTGGCAGATGCTACCTTTCACAACGTGTCCTGGTTTGTCCTTAGGTCTGGAGTAACAATTAAACCCAAATCACTTACTAATTTTTCTTTCCAGGTTCGTCGTTTTCACACTTTTGCTTATTTCGGGTTCTATATCGCTTACCTTGTATCATTTTTCTGCTGTGGACAAGTGTCACGCAGTACTCAAAAGCCAGGGTGCAACTGTAACCTCCACTCCGCCGTTTTCCGGATGGAAGCCAATACAGTAAGTTGCTTAGTTAGGGGCAGCTTTTGAACTTCGCGGCAGTAGTCCTGAAGGATTTAAAGATCTTCCCGTGGTCTCGGCGCTTCGTTCGCACGTCGCCAATGATATTGAGGAGATACTGGAGTTATTAGCAAAGAGGAAAGCTTACGATCAAAGTAAGGCGACGGTTCTTCAAATCACGTGTTATACGCTTCTTCGGCGTATCACGAAGTTTCTGAGAGAAACGGAGTTGGGTGACCGTAAGGCATCCAAGCTATTGTGAAACATGCAGTGTTTAGTGATACCGAACGTGGTGGAGGACATTTCGCCAGGAAATGTGGTTGCGTAGATTGCCACGTAATACATGCCATATCTTTGACGCTGATGATTGATATCGCAGACCAAATTTGCGAATTCTACGGCTACATTTCGCAAGTTCGATCTACGCCAAAATGCGATATTGCCGAAATGAAGGCGCAGGTTGCTGCACTCACCATGAAGTTTACCGATTTTGAAACTTCTTGAGTAACTGCCGATGTCGATGTTCAAATCTTCAACGTCCGTCACGATCAAAATCATCGTCGAAATCACAGCGCCATATGTCTTCCTACTGCAGGTATCATCAACAATTTGGCCCGCAGGCCGTCGTGCCGCCCACCGTGTTCCTTCAAACGCAACGCGCAGGGAAACGGACTGATCAACACGTATGGGCGTTGGACGTAGCTGTTCAACACAGTCGCCTATTCTTCGTCACCGATCGACAAACGCGAGTTCGCAATCTCGTCGACACTGGCGCAGAAGTCAGCGTCCTTCTACGTGATCCCAACGACGCAACCGGAAAGGTGACTGGTTCTCTACACGCAGCCAATGGCATCAGCATCCGCGTCTACGGTCAGCGCTGGCGCACGCTTAACCTCGAATTGCGACGCTCTTTTCGATGAGTATTGCTTGTCGCTGACGTCCAAAATTCCATTAATGGGGATAGATTTTCTTCAGCGCTTCGACTTACTCGTCGATGCTACACGACATCGTCTTATCGATCAGACAACAAAACTTTCCGTCGCTGGAATATCCAGCGATGTAGCATCTCTCAGTCCGGTGTAAACGACTGCCAGCTCACCGGCCGGCAAAGCACTACTTGAGAGTTTCCCTAAACGCTTCCGACCTTCATCTCTGTCAACGGCAGCCGTAGCTACGCCGCATCACATAGCTACCCAGGGTCCGCCCGTCTCCGTCAAAGCCCGAAGACTTATTCCAGACAAGCTCAAAACCGCTCTTGCGGGATTCGAGCACATGCTCGAACTTGTGATCGTCCGACCATCCAGCAGCCCTTGGTCTTCGCCCCTTCACATGGTCCCGAAAAAGTCGGGAGACTGGTGACCATGTGGCGAGTACCGCGCCCTCAACAATATAACAATTCCAGACAGTTATCTTATTCCCTACATACAGGGTATTACAGCCGGTCTTCATGTTGCTCGCCTGTTTTCAAAGATCGATCTGGTACGAGCTTATCATCAGATCCCGGTCGCCGACGAAGACATACCGAAAGCCGCCGTTATTAACGTTGCAAAACCTGTCCCGAAGATCGGCTGACATAAAGAAGCTAGTTAAGTTCGACCATCGGTGCGTTTGCAGTTTGGCTCACATCTGGTGGGAACACCGCGCGAGTAACGAGCGTGTTCAACGCCTTGTTGAGGGCACTGCAAAAGGAACGGAACCGCTCAGCACCGTCATCTCACGCACCAGGCTCCGATGGCTGGGCCGCGTGTTGCGCATGCCAGCCCACCGACTTCCACGACGTGCGTTGTTTGCTAACCGGGGATGTAGATGGAAGAAAAGGAGGGGTGGCCAAGCGATGACTTGATCGAGAGGAATGAAGACCCTGGCTTCTGAGCTAGTCTCGGTTGGAGCGTCACGACTCTCTGGTTGGGGCCCGAAAGACGATGAACACGTTTGGCTGGATATACTTGCTGACATGACAAGGAGCCGACCTCAGTGGCGTTCCTGCTGTGGTTCTTTGCCCTGCCCCATCCCTTTTAGTCTCCCCGCCATCTACGATCTTATTTCTTAGCGTAAAACGTAATACGTTTTCTTTTTGCCTTGTAGCCGGCTGGTAGCTTACCGGAACGTTGCCTATCCGCTCAGCTGGCATGCAGCTGTTGTATTTATTTTCATGTTCTTTATGTTTTGTGGTACAGCAGCTGAGGTGTTTCCCACCTCTAGCTGACGTGTATAATGAGGATGATGTTTTGAGTATCTACAAATGCCATTCGGTCCGTGCAACACCACGCAGACATTTCAACCCTTCACCGACTCCGTCGTACGTGTACTCCACTTCGTCCACCCATACAGGGACGACATCCTGGTGGCCATTTTTTCGTAACACTTCTATGACCCTTGTTCGAATGGCTGAAGGAACACGTCACTGTCAACCCCGGCAAGTGTATTTCATGCAAACGCGTTGACTCCCTGGGACACTAACTTGATTTCGAGGGTATCCGCACTTTGCGGGCCAGAGTCCAGTTACTTCTCGACTTTCCTCATCCAACAACTCTAGCCGCCATTCGACGCATCAGCGGCATGGTCATCTACTATTGCAGATTCCTGCCGTGCTGCGCCGAGCTTATACAACCGTTCACCGATCTTCTGCGTGGACACAACAACAGTAAAGTTAACCTTACGCCTGAAGCACGAAAGGCATTCGTAACTAGCCAAGAAGCACTCGCTTCCACCGTCATGCTTCATCACTTTGACTCGAAGGTTCCAATCAGTGTAGCCGTCGACGCCTCGGAAAACGCAATCTGCGTTGTGCTGTAGCAGTTTTTCCAAGACAACTGGCAATCGTTTTCGTTCTCCCGACGTCTTTAGTCAGCCGAGTCGAAATACAGCCCATTTGACCGCGAGTTGCTTGCCGTATACTTCGCCGTTCGCCATTTTCGTCACCTCCTCCAAGGTAATCACTGCGATCTTTAAAAAGCACAAATCACTTGTCTACGTTTTCCGGAACCATTCGCCCTGACACTCTTCGCGTGAAGCAGGTCATCTAGATTTCGTGTCAGTTTTTGACAGAATTCCAATGTGTCTGACAACGATAACGTGGCGGACACGCTTTCAAGAGTAAGCTCTCTGGCACCGACCAATCAGTCACTCGACCTGTTGACTAAGATCGCTGCGCAGCAAGCCGAAAAAGACTAAACACCATCCAGCAAAGAGTCCATGTTAAAGTTGGTACCTAAACCGCTTCTTTTATCTACATGTACAATAACCTGCGAAATCCCTACCGGACATCCATCTCCATTGGTACACGCTGTCTTTAGTTGAAAAGTAGTTGATACGCTGCACAACATTGCGCATCCTGGCATCCGCGCTTCAGTCAAGATGATTGCCGACAGATAGGGCTGGTCCAACATGCAGCGCGACGTCAGACTTTGGGTACGCAACGGTCTGACTTGCCAGCGAGCAAAAATTCCACGACGTGTTGTCGCCACGATAGGACGCTTTCCGTCAATATCCACCCAGACTTCGTTGGACCACTTCCGCCGTCCAGACATGGTCTACATTCTGACCATGGTGGATCGCGTCACTCGTTGTCCTGAAGCTGTTCCAATTTCCGATTTATCCGCTGAGACCACAGCGCGCGCATTCATGGAGCGCTGTGTCACTGTGACTTACAACCGTGGTCCACAATTCGAATCGTCGACATTCAATGACTTACTCTAAGTCCTCGGATGTAAACGCATCCGGACAACTGCCTTCCCTCATCCAGCAAACGGAATAGTGTAGCCATGCCGGCGGCAGATTAAAGCTTCACTAAGTGCCGCCAATGCACTTAGGTGGACAGTTCTGCCAATGATACTACTCTGAATTCCATTAGCAATGAAAGCCAATCACGGAACGTCCAGCGCTGAACTGGTCCATGAACAAACACTCCGATTACCAAAATACTTCGCTGAAAGCTCAAACACTGCACGCTGCGAGGCGTACTAGGCTCGGCAGCTAGCCACGAGCATGCGCTACAATAAAGCGACCACAGTACGGGAACAGCATTGCAAGTCTCACGTTCCCAAATATTTTCACCACTACCCGTTTGTTTTCATTTGCATTGATGGTCTACGCAGACCACTCGAACGACCTTACTAAGGTCCATTCATGATCCTGCAACGTAAGGATCGCTTTTTCGTCATCAAACGCAACGGCAAACGCGAACTTCTAGAATTGCGTATCCTGCCTTACCCCATTTGTCTTCAGCGCCTGAACAGATTCTCCTTAGCTTATCTTCGACGTCCCGGGGTTTTGAGTTCTACACTACTGATCTTTAGAGATGAACTTGAAGCTGAACTGCAGCATTCGTTTCAGCACCATTCCGTTAGTTCGACACGTGGTCCCCATTCTAAACGGTTTAAACAAAGTAGACTTCGGGTCACTCTGTCTACTAGAGTAATGAACGAGTGGGACAGTCTCCTTCTATAGGTCATTGATGCGCAGTCAGAGGAATGTTGTAAACTTCGATTGGAATCTCGCCTGTTGAGTAAACTGGGCTCTTGTTGTTTCATGTGTCAATGCAGTGACTTGCAAGTTACTGGTCTGTAATATCTACCTTGATCCCCGTGATGGACGAGCGATGGAGCTGACAGAGAATCCTTCCTTCTGCTCTATACATTGCAATGATCCAATAAATGCCGTGAAACCGCCTAATTCCAACGCGTTGTCGGATTGTAAAGAGTCTACTGACAGTCCTCTCGGGCTGTCAGCGGACTGTCCAGAATTTATAGCGAGTTAATGCAATATCAATGGTTGTATTCAATATACGGTTGCGCATGGTAATAGCGACCTACTTTTGAGGGATGACTCGTTTCTGAAATGGGCATGGGATTCTTCGTAGAAATAAAAAATTTCTGTGTTTCGACGAACTTGCGCGTGCGAGTTTCTTTTACCTTACCTTGCCTATTGTGCTGTCCCCACCTGTTGTGCCGTTTGTAGCAGGTTAACGCAATTAATGTACGCATTTCGTCTAAACATCTAAAAGCTCAACAATGTGGTTGCCTTTCGGAAGTTGCATAATAATATGTATGTGGTGAGTACTAGCCCCCACTACACTAGTCATGTTCATTTATCAGATACACACGCATCCTCGACTGCACGTTACATGCAGCACCTATTTCTATGACTGATAAACGACTTTTTTCCACCAGGGATTGAGTTTTAGCAGCATGGCCTTTGTAGAAAATTTTCATCAAGTGGGCATTAGTCACTGTTCGATGACAGCGTGCGTGTACGCTGTGCCATCGATGCGATACTTCTCAAATTAAAATTTTCTGCACGCAAACCTCATTATTATGCACAAGGTTATGCAGCTAACCGTAAATTATGTCAATACACCTACCCTATCCGCACAGATGGAGGACGAGTCGCCTCAATTTGGCGTTATTTTCAGTCCCAGAAGCAAAGGTTAAATATGAAAATAAACGGCGCTCTTTGCCTGAAAGGCTTTACTTTATAGTAAAATTGCAATTTTAGTCAGCGCAAGTGATTTTTGAAGCGCCCTGTTTGACCAAATTGTATGCTCCTGGCCGCCCCAATTGGACATATTCGGGAAGAATTTCCATCACTCAAAAAATTTTCGGTTTAGTCTAATGGCTGTAGTGTCGCGTAATCAAAATTTGGGCATCGATTTCCGTTTGATATTGAAGGTATTTGCAATCAGAACAAATGCATTCTTAGTATATGGGAAAATGCGTTGGAAAAACGGTCTGAGTGACCAAACGTCGTCCAAAATGTATCCATTTGGAATGGTCAGAATCGCAAAAATTGATTACTTAGGGACTTCTAACGGTCACTTCAGCGTATATGTTTTGGTCACTCGTGTTATGCGGGTCCTGTCGGTCCTGTGCGCGTTACTCTTGACTCAGCGTTATTGGATAATGGGGTAGAAAATAAATCCCTTAGCAGCTCCATCACTCCTCGGTCAGTGCGGAACAGGGTTCTGCCGAGGACCACTGCAGCTGCATTGGGAGCTGGGCGCCGGCATAAACAGATGACAATCCAACAGCTGTATGATACGTTCATCCGTCTCGGCAGGCGGTGGACTCCGGTAAACCGTTCCAGTCATTCACTACGCGAGTGGATAGTTAGACTGGGCCGCACACCGAGACTTCTCGGTTTGAGCATTTTTGTCGTGGAAAGGCCAAACGGAAAGGGCTTAACTACATAAAAGAACTCAGCCTAGAATTACGAATGTTGTAGGTGACCTTACGCAAAACACGATCTGCGCTAGGCTGTCAGTCGCACCATCTGGTCAGAAGACGGAAGTTAGTCGGCAAAATAAATCGACGCGTTAGATCCGATGGTCGTTGGACGAGGCCAGCAGACAGACGACGACCAATAGCACAACATGCGTAGCCGAAACCAGAAGGCGAATGGAAACCCGAAAAGTGTGTTATCGGTTGTTGGTCAGTTAAACCAAAACTGTACAATAATACTGGGAATGAGAATAGGAAAGTACAATTGGGAAGAAAGATATGTACAAGCGCTACAAAACCCCCTAGAGCGTGAGTCACCGAGACGAAAGCTTGATACTGTGCATCCTTTACCGTAGTCTGGAAGGGAGTAAAACTGTACGTCCGAAGCGTGTTCGATGATGCGATTTTGAGTTTTGTCTTGAGATGCTTGGAGTGCAGAATAGGGAACAGAGGTGTCAGACCTGGGCTGAGTGGGGGGCGTACTTTGGAAGGTGGGATGGTCGGTGACAGGACTGTCCGTGTGTTTCGGTGTAGGTCGCGACACGATGTACGCCGGCTTTAGGCGGTCAATAGTCACGGCATCCTGCTAAGTACGAAGTGCTTATCTTTCCGGGCAACAACCTTGAAGAGGCCCTCGTAGGGCGGTGTCAGAGATTTACGGACGGAATCGACGCGCACGAGAACGAAGGGGTAAGTGCGCAAATCCAGGTGTACCTGTTGACTCCGAGGACTGATACGAGGTGGCTTTGGACGAAATGAACTGAGGTGTTGCCTCGTAATTACAAGGTCTGATCAACTTCTCCAGTAACCCTTGAATCTAGCAGCATTTCTCCAGGAATCCTGAGAGTAGTGCTAAAGACCAACTCAGCGAAACAACAGCCAACGTCTATTTTAATGGTGTTACGAATACCAAGCAAGCTAATCGGTAGACGTTCTGACCATTGTGAGTTCGACTGTGAATCAGTAAGTGCAGCTTTAAGTTGACGATGGAAACGTTCAGCGATGCTATTAGCAGCTGGGTGATAGGCGGTTGTCCGTAGGTGGGAATAACCGTGCAAGCGGTCATGTCACCAAACAAGGCCGAATTGAATTGGGACCCTCTATCGGTAGTAAGGGTGGCCGGCGTGCCAAAGACGGAAATCCAATTCTCAATGAATGTTCGCGCCACCGTTTCTGTAGAAGCATTACGCAAAGTCACGGCAAGTGGCCAACATGTATGACGAACAACACATGTCAATAAATAGACAAAACCGTTGGATAGAGGCACGAGCCCAACGATGTCAAGATGAACATGTTTGAAAAAGCGTCGGGAGGTGTAAACGTGCCGGGGATGGTGATCGTGTGACGGTGGTTCTTGCTGGTTTGGCAAGTGATACCATGTTTGGCCCACTGCTGAATCTCGGAGCGCATGTTGTGCCAAATAAAGCGATCAGTAATTAGCTTGACGGTGGCTCGGATGCTCGGTGTAAGATTCCACGCAGGTGGTCGAAGACGATTCGACGGTACTGCTGAGGAACAAAAGGCCGGTGCTCGCCAGTAGAAATATCACAGTGAATTTTGGAGTCTGAGTTAAGGATTGGCAGCTGTGGTATTTTGATCGACGGATTTGATCTCAGTTGCAAAACTCAGGATCACCTTCCTGATGAGCTGTTGTGTCTTCTTAGTTATTCTTTTGCCGTGATACTTCGTGAAGACATATACATGACGTGGCATCGGCGACAACGTTATTGACAGCATCGACATGGCAAATGTTGGTAGAAACCAGTGAAATATAAGCCCAATGGCGAATTTCTCTGGGGGAGCAACGGTCGGATGAACCACGGAAAGCAAAGGCAAGTGGTTTATGGTCTGTAAGAATGGTAAACGTGCGACCTTTAAGTAGGTGCTGAAAATGTTTGATAGCGAGGTAGATAGCTAAAAGTTCACGACCGAATGGGCTGTATCGCGTCTGCGCTGGCTGTAGTTTGTGAGAGAAAAAGGATAGCGGCTCAGATTGACCGTTGATTACCTGCTGGAGAACAGCACCAACGGCGGTCTGAGATGCATCAGTCTTGAGGATTAGAGTGGCGTCAACATCAGTCCTCAAATGACTAAGCGCGGTGGCGTTGGACAACGCGTGCTTGATCTTGTCGAATGCATCGATAGCTTCCTGAGTGGGCTGGAATTTTCGTGGCCTGCCTTTAAGTAAATTGGTCAATGACTGGAGTAGCCCAGCGCAATCTGGTATGAAAAGGATGTAGTAATTCACCATGCCGAGAAAACGACGGAGACTTTGAAAAATTGAGGCATGGGGTAATCTGCAATCACTTGTGATTTCTCGGGGATAGGACTAGTGTCATTGCAATCAATTCGGTGTCCCAAAGTCAACAGAAATTTGGCCAAAAACACATTTGTCAACATTGATCCTAACGCCATACTGAGCAAAGCGTTGAAAGATCGATCGGAAATGTGACAGATGCTCATCATGCTTGGAACTGGCCACATGAATATCATCAATGGAGGCGTAGACGAAGTCGAGCCCTCTAAGGACTTGATCGATAAACCTTTGGAACGTCTGCGCGGCATTTCGAAGACCAAATGGCATGCGAACGAATTCATAAAGACCAAATGGCTTGGTTATAGCTGTCTTCGGAACATCGTCGGGAGCAACCGGAATGTGGTAGTATGCACGCACCAAGTCAATATTGGAGAAAATTGTTCTTCCATGTAAATCTGTTGAAAATCATGGATGTGCGGAATCGGATATCTATCGGGGACGGTAGCACTGTTTAGTGCACGGTAATGTCCGAAAGGTCGCCACTGGACTTTTTGGGAACAATATGAAGCGGGGAGAACCATGGGCTTTTGGAAGGACGCACGATACCGAGACAAAGCATATGTTTGAGTTCTGCCTTGGCACTAGCTAGCTTGTCTGGAGGTAATCGTCAAGGTCGGGCGGTTACTGGCGGCCGGTAGGTTAAGATGTGGTGCATAACTTCATGCTTAGGCTTAGGAACGTCATTAGGCGATGGATAACGAGCAGGAAACTGCAGCAATAGTTTGGTGAACATATTGTCGGCGGGCAATGCCAAGCGAAGACCGATCGAACTGATCGAAGTGACTTTACCCGAAACGGACAAGGATGTCAAACAATCGCAAAGTTTACGTTTACGCAGGCCAAACTTGGTAAGGAAATCAACGCAAAGGATGGGGCGTTGGACGTCAGCGATGAGGAAAACAAAGGGAACACTTTGACGAAGACCAAGGTTGAGCGTCAACAGTTTCCGACCGTACGTATGGACCTTGGTATTGTTCGCCGCCCGCAATGTCAGTCCGGTTGGAAGTAGGTTGAGTTCATCTGCTGCACGAGGAATAACGCTGACCTCGGCACCGGTGTCAACCAAGAAGTTCAACTTGGTTGAGGAATCGTAAAGGTAAAGTAGGCGACTGTAAGCTTGGCCAGAAGCAGCCGTCGCCATCACTGGCTGGCGTGGAGGTTTCCCTGCTGCGGTTTGTGGAATGACTTTGGATGGTTACAATCAGGTAGACAATTTCTTGCATCATCGCCAGAACGGTGGTGGTACCAAAGGAAATGAAGTTTCGAACTTATGACAGGATTACGTCTACTTCGGGAGCGGCGCCTAGGGATATTACCGCTGTAGCGATTAGTGTTCAAAATAGCGAGCTCCAGTTTTGATAACCTCTCGGAAACGTTTTCAATCGGGCCAGTTTTAAGATCGGCGTTAGCGGTCGACTCAACCGCGTGACACGCTGCGGATTTATGAAAGCACTCATGAACTATGTCTGCCTTTTCCGCCAGCTTGTCCAAAGACAAATCATCTGCGAAGACGGCGAGAAGAGCTAAGGTGTTTGATAGAAGAGGTTTCGTTCAGAGCTGTCGCAGAATCGTGTCATCGACCTTAGAGGAACTGACTCACGTACGTATGTGCCTGAGATATTGTGACGACGTGCGATCGCCTAGTTCAACACCGGATAGTAACTGCCGGGGTCTAGCTTCGTCGGAGGCCGTAGTGCGCTTTAATACGACGGCTTTGAGTTTATCGTACGGTGCGTCAGCTGGAATCGGATGGAGCAAATCTATAAGGCCAGTTGCGATGTAGATAGGAAGCTGGGCAGTGATATGTGCGAAAATTAGGGACTGAGAAGAAATACGGCGTATGCTATAAAGAGCTTCCAATGGTAATAACCGCACGTGAGGATTAGATGAATCGAAGGCAGGGAAGGAGAAACCAACAAAATTTTCTGAAATGTCAGTGCGAGGATCGTGGTCCGACATAGTAAAGGCGCAAAAAACAGGAGTTCTGAGCTTTAGAGAAACAAAAAAGAAAAGAAAACAAGGTCACCAAATATGTAGTGGAAAGGCGAAAGGGAAAGGGCTTAATTACTTATAAGAATTCTATCTATAAATAAGAATGCTGTAACTGACCTTAGGTAAAGCACAATCATCGCTAGGCAGTCAGTCGCACCATCTGGTCAGAAGACGGAAGTTAGTCGGCACAATAAATCGACGCGTTAGATCCGATGGTCGTTGGACGAGGCCAGCAGACAGACGACGACCAATAGCACAACACGCGTAGCCGAAACCAGAAGGCGAATTGAAACCCGAAAAGTGTGTTATCGGTTGTTGGTCAGTTAAAACAAAACTGTACAATAATACTGGGAATGAGAATAGGAAAGTACAATTGGGAAGAAAGATATGTACAAACGAGACAGTTTCAAGTTGTGACCTTGTGTCAAAGTCACAGTATTGAGTTTGAATACGTCTTTTAACTCCCCAACTCTATCTATACAGCATTTGAAATTCCAACCTCATCAGTGACGACGGTAATCCAGGGAGAGCCGGATAAGTCGTTGAAGTCGCGGGCGATAAAACAAATCTCGTAACTGCGACGGATCTAGATCCACGCCGTCGAACCTTTTCAAACAATCACATTCTAGTTTGCCGAGAGGATATGCTGCAGATAGTCCTTATTAAAGAATCTGGTGCACATAGGAAGTAAACGGGCGTCGGAAGAGCCCCGGGGTCTGACTTTAGTACGCTCTAGGTATAGAGTTGGGCATTCTGTATGGCGCGTCGATCCTCTTTGCGGTGTCTTTGGCAGATTTGATTTCTGGGAACACTCCGTGATTCTTCTCCTGGGTGACGTTTCTGAGTATTAGGCTCGAAATGGGTCAGACGCAACATCTGGAAGAGTAGCACGTTAATTTCTATTCATAGGTAGCTCTCAACCGATCAGTCATGGAGCAAGTCCAGCGTCGGCTGTAAGCTGTCAGCATCCTCAAAGCTGGATACATCCATCCTCAGCTTCAGGTCCTCAGCGCAGATTAGGAAGTCTGTCTTGAGTGCGGATGGTAAGCCATCGATAAAATTATTGAAAGGTATAAGTGCGCGGACGGAATCTTGTGGGACCCCGCTGGTCATTTGAACGATTGGGTAACAACCGGCTGTACATTGCTCATACCTTGCTTTGCAGATGCGTTTGACTATGTTATCGCAACGGGGCTGAACCTTAACGTGGTGCGGTGGTTTATGTGCCTCAGTGGTCCATTGCGCTATGATATGTGGTACTTTTTGCACCTTAAGAGCCACTCATACCAGATTGATCAATGACTAGAGGCTAGGTAAACAGTCTTCTGGCCCTCCATGTTGGGGCTGGAGTAGCCTGACATCTTACTTCATAAAATGGACTCTTTGTAACCCAGTGCGATACTCCGCTGCCTTGCAGTAAAGTTTTTGGACCAAAGGCTTAGGTTGAGGACCCTAATCCTTCTCTTGTCTAGGCCTGGGAAACCTAAAAACTTCCAGCTCGCGAAATACAACTCCATGAAGTTCCCTTCCCACGATTTTTTAATTCTCCGGCCGTCGCAGAGGATAATAAACGACACACATTTGCTACATCGACCAGGATAGATGGGCCTTTGGAAGCTAATTCTCAAGCCTTCCTGTGTTCATATTCCTCTACTCGCACTTTTTCATTCTTATCGTCCCGCTCCTACTTCAATTTTATCCCCCTTTTTAACCCTCAATAATTGGCTCTCCCACGACTTGCTTCAGAGTCCCGTGTCTTCTGGTTTTAACTCACACAATTGCAGGGCACAGTTCTAGTCCAGTCGACAAGTACATCTAAAACCAAGCAGAAGGAAGCACTTCAGAAGCTTCCTTTTGGAGTCCTCGATCCTGGCTAAGACTGGCATGCATCAATGTGCGCACTCTGTTACAGATTGGCTAACGGACAGCACTTGCCCGAACACTGGAGACCCTATCGATCGACATCTACTGTTTATCGGAAACCCGCCTGCAGGATTCGAGATCCGTGCTCACGCTGCAATCCCCAACATGCGATCGTGGCGACACATCCCCCTTGCGCCTGTCTGAAAATAACGCAGTTTCAAATGCCAGTCAAGCTGGCATGGGCACTGTATTGAGTCTCCGGGATGAAGCTGCTGTGATCGACTGGATACCACTCAAAAGCCGGATGTGCGCCGTTAGATTGACTGGTTCATTCCAGACTTCAAAGTCGCGCGGGGACTAACGGTGCCTGTTTGTCATTGCGGCCTACGCACCCACAAATTGCAGCCAGATTCGGTGAAGGATGACTTCTATCACCAATTTAATGATCTCCTTTATTACAGAAGAAGCACGGATAATTTGGTGCTTAGTAATGATCTGAAAACCCAAGTCAGAAAGTCGTCCTCTGATGAGCTTCATCTGAGAGGTCAACAGGTGTAAACTCTCGTAACTATAACGTAGCATGGTTCCTTCACCTGTGTGAAGATGTTTCTCTCTTTCTCGTGAGCTCGAAATTTTGACAGAGCACCCACAGAAGAGTGACTTGGCGCCAACCAGTCTCGGACCAGCCATGAACGCAAATCGACCACATCGCTGTTAGCTGCCGCTGGAGAGACTGTGTCCAAAACTGTCGCTCGATTTGGAGCATCAGTGTGAACACCGATCATGTATCTGTGTGTGCCAACCTCCGACGGAGTTTAGGCGGATGTCCGCAATTTCACCCTGAGCGCATTGATATCAGCCAGCAGACGATTCCAGATGTTCTGAATGCGTAGCAAAGTACGCTGGCATCCGAGTTGAGTAAGCGCCCATCATCATCATCATTATACACGTCAGCTACAGGTGGCGAAACACCTCCGCTATTGTACCGCAATACATAAAGGACATAAAACATATATACAATAAATAAAGGAAAAAATACTACTGTTGCATGCCATCTGAGCTACCAGCAATGGATAGGCATCATTCCGGTAAGCTACCAGCCAGCTACTAGGAGAAAATTACTATGTTTTACCCTACGAAAGGAGATCGTAGATGGAGGGGAGGTTAAAAGAGATGGGGAATGACAAAGAAACTCACAGCAGGAACGCCAATGAAGTCTGCTCCTTGCCATGTCAGCAAGTGTATCCAGCCAAACGTGTTCACCGTCTTTTGGACCCCTACCAGGGAGCAGTGAAGCTCCAACCGAGGCTAGCTCCGAAGTGAGGGACTTCATTTCTCTGGACCAAGTCATCGCTTGGCCAACTCTCCTCTTCGTCCACCCACATCCCCGGTGAGCAAACAACGCACGTCGAGGGAGTCGGTGGGATGACATGCACAACATGTAGCCCAGCCATCGGAACCTGGTGCGTGAAATAACGGTGCTGAGCGGTTCAGATGCCTTTCCTGTGCTGTAAACAAGGCGTTGAACACGCTCGTTACTCACGCGGTGTTATCACCAAATGTGTGCCAAAATGCGAACGCACCGATGGTCGAACTTAACTAGCCTTTTCATGTCCGCAACCGTTTGTCAACCGTACAATAGGGTCGAACGTACCGCTGCATTGTACACTCTACCCTGCAAGGCGAGAGTAATGTCGCGCCGTCGCCATAGGTGGCGAACGTCAGCAAAAGCACTTCAAGCTTTCACTATACGTTTCGTGATCTCGTCTTCGATCCCAAGGGCGCTGATACAACTTCCCAGGTAATTGAATTTTTGAACGACTTCTAGCTGATTCCCACCAAGGGCCAGCACAAAGGACAATCCCTGCCAATCTTAGAGGAACGCTTTGCACTTCCATGGTGCAAAGCAAAGCCTGAAGCGACAGACAGCCAGTGCTAATCTGTCCAGCGCGGCTTGACACGTCTGGGAGCTGTCACAGATGAGGGCGATGTCATCTGCATACTCCAAGTCAAAAAGTCATTCACCTGGGAGTAGCTGCACACTTTCAAAGTCATATCCTGTAAATGGAATCTCCATGACTTCTTCAGTAGCGAAGTTAAATAGGAAAGGTGACAGCGGGCAACCTTGTTTCACACCGCTGGAGAGATTGATTTGTGGCGACAGCTTGCCGTAAGCCCTCACGCTGCCCGCGCTACGCGCATATAATGCTTGGATAATATTTACATATTTCTCGGGCACAACTTTCCTGAGTAGCCAATTCCTAAGGGCACTTCGATCAACCGAATCGAAGGCAATTTTGATGTCGAGGAACACGACTACGGTGGGCCGCCAGTATGTGTTACGGTGCTCCAACAACTGGCGCAAGGTGAAGAGGTGGTGGATGCAGTCACGACCCCGACGAAACCCGGCTTGCTCCTCACGAATCCGGCTTTCACGAGTGCTAGTCAGTCTGTGAAGAACTACGGACGTGAGTAAGTTGGAGGCGATAGAGATCAGACTGATTCCTGCACGGTTGTCGCATTCCGAGCAGCAGCCGCCGTTGAAGATGGGAACAATAACGGAGCGGCTCCAGTTGGTTGGGACTATCTCCTGCTTCCACAGTTTCACTAGTAATTCATGTAGAGCATCAACAAGAGCAGAGCCTCCGAATTTGAAGAGGGATAGAGGAAGATTATTTGGTCCCGCGGCTTTGTTTAACTGCAACAGTCCGATCTCGCGTTCGACTTCTGAGCAAGAGGATGGATCCAAAAGGACAGCCCACGGAGCAGGGCGATAAGTGACCGGCAAATCGAACAATTCTAGCCGATTAAATTGCTTTTCAAAATGCTCAGCTCAACGCTCTAAACGTTTTGACAAATTGTGTACGGGCTGTCCACTCTCATCACAAATTGTTTCACTAACACCAGGTCTCCTGCTGCCCGTTTCCCTATCAGACGGAATAACTTACGATGTTTGCCAAGGGCAGCTGCCAGTTCCATCTCTGACGCACGGACAGACCACCGAGGTTTGCGGTCTCTTCAGACTAGGACGGAGTTCTGCCCGGAGCTCTTTGCGAGTTTCATTTTGTTCACTTCCAGCCAGGATATGCCGGCGAGCGTCAATAAGTTACAGAGACCGAGAACAGACCCAATGTCCATGTTAGCTATTAGACATACCACATGAGGAGTTGACTGCTGATAGTAAGGTCTGGCGAACATGTGACCATTGACCATCAGTTGTCTTCGGTGAGTGATTACTCAACTCGCATGTCAGCGTACTTTGATACGCATTCCAAACAGCTGATTTTGTCAGTCGGCTGGTGTCAATGCGCTCACATCGTCGTCATTGTGAGCGTCCGACAAAACGCATCTGCATGTCAGCACGTACAAGTGCATGATCGGGGTCCGCACATGTGCTCTAAATCGAGTGACAATTCTGGACGCAGCCTCTCCATCAGTACCTTAGCGTAATGTGATCGATTTGCGTCCATAGCTGGTTCGAGGCTGGTGGGCGCCAAGTCACCCTCCGGCGGGTGCTGTGCCGGAGGTTAGTGCTCGCAAGAAATAAGCGATCATGTTCACACAGATGAAGTAACCGCTCACCGTTATCCTTACGGGAGGCTACACCATGCTGACCGCCCAGCTGCACTTCATCAGTAGACAACTTTCCAACTTGTGCGTTCAGATTCCCCGTCAGCACAACCGTGTCCGTACTTCTTCTGTGGAGAAGGAGCTGAGTCAGTTGGGGGTAGAAGTCGTTCCTTACCGAATTATCGCTATAATTTGTGGGCGCGTAGGCAGAGATGCTGAATAGACATCTATTAGTCCCGTGCGAATTCAATATTTTAAATGAGCCAGCCATTCAAAAAGTAGACATCCGGCTACTGATTGGAAATTAATCAACCAGAGCAGCTCTAACCCGGGTACCCAGGGAAACGCCAACACCACCTCGGCCGGTGCTCAAAGCTGCATCGTCACCGGATAGACGTAATGAGAAACTGTTATGGGGACCCAAAGTCCCTATAATTATTAAAGGCTTAAATTACGAAAGGCTGAAAACCCGATTCACTCAAGTGCACATGAACTCAGAGCAGACAAAATGCACACGTTCAATCAGCCTTCCAACTCGTGTAACATGCACATGGTTTAGCCTTTGCACCCAGAAACAGTCTTGTTTCCAGCCAAACACGCATTGTTGTAGCCAAGCAACATTCATTTTTCCGGACAATTCTCGCCAAACTTCCAACATTTCTGCTCCGTTTATGGACTTTGCACATTTACATAAAACCTTGTTCCTTGTTTCCAGGGTGTGCTTACGCAAACCCTTCCAAGGAAACCTCCCTTCATCACCGTTCCGTGACATTAAAATGAGGCTGTACAACGCTAGAATCGTCCTAGGTTTCGCCAGTAAAAGCGCCTGTGGCAAAAGCCTGTCTTGTTCTTGCTTCAGTCTTGGCTTGGGAAATCGTGGGTAGAAACTTTGCGTTCGGTATAGTAACCTGTTCGACTCACGTGAATTAATCTTTCGCGGCTAGGTTCCGAGAACCCACAGACTTTGAGATTGTCAGTTACCGTGCCGTGCGAGAAATAATTCTGAGTCTTGTTCGTTCATCCGTCTAGGAGATTTGGTATCACATTGTTAGAACCAGACGTATTCAAGAGGCAGTATTCAACAGTGGCGACGAAGTATTTGAACCCATGGCAGTTGCATATAATGAGTTTGAATTACCTTTGGAGCACCGGATTGCTTTTACGACTGCTTTACCGGAAAAACACTCCAGTTCTTCCCTTTAATCAGGTCCCACGAGCAGCGCTCCTTCGGTTGACAGTATCTGCAGCAGCATCTCCGAATTACTGTATGACCCTGGCGCTCAAATTACCTTCGAGTCCTGGCATAAGCGGTACGAGGATCTGTTCATCGTTGACCTGGCATCCCAGGCTGACGCGTGGATGGTCCGGCTGCTTCTGCGCAAACTGGGCACGGTCGGGAACCAACGTTATACAAACTTCATCTTGCTAAAGGAGCCCCGCGATGTTCCCTTTGGTGAAACGGTCCGCACGTTTTCGCAGGTCATTGACGAACAGTCTTCGCTGTTCAACACCCGGTATCAATGTCTGCAGCTGAACAAATGAGATCCCGATGATTTCTTCACATATGCGGACATCGTCAATCGGGAATGCGAACGGTTCCAGCTTGGCTTCCTCACAGAAGACCAGTACAAGTGCTTGCTTTTCATTTCTGGTCTCCGGTCCGCCCATGATGCCGACATCCGAACGCGCCTCCTATCCAAGCTGCAGCAAGACAGCACAAACACACTCTACAACCTGGCCGAGGAGTGTCATTCGCTGATCAATTTGAACCACGATTCCGAGATGATCCAGAACGCTTCTGCGCCTAGTCTGGTCCAGGTGGTCGCAACTCCCAAGCCGCAACCTTCTGAGCGGCTCTCCCAACTCAACCGAGCGAAGTCGCCACCCTATCCTACCGATTCTGTGGTGCAGGCCATTTCCACCGAGATAGCAACTTCCGACAGCATCGATGACAACGTTGTGGCAGGGTGGGGCACCGTGATGGATACTGCAATCCTACGTCGCACAAGCGGGCCAAACCTGGGCTGGCCCCCACCCGCAGACCCGCACAACCCAAGGGGACCAAACCTGGCTTGGCCCCACCCACAGTCAAAAGAAAGGTCACGATCCAGGCTCAAACCCAACACTGGCGCGGTTGGCAGCTCCATTTGCTTGCTGGCCACGTTCCAAGTCAATGCGGATCGCAGAAAGTTCGTCGACGTCCAGTTTATTGGCCAGACCGTCCGCTTGCAGTAGGACACGGCTTCGGACGTTACGATCATCCCCGAGAAACTCTGGCGACCCTTTGGTTGTCCATCAGTCCAGCCAACCTTTCAATCAGCCACCAGCGCCTGTGGTGGCCACGTGCAGCTAACTGGGCAGCTGCATTGTACCGTCTACTTTCGAGGTGTCACATTCGACGGGATCTGCTACATCGCCAAGGCAAGCCTCAATCTACTTGGTCTCGATTGGCTCTAACAACTTGGCATGGCCGGTCTACCTATCTGAACCATCTGCAGCGCGGTACAATCTCTGGCCGTACCAACTGACCTCATTCGACAGTTCTCCTCAGTGTTCCAAGATGATCTTGGACGCTGTTCACGCACCCGCGCCGTGTTACAGCATGCTCCCGGAGCTCAAACGGTATTCCGTCCTGAGAGGCCGGTCCCATACGCAGCCTTACCATTGGTCGATGCCGAATTTGAACGACTGGAAGATATGGGTGTCCTGGTACCGGTGTCTACTCTGCTTGGGCAGTCTCAATCGTTGTTGTCAAGAAACCAAATGGATCCCTTCGCACCTGTGCCGACTTCTCTACGGGCCTCAATGCCGCTCTACAACCAAACTGCTACCCATTACCATCACCAAAGGACCTCTTTACCATACTCAATGGCAGGACGTGTTTTGCCAAAATCGCCCTGGCAGACGAATACTTACAAATCGAAGTGGCTCCGGAGTCGAAACCGCTTTTTTCCATCAACACACACCGCGGTCTCCTTAAGTACACCAGACTGCCGTTTGGCGTCAAGACCGCACCAGCCCTATCCCAGCAGACAATGGATGCAATGATCGCTGGCATTCCAGGTACGGCCGCATACCTGGATGTACTCCTTATTTTTGGTCGCAACCCAGAAGAATTGCGAGAACGTCTGGTCTCGGGCTTTAAACGGATCCAAGAATATGGTTTCCGCCTGAGGGTTGATAAATTCCAAATCTTCCTACGGTCAATCAAGTATCTCGGCTTTGTCTTCGATGCTAATGGCCGTCACCCCGACCCCGGAAACGTCGAAGCCATTCACCAGATGCCACCTCCCAACGATATTCATCAACTGCGATCCTTCCTTGGTCTCATCACTTACTGCAGTGCTTTCTTACCATCACTACACGATGTACGGACCCCTCTGAATCAACTGTTGCAAAAGGATGTTCCTTGGCACTGGTCCCCCGCATGCGAGAAGTCCTTCGCGCGCCTGCAAACCATGCTCAGTTCTGAGCTGTTGCTGGCAAATTACGATCCAGCCTACCCATTCTAGTCGCCGCCGATGCCTCCAATTACGGAATCGGAGCGGCTCTCTCCCATCGCTTCCCCGATGGTTCAGAGAAAGCGGTTATGCATGCCTCCCGCAAGTTGACGTCCGCAGAGAAGAACTTCGGTCAGATCGAGAAAGAAGCCTTGGCTATCGTATTTGCCGTTAAAAGTTCCACAAAATGCTGTATGGTCAACATTTCACCGTATTGACCGACCACAAGCCGTTGTTGTCTATCTTTGGCTGCAAGAAGGGTATTCCAACGTATTCAGCCAGTCGACTTCAACGATGGGCCGTCATCATTCTCGGTTACGATTTCGAAATCCGTTTCTTTCGCACTCAGAATTTTGGTCAAGCTGACGGTCTCTCACGCCTCATCGCCAAACATACGGTAAATGAAGATATCGTGATCGCCGCTGTCGCCGTCGAAGAAGATGTTCGTCATCAGCTTTCAGACCCTATCCGCAGCCTGCCTCTTACAGCCGCTGACATACGTCGCGAAACTGCACACGAACCAGTTCTCCGCCAAGCTATCGCTTACGTTCAGACACGCTGGCCTAATATTACCTTCTCAGGAGAACTCAAGCACCTATTCCAACGTCGGGACTCTCTCGCTGTCACTGACTCCTGCCTTTTGACCGCTGATCGAGTCCTATTTCCTGTCCACCTTCGACAAGCCGTGCTCCATCGATTCCATTCTGCACACCCTGGTATCAGCAGAATGAAGGCAATTGCTCGCAGTTTCGTCTATTGGCCTGGGATAGACAGCGACATGGAAGATTTGGTTCGCAGTTGCTCCAGGTGTCAACAAGCAGCCAAGACGCCACAGCATCAACCAACAGTACCTTGGCAACCAACAGAGAAACCGTGGTCTCGAGTACATATCGATTATGCTGGTCCAATTGATGGTACCTCCTATCTGATCCTGGTTGATACGTACTCTAAATGACCTGAAGTCGTGACAATTAATTCGCCGACTACCAACGCAACAATAACTTGTCTCCAACGCATATTCAGTCAACATGGATTCCCTACTGTTCTAGTGTCCGATAACGGAACGCAGTTCACGTCATCCCGAATTTGAGGATTTTTGTCGCTCTGACTGAGTGCAGCACCTCAGCGCACCACCCTATCATCCACAGTCTAACGGTCAAGCGAAACGTTTTGTCGACACTTTCAAGCGAGCCCTCTTTAAGGCTCGAGGGGAGGGAACTACAGAAACAATTATTCAGGCTTTCCTGTTGGTCTACAGGACCACACCTAATCCAGAAGTTCCAGGAGGGAAATCATCCACCGAAGCATTGATGGGTCGGAAACTGCGCACCACACACGACGTACTAATCCCAACAAAAGTACCACAGGTAAAATCCAAAATCAAAACCAAGTGCAAAGGCTACGCCGTTGGAGCTCCGGTCTTTGCCCGTGACTACCGGGCTGGTCACCCACACCGGATCAAAGCTACAGTAACGGGCCATCGTGGTAGTATGCTATATGATATCGTTGTAGGAGAAAACACCTGGGTTCGTCATCAAAACCAACTTCGACCGCGCCATGGAACACTCAAAAAACCATCTCAATCGACCCCAAAAACACCCCTGAACTTACTATTGGATACTTTCGGAATTCCTGGACAACAGACGCAAAGTGAGTCACTCCCGCCGCCGATTCCTCCTCGCAGATCGCAACACATCCGTCGAACAACCGAAAGAATACAGATCGACCCGAAACTCAAACGGTATGTTCAAACTTGAAGGGGGGATGTTATGGGGACCCAAAGTCCCTATAATTATCAAAGGCTTAAATTACGGAAGGCTGAAAACCCGATTCACTCAAGTGCACATGAACTCAGAGCAGACAACATGCACACGTTCAATCAGCCTTCCAACTCGTGTAACATGCACATGGTTTAGCCTTTGCACCCAGAAACAGTCTTGTTTCCAGCCAAACACGCATTGTTGTAGCCAAGCAACATTCATTTTTCCGGACAATTCTCGCCAAACTTCCAACATTTCTGCTCCGTTTATGGACTTTGCACATTTACATAAAACCTTGTTCCTTGTTTCCAGGGTGTGCTTACGCAAACCCTTCCAAGGAAACCTCCCTTCATCACCGTTCCGTGACATTAAAATGAGGCTGTACAACGCTAGAATCGTCCTAGGTTTCGCCAGTAAAAGCGCCTGTGGCAAAAGCCTGTCTTGTTCTTGCTTCAGTCTTGGCTTGGGAAATCGTGGGTAGAAACTTTGCGTTCGGTATAGTAACCTGTTCGACTCACGTGAATTAATCTTTCGCGGCTAGGTTCCGAGAACCCACAGACTTTGAGATTGTCAGTTACCGTGCCGTGCGAGAAATAATTCTGAGTCTTGTTCGTTCATCCGT
>OX104059.1:13694878-13772371 GCA_944474145.2 Dicrocoelium dendriticum
CCACGCCCTCCGAAACGGCTTTGGAAAGGAAGTAGGTAGAAGAAAAAAGAAATTCCATTCGGTAGAAGGTAGTTATATTATGGAATACCGCGGTGTAACTCGGCCAGATGACAGTCCAAGCGGGTCTTAAAGCCCGCCACAGTGGGTGCCAAGACTAAATCGGCAGGCAGAGCATTCTACGGTTGGCAGATTCGCAAAGCGAAGTAGTGTTGTCTGCAGTTCAGCCGACTGTGCTGTGTGAGCCTCAGTGGGTGACCACGTAGGTGGGAGCCCGATTGGTGCAGTGTGAGTAGGTGGCGACAGGGATGTCCAGGGTTGGATAAGATCATGAATACAAGGATCAGGGCGACCCGTAGACGTCTGTACTTAAGCGAGTAGAGGCCCAAGCACTGAAGTCGTTGTGGATAATCTAGGTACTTGAGATCTCGGAACAGTTTGGTTGCTCGAGGTTGTTGGGCTTCGAGTATGTGTTGGTCCTTCAACATCCATGGGCTCCAAGCCTGAATAGCGAACTCCAAGTGGGGTCGAAGAAAAGCGTTGAGGAGGAGGCGGAAATTGCTGTGGTCAATTTGACCGAAGGCTCGTTTCAGCAATCCCACCATGCAGTTAGCAGCAGCTGCTTTCCGGCAGGAAGCGGATACGGAAGGACTCGTCTAGGTAATGATACCCAAGTCTCTTTCGGCTCAAGAGATCTGGGGGATAGATGCTCCCAGGTAACATATAGGAGAAAAAGCGGAAGGGCGGGTATAAAGGACGCAACATTACGAAGCGTTAAACGAGAGGTTGTTTTCTATGGACCACTGATGTAGACGGTCGAGGTCCGTCTGAATTGCGTGGGCATAGTCCGGAAGGTTAATTGTGCGCCACAGCTTCGCGTCATCCGCGTATAGTAGCAGCGAAAACTCCACTTGCGGTGTGACGCCGTCAATGAAGGCTAGGAAGAGGTGCGGTCCGAGAACAGACCCCTGTGGAACTCCGCTTGTGGCAAGGATGCAGAGAGACAACGCTCCGTCGACGCGTACTTGGAAGGTATGGTTTTGGAGGTAATTCCGGATAAAGTTCATCAAGTCCCCTGAAACGCCGTAAGACAACAGTTTCTGCAGCAGAATGTTGTGGTCGACCTTGTCGAAGGCTTTGGCGAAGTCCAGGAATATAACATGCGTTTCTAGGCCAGAGTCCGCTGCAGTCGTCCAGCTGTCCCTGGCAAGTAGCAAGTTACTCAGGCATGATCGTTGACGTCGGAAACCGTGCTGGCAATCAGAGAGCAGTTTCTGGGCCTCCATGTAGTCCATTAAAGCGTCTGCGACGATCGATTCCATCACTTTGGAGATCGTAGATAGGAGAGTTATCGGTCGGCAATTGGCCAGATCTTTGCGAGTACCGCCTTTGTAGATTGGCGTAATAGTCCCACATTTCCAATCATTGGGAACTTTGCCTTGCGAGAAGTGGGTGAACAGCTTCGCTAGGGGCAAAGCTAGAGCTGCAGCGCACGCTCGCAAGAGCCGTGGGTGGAAACCATCAGCGCCAGGAGCGGCCATTAGCCGCAGGGATTTGAGTTTCGCCAGGACCTTCTCCGGAGTGAATTGAACAGTCGTCAGGAAAGTTGAGAGTGAAACCGAAGGTGCCGTTGTTGTGTGCATTAATGGAACGGAGAATGTGGGTGCGTACTGCTGGCACAGGGCTTCTGCTGCCTCGTTAGCTGATTTCGTGGGCCCTGTGGGGGTCATCAATGCGGTGACACCGTGCTTGACTTGTCGAAGACTACTGACGTGACTATACAAGGCTTTGGGATTGGATGAAAATTTACGCATAAGCTGACGCTGATGCTCACGCTTATCTTCTCGTACAAGATGGACGCACTGGTTACGGATGAATCGGTAATATCCCCACTGAGTGGCCGTTGGATGGGAGCAATAGTTTCTCCATGCCGTGTTCCTGGAGGCACCACATGTCTGGAGACTGCAGGGCAGTGTTTGTTAACATGCTGCAACTGAGGGAGATGTCATGGTACAGTGTGACACCGCCAACTGGGGTTCCGCGGTCAGAGCGGAGAACTGACGTGTGAGGAAGTTGGATTTCACCGTCGGTTATGTCGCCGGAGAGCCACGTTTCCGTTATTGCTATTAGGTCCGCTGGTGTTGACAGAAGTCGGGATTGGAGCTCCGGAAGTTTGGACATGAGGCCTTGTGCGTTCGTGTAGATACAGGCGAGGCCCGTTTGAGTGATGAGCGCGAGAGTAACTAGGGTGCTGCCGGTCAGCAGATGACCGGCAGTACACCGTCTTTCTTGGTTTAGAGGGATGGAGCCGCTAAGGTTTGTAGTTGGGGAAGCAAGGTGTGGGTCGTCGGAGCACAGATGGGTGCTGGCGGCTAGGTCGTTGAAAGACTGAAGGTTGGAATGTGTAGGTGAGTAAATTACTTCAGGCAGTGAGGCAGATGGTTCGGTGGTGGACCGTCTGAGGACGATTTGGTCGGAGTGTGTCGGTACCGAGTTGGCTGCTGCTGCTTCCAGGGGTCTGTGGGAAGCTGTGCGCCTCGGCACCGGGTGCCCATCTGGACGCAGACGGATATCTGGTGGTACTCGTCTTTTATTAGCATACCAGATGGTGAGTGCATCGGTTGTCATGCTAGCGGTGAGGAATGTCACTTTCAGGAGACGGGGGGCTGTTCCAGTATAACTTGCTGGACGGGGTAGGCTGTGAATGTCCGTTGTGATTACGTTGACAATATGTAGTGACTGCTGAAGGAACCGTCATTGAGTACAGTCATGCTGTTATCGTTGTTGTAAGGTTGTGTCAAGGGCATACAGTTCTGGGACGCCATGCATGATGATGGAGCATGGTTGAGTGGGTGGCGTCAGTTGCTGTCTGCGCGCAGCGCGCTTAGTCCAAGGGATGTCGGGGAAAATACGAATTTGGTAAATGCCGAGAGACGCATTGTTTCGGAGTAGGTGTGCTGACAACATGACATCCTCCATAGCCGGGCCTGGCTGCAAGTCAACACGCAAAAGTGTTGGCTTACCGGCGCTCGGAGATGAAGTGTGGCGAGTCAGCCTTGTGAGACTAATGGGTTTTGTTTCAGGGAGGTTTAACGCGGTACAGATTGAGCTCCACATAGTGGAATCATGAGAATGTCGATTCTGAAGTTGCGGGTTGTTGGACTCGGGCACGTTTGTAAATATGACAGAATTAGGAGTAGGGATACGCGTTATTCGCTTAGACGAACGCGGGTGTGGAGCGGTAGTAAGCTTACTTGGATGGGGCCTCCGTCGGAAGCGTTAATAAAATAATGTGTCAGCTGCCGCGCGACCACCACCAGGCGCGCGCGGGCTGAGTATACCGCGAGGACGCCCACCCCTACGCGGATTTGAACCGGTGACCTTATGACTGCAAAGCAAACGTGCAGACCACTCGGCCACCGGCCGGAAGCGTTGGTCGGCGGCGAGTGTTGGGCAGGCCAGTAGTTGGTAACGGTGAGACGGTACGTAATTCAGGACGGTTGGTTGTTGTCGTCGTTTGGCTAGACCGTCGACTTTCCGCAGTAGATTCTGTAACTGTTCTTCCAGATTAAGCAAGCGCACTTCTGAGCGGGAACCGTTGCTAGACGGCTCACAGAATCGTGGTGACCGGGGCGACTGCGACTGCTTGTTACGCGGTGTGGAGGGCGGGTTAGTGGGAGACGAGATTACAGAATAAACCATAGAGCAAACGTGGAGGAATGGTCGCAAGAATTATCCCGCACGTAGTTCGCAATCCTGGGAATGCATACCGGGCAAATGTACCGCAGGAGCGTCTGTGGATGCAAGAGACAGAAATCGACGTCAGTTGCATGGAGCGAATTGTCACTGGGAGCGTGAATACGGTGAAGACAGACCGAGCAGGTGATGGCTTTGGAAGGAGGTCCCACAGGTTGAGTGCAGATAGAGCATGTGCACAGCCGCGGCATTGGCGTAGTGCGCGAGACCGAAATGATCGGCATGGTCAAACATGACGTACAGATGACACAAATATCTGCAAACAAACATAGCGGACTACCTGTCTCAGGAGAACAGAACGCGCAGAAGATGGCTATCCGCAGATCGACTCAATGAACCAAGTGGCTTACCAATTTTAGGTCGCGGCCACCAGTTATAGCGGAATCGTTCGGTCTCTATATATCAGGTTCGTCCCGTCTCAAAATAAATTCAGAGAAAGACGGATATATGGGCGATATAGACTTTTATTTTTGAACCGCACCGTAAAATGGTTCTAGCTAGGGGAAGGTATAGCCGCTAGCCGAGACGCAGCAAATGCTTTTCAAGGCTGAATTGCTGGAAGCGCGCGAATGCGAGCCGTCTGGATGACTCAAACACACGTCGTTTTTGTGCGAACAGGCAAGCTTCCTAAGTGGTCTATGTAGATAAAGATAGTGTATTTTAATAATATTTACACAGAAGAACAGGAAATCTCCAGGTCACTAAAAGTGACTAGGTGGAAGACGTGAGAGCGCATGATAGCTAGCTACTCCAACAACATGGATGAAATGGGAAGGTAAAGAGCAGAGTAACCAACGCTCACAACATAGGCCCCGCTGGGATACAACGCACCTATCGGATATCTATTTGATCACTGAGGCCATACGGGACGGCTAGTTCAAGTTCAAGCGGGACTGGAACGATAGGATTACCCCGTGAGTGTTCCTTTTCCGGTGGATAGTTGAACCAGGAGTTGGGGAACATTGAAATACTGATGGACCTAAAACAAAGACCGCATCACACCCTGTCCAACCAATTAATGCCCACGTATCCTGCCTTAGCAGTCCCTGCTGGGTCGGTTTCGTGAAGTAAGAAAGAAAAAGTAAACTCATCAGGCAAGAGAGAAAGTGGTAAGAGCTTAGCAAGTGGAATACCAAGATATATGAGTCATTAAAATAGAAGTGAAAAGTGAAGGTGAGTCAGCTAGGAAAAAGGAAAGGTTTGCTGTTGCCACCCAAGAGCATCGAGCAGGCGCGCGAAACTCGTAACCGTACGTTCCCTAACCACGTGATCTGGAAGCGAATCCTAGCGACATATACCTCTCTGCGATAGACGAGGTGCCGTCCTAATCCTATCAGACCGTGGTTTACGAAGTTTCAGTGGGTGACCGCGGAGATTAGGTAACGTAGCGGGACTAAATAGCCCGGACAAGTCCGGGCCAATCTTACCCGTTAAAATACGATAAGTGAGAATCAGGTCCCCTCTTATCCTTCGGTAGTGCATTGAGTACATCCCTAAACTGAGCAAGCGATCAGGATACGTCTGTTCCCGCAGACCCTGCGCTAACCGAGTGCCCACTCGTAACATCCGCTCCAAGTCCATTTTGTCTCGGTTAAGACATGGTGGACAAGCGTGAATACACTATTCCAGGTGGGGTCGGAAGAATGCCGAAAATAGCTTCACAAACAAATTGGCCTTTAAGATTCCAAAGGAGGGGCGGATAAACCACATCATACGAAACCCTCGACAAGCAGCCTCCTTCCAGTAGTCTCCAGGATGAAGTGCTGATGCGTGTATGACTCCTAAATCAACCTGTTGAGTGACAACAGCAAGTTCACCACCGCCTACAACATACCGGTCTTGATTGCAGAATGGCGGGCTCACTTGAATTTGAGCTGCCGCGAGTTCTGTAATACTGAAACAAGTTGAGTGAATAAACCAGTTTGACAATAAAAGCAAAATTGTTTGTAAAGCTGTAATACAAAGCGACGTAAGTATCGGTTTTCCCAATTTAACGTAGTTGTGTCCAGGTCTACGTAATTGGCATCAAATAGCACCTATTGTTAGCTTCATCGCTCTATTTCACTCAATGCCAGACGTATACAGTTGCATAAGGTTATAGTCCTAAATGATTGCGCGGTATATTGTGTCAGGTGTCCCTTACGATTTCACAATAGTCAGCCTAGGTCATATGAGTTCTGAGTTCATTAGGATGTGTGAATACTTTCATACTCTGAAGTTAAAAGGAGCTCCATGGATCGGCTGATTGCCAGCGACATGGTAGGAGCCTTCAGCATAGTCCCACCTCCGAGGAACGCCGTAGAATAGCACACCACACTTTACGCGCTTCTGCAACCTCAAGGCAATTTAAAGTGGATAATAGTGCGTAAATGCTCAGTTCACATGTTTTAGATGGAGTACCCGCTAATCTTGGTGAAACCCACTCTCTGAATTCGTGCGCAGTATCATCGCAATCATTAAAGACAAATGCCCTGGTAAGCCAGGTAAACTGGCGGTGCGTACATGAAACACAGCGCATAAGCGGATCTTATTTGTCCCCGTCCATAATTGGGAAACTACGTTATGTACGGTAAACAAACCTTAATGTATGCGACCGCGCGCCATGGCTTTGTGGGGTTCACGGGATCCCTGATGATGGCCGAGATTCTAGGTTGGATCTAGCGTTTTAATAAGCGTGCGAGGTTACAACAGATTTCCACCACAACTCCTGAGATATGTGATATAGGATCCTAACAGTTTTTTATGAAAATACATAACCTATTCTGGATTTGGTTGCATTTTTCTTATTAAGGCTGACGGAGATTCGGCAGCCTGGGTAAAGCGATCATGTAGCTAAGGTTTAAGCTGCATACATCACGTCGAATGATTAGCAGCTCTGAGTCCTAAGCCACATTATTTTCCAGTAAACAGGACGAGTTTCGGACGCATATCAAAAGCTTCAACTCCTTGCATAAGAAACTAATTCTTTCTCTTTAGTGGCCGATCCGTGCAGGCTAATGCGTAAGTGGTATATATGAAATAAAAATGATCCAAAAACTCGATTCCTGAGCTTAACGCAATGCGAATGCGATTCGCTACTTGCCCCCCGAAATTTGTCTAAATTCAGGAGCCCGGAATGGCTTGCCATTAACCTGTACAAAGCATTGCTGGCATGCACTGCGGAGTGCGTTTGTGCGAACGAGTTCAAATGGCGTATACATCGGTTATAAGTAATTGCATTAACATATAATCTTTGAAGGTAGTGCGGGAGCAAAATTATACCGAGCGCCCAAGTTTAGTCAATAGTTGGACTAAGTTTGGACATAACAACCGCCAGCAATTTGTGTAACTGGGAGGATTTCTGGACGCTAAATGGGCGACCATCGGGCCTTGGTGTCGACAGTGCGCTTATGTGTACTTTTAGGTATGGACGTTCACAAGGTCATCACTAATTGCTCCGCATCTGCAGACTTTTGTGCTTTAACGAGCTGTCTAGTGATCCCAGTCGGCCTAAAACTGGTCATATACTTTGCTGTTTAGAAAATTCCGTGGTTGCCGGATTTGTAGTTTCAACTCCTGCAGTTCTCTGTTCTACGGCGCGCAGCCCAAAGAGCGCAGGGTAGAAAAATTCCCCGCAGCCTACATGCGAAGTCCGTACCTAACGGACGCTCAACAGACCGAAAAATTTCTGGGAGTTTTGGTAGGGTAAGCAGTTGTTAAATCCCAATGAAAAATTGGAAGATGAAAATTAGATAACAATGGCTAAAAGCTTCCATCTAAATGGATATGTATATGGGCTTAAGTTTTCATTATAATGCTGTTCCAATATTCCAGTTTATGCACCTGTAACAATTGTTGGTTTTAGCACCAGGGTAAGGCGCTAACTTTATTTTAATGGAAATTTTCATTGTTGCGTGTATATATATATATATATATATATATATATATATATATATATATATATATAAGAGAGAGAGAGAGAGAGAGAGAGAGAGAGAGAGTTGTATGACTCGCATGTCGTTTTCTGGACTCTGGACATTAGCTTCACAGCGTTGCAACAATTTCCTGCTCCCAAGTAAGTCACTTAAAACACCGGATTTATGCGTTCAATCTGATTACACGCGCCGTCATCACTGCCACTAACATTGTTTTATGATCTGCAATAACCGACTCCGTCATTTCGTTTTTTTTCGCATATCAGCTGGGGTATAGAGAGGATACAGTTGAAATTTTCTTAGGTTTCGCAATGATTCCGCCTTCACCTCCCATTCCTTACAGCGACAGTTGTCTGTTAATTTATGGCTGCTTGGTAGCGTAGCGCATTTGCGAGTTAGCGATCCACTGTTGTCTATGGCACTGTCGGCCTATCTTTGGTTAGATTCCCGATTGTTTCTTTTTTGTCCATAGTATCGGTTGCCCTCAGTAGTTTCTATCTCCTTTTGCTCTCCGATTCATTTTGCTTCACTTAATTCTTGGTACTCTCCCTCCCACTTCTGTCCGTCGTAGTGTCTCGGGCCAGGGGACAGGGCCTTCACAGTAGCTGAGGCGTTTCCCACCTCTAGCTAACGTGTATGATGATGATGGTGATGCCTTCACGTGATACAATTGTCTGGGTGCTCCAGTGCTCTATCATACCACGCTCGGTGGCGTTTCTCATGTGCTTTTCGAGCAGGTCACATCAGCTAGGTCAGATGTCATAGAGGCGCGATCTCATCGGGAATTGGAGATAGGTCGATAGTTGTTTTCCTTCAAGCAGCTATGGGTGGCAGTTGGATCGAAAGTTCGTCGAACTCAAGACTGTATTGACCCTATCTTTACTTTACGTCGATAGTTAGAACACTGCCATATTTGTCAACATCCAACCGTAGACGTGTTCTTCGACATCAAAGGTTCCTTCGCTTCGGTGTATCGATATGCTATTTAGAACTGTCTGCCCAGGAAAGGTGTGCCCGATAAATATGTACACATTAGGGCGCTGTACGGGCAGAGTGCGGGCTTACGACAAACTGCCTCCGCCTTTCAATATCTCCAGTAGTGTGAGGCAAGGTTGTCCGCTGTCATTTCTCCTGTTTAATTTCGCCATTGACGAAGTCATGGGAACTGCATCCGCTGAACACGGCTTGAAAAGTGCGGAGCTGCTTCCAAGTGATAAACTTAAAGCATACCACTGATTTTGCTCGCAAACGTGCAAATGAGCATTGAGTGTTCGACGTTTCAGACTTCACTTTACACCCTCCAAATTCAAAGCTTTCCTTCACGATCGGTAGCGACCGTTTTAACTCACTGGGTAGCTGTATCAGCGCCTGCGAGTCAGAAGATGGGGTCACAAACCCCATAGTAAAAGCTGCAGGCGCTTTGGCTCAATTCCATAACTTTTGGGCCCTACGCGACATGATTCTCTCCCCGCAGTCTACCATACGTCCGTCCGTTTAACCCATTTGTACGGTCATGATACCTGGCCCATCTAATCGACAGACGTAAAGAGTCTAGTTGCGTCGGACCATTGTGCCTTCGCAGTTCGGCTCACATCTTGGGGTGCTGTGTCTAACTACTAGAGCAGACACATTCCCGATAGAGTAGGACAAAAGATGAGTACATTACGAAATGAAGTCTATTGGGCACGGAGACGTGAGTTGCTTGCACTGGCGCAGACCGCTCTACTTGTAGCCCGATTACTCGATGGCTAGCACGAGTCTGGTCAATGAGTTTCCTGTCTGTTTCGAGTTGACCCTCGGGCATCAACTGGTTTTGACCTTTCGGTTTCGGCTTCGGCTTGTTCTGACCTTTAAGGCCTATGCTTGTTTGGACCTTTGGTCTCGAAGTTCGTTGCTTTGCGCTCTAAGAAATGTACCTTCCTAGAAGGTGGGAACACCGTGTCATCACTGAGCGTGTTCGGTGTTTCGTTTATAGCGTTTGAAAATAATGTGAATCGCTTAGCAAGCTCTAGTGTCTGGATCATGTGTTACGCATAGCAGCACATCGATTCCTGCGACGTGCACTGTTTGCGCGACCGAGGTGTGGATAGAAGAACGGGAGCGGATGCCAACTTATGACCTGGCCAAGAGAAATGTAAGCTCTGACTTCGAAGTTGGCCTCGGTCGTAGCTTCTTGACACCTTGCTTGGGATCCAGAGGACGACAAACACGGTTGGCTGAATAGTACACTTGTTGAAATGTACTAGAGCTGATTTCTATGACATTTGTGTTGTGTTTTTCTCTGTCCTTCTCCCTCCTACTTACCGTCCCCCTCCAACCACGACCACAGTATCCATGCAAGATAATAGAACAAGCTTTATCACTTGGTCCTGTCTTGTATATTTATTTTTTATCATTTCCTGTTTTCGAATTTCTTATTGCGGCACACTAGCTGTGGTGTTTCTCATCCTTAGCTGATGTGTATCGTGATGATGGTAGTGATACCATCTGGAAGTTGCATCATGAGTCTCCCGCTTCTGTTGGAGTGCATTAAAGTCGCAGAATATTTCATTTTTAACTTTGCAATCAAAATGCCTGTAAGTGCCTGCGTACTTTCTGACTCTTCTGGAGTCGAATTTTCAAGCGGTGTCCGACTAATGTAGAGCATTCCGAATTAGTCGTCGCGTAGTCGGATCCAGACTCTTGACAGATTTACATAGAATGCAGGAACTGAAGAGTACCTGTTCCCTGGTGACCCCGTCACCCATATCATTTCTACTTCTCTTTCTTACAACTGTATTCTTCCTCCTATATGGAGCAAGCTCGCTGATTTTCCAACTGCTGATCATTTTGGTCAACATGCGTCGATACCGATTATGCACTGGTATGTGCGACGGTTCGCGTGCGTTCCGGAGGTTCACCTAGGTCCAAACGCACCCGACTGAACACCTACAAGTTGGAGGACCCAATGGTGAAGGAGTATCAACAAAGTTCTCGGGTACTTCTGCCAAGGAGATGGACCGAGTCAGAGAACACCGTCCCGTTGACTGCAAGTTAATCCTAGGCTTCCGTCGTACACCTCGGACGATATCTCAGGAAGGGGGGTGTCCGGGAGAAAGTAAGAATTTCCTTGGAAACTTACTATTTTAGCGATTAATCGCTTATTAACGATTATCGCATCGCTTTTAAACATTCCAGAATGTTCTAGTTCCTGCACGTGACTAAGAACCACCTAACACCTCGGCAAAAGATATGGGGAAACACTAACCATGACAGCTGACCTACCAATTCTAGAAGTCGAACGTCAGTAAGAGACCTATAAATACAGCCGAGGTCCGTGGTAGTTATGCAGTGTTCGTTGGCGACGATTAATACGTTATTTCATCAAGGTCATTGGCGTTTTGCTTTTTCCTTCCGTTGGGCTGGAAGTTTTGTGGAGCAGTAAAGTATCAATTTCGGAATTGCGTCTGATAAGAAGATTTAACTGGTTGCAATTCCGATGCTGTCAGCCGAACGATTTACGAATCGGACGGCATGAAGATCGCAAATGTTCCCAGAGGATTGGGTTGCTGGGCGGAGCATTTCGCTCTTCAATTTAACCACCCAACACAACCCCCTGTGGCACCTTCAGCCCCGATATGGAATTCAATCTTTGAAACGCCACAAGACTTTTGGTCCCGACAGCCTACCACCGGCTGTATTCAAAAATAGCGGGAGTGTACCTGTCAGCGAAATCCTATCGCTATGCCCGAAAGTTTGGACTGAGGAGGAGGTTCCGAACTCATGGGGAGGATCGGTCATTGTTCCGATTCACAAGAAAGGCTAACGCGAGGATTGCTGTAACTACCGCGAAATCTCGTTAATCTCTGACGCATCCAAAATTTTTCGTGTCGGTTCTGTTTTGCAGGCTTTCAACGACTATAGAGGAGTGTTCCAGAGAACAAGCCGGCTTTCTTCCAGACTGAGACTACATCGATCAACTCTTCACGCTTCGCCAAGTTCTCGAACTCCAACACATCCACTGTGGACCAACAGTTGTAGTGTTTTTGGACATCCGCAGGCCATTTGATTCAGTAGATATACCTGCGTTGTGGAACTCTTTACTGAAGAAAGGTGTTTTCGACAAGTTTGTAACCATCCTGAAAGAACTTTCCATTCACGCGTCAGGTAAAGTCAGGGCTTACGGCACGCTCTTTTCTTTGTTGTGGCCAGCGGTGTTCGCCAAGCTTGCTCTATTTCACCTTTTCTATTCACAACATCTTCGCCACCGAAGGTGTTGTCCAAGGAGCACTGGAGCGTGTCCAGAACTGCGGTGTTGAACTCCTCCGTGGAGACGGAGTGACGGACTTAGACTACGCCGATGATTTCACGTTGTTGGGGACCACCCACAGAGCGCTTCGGACCGCTTATCGTAGGAGGCATCTAAGTACGACTTATACTTCACTCCAGGAAAATGCAAAACGCTGCTCCAGGACTGGCAGGTGCCCGACCCCGCGCTCACCATTGCTGAACATGTTCTGGAGCAAGTCCCTTGCTTCACTTATCTATGGAGTTGCATCACGGCTGGTGGCGGAGTTAGAGATGGAGTCTGATAGCGGATTGCAAAGACCCGCCTTGCACTCCTCAAACTGGGACACCTATGCCGTCGTCGTGATGTCGGTCTCAAGCTAAGGGCATGGTGTACAATGCTTCCGTTCGTGCAGTATTCTTGTACGGCTGTGAGGCGGCCTATTAGCTCGAAAGACATGAAGCGGATGTCAGTCGTCGACAATCGTTGTCTACTAAGGATTGCTCGGGTGTTGTGGCAACATCACGTACGCAAAGCAGAGGTCCGAGACCACGTGCTTGGGGCGGATAGTGCCGTTATTTTCCGACATCGCATGCGTTGGCTCGGGCACGTTTTGCGCATGCCAACCCATCACTTTCCACGTCGAGCGGTATTTGCACTACCAAGGAACGCTTGGAAAATGTGCCGCGGTAGACAATAAATGACTTAGAGAAGCAGTATGTAAAAGGCAACCACAAGTTTAGCGGCAGTCGGACTAGTCCGCCTTCCAGGTTGGGGACCACAAGATGCTGAATCGCAATGGTTGGAAACATTGGATATCATGGCTCGCAACAGACATCAGTAGCATCAATGTTGTTCTGCCATTTTATACTCGTTTTATTACACACAACAAATCATGAATCAAAACCAAAAAATCAAAATAGCGTATGTAAACCAAATGTGATTTTCTTTTTTATCGCATTTCCTGTTTCTATCCTCCTTTTTTACGTCTGCCTTGGTTCTGATGGCACAATGTCTGTCAACAGACTGTGCATATATATATATATATATATATATATATATATATAGGCGGGAGAGCCTATGGTGCGCTGAGGCTGGTGGTGGCTAGATCCTGACAGATGGTCTACCCACTGCTGCTACTGCTGCGCCATAGTCTCATGTCCTGGGCGCCTCCACGTGGCGACCGCTGGGTGGGAGTTAGGTTTCGCCCTTCTCTTTGCGAAGATCCAGGACACCAATCCGCATGAGTCAGCTAACTGACCATGTGTTAGACCCGCTGCCTTTCGGGTGTTCATTTAATCGAAGGCTTTGGCTGAGGACCCGAGTCGTTCTCCTGTCAGGATTGGGCGCCCTGGCAGTATCCTAGTCCATCCTCTCCGGAGGTTAGGAAGTGGTCGATGGCCCACTTCCCGTAAAACCTAGCCATGTGAGACAACAGGTTACAGGTGATATTCTCAATGCTCGTTTGGCGTAGAGCCCGAGTGCCACGCATTGTCTCTGACGGTGGGAGGACACCTCCGGGTGTCAAATGGTTTGCTACTGCCCGCCTCAAGCCAGGCAGCTCCTGGTCAAATTGGTGCAAACCCGCCCAAAACCCACCTGCGTCTGGCCGTGGTCGCAGGTGCGTATCCAATTACGGTCGCAAAACATATGATAACTGTTCCAGAACCTCAAAGGCTGCGTGTGACAGCCGTCAAGCAGATCCCAATCTGCTCTGCAATCACATTACCGAGCTGGATATGCTCTCCACTGCCTTGTGGGTCAGGCTATTGAGCCAAAGGCTCCGGGCGGAGTCCCTCAAACAAACCTCCAAATCACCCACAGCTTTGTGGGTCAGGCTATTGAGCCAAAGGCTCCGGGTGGAGTCCCTCAAGCAAAACTCCAAACCACCCACTGCCTTGTGGGTCAGGCTATTGAGCCAAAGGCTCCGGGTGGAGTCCCTCAAGCAAACCTCCGAAGCACAACGACCACCTCGCGTGCGATTGCCCACCAATGCAATCGTATGCCTGCGCTCAAAGCACTCAACATCGGGTGCTGGAACGTGCGCACACCTGGACCGGAACTCGAGCGAGCGCCCGGAGCGACGCACTGCACTGGTCGCAATGGAGCTGGGGCGCTACCACATTGATATTGCGGCGCTCAGTGAAACTCGGCTCGCTGAGCAAGGTAAGTTACATGAAGCAGGTGCTGGCTACACATTCTACTGGGTGGGGAACGCCGCCTCAGCACCACGTGAACATGGGGTCGGATTTGCAATATCTGACCGCCTGAATGGTCAGTTGGTGGGTGAACCAACGGGCATCAGCGCGCGACTGATGACTGTTCGCCAGCGACTCGGAAGATGTAAGTTTGCTACTTTCATAAGCACGTACGGTCCGACCATGTGTTATCCTGATGACACGCGTGATCAGTTCTACACTGAGCTATCCTCCGTGATACGGTCTGTGCCGAAGAGCGACCGACTATTTCTGCTGGGTGACTTCAACGCGCGCGTTGGGCGTGATGCATCAGCGTGGACAGATGTTATCGGTGCGCATGGCATTGGTTCAGCGAATGCGAACGGTGACAGGCTGCTCTCAATGTGTGCCACTCACGGCCTGACGATCACGAACACTCGGTTTGCACTGAGTGCGAGTGATATAGCAACTTGGACGCACCCACGGAGTGGTCACGCTCACCTGCTCGACTATGTCATCGTACGTCAGCGTGATATGCGTGAAGTGCGCATGACACGTGTACTGCGTGGAGCTGAGTGTGGCACTGATCACAAATTGCTTCGGACCAAACTGTACATATATTTTCGTAAATCGATGTATTGCACTCCCGCCGTGAATTGGCGTAAATTTAACATTCTCTCCCTCGGTACTGTGGCGAAACGTACTAAGCTGGAGAAGGCGATGGCTGCACGCCTGTGTGGTGATGTGGACTGTATAGCCACAGTGGGCGACCTGTGGCACCATATTCTTGATCAGGTGACAGCTGCTGCGGAGGAGACCATCGGGCGTGCAAACTGTACACGGCCTGATTGGTTTGCTGACAACAATGTGACGATTGACGCATTGGTGTCAGAGAAGAATGCAGCATTTGCTGCACATGTTGCAGACCCCAGTGACTTGCTGAAGAGTAGTCAGTTTCGCAAACTTCGACGGCGACTGCCCCGAGAGCTCCGTCACATTAAAATGCATGGTGGACGGAGAAGGCGAAGCAGATGGAATGCTACGCCGAACGCCGTCAACACAAGAAATTCTTTGACTCCTTGAAGGCGGTGTATGGACCGAGATTGGAGCCGCTGAGGACACTGATCGATGGTAGTTCAGGCGCCACCTGAACCCAGACTGCAGACATAATGCAGGTCTGGCGGAAACACTTTGACTGTATTTTGACCAACCGTTCAGAGATTGACTGGCCTACATTGAATGGCCTGAAGCAGCACGATATGAAGGCGCATTTGGCGGATACGCCGAGACTGGACGAGACGCAGAGAGCACTTGCTCAGCTGCGAAACGGCAAATGTGCCGGAGGTGACGGAATCCCACCTGAAGTATTGAAACACGGTGGACCCGCGTTCTTGACTGCGCTGCACCACTTGGTGCAACGCGTGTGGATTGAGGAGGAGGTGCCGGCTTAGCTGAAGGACGCCCATGTGCTACCACTGTACAAAGGCAAAGGTAGCAAGCAACGTTGCACAAATTATCGTGGCATCAACGTGCTGGGTCGTGTGGGCAAGGTGATTGCCCGAATCGTGCTCAATCGCCTCGTGAGTCAGGTTGTGGAACCAAACGTGGCGGAAGAGCAATGTGGATTCCGTTCGGGTCGCAGCACTATAGAGCTGGTGTTTGGAGCTCGTCAGTTGCAGGGGAAGTGCAGAGAACGACACCAGCCATTGTACTCACTTTTTGTTGATTTCACCAAAGCATTCGATACGGTGAACCGCGAGGCATTGTGGCTGGTGTTGGGTAAGTTTGGTTGCCCGCGTAAGTTTGTAAGTTTAATTGAATGTCTGCACAGTGGTATGCGAGCGAGGGTGCAGCTGAGTGGAGAGACCTCGGATGACTTTACAGTTATCTCTGGTGTGAAGCAAGGCTGTGTCTTAGCTCCTGCCCTGTTTAATATATATATTCATGCAATGTTGTCTTGTGCTTTTGATGCGACTTGTGCTTACGGTGTTCGTGTGGAGCACCGTATTGTTGGTGGGTTGCTGAACATCCGTCGTTTCGGTGCTAGAACTCTAGTCTGTGAGACAACTATCCGTATGTTGCTGTTTGCTGACGACTGTGCGTTGTTTTCACACAGCGCGGATGAGTTGCAGCACATGACTAGTGCTCTGGCTTTGACAGCGGCCAAATTCGGGCTCAACATCAACACAAGCAAAACTGTCTGTCTGTTTCAGCGTTCACCGGAGGTGCAATCTTCAATATTGCCGCGAATCAGCAATGGTGCTGAAGTATTGGAAACCACCTACCGTTTCTGCTACCTTGGGAGTGTGATGTCGACTGATCAGCAGCTACACGTTGAGTTGCGTAATCGCGTGTCGAAGGCAGCAGCGGCATTCGGGAAGCTGGGGTACCGAGTGTGGAACTACCATCAGCTTAGCATTGGCACGAAGCTGATGGTGTACAAATCCATGGTACTGTCCGTTCTTCTATACGGCAGTGAAACGTGGACGATGTACCGTCGGGATGTGCGATATCTCGAGCGGTTCCATCAGCAGTGTCTGCGACGAATTTTGCGGATGGGCTGGGGGCGCCAGTGTTGCAGACACGGAAGTGTTGCGCCGAAGTGGGATGTATGCAGTGGACTGCATACTTTTATTGAGACACCTGAGATGGCTCGGTCATGTGAGCCGTATGGATTCGACGCGGATACCGAAACAACTCTTATACGGTCAGCTGAGTATAGGGAAGCGGCACGTGGGGAAACCAAAGTTACGTTACCAGGACATGATTAAAGTGAGCCTCACACGTTCTAATCTTCGTTGCAGGTCATGTAAATCGAAGGCAGTTGATCGTGGTTCATGGCGCGATCTAATCACGAAGGCAGTTGCTGAAGTGCGGGAGAAAGCCCTCATGCATGCAGAGAAGAAGCGGCAGTTGCGGAAGCGGCAAGCACCATTGAATTGTACTCCATCGACATCGAGCGTGTGGTGCTGTAGAACGTGCGGTCGCGAGTGCCTTAGTCAGGCAGGCCTAGTGAGCCATGACAGAAGGTCACTCGGCACCACTGCCGAAGCGCCGACGGGTCCCGCAGTGAACGTAGGCAGCACCGGCGCAGCGTTTGTAGGCACGCTGAATTCGATTTACTAACCGCATGCTTGCATGCTAAGTCTCTTTATTTCAGGAGGTGGGTTTACATTTTGTGCCATATCGCAACTGTTCAATGGTGGAATAGGCACCACTAGCGTCAGCGCAAAATCCTAGGCCTCCTCTGATTCTCTTTGCTACTGTGGCACACATACTTAAAGCTTTGGAGTAATCCGGCCCCTCAGGCCCCAAATGCCCATAGGCCTCAAACCAAGGCCTCTATTCATTTGAACATCGGCTGCCATTAACGAAGGTTTTCATTTTGAAATTTAACAACCTCATGATACTCGTCTCCGTCTGATACATTATCTGCATGCTTGGTCCCCCTACCGAAAAGGAAAGTTCCGGTCCTTGATTAGTTTGCCTCTCGGCTCCACTCTCATGCTTCTCAGCTCACAATTACGTCCCCTCCCTTGTTTGGCCTCTCTTTTGGTCCGTACCGCAACTGTTCAATGGTGGATTAGGTTCCCATAGCGTCAGCTCAACATACTAGGCCAAATTTGATCCACTTTCCTACTGCGCCACGCACTCTTAAACCTCCTGGACCGCACCGGCCTCCGGCTCCGAATGCCTATAGGTCTCAAACAAAGGCCTCTCTTCCCTTGAGCACCGATTACAGTTCTCATTGGCAAAATGCAACTTCAGGTCTCTGATTGACTTTTGCCCCTCGGCTCCACCATCATGAACCTCAGCCCACAATTACGTTCCCCTATCCTGTTTGGCCGCTCTTTTGGTCCATATCGCATCGGTTCAATGGCGGTATAGGTATCACTAGCGTCAGCGCAACATCGTAGGCCTCCTTTGATTCCTTTTGCTATTGTGGTACTCATTCTTAAAACTCTTTGATTATCATGCATCTCCGCTCAGAATTACGTTCCCCTCTCTTGTTTGGCCTCTCATTTTGTCCATATCGCATCGGCACGATGGCGGTATAGGTGCCTCTAACATCAGAGCATCTTACTAGCAACCGTTTGATTCTGTTTGCTACTGTGGCACTCATCGTTAAACCTATTGGACTACTCCGGCCTCTCAGGCTCCAAACGCCCATAGACCCAAGCTATGGCCCCTCTCCCCCTGAGGATCGGCTGCCATCGATTAAGGTTCTCAATGGTATAAGTAACGGCCAAATGATTCTCGTCTCCGTCCGATTCATTACCTGTACGCTTGGACCCCTACGAAATCGAAAATTCCGGTCCTCGATTAATTTCGACTCGCGGCTCCACTATCATTCTTCTCAGCTCACAAGTATCGTCCCCTCGCTTGTTTGGCCTCTCTTTTGGTCCATATCGCATCGGTTTAATGGTGGTATAGGTGCCTCTAACGTCAACGCAACTTACTAGCTCCCGTGTGATTCTTTTTGCAACTATGGCACTCATCGTTAAACCCATTGGACTACTCCGGCCTCTCAGGCTCCAAACGCCTATAAGTCTCCAGCCAAGGCCTCTTTTCCTCTGAGGATCGGCTGCCATCGATTAAGGTTCTCAATGGTATAGGTACCGGCCTCATGATTTTCTTCTCCGTCCGCTTCATTATCTGTATGCCTAATCCCAGACGTCGATATATGTTCTCGCTACTGTGAATCTTACTCCTAAACTTTTTGGACTAGTCCGGCCTCTCAGGCTCCAAATGCCTATGGGTCTCAAACCAAGGCTTCTCTTCCTTTCAACATCGATGCAGGTTCTCATTGGCATAAAATACGGTCTCATGTACTCGCCTCCGTCTGCTACATTATAAAATGCTTGGACCCCTGCAAATTGCAATTTCAGGTCTCTGATTGACTTTTGCCTCTCGGCTCCACTATCATGCATCTTAGCTTACAATTACGTTCCCCTATCTTGTTTGGCCTCTCTTTTGGTCCATATCGCATTGGTTCAATGGCGGTATAGGTGCCTCTAACTTCGACGCAACTTACTAGCTCCCGTGTGATTCTCTTTGCTACTATGGCACTCATCGTTAAACCCATTGGACTACTCCGGCCTCTCAGGCTCCAAATGCCCATAGGTCTCAAGCCAAGGCATCTTTTCCTCTGAGGATCGGCTGCCATCGATTAAGGTTGTTAACGGTATAAGTAACAGCCTCATGATTCTCGTCTCCCTCCGATTCATTATCTGTACGCTTGATCCCTCTACCTAAACCGAAAGCTCATGTCCTAGATTAATTTTGCCTCTCGGCTCCACTATCATTCTTCTCAGCTCACAGGTATCGTCCCCCTCTCTTGTTTGGCCTCTCTTTTGGTCGATATCACATCGGTTCAGTGACGGTATAGGTACCTCTAACGTCAGCGCAACTTACTAGCCCACCGTTTGATTCTCTTTGCTACTGTGACACTCATTATTAAACCTACTGGACTTGTCCGGCCTCTCAGGCTCCTAATACCCATCGGTCTCAAAACAAGGCCTCTCTCATTCGAGCATCAGCTGCCGCCGGCAAACGTTCTCATTTGTATAAGTAACTGCCTCACGTACTTGCCTCCGTCTTGAACATTACCTGCATGCTTTTTCCTTCTGCCGAAATTAAAATTTCAGGTCCCTGGTTGAATTTTGCCTCTCGGCTCCACTCTCATGCTCCTCAGTTTACAATTATGTCCCCCTCTCTTGTTTGGCCTCTTCTCTGGTTCATATCGCATCGGTTCAATAGTAGTTTTGGTTCCCACAGCGTCAGCACAACATACTAGGCCACATTTGATCCACTTTCCTACTGCGCCACGCACTCTTAAACCTCCTGGACCGCACCGGCCTGCGGCTCCAAAGGCCTATAGGTCTCAAACAATGACTTCTCTTCCTTTGAGCATCGATTACAGTTTTCATTGGTTTAAGAAACAGCCTCATGATACTGGCTCATTACCTGCATGCTTGGTCGTCTGCAAAATTGCTATTTCAGGTCTATGATTGATTTTTGTCTCTCGGCTCTACCATCGTGAATCTCAGCTAACAATTACGTTCCCCTCTCTTGTTTGGCCTTTCTTTTGATCCATATCGCCTCGGTTCAATGGCGATATAGTTATCACTAGCGTCAGCGTAACATCCTAAGCTCCTTTGATTCCCTTTGCTAATGTGGTACTCACTTTTAAACCTCTTCGACTACTCCAGCCTCTCAGTCCCCAAAAGCCCATAGGCATCAAACCAAGGCCTCTCTTCTATTGAGGATCGGCTGCCACCGATTAATTTTCTCATTGGTATAATTAACTGCCTTATGTGCTCGCATCCGTTTGACACATTATCTGCATGCTTGGTCGTTCTACGGAAATTGCAATCTCAGGTCCCTGGTTGAGGTTTGCCTCTCGGCTCCATTCTCATGCTTCTCAGCGCACAATTACGTCCCCCTCTCTTGTTTGGCCCCTTCTCTGGTCCATGTCGCATCGGTTCAATGGTGGTTTAGGTTCCCATAGTGTCAGCACAACATACTAGGCCACATTTGATTCGCTTTCCTACTGCGCCACGCACTCTTAAACCTCCTGGACCGCACCGGCCTCCTGCTCCAAATGCCTATAGGTCTTAAACCAAGGCTTCTCTTTCTTTGAGCATCGATTAAAGTTCTCATTGGCATAAGAAACAGCCTCATGATACTGGCCTCCGTCTGGCTCATTACCTGTATGCTTGGTCCCATGCGAAGTTGCAATTTCAGGTCTCTGATTGACTTTTGCCTCTCGGCTCCACCATCATGAATTTTACCTCACAATTACGTTCCCCTCTCTTGCTTTGCCTCTCTTTTGGTCTATAGCGCAACAGTTCAATGGCAGTATAGTTATCGCTAGCGTCAGCGCAACATCCCAGTTCTCTTTTGGTTGCCTTTCTTTCTGTGCGTCTCAATCCAAAACATTTTGGCCAAGTCAGTCCTCTGAGGCTCCAAATGCCTATAGGTCTCAAGCCAAGGCCTCTCTTATTTTGAGCACCGGCTGCCATCGACTCAAGTTCTCATTGGTATAAGTTACAACCTTATGATACTCTTCTTTGTCTGAATCATTATCTCTATGCTTGGTAACGCCTACCGAAATCCGAATTTCCGGTCTCTGATTGACTTTTGCCTCTCGGCTCCACTATCATGCATCTCAGCTCACATTAACGTCTTACTCTCTTGTTTGGCGTCTCTCTTCGCTCATATCGCAACTATTCATTGGCGGTATAGGTACCACTAGCATCAGCTCATCGGTCACTCCATTGATTTCAGCCAGCACAACTTTACCATAAATTTTATATTTATACATTAACATAGTCCTGTTCAATTTTGTTGGCAGTTTGCTCGGTCCGTTTTTCTTCTCACCCTTGTTCTACAGGATAACATTACCTGCACCGAACACCGCTGAAGACGTACCTGCGATGCTCCCATGGACACGGATTCAATAAAGAACAAAGAAAAACCCGCACTTCATAATCATGACACACTAAAGAACCTAGGAAACTGATCAATTCAATACAAGTCACCTGAGTCGTCCGACTTCAACAGCTCCAACCACTTGTAATGGACTCCGAAGGCGACTACACAGCCATAGGGAACAAATTGGCGTTGCGTGACTGCGAATATCCGCGAGGGTAATCGGTCAGATACCATCTTGCCAATGTATATCAACAGCCGGCAGTGTTCCAGGACGTGGTGGGTCTTCGTCTGGCAAGCGTTTTTCCCTACAAAAAGCCACAAATGTCTGTTTAACAACACTGCGACGTGGCGGATGTGACTCGCCACTCAATAAAGTCACCGCCCCTAACACATTGGCAAGTTGATTGACACCACATTTACAAGTTCTGTGCATATATCGGCTCTCGCATGAACACGCCTACATATCTGACTAGTGACATACCACTATTCTTAAGTATTTTCCACCCGTTTCCTCATACTTCACTCACTGACCTACATTGCTTACGGGACCTCATCGGACTACTTCCTCATCAGCATACCATATAAGTGATCTGATCACTAATTTTACCTCTCGCATTTTGTGTACATAGTCTACATACATACATACATACTACAACCTTTACTACTCCCACTCTTGGTGCTGCTTATTCCGTTATCATGTACAAAAATGCAATATGCTGGTCATGCCCAAAAGGCGTGTCTCGCTTTGTCGAGAATAAAATATTTATTTATTTATTTATTTATCTAATGATGTTCTTTCTCAAATAAATGTCTACCAGTACTCTAATCCATTAAATTTCACACCTAGCCTAAGCCAATTGTATTCGATTTCCGTAGCATATTTGTGTTCTTGGCATTCCGTGAACTATGTTTCCTGACCTCGTGCACTTAGCTAGGATTTGTTTGTAAACAACTTATTACGTATGCTATTTAATTAAGGTTTATATCACCATTTCCTTATGCATTATTCGAGTTTTTCTCTTTTTTCTTTCTCTCTCTCTCAAGTGTTTGGCTGTTGCTTGATATCCCCGGTGTGGATGCGCTTGATGTGCATGTTGACAAGGTGCCTACCTGTCTATTACCCACTGCCTCGTCCATACTGGCTCCAGGAGACAGTTGGTCGTTGCTGGAGGGGACAGGGTGCACGGTCCTTGTGGCCGTGTTAGGATCAAAGAGTGGTTCCATGCAGTCAGTGTGGAGCGGACTACGGTCCAGCCACCGCCTTGTGTGCGCTAGCTCCCCAAATACAGTGTGCTTGTGTTTGCCTGTGAAGGAGTGTGGGCCGGCTCCGTTGATGAAACGTGACTCCCATCCGCATGCCTCCCGGTCTTATTCCTTCGGGTTTACGCTGGAAATGGGGTGTGTGGTTGGAGCTGTGGGTGGTGCAGCGCAAGCCACCCATGGTCCCACTGTAGGCGCAGGCGTCCTGTGTCTGGCCACAGTGACAGGCAAATCCGAAACCGGATGCCGCCAGCCATATATATACATTTGTAAATATTTGCTTTGAAAATAGAGTGGACAAAGGTTGTCATTACAATGAGCTTTTAATATTTGGTATAATATGATTCCATACCTAATTTATCTCTTAGCTTTACAATAATGAATTTACTTATATTAGCATAATGTTTCGTGTGCTTAACATGACTTTTATTCCTTTAATTTATCCATCAGTAAACGTTTCTCTTCTTCTGGGAACGCCCACTTCCAAACGTTTTCCGCTAGTCCCTTGTTACGGGTTACCATCTCTATGGCGGGTAGTTTGAATGCACAACGACGAAATGCTCGTCAAAGGCAGATCCGGAAAGCAAATTAGACAAACCAACCCAGAATATTCGTTATCACATGATATATTAGTTCACTGTTATCCAGCCCGGCAACGCTGAATATTTTCTCTTCTGGCAATGCTGATAAATCGATTTATACGCGCATGGTCACGTAGACTAATTTCATCTCAAATATGATAATTTACTATCCTTAAATTATATAAAATCAGTAAAAACGTGAATGTGGGTTATAACGTTACAAAATTTTTACTTTCCATTTAGAAATGGTTTCAAAAACAAATGATTTCAGTACTACTGAACTCGCGGCAGCTCAAATTCAAGTGAGCCCGCCATTCTGCAATCAAGCCGTCCCGCATGGCCTCAGTGACAAAATAGATATTCGTTAGGTACGTTGTATCCCAGCATAGCCTATGTTGTGAGCGTTGTTTACTCTGCTCTTTACCTTCCCATTTCATCCACGTTGTTGGAGTAGCTAGCTATCATGCGCTCTCACGCCTTCCACCTAGTCACTTTTAGTGACCTGGAGATTTCCTGTTTGTCTGTGTAAAATATTATTAAAATATGCTATCTTTATCTACATAGACCACTTAGGAAGCTTGCCTGTTCGCACGATAACGACGTGTGTTAGAGTCATCCAGACGGATCGCATTCGCGCGCTTCCAGCAATTCAGCCTTGAAAAGCATTTGCTGCGTCTCGGCTAGCGGCTATACCTTCCCCTAGCTAGAACCATTTTAAATAAACAAATAAATAAATAAATAAATATTTTATTCTCGACAAAGCGAGACACGCCTTTTGGGCATGATCAGCATATTGCATTATTGTACATGATAGCGGAATAAGCAGCACCAACAGTGGGAGTAGTGCAGTTGGAAACACTAGTGTGGGCCCATAGAGCCCAAATGTTGTATGTATTCTAAGTACACAGAATGCGAGAGGTAAAGATAGTAATCAGATCGCTTATATGGTATGTTGATGAGGAACTAGTCCGATGAGGTCCCGTAAGCAATAAAAGTCTATATCGCCCATATATCCGTCTTTTTCCGAATTTATTATGAGACTGGAAGAACCTGATATATAGAGACCGAACGATTCCGCTATAACTGGTGACCCCGACCGAAAATTGGTAAGCCACTTAGTTCATAGAGTTGTAGAGAGCAGAAGAGAAAAGCCGTGTCACTTCTATCATCTCCCGTTCATTGTCTGGATGACACGTGTCGTTGCTAAACTGTGTTCTCCGAGGGATTGTTACTGCTGCAGCAAAAACAGCGGAATCTAGGCATGCTCCACATGTACTTGTTCAATCGTACTTTAAAACATTTCTCTGTCTGGGCACTTTCTCCCACATTCAGGTTGATTGTTCCACACCTTCATACCCCGTGTGGGTAACGCGCCATCGGACCGGACCTGGTTCCTCCGAGGTTTAAATAGTTCCAGGCTGTGGCCCCGTATCGAAGTCTGTGTTTAGCTGGAAGGACTGCTGCACCTCCTTCCCCAAATCGCCCATTAAACTGCGTCTAGTATAAATCAGACCACCGCGGCGACGTCGGTAGTCCAGAGTAAACAACTTCATACATTGGAAACGAAGGGGATAAGGTAAAACACGTAGCATAGACACAGACTTGAATCCGCGCCTCTGAACTCAATCAACACACTCAAATTTCGTGAGTGGATGTATTGCAAGTAGTCCGTATTCCAGTATTGGACGAACGTGGGAGGAAAACAGGAGCCTAAGTTCTGCGGTGTCGATTGGTAGAGCGACCTTCGTATGGCACAGCATTCTGTTGGCAGATGCTACCTTCTGCAACGTATCCTGGGTTGTTCTTAGGTCTGGAGTAACAACTACACCCAAATCACTTACTAATTTTTCTATCCAGGTTCGTCGTTTTCACATTTTGTTTGCATATTTCGGGTTCTATATCGCTTGCATTTTATCATTTCTCTTCTGTATATAAATATCATTCAGTACTCGAAAGCCAGGTTGTAGCGATGACCGCCATTTCGCCGTTTACCGAGTACACTCCAATGCAGTATCTTGTTTATTTAGTGGCATCTTTTGAACTTTGCGGCAGTAGGGCTGAAGTCATGAAACTCTACACGTGGTCTCGGCGCTTCTTTCGCACGTCGCTGCTGATATTGAGGAGATAATCGATTTGCCAGCATGGAGGAAACCTTACGCGGAAAGTAAAACAACGGTACTCCAAAGGACAGGTTATACATTTCTACAGGTTTTTACGTAGCGTCTGAGCGACGCGGATTTGTGTAACCTCAAGGAATTGCAGTTATTTCCAAAAATGTGATGCTTATTTAAGCCTGACCAGTTCTTTTTGTGAATAGAGATGTTCATCTATCCAAATGGAAATGCCGGTCTAAACGCCGCCTCTTTCACTTAACCTTTCACGGGCCGCCAAACATATCTACGCCTTCAGCGATCCTTGAGCCTCTGGAATGCCGCACTTGCCTGACTGATACGTGACGTACCCTATCAAATTTGATGTCACCACGGTTGACAGCTTCAAAAGAGCCATATGCTCTCTTCCGCGTCTTACAGCAAAGGTGAAGGAAATTCATTGTGCCCGGGCGTTTTGTTAATTATTATGGCGTAAAGCTCCATTAGCGGATCTTTCAATGTTTGATGTCGACTAATACTTTCAAAGGCAGCTCCGGCTAATCGGTAAGCGGCGGCGGCGTAGAAGGTCTGCTGCACTACGCTGCAAAATGTAACGCCGTAGGACTATACAACCACGCCAGGAATGGAACACCGTTCAAACTTTCTCAGTTATTGTCTCCATAAACAATAACGTTCTTGAACTGGCATAGCGTTCGTGACTCCAAACAGTGTTTTGTAGTCGCAGCTGTGCTAGTTCCGCGGCAGTATATCGTTCAATAGTCAGGGAAGAGGGAAAAGGGAAGTATAACGCAAGGAGGTGAGAGTGCTGCTGATCTTATTCAGTGGACAGATGTTACCCGCCGGCGGCCTACGTCGATTCCGGTGTTTTGCCACAGGCGAACCTCCCTAGCCTTTTGCCATATAAGTTGGTACCACCAGGCATTGGGGGCTGTCAAGTTTCCCTTTAGGTAAGCTACCCCTACCTTTAGCCCAATAGCCTGACCAATTTGACCAAAGGCTTGCCGGCTCGAGGCGGACGGTTACAAACCAGTGAGCATCCCAAGGTGCACAACAACTGTCAGGGACAGTGCCGGGTGCTGGTCCCCATGTTAGCTCAGTTTTAATAGTCTACCCCATAGACTTGCTGTTAAATGAACAGCTGGATCTATCTCGCACTGTACTCTGAAGCATACGGGGTTAAGAATGAGTTAATCTAGAACCCAACAGGTAACCCGTCTGCTAGGAGTGCCACTAAGGAAAATTGGACAATGCCAATAGCTGATCTACTGTTTCGCTGCAGCAAAGTTATCCAGCTTCCTTAAATGTTGCACTTTGATGCCACCTACCGCAAGGTAAGGGTGAACACTGCAAGGGCACGCAGAGGACCAGGCTCTCTTCCGGACAGCAACGCTGGGGCCTAATTCAGCACACCATTAAGGCCTGAAGCTCCACGTGCGCTTAGTAGCCATGCGGGCGCCGCAGGAATGTCGCAGTGGAGTCTAATCATGATAAAGGGCGCTGCTCTGTCAGTCAGCAGCTCCAACAAGGCACACGCCGTGACCATTTAGCCTTATGGTCACCGCGTGCTGTGTAAACGCGGGCCGCCGCCCTATCAGGAGATATCCGCAGGCGTTTCTGGCTCATTCGGTCAACGGCTCACAGGAAGCCTGGTGTCAATGAGGATAGATGCAAAGCCATTGGTCCGCCGATTGTCAAGTTACTCAGACACAACGACCGGCGGACCGAACATCTTTAGTCCCCGTCTACTTGGCTCACACCGTCCACTTATATTCCTTGCGAACAGAGCTATCCGTCCTGCATCGTCCCACTTGATCCACCAAGCAAAGCAAATGTTTGTCGTGCAATTCAGCACCTAGGAAAAGTAAAGGCTGCCGGTTCAGGCAGACTTACTCCGCCGCCCTTCGAATATTGAGGCTCAGTTATCACTAGCTAGCTGATCCCATTGCACTCCAAAATTATGTTGAAGAAAAGGTGCCCATTTCCTAGGGCGCAAATTTTACCCTTCCGGCTTTTAAGCAGCATTCCCGCATTTTATGTACTAGTCATCGGAGGATCGGTCTCATTTTGATTGCCTCCAAACTATTGGCATTATACAACTCCCTTGACAATCCCCCAATTGCGCAACCCGGTACCGAGATGGACAAGCTGGCTTTGGACCCGGCCGCCGGTATGAAAATTAGATGTTAACACTCTGTCAAATCCTGAAACGGGGGCAGCTTCACCAGCGAACTACCATCGTTGAGTACCTAGACATCCGTACTGCATTCGCCTCGGGTGCTCGGCTTGAATGCTTTGGTACACAGTGCTTGTTATTTGGCAAGCCACGTGTTGGGATAATGCTCAGAGATGCTCTGGTATCGGCTGAACACAGGACGGTCAAAAGATAAATGCACATCAACATCGTCACCTAAGGGAGAGCCTAAGTGCTGTTACTAAGAAGTCTAGTGAATTAACAAAAGCAAGATCCAAAATAGACACCTTTTGGGCGTCCATTTAACTAGTGAGGATGTCCAGGAACCGATGCTATGATACCTGAGGCGTACTGTCAGAAGGAACTGCGCCAATATCAACAAGCCCGTAGTATAAGAAAGATTTGCCTGACAAACTTCGGGTATTCTGAAGGCACCCAGTAGCAAAGACTGGGAGCAAGTAAAGTTAAGCACCGCTTTGGATTCACTCCCAGGGCTACTGTACACAAAAACACAACTGTAAGTTAGGCAGAGATAGTGCTAAGCACTACCGACAGAAGGTTAATAGTTTGTACTTTAACCGAAACATGTAGGAAGCCAGAACGCCAAATTCACAGCTAGTCGGAAGCACAGCGCACTTCGCCTGGTCGGCCAACGAAAGGAGCACGTCTAAATAGTTCAAAGGCATACAGATGTACTCCACCGCCCGAGATGTCCTGAGACAGCTACGTTTCACCTTGTTCATCGGGAGACGCAAATAATAGCAAACCTACCTGGTACAGCTTATACATTAGGCTGCACACCTTACTGAGCATTAGGTAAACGCTTTCCCAATGATCAGACCTGGATCGTGTGCCACCAGGGCACGCACTGGCGGTGTGTTAAAAGTCTGTGGGCTGCTTACATGTATACCCACCGACCAGACATCCTGTGCACCAACCACTCGCCTGCTTTTGAGCTCCTTCGTCGCATCTTTTAACATCAACTTATCCGCCAGCTAATCCGGCTGAACCGAAAAATTTGTGCCAATCCGTTGGAAAGCACAACGCGGCAGCTCGTTGCGGTAGCCATAGCTGGGCAGCACTACACGATGTAAGCGCGTTCCACGGTATAGCGCGTTATTCGGGACGTTATCCAGCATCATCAATTTCCTAAAAGGAACACCAAGGGGCACAGGCAGAAGAACCTTTGTCAGGCACATTTTGAACTACAGCTGGTCGTCCAATAAACTTTTAGCAGTAAGTGTGGCAGCGAACGACACTGTGTTACGGACTATCCCTCTGCGATACATGCGATCACAAGAGACTTCGACATTATAGTAGGCACCCAGCAGAGCCCCTGCACAATTGAATTCAACAAAGGACGATGCTCGAGACCAGCACTGTCTCCTGCAACCAATCTATCATACAAGCCAGATTGGACAACGTAGTGCCGACCGCCACGACTGAATTTACCAAACTTTACAGTATTGAGAGATAAAAGCCGGACGACCCCCTCGGTGCCTGCGAAAACTGATGAAGGAAAAAGCAGTGTCCCTGGTAAATAACATGGCGTACTGTTTAGCAGCCAGGTTAATAAATTAAATAAATAAGTAACTATTTTATGCTCGTTTTCCTCCAGGCACACTAATTCGGGCATGAGCAAAATTTACAAGCTATTAGGTTGAGCGATAGGAAGGTCACAACGCAGGTAAATTGCTGTGGCCAATGGTTGTACAAGTTGCAGCAACGGTCGAACCACTCATAAGGAGCAAAGTCCTCAGTGTGATGCCAAGAAAGTGGTTTCATATGTGTGCAGCATCAATAGAAGAAGCTCGGTAGGTGGAGTAGGGACAGTATGCGAAAACTGAAGGTACCTGTTTTATTGTCGCTAAATTATTGCTATAGGACTCTAGTCGATATCCAGAATGTACCAGGCGGCAATGGCTATATTCAGTGGCGAGTCACATCCGCCACGTCATAGTGTTGAAAAAGGAACTTTTAATGCGTTATGTAGGGAGACATTTGATTATTCATTTATGCGTCCCCGAGTGGCTCAGCTGTTGGCGAAACAAATAGCCCAGTAGGAGCCCAATTTGGACGTTGAGACTAGTCGAGTCGGGAGAATGCTTCTGCAAGTAAGTAGACTGTTTAGTGTATGTGGCCTCACTTTATCTGCTTATGTATATTAGCTGGAATGTAAAGAATTCGTGTCCAGCTTACCTTACTGGACAGCGGTAGTTGAGGCTTTGGGTGCAGATGGTTGGTTTTGAAGTAAATCAACTTTCCAAGTAAATCCGTGTTGGTTAGTTCGTCCAAACTCAGACGGAGGCGGTTCCTCAGTTTAATCCCGCCCGTCTAGGCCGTTCCCTAACTCAGAACAACCGGATAGAGCGAAGAAGCCGAGGGAAGACCTAAAGGACGATCATGGTACTTAGCAGTGGGAAACTCTAACCTTAAGACATTTACTAGTGGCACCATTGTGTATAATGTGTAACAGATATTAGGCTAAAAAAATTTTTGATTATGTAACGGAAGGCATGACCCAACGGGTAAACTAAGGTTATGCACCTGAGGAGGACGAATATGGCTCTGGTATGAATTCTACCAGTCAGTAGCTTTTGGCGTTAGGATTCAACCGCAGACACAAAGTTGGCTAGGTACCCACAACTGGTTGCAGTCGGAAATCAGAGGGTAACGTGAAAATGTGACGCGTTATGTGTACTCCAAGAGATGAGGAATATCGAAAGCCACATAAGAACTATTATGTACATAGCGTAGGGGAGGATAAATAAATAAATAAATAAATAAATAAATAAATAGTATATTCTCTGTAAAACGAGACACACCTCTAAAAGGCATGATCAAATATGCATACAAGCATAGCTTCTTTGGAATATTAAAACATTTCGTTACAATGAAAGGAATAAACGAAAAGATGTAGTCCATAAGAGCGAGCATATTGTCAGGCAATAGTCAGACCAAGGATCATAATGGCGCCGTGGCGCGCAAAAACTGTTGCGTCAAGATACAAGGGGGGGGTAAATTTGCCATGTAGCGATCCATGAGCACAGGAGACCGAACAAGGTTTAGTGCAATCGATGACCATTACGAAGCTGGGATGATCGGTACTCCACTAAAGCATTCTTCATAGTAAAATCAGTTGCACAGGTTCGATGTTGGAGGCTGAGGACTGCGTCAGTGTGAAATGTATAGCTGTGACTTTATTTTGTGGCGAGTCACATCCGCCACGTTGCAGTGTTGTTAAGCGGACATTTGTGGCTTTTTATAGGGAGAACGCTTGCCAGGCGAAAACCCACCACGTCCTGGAACACTGTCGTAGCTTCCGTTGAACTGAAGTGCTAGTCGGCTATGCATCGTATAGACCGATTTTGCACTCTATTATTCGCAGTCGGTTGACAGCCAAAATTTTTTGTTGGTTGGCCAATGGCTTAGTACTGAACCGGCAATAGTCGTTGAAGCCAGTCAATGATGTAAAAGAGTCGCAGAGTCGAATGATAATGATGCGGATGAGTAAACATATTGTTAATAGAGGCCGGCTTTTTCTATTATATTGTCCGGCTCGCAACCCGTGTCCAGCTATCCATGCTGGACTTGTCATAGGGACGGTGAGTGCAGTTGTTTCTTGTGTCTGAATATGTCCAAAACAGGAATAAGTGCTATCCTCCGCGAAGTGGACAAGTATTTCCTTCAAATGTAAGTGTAATTGTTTCCATGACCAAGTGAGAACTCCAGGAAAAATCATCGGAAAAGGCGCTTATGCGCGCGCAGTGCTGTCCGTGAAATGACATCAGAAAAGCTCCAGGTGACTGGAGAATCGGAATGTTTGAGGCAGTGAAGGTAATCACGCCAGAATTGTCAGTCTCCAGTTGTGGAAAATTGGATCCATTGTGAGTACGAGGCGAGCTAAACCCATTTGTTTAGACCCCGTGGTGGTAGCTTCTCCAGAATGGCGGAAAGAGCTCCATTTGGAACGATGTGTGGGTTCTTCACCTCCCGGAGAAAAGAACAAGCATGTAAACCAGCTGGCTATTGAAAGTGGGTCGACTATTCCCAGTGGATAAACCTTCTTGTTTTGGCGGATGTATCTGTGGAAATCTCGGGAGAAAACGGGCAACGGACAAGAGGCAGCCAAACAGAAAGACAGCAACGAAGCAAGAAGCACAAACACACTGAACCTAATAGAAGCCTGCTAGGATTAACTGGATACGAACAAGCGACTAGGTGTCGAAGATAAGAGAACCGAGAGACGGCGCTAATGGAATGGGTTTCAGTGGCCAAAATTGCTACTATATTTATGCGAAATAGATAACTTGTTATACACTGTGTCACAGAATAGGTTAACACACCAGCAAAAATAGGTGATGCGAACAGTAGGAGAATACATTAGGAGTGATAAGCAGTGACTTATAGCAAACCCCGAATAGGCGCAGGGATGCGGGGAGCGTAAGCCGAATCGCGGTAGCTAGAGGTATTGAAGGTGCGACAACCGAAAGCTAATAGCGTTGGTGAACCGATCGTTAGTAGCCAGATATTCACTCAGTTGAGAAATTCGAGCACCGATGGATACCTACAGGGTCACAGAGAATGGCAACAGAGCAGCGAAGATAAATGATGCAAACATGCCAACAGACTAGGGGTTGAGGAGCTAAGAACTGGATCATAACTAACTCCGGATTTGCTCAGAATTGCATGGAGCCTAAGACCTCTAGCTGCTTCCACGTAGGAGGAAAGTGAGATGAACTACAGGTAACGGTGCTATGAAGGAGCGCCGCTGGCGAAGCGGAACCATAAAGTGAGACGTTTTGTCACTAGTACATACCTACAGTGTCACACAATAAGTCAACCAATCAACGAAGGAAGGCACTACAATCAGTACAAGAGACAAAATGTTGGTGGGATGAGCATTGGCTCCTAGCGAGCGCCGGCTATGCGCAGAGATGTAGGGAACATACAGTAACTCACGGCAGCTAAATGGAGGAGATAAGGAGTAAACAACTATAGGTAACGGCGCCAAGATGGGGAGCAGTGGCCACGATTGGCTGCTGAACAGAGTTAACGGAGCTAGAATAAAGAGTAGCAACGGGCGGGTGGAGGTGTTGGCTTAAGACGTTTGATAGCCAGTGGATACCTGCAGTGTCACAGTATACGTCACCAAACCAGCTTGGTTTTGAGGCAAACGGTCCTAGAGAATAAAGTTTGGTGATGGGGCTTGCTCCAAGCAAGCTCTGGATATGCTCAGTGTTGCATGGAGCGCACGACGACTACCTGCTGCTATAAGAAAGTGACGGGGGTAAGGCGAACGATAGATGTTAGCGCTAGGAAACGGAGATCAGTGGCCACCAATGGCATCCGGATTAAGCCATCAGTTACTAGTGGATACCTACGTCGTCACAGAATTAGTCACCAAACCAGCTGAGTTGGTATGCAAACAGTCCATGAGGATAAATTTGGGAGATGTGGTGTGGCTGATATCAGGCCTACAACGGCTAGCTGCTGCCCAGAAGAGGTGACGAGATTAAGTCAAACGACAGCTAACAGCATTAGAACAGAGAGATCCGAGGTCAGCAATGGCCTTCTTATTAGGCCTTCAGTTCCTAGTGCACCCCTAAAGCGTCAAAAACAGGTCAGCAACCAGCTGATTTGTGCTTCACTCAGTCCAAGCAAATAAAAGTTAGGGTCATGAAGTGGCGCTTAGTGAGTTCCGGGTATGCTCTGGCAGGCATGGAGCCTATGAAGACTAGCTGCTGCCAAGAAGGCGTAACAAGAGTAAGACTTACGGCAGATAACGGCGCTAGGAAGAGTGGTCAGTAACAACCAATTGCATTCGGAGTGAGCCCTCAGTTACTGGTGGATACGTACGGCGGTACAGAACAGCTCACCAAAACACTTGAGTTGGGGTGCATATAGTCCAAAAGAATAAGGGTTGGAGCTAATGATTGGCTCTTAACAAGCTCCGGATATGCGCACTGATGCACGGAACCAACGACGACTAGCCGCTTACAAAATAGTTGACGAGAAAAGAGAACGACAGATGACGGCGCTATAAGAGAGTGAGCATTGGTCAGGAATGGCATATTTTTAAGCCTTAATAGTACTTACTCACAATGTCACCGTAGAAGTCACAAAAGCAGCTGCATTGCGATGCAAACAGTCCAGAGGATAAGAGTTGGTGGTACTGAATGTCTCCTAGCGATCTCCAGCAACGTGCACAGTTGCATGGAGCCTACGGCTGTTAAATAACTAAATTAATAAATAATTATTGCTCAAATTTATAGAGACAAACCAAATCAGGCATGACCAAGGTTTATAGGCAGTTGTGTATCACGACGATACTTCGGGTTTAATCGTGTGTAGTTGAAATGGTCAAGGCACCATAAGTGCAATGAAACGGTGCATGTAGATGGAGAGTATTATATTCTTGAACGTGTGCGAAAAGTTGAAATATGATTCAAGTGGACTTGCCAATATGAAGCTGTGGGCAGTGACTTTATTAAGTATCGAGTCACATCCGCCACGTGCAGTATTTTTAGGCGGACATTTGTGGCTTTTTATAGGGAGAACGCTTGCCAGGCGAAAACCCATCACTTCCTGCAACACTGCCGGAAAGCAATTTGAACACTATTTTATAGCGGGCAAAGCCGCTTGATGCCTGACTTCGTATTCGGTTATTCGCAGTCAACTGGCTTCTAATTTTCCTCTGTTGGTTGGACAGATAATTTGATCAGGGCCGCCATAATTGCTGAGGCCGTTTGAGGAGGGGAACATCGCGAATAGGCGTCTTGTTGTGCGTCCAGGTGAGCGTAAGTTCAAATTTTCTGCTGTCTGGGTTTTTCAGATGTACACTTTATTGGCGTGTGAAGGTGTGTCCAGCTCTCCATACGGGCCAAGGGTTATGGTGCTTGCAGTTGGTTCCTTTTGGTGCACAACCATACTCCATGTAGGTCCTTGTGGATTGTTACGTGCGCCTTGGGTGAAAACTGTTCTTCAGTCCAATCCCAGATCTCCAAGAAGTTCCGAACCACGGATAAAAGGGAAGTAAAGGACAACCGAGAGAAGACCGCAAGAACACACATGGAGTTAAACATTGTTAAAGTCTTATGTTACAACATTGGGACTTAAGACAAAAGCATGTACATTGTGCAACAATGCTTATGCCGAAAAAGTCTTTTGAATCTCCTATAGAATCATTAGCCATATTGGTATATTGCTAAAGCCGGTGTATAGACAACAGCGTTGTACAAGTAAGTAATCCACGACGTATCAGTTTAGTATGAGCCATACATTGCGAGGGGAGAGAGCAAAGATAGTTAGACTATTGGTGGTGATTGCAAGGTGCATGAACAGCAAGTAGCTAGCCTAATACGATGGGCAGCACAGAATAATAAAGAAATATATGTATAGGTTGCCGCGAGAGTGATCTGAAGGTCAATTGGAGGGAACGCAGCGGGAAGACTTGATGTAGATATTCTAAAGGACTACAGGTAATTGAGATACGGAGTGGCTCCTAACAAGCACTGGATAATGGCATATGCTTGGAGCCGACGACCACTAGCTACTTCGAAACAGGGGTGTCGAATTTAAGACGAAAGACCGATGGTGGTCCTAGGAAAGCCTAGCAGTGACCAGAGGTAGCCATTCCAATAAATAAATAAATAAATAAATAGTTTATTCTCGAATTTGTCGAGACACACCAAGTAAGGCATGATCAATATTTACATGCAATATTGCTTCGCAACAAACACGTTGCTATGAGTGTAGTCGGCAGTAAGCCGAAGGTTGTACAGGCTGCGGAAATTGTGTAAGTAGTCATGAGGGATAGAGTCTTCAATGACTGACGAAACGTTGAATTCTAGAGTGCGTAGTGTAAACAGTCAGGGCACTACATGTGTAATGAAAACGATACATATAGGCATGGTGTAAATTAGTATTGAAAGTGTCAGGGCAATATTGAATAATGATTCTGGTCGACTTGCCAGTAGGTAGTTCTGGGCAGTGACTTTATTCGGTGGCGAGTCACATCCGCCACGTCGCAGTGTTGTTACGCGGACATTTGTGGCTTTTTATAGGGAGAACGCTTGCCAGGCGAAAACCCACCACGTCCTGGAACACTGACAGAAATTTGTTGGTGCACTAATATACAACTGGCAGACCAGGTTTTCGACTGATTTCACCCTCAGATATCCGCAGTCAAATGACCTTCAATTTTCTCTGTTATTTGGGCAGGTATCTTGGGCAAGGCCGCCATAATGGCTGAGGCGAATCGAGGATGGGGGCTTCAAGAAGAATCCTCTTTGTGGGTATCCAGGTGGGCGAAACGTCAATTTCTTGCGTCTGGATTTTTCAGGAGTATGTATTCTTTTCAGGAGTGTAAAGTTATCGAGTCCAGCTATCATAATTGGACAACGGTCATGGTAATGAGTGCAGTTGTGTCCGTTTGTTGTACTGCCATGTGCTCCATAGGTCCTTATTGGTTGTCCTGTCCCGGACAAAAGCGGTTTCTCGGTCCAATCCCAGATCCCCAAGAAGTTCCGAACCTCGGAGAAAAGGGAAGGTGAGAGACAACCAAGGCCGCAACGAACAGGCGTGGAAACAAACATTCTTAAACTCCTATGTTATAACATTTAGAGTGAAGACAAATGATGTACAATGTGCAGCAATGATTGTGCTGAAAGTGTCTTTTGAATGTTTTTCGAAAGCAGTGGCCCTATAAGTTGTTTGCTACTATCTACAAGGAATACAGAGCGTTGCGCCATTAAGCAGAGACGCAGTATCAGTTTACTATGATGCGACTATTGCGTGGAAAGACAGAAAGCAGAGTTCAGGGACCAGCGGCGTTTGAACGGTGGATGGACGGCTGGTGGCCAGCCTACATCGAAAGAGATGGTAAGTCAGCGGATAGATAGGACTCAAGCGCTGAGTAAAAATTATCGGGTGATCAAGACAGAAAGACGACACGAGGGTACTAGGAGTATAGTGCTATGGCCTATTGAAATAGGAAAAGCCTATGAGAGCTAACCTACTACAAAGGTAAGTGTCGAAACCTTTGCTGCAAAAACGGACCCAGATTACTAGGTGAAAAAGGATTGATCGATAGAAGTGAAGTATTAAAGATCAGTTAAAGGAAAGCGAACGTCCGGAACAAATGTATATGTAGCGTCGCGCAGAGAAACAAGTCATACTAGGGTACTAAGAAAATGGTGAGAAATGAACACCTAGAAATGTGAAGCTAACGGGCGTCTGTGTGCTGACCAAGTGAGAGGAGGGAAGAACTAAGAGGCTAAGAAACATTAATTGACGGAAGGGCAGGGAATAGCCGAAATGCAAGCGTAGAGTAAGGTTGCTCAGAGTATCAGAGCAGTGAGGCCTAACCGCAGCAGCTATGGTGCTAAGATAATAGTACCAAGCTGGATAGTGCCAGAGAATGCTAGCCCGAGAGTTGGATGACTGCAGGTAATAAGAGCTAAGACAATACAGCAAGTAAGGGATAAATGAACAGTAAGAAGGGTGAGGCAAAACAGCGGCTTGCACTGAATACATGGATATGCCTGCACGACAGAAGACAGCAAACAAAGGCTTCATGAAGAAAGGACAACGAACAGATGAATGCCAGGCATACGTTAAGGCTCTTAAATAGCTTAGAGCAAAAATAGGCGAAGACGCGGCGATGCGCATATAATAAGATCATGCTGTGGTGCTAAAGGAATAAAAGTAGGGAAGAATGAGCCGGGAGAAAACAGTGAGAATGCTGAACTACTATTAATTAGGTGTCATAGACGAGTGACAGCTGTGCATCTAGCAAGGAGCAGCTGTGCACCGACCGGATGAGGTAAAGAAGGTCGCCAGATGAGACCTAAGAAAGTCGAATAAAGAAAGGACTAAAGACAAGCAGTATGCAAGTGTACAGTGAGTTGATTGAGGGAGTCGTATCATATAATGCTGAACCACGGCGGTGTATAAGTTCACAATTCATGCTATGGTGCTCGGATATTACTACTTCGGAAGGAGCCTGGGAAAGCTAGTCTCACAGCTGGACGCTTACGGGTGAAAAGTCGAAGACCTTACAACAACTAAGAGATATGAGGACGTCTAGAAAAGAGAGGCTAAGGAGCAGTTGAGCACCGACTTGGAGAATTGGAAGGAGTGCTAGAGAAAGCTGAAGAGGCTATATGGAAGGACATCAAACAGTCGGAGTGCATGCATGCTGAGGACATCGCAGCATATGAGTCAGAGGCGCGCAGATACTGAGTCCTGTTATGTTGCTACGACTTCAGTGCTACGGTATACTGGGCTGGAAAATGCCAGTGAAAGTTCTGGAATCCTACATGAGCAGGCGTCACAGACGTTGCAGCATGCAACGGATAAATGGAGTTTAGAAGGGAGTGGCAATAGAGCAACTGTGCGCAGGCCACATGAGTTATGTTTGCTCCACAAAACGGTGTTGAGAATAGTTTTATGGAGAGAGGACAGCGAACGGATGAAGCGCAAGCATAGGATATGGTTGATAAATAGTTCAGAGCATAAAAGGCGAAGACGTGGCGACGCGCAGATGATGAAATCATGCCGTGGTGCTAATGTAATAAAAGGAGGGAAGCCTGAGCGGGGAGAAGCCGGTGAGGGCCGAACTACAAGTAATTAGCTGTCACAGTCGAATAAGTGACGGCTGTGCATCAAGCAAGGAGCGAGTAATGAATAAATGAACGTTTAAAATAGAGAGGCTAAGGAACAGCTTTGGGCAGACCGCATGAGTTATGTTTGACCTACAGCAGAGAGTTAAGAAAGGTTTCATTATGGAAGGACAGTGAACGTGTGGAGCTAAGGCATAAAATAAGGTTGTTAACTAGTTCAGAGCATAAAAGGCAAAGACGCGGCGACGCGCAGACGGTGAATTCTTGCCGTGGTGCTAATGTAATGAACGTAGGGAAGCCTGAGCAGGGAGAAGCCGGTGAGGGCTGAACTACAAGTAATTAGCTGTCACAGACGAGTGACAGCTGCGCATCTAGCAAGGAGCAGCTGTGCACTAGTGTATGCCTACAGGGTTACAGAATGCATCAACAAGCCAGCGAAGGTTAAATAAATAAATAAATAGTATATTCTCTGTAAAACGAGACACACCTCTAAAAGGCATGATCAAATATGCATACAAGCATAGCTTCTTTGGAATATTAAAACATTTCGTTACAATGAAAGGAATAAACGGAAAGATGTAGTCCATATGAGCGAGCATATTGTCAGGTAATGGTCAGATCAAGGATCATAATGGCGCCGTGGCGCGCAAAAACTGTTGCGTCAAGATACAAGGGGGGGGGGTAAATTTGCCATGTAGCGATCCATGAGCACAGGAGACCGAACAAGGTTTAGTGCAATCGATGACCATTACGAAGCTGGGATGATCGGTACTCCACTAAAGCATTCTTCATAGTAAAATCAGTTGCACAGGTTCGATGTTGGAGGCTGAGGACTGCGTCAGTGTGAAATGTATAGCTGTGACTTTATTTTGTGGCGAGTCACATCCGCCAAGTTGCAGTGTGGTTAAGCGGACATTTGTGGCTTTTTATAGGGAGAACGCTTGCCAGGCGAAAACCCACCACGTCCTAGAACACTGTCGTAGCTTCCGTTGAACTGAAGTGCTAGTCGGCTATGCATCGTATAGACCGATTTTGCACTCTATTATTCGCAGTCGGTTGACAGCCAAAATTTTTTGTTGGTTGGCCAATGGCTTAGTACTGAACCGGCAATAGTCGTTGAAGCCAGTCAATGATGTAAAAGAGTCGCAGAGTCGAATGATAATGATGCGGATGAGTAAACATATTGTTAATAGAGGCCGGCTTTTTCTATTATATTGTCCGGCTCGCAACCTGTGTCCAGCTATCCATGCTGGACTTGTCATAGGGACGGTGAGTGCAGTTGTTTCTTGTGTCTGAATATGTCCAAAACAGGAATAAATGCTATTCTCCGCGAAGTGGACAAGTATTTCCTTCAAATGTAAGTGTAATTGTTTCCATGACCAAGTGAGAACTCCAGAAAAATCATCGGAAAAGGCGCTTATGCGCGCGCAGTGCTGTCCGTGAAATGACATCAGAAAAGCTCCAGGTGACTGGAGAATCGGAATGTTTGAGGCAGTGAAGGTAATCACGCCAGAATTGTCAGTCTCCGGTTGTGGAACAGTGGATCCATGTAATTACATTATTCCAGGTGAGTAAATTGTTCTAGTGTGAGTACGAGGCGAGCTAAACCCATTTATTTAGACCCCGTGGTGGTAGCTTCTCCAAAATGGCAAAATAGCTCCATTTGGAACGATGTGTGGATTCTTCATCTCCCGGAGAAAAGAACAAGCATGTAAACCAGCTGGCCATTGAAAGTGGGTCGACTATTCCCAGTGGATAAACCTTCTTGTTTTGGCGGATGTATCTTTGGAAATCTCGGGGGAATACGGGCAACGGACAAGAGGCAGCCAAACAGAAAGACAGCAACGAAGCAAGAAGCACAAACACAGACTGGTGGCGCGCAACGGTGCCTATGATAGATTAAAATTTATGTACTTTTTTTAGTATACATGATTTGCAAGCGCGTTCTTTACATCACGTCGCTGGTGTGTCTCAGACTACAACTACTAGGTAGAAAGAAGGATATAACAAAGCGTGTTGACAAAGTTAAGCGATTAATATGACTGTTGGAGAGTAACAGGGAAACCGATGATGATGACAGCAGACCGAATGCGAGCGGCATCTTAGATGAAGCTAAGGGCAACTAGGTTGAGACCGAATGCGGGAGCAACATAGGTAAAGCAACGTTTCAAGAAGAAAAGGAATTTTAAAGAATCAGCTATGAGCGGAAGAATGCGGATGGGAGTGCGAAGAGTAAAACATGAGAGCAATTAAGAGACGATAGTCAGGATGAAAAAGGTTTACTACTAAGGTGTGATGAAGCCAAGGACTTGGACTTGGTCGACGCATTTTGATTGATTCCTATGTTTTATTTGGGAAGGTAAGTGGAGTCAGTAGGATTGGACTGGTCAGAGATAGAAGTGGTTATATCAACAATGGGCGAACAAGTTCAGCAGGATATCAAGGTGAGGGAGGATGCTTTGGATCGACGGAGCCTAGACCGCTAACATCCCGGTAGCCTGGTAGCAGTCCCATAGACTTTGGCTGATCAGCTGAGGCTGAGTTACGGATGACAGAGACTCAATCGTCCGATTGAAGAATGATTGGATACGAACGGCGCTCAGTCATCTGAACGATGGCTAGTAATGTCACAGGAGTCTGAGAGAAGTTGGAAAGCAGGAGACCAAACAGACGAGACAGGATTAGTCGGCGAAACGACATTGAGTCCAACAGCTAATTTTAGGAGGACAAATGGAGTGGGTCAAGAGGTGGAGGTGACTATATAAATAGAGGGTGAACAAGTCTAGCAGGCTGTCAACGTAAGTGCGACATAGTTTGAGTCTACATAGTCTGGACCGTTTAAATGTCGCTGGTCTGGAAAGGGTCAAAGAAGCTTTGGATCGACGGAGTAATACAAACATTACAAGTGGTTGTATGATGGAGAGACAAGATGTGTATCCTAGCAGGCTCAAGATCTGCGCAGAAGGGACATGGAAGCTACAGCGAATGGCTCCGAAGTGGTGAGGAAGATAAGCAGAGCGACGGACAGTGGCCCTAAGAGAGGGGTATCATTGGCCAGCAAAGGCATTCGGATTAAGCCTACTAATTACAAGTGGTTACCTACACTTGGTTGGGGGCATTGGCATCCACGAACATATGGACGGTAAAAGTAATGCGGGCAGCTCCAGATGTAGTAAGTGAAAGAATTTCAGTAGCGAAAAGGGCCGAAGTCGTTGTCGCTTTTCCGAAAATTGTGGCACAATAGATCCATGCAATAAATCCAATCGTGTACGCAGTTGACGACCAAACAGTAACTCTATGGGGATGCTGCCTGTGGGCCTGTTTGGCATGTTTCGATATGCGAACAAGGAACGATCCCAACGCACACGTAGCAGAGCAGCTGGTTGTTTAATTAGCAGCTTCTTCACTGTTTGTACGGCTCTCTCCGCCAACCCACTACAAGAAGGATGATAAGGTGCAGTTGTTATGTGTTTAATGCCGTTCGAGTTGGGGAAGTTAAAAAACTCAACACTGGCGAATGCCGGTCCATTGTCCGATACTAATGTCTCGGGAAGGCTAAATGTTGCGAACGTTGTGCGTAGTTTCTATATAGTACCAGCTGAATTCGCTGAAACAAGCATATGGGCATCAAGCCATTTATAATGGGCACAGATGATAAGCAAAATCATCCGACCTTCGTAGGGACCGAAATAGCCTACGTAGACTCGTTTCCAGGATGTTTCTGGCCACTTCCAATGCTGCACTGGCGCATGAGGAACGGCATTTAGGGACTCCTGGCCAGGTATTCAACTTCCAACCTTCGACACAATATCACGGTCTAATTCAGGACATCACACATAAAATCGAGCTAACGACTTCGTCTTTACCATGCCTGGATGCGCATCATGTAGTTCGTCAAGGACAGGTGACCGAAATTTCTTGGGGAAAATAACTCGTGCGCCCCATAGCAAGTATACATTCTGGAGGCTGAGTTCAGATATCCTGTTACGGAAGGGCATGAGTTCTTTGCGGGTGTTGTCCGGCAGCCCAACTTGGACAGAAAAGAGGCTCTGTCATTTTCCTGACGTATGTCTGTACATGTGATTGGGGAATCATTAAATTGCTGAATCAGGTTCACGAGTTCTTGTGGGATAAATATTTTCGATGTTGTCTCTGGTAAGGGAAGCCGGCTAAGAACATCAGCGGTGGTATTCTGTTTGCCTGGGTCGTACTGAATTTTGTATGTATACACAGAAAGAATAAGCGACCAACGTACCATTCTAGCTAAAGCCATTTGTCGAATACCATTCTTGTGGCCGAGGAGAAAAGCAAGAGGTTTACGATCCGTATGGATCACGAAAGGTCGCCCGAGTAAATATAGGGGAAATCGAGTGGTGCTGAAGATGACAACGGCTGCCTCTCGATCAAGTTGAGAGTAGTTCCGTTCTGCTGGTGTCAGGGTGCTTGAAGCATAAGCAATGGGACGTTGAGAGACATTCGGTAATTTGTGCATTAAAACAGCTCCGAGGCCGTAAGGTGAGGCGTCAGACGAAAGAACAACAGGCTTCTGCGGATTATAATGCACAAGAACATCTGTAGATGCTAAGAGCTTCTTGCCAGCTTTGAATGCATTTCATGAGTATTGTTTCAATTCCAGCCTTGGTTTTTACGTAGCAGCTGGCGAAGCTGACGCAAATGAGTTGCTGCCGATGGTATAAACCAGGAAAACTGAATGCAGCGTGGAAAAGCCCACCAGCCTCTCCACGTAATGTATACAGAACCATTAGGTCAGCCGAACCAAGCGAAGTGATGTCTCAGAAGTCCAGATGTATTCATTGAGTAGGAGGTCGGCTAAGTGGGACTGGATTAATCGGTGCTTTGGGGCAATACGTACAAAGAAGGTAAGAAGAGGGCTATAACACTAACGAGGGAACAAGGCTGGCAGTCCCGCAGAGTAGGGGTAAAAGAGTTAATTCTACGGAGCATGTACCGCTAAGGTCTCGGTAACATGGCAGCAGTCAGCGAAAAACAGGCCAGTCCGGTGGAACAAGATCACGGCAGAGCAGTAAAGCCGGCCATCCGATTAAAAATAAGAATGAACACAGAAAGCGATAAGAAAATGTTAGGTTGGGGATGAGAAGGTTTTATTGATAAAGAGTAGAGGAGCCCAAGAGGCTTTTCAGGTGATATAAACAAAACGTTGGGTCAGCCGAACAAAGATTTTCAACGTCGAAGAACTCTGAGGGAAATCGGATAGTAAGTGGCCGATCTGGCGAGACTGGATTACTCAGCGTGTAGGGCAGTGCGAGCTGGCCATCCAGTAGAAGGGATGGAAACAGCAAGCACATTAATTCGTACTATCAAAGTGCGTAAATAGGCTATAACAATGAAAGGTGAAAAGTCTAGCAGGCTCTCGTAGGGAGCGAAGCAGCTTCAAGTCCGTAGAGCCTAGACCGTTCGTGTCTTTGTATCAAAGAAGCAATCAGAGATAAGAAAATACCGTCTTGACAGGGCACTGAGAGGTGGCCGTCCGATTGGGGAGGGAAGGAATGCAACAAGCTCGCTACTAAAGGTACCGGGTCAAGATAAATGGTGATGAAACTAAATAGACACACGTAGCGATCCGTTAATCAAACTTTGACAGTTAACGTAAGAGTGCTCTGAGATAGTTTGGAGAGAAAAAGAGCTTTAAGGCGATACTTGTTTAATCGGCATACATTGAAGACAGAGAGCGAAGTGCGGAAATGACACGGGCAGAATCGAGAGTTTTATTGATTAAATTAAGCTATACTAATAGAGTGTAAGCTAATCCAGAAAGTTCTCGGGGTGCGGTAATCGTGCGTTGGATATGTGATGCATAGATCATTTAGGCCTCGATAGAGTGGATGCAGTCAGAAAGCAGGAGACTGGTCAGATGAGATTAGGTTAAGGCAAAGTACAGAGTTGACTGTCTGGTTAAAGAAATGCAACCAGACACGACGACAAGGATCGGGCAGGGTAGAGATCAGAACGGTTTTATTGATAAAGAGTGTACAAGTTGATGAGGCTTCTTAAGGAATTTGAACAGTCCATTAAGTCAACCAAACCAAGGGAGGAAACGTATCAGAAGTCTGAATGAATCCGGAGAACAGGAGGCGGATCTGGCAAGACTGGATTTGGTGGCGTGTTAGGATTATGACGTACAATAAAGAGGAGAAGTGGGCTATAACAGTAAAGGGTGAATGGGTCTAGGACGCTCACAGAGTTAATAAGTAAGTAAAGGTTAGGCAATTCTTGCAGGCGCTTGAAGTGGGGGAACATAGCATTGAGTCAACAGAGCCTAGCGTGTTTGTATCTTCGTGGTTTTGAAGGCAGTCAAGGGAAGTAGACTGGTCGGCTGAAACTCGGTCAGGGCAGGGTACTGAGTTAGCAGCCTGATGGAAGGAAGAATGAAGACAGCGACGTAAGGAAAGAATAGGATCAGCCTAGAGAAAGCTTTACGGATTAGGAGTAGGGAAGCCAACGATACTCTCTAAGGTAATGTGGACAGTGTATTAGGTCTGTTTACTTTTGGACGGTAGCGTCACAATAGTCAGAGAGGTCAGAAAGCAGGAGACGAAATAAACGAAGCTGTATTAGTCGGCACTTTGAATTTAGTAGTACAGTTAAGCTGGGAAGATAACATACAATGTCAGCAGAAATGGACCTGTTAGATATACGAGAGTTTAAATTAGTTAGGTATAAGCCCTACGGTTAAGGGAAATAGTGTTTTGGTTGTGCCGAGCCTATGCCGTTTACAGCTCAGTACTCTGTAGGCAGTCAGAAAGTAGGAGACTGGACAAAGGAAACTAGGTCAGCACACAGCGCTGGGTTACTGATAAGGTGAGGAAAGGCAACAAGTGAGGGGAACAGGTGGGGGTGTGGTGGCAGGGGGGAATTATGGATGGAAGGGTGACAATGGGTACAGTATCGATATTAAGTGAAGGTTTATTAATTTGTAATTTGGGAGTGGTATTGTGATTGTTGTAAGTTGGTGTTGGGGGTGGGTGGGGGTGGGGGGGGGAGTGGGGGGGGGGGGGGGGGGGGGGGGGGGGGGGGGGGGGGGGGGGGGGGGGGGGGGGGGGGGGGGGGGGGGGGGGGGGGGGGGGGGGGGGGGGGGGGGGGGGTGGGGGGGTGGGGGTGGGGGGGGGGGGGGGGGGGGGGGGGGGGGGGGGGGGGGGGGGGGGGGGGGGGGGGGGGGGGGGGGGGGGGGGGGGGGGGCGGGGGGGGGGGGGGGGGGGGGGGGGGGGGGGGGGGGGGGGGGGGGGGGGGGGGGGGGGGGGGGGGGGGGGGGGGGGGGGGGGGGGGGGGGGGGGGGGGGGGGGGGGGGGGGGGGGGGGGGGGGGGGGGGGGGGGGGGGGGGGGGGGGGGGGGGGGGGGGGGGGGGGGGGGGGGGGGGGGGGGGGGGGGGGGGGGGGGGGGGGGGGGGGGGGGGGGGGGGGGGGGGGGGGGGGGGGGGGGGGGGGGGGGGGGGGGGGGGGGGGGGGGGGGGGGGGGGGGGGGGGGGGGGGGGGGGGGGGGGGGGGGGGGGGGGGGGGGGGGGGGGGGGGGGGGGGGGGGGGGGGGGGGGGGGGGGGGGGGGGGGGGGGGGGGGGGGGGGGGGGGGGTGGGGGGGGGGGGTGGGGGGGGGGGGGGGGGGGGTGGGGGGGGGGGGTGGGGGGGGGGGGGGTGTTTTTTTTGGGGGGGGGGGTTGCAGAAGATGAATTTGGGGGGGGGAATAAATTGAGAGGATGTGGATGGGGAGGTTGTTGAGGTGATTGATGAGAATGGTAAGACGATTAGTGAAAATTTAGAATGAATGGAAATGGTAAAGCCTCTCGCTGGCGTGAATTAGTAACAAGCAATACTTACCGTAGGTCAGGCACGCAAATTTTAGAGCATGAGTCGCGACTCTAACAGGCTCATTGACATTAGAATATGGCCAACGATAGCCCTGGCTTTTGCAGAGCTATAGCTCGCTTGTAACGCAAAATGCAGTGAGCTTGAGTGGTGCTCACCGAGATCGCGCACGGTAAGGCTGCTACCTAGTGGTATTCCGTTAAGAGTTAATAAGTTGGGCTGTACAGAGCACCGGTAGGAAAGTAAGTGACATTTCCTTGGTGAGATCTTTAGGTGCCACAGGTCACACCCTGTTTCAAGAGCGTCGAGATCTCTTTGAATGCTGGAGAGGCCATTGCGTAGGAAACTGGAATTAAATGAGATAACTACTTTTATATCATCAGCAAATAGGTAGGGAGTGCCTTGTTGGAAGACTTGGAATGCATCGTTAATATACAGTAAAAACCGCAAAGGACCTAAGACGCTGCTTTGGAACCCTCTGCTGGTTACAGATGCCTTTTTAGAAGTAACCACCCAGTAGCACTGACTGCGTTCGGTTAGAAGGGTAAGAAGAAAACCAAGAAGAGAGGCGGCCAGAAACACCGAATGCAGCTAAGTTTTCAAACCCACTGTGTAGAACCGGATCGAATGTATTTTTCATATCCAGGAAGCTGATGACTAGTGCTTAACCCATGTCTATGGTGCGTGTAACTTCGTTTAAAAATTCAAACTGGCAAGTTTGACAGAATTTAGTAGGCAGAAACCGGTGTTGGGACCTATTAATAAGGTTGCGTTGCAACAGAAAGCGAAGCATCCCTTCCTTTATTATTCTTTCCATGAGTCTAGGCGCAATGGGTGTGTGGCTGGTAGAACGGTAACTGTTAATAGTTCGTCGGCAGCCTCGTTTGTGTCGTGGTATAATGATTGCTTATTTTCATTTGGACGGGTATTATCCGCTCTTCATAAAGATAATGAAGACATTGAGGAGAAGGACTGGAATATCTAGTTCTCCAAGAAGTAATACAGAAGAAAGGACACCATCAGGACCCGGGTAGTGTGAAATTTTTAAGGAGCAACGCGCTCGCCTGATGTTATTTAAATCAAAGTTAATAGTGTGTATTTGATCTTCAGTGCAATTTTGAATCGTAGTTGGCTTTGCCAAGTCACTGATGCTGGAGGAGCTAGAGATATGCACGTTAATGCAGTCACATAACTCGACCTTTGGAGGGTCGCCTGTACCGGGAGCCCAGAGAGCGATCCTTGAAGACGGATCGAGTTGCAGGGAAACTTTTATTAGCACAGTAAAAGGTTCCCTGTTATCTAGCTATAAATGAACGACACCGTGGTCGCTCTAGCTAGGGGAATGGAGTATGCACAGCACACAGGGTAGTCGCCAGCTGCAACCGAAACGAGCGCCAAGCAAAAATGTCGATGAGCAAGTCAAGCATTCGAACTCAGCAATCAGTTCAACAAACCACACCGGTTGCCTAGGCGTACAATGAAATAATTTTAGTTAGAATTTTACACAGACAAACCGGGAAATCTCCAGGCTGCTACATAGCCCTCTCCCAGAAGGGACTGTGTAAGCAGACCTTCGATCTGCGTAAGGGCTGTAGGTCACGGACCAGCCTTCTTTGAGACCAGGTTGTGAAATCTGATGCAGCTGCTGGGGGAGAACCATGCAATCGGACCCTAGCAAGCTCCCACCCGCGGATTCCCTACGGTGTCGAAACGGTAAAAAGCTGTTTGTGGGGGACAGTTAGTAAAGTTCACGTGGGCTGTTGAAAAGGAAGTTCGTTCCACTTCCAATTGACGTGCGGGGATCCAGCGGAAAGTGAAACCGAGGTGCAACCAACCGGCGGGGTATATGGAAAACACAATGAAAAAGCAGCATAAATGCATAGCAATGCACAAAAGAATGCAAAGCGTAAAAGATGCAAAGCTGTTTTGGGGTTTCACGAGGTTTTGCTCAATTTTGGTAGTTTCAAAACGTTTTGATCGTTTTTGTGGATTTTTGTAAACGTTTGGTAAGAGCGGAAAATTTTGCAGGCACGTTCTATGTAAAATAGCAAGTGCGGCCGAAGTCCGAAAGACGAACTGGGGGCCTGAGCTTCCTACCGCGTCGATTGACAGTACGGAGAGTAGGGGTGCTGTCGGTTGGGATTGTCGGTTCTGCTGGACCGGACTGACTTGTCTGAGGTCGCGGTGCGATCTGTGATGTCGAAGGCAGTGTAGATGCTTGCTGCACCGAAGAGTCAGACTTGTAGAGGAATGCTGGCTTGAGTCGATCAATGGTGCTGGTCTCAGTGGTGTTGCGTCGTACCTTGCCTATGTCGGGATCAGCTTGTTGGGCAGCAGCCATAGCGGCTAGATCAATGTTGGTGCCAGGCGATAAGCTGATCTGCTGAATGCGTGAAAGCGCATTCGCGACGGGATTGAGAGCACTTGAGACATGTCGTACGTCTGTCGTAAAGTGAGAAACGTAGTCTAGGTGTCTAGTTTCCCGCGGAGAATACATGTCCGTTGCGCCTTTGATTGAGTAGATCAAGGGATTGTGGTCAGTGAAGACTGTAAATGGTCGACTTTCGAGATAGTGACGGAAATGTCGGATACCTAGGTAGATAGCTAACAGTTCCCTACCGAAGGTGCTGTAACGCGATTCGGCAGGTTGTAAACGCTTCGAGAAGAAACCTAGAGGTATTCATCGATGACCAATGAGTTGTTGAAGAACCGCACCGACAGCAGTGTCGGATGCGTCAGTTATCAGGGAAATTGGTGCAGACGTGTCTGGATGGGCGAGAAGCGCTATGTTAGAGATAGCGTCTTTGAGCTTCCCAAAAGGCAGTCTAGCGTCGTCTGTAAAATGGAGAGACCGTCGTTTACCGCGGAGCAAGTCAGTCTTTGGTTGAACAAAGCTCGCGCAGTTAGGGCTAAAGTGTCTATAATAGTTGCCCCAGGCCAAGGAACCTGCGTAACTGTTTGAAGGAACTAGGAGCAGGATAGTCCTTCAGTGCCTGGATTTTGTCTGGCAGAGCTTCAATACCAGTGGTGGATATGCGGTGGCCCAGAAAGTCTATGGAGCTTTGGCCAAGCTCGCATTTATCGGGGTTGACGGTAACCCCGTGTTGCGCCAAGCGTTGGAAGAGTGCGTCGAGGTGAGGAAGATGCTCCTCGTCAGAAGAGCTGCCGATGAGTGTCATGTAAATAAGGATAAACGCCTTCCAGTCCTCGCGTTACCTCATGAATGAAACGCTGAAAAGCTTGGGTAGCGTTGCTGAGGCCGAAAGGCATCATGAGGTACTCGAATAGGCCGAATGGCATGATGACTGCTGTTTTAGCCATGTCGTCAGGCGCCTCAGGTATCTGATGGTAGGCGCGAACTAAGTCGACGTTGCTAAAAATAGAATTACTAGCTAGAGCTGAGGTCAAGTCGTGCATGTGCGGAATGCTGTACTTATCCGGGACGGTAGCTTTGGTAAGTTCCCTGTAGTCACCGCAGGAGCGCCAGTCACCGGATTTCTTCGGTACCATGTGTAATGGTGATGCCCATGGACTTTTGGACGGGCGGATGATTCCCAGTTCCAGCATTTGCTCGAATTCCGCCCTAGCAGCTTTGAGCTTGTCCGGAGCTAGCCTGCGAGGGCGGGCCGAAACAGGTGGGCCCTTAGTGCAAATATGATGCATGACGTTTGACGGCACAGGAGGCAAGTCGTTCAGGACGCGAACGAGTTTAGGATGCTTGCTGAAAAGTTCTAGAAAAGGCTGTGAAGCTTGAGGTAGGACACGAATGTAAGTGATAGCAGCCACGTTGGTGCTAGTCCCGATAACACTGAGCTGTGTCCTGGAGTCGATAAGCTTCTTCCTTTTAGCTTCAAGGATGAGGTTGAAGCGTTGAAGAAAGTCTATGCCTATGATGGCGAAAGGCACCGCAGCGATTATGAAAGGCCAGCGAAAGGTTCGCCGAAGACCTAACTTGAGCGTTAGCATCTTTTCATCGAAAGTTGCGATCGGTGTGCCCTTGGCAGCACGCAACTTTGTCGGCGATGGTGAGTTGACCTCATCTGGACTACGGGGTATAAAGCTAACTTCGGCTCCTGTGTCGACAAGCAACTCGGTACCGGAAGTTAAGTCCCTAAAGCGGATGAGGCGACTTTGGTGTTGGCCGGTTGCGTCCTTCGCCCTTACGGACCGGCCGAGAAGTTGCCCTGCTTCTCGGCGAAGTTGCAACGTTTGGCACGTTTACGAGCTGCGATACCAAAGCGTTGATGGTACCAACAGCTGACCTGCCTGTTGCTAGACTTGGAACGTTTGATGGGTGATTTTGATCGGCTAGGACGACGACGGTTCATAGTAACCTGTTGAACCTGGCGGCTAAGTGTTGCAACTTGTGTTTGGAGGGCTTCTATAGTTGACTGTAAGCCAGTGAGAGAAGTGCCCTGGGACGTGACGGCATTCATCTTGCCAATGTCGGCTTGTGGCTGTGATCGCTCTATAACTCGATCTGCTAAGTCTGCTAGCTGAGTGAGCGAAACGGAGCTCACTGCAGCAGGAATCGCTTGTGTGTTCTCCGGTAGCCGTTGTAGCCCTAGTTCGCGAAGTAAAGCATCGTCTATGGTTGAGGAACCAAGCAGTTGCTGCATCTCTCGAAGCAGGGTGTAGAGGGCAGTTTGTCGCCCGGCTAAAAATCTATGAAAAGCTGCTGCAGGCGAACTATCTTAGACAGCAGAACACGCCTAATCGTGGCCTCTTTGAGGGCCTCATAGCGGTTTTTGGTCTGAAAAAGAATAACGTCACGAACCTGTATTGATATCACCTTGAGGAGATAGGACAGTAGCTCGCAATACTTCGCATACTCGGCAGTGATTCAGTAATTATAAAACTCAGCCACAAGAAGAGCGAACCACAAAAGAGGATCCATGTCCCAAAAAAGTGGAAAGGAGAGAGATACAACGCTAATTATAGACTCTACCCTATGGTCTACAGTATTCATGGTTAAAAAGGACGCAAAAATAGGCTATTGTATGCAGAGGGAACCGGAAAATAGGAAAAATAAATGGAACGAGCTCACCGGAGAAAAGTTCCAAATATCCGGCGCTGAGATTGTTCCGGATTCGGGGTCACGAATTAAGACGGTCGCCTGTGCCGGAAGCCCAGAGAGCGATTCATGCAGACGGATCGAGTTGCAGGGAAACTTTTATTGGCACAGTAAAAGATTCCCTGTTATCTAGCTACAACTGAACGACACCGTAAAAGTTCTAGCTAGGGGAATGGATTATGCACAGCACACGGGGTAGTAGCGAGCTGCAATTGAAACGAGCGCCAAGCAAAAATGGCGATGGGCAAGTCAAGCATGCAAACTCAGCAATCAGTTCAACAAACCACACCGGTTGCCTAGGTGTACAATGAAATAATTTTAGTTGGAATTTTACACAGGCAAACCGGGGAATCTCCAGGTTGCTACAGACCGCATCAGTGACTATAGTTTCAGCAGTAAGCAGAAGAGTAGTAATCGGTACAAGATGTTGCCACCTCGCTGCTTCTTTAGTCGAATAAGGGCCTTTGCCTTGTTGTCAGTGCAAAGCGCTGCGTGCTCAGCTAATGTACGAACAGAGTTATGTATACTTCTTCTGTTGATTAGTAATTGGTTCATGCGGATTATTAGATGAAAGTCTTTAGTCTTGCTGTAGCGGCAGCGCATCTCCTTAAGCCTAGTAGCTAGTTTGCTTGTTGCAGCATCATCAAGAGTCTGCGCCTTCTTAGCTTGCACTTTTTGGGTGCAACGATGTCTAAGAAGTTCGTGAAGTTGTCATAAAACTCCCTGTCGAAGTAACTATATTTTTGGAGAGTAAGAAATCATCCCAGGGTGATGCGCGGAGAAGGGAAGAAAATGTTTCCCAGTTGATGCGATGGAGGAGGCGAGATACCTCATACTTGTTATCTTCCTGGTAAGGGAATTCAGGCAGTGCAAAAGACAGCTTCACTACCTTGTGGTCGCTGCCCGGTATGTTGTCTAACACGCTGGCGCATGCTTGGGAAATGCCGTTAGTGAATATTAGGTCCAGTATGTTAGATTGTCTAGTCGGTGAATTCACATGCTGAGTCCAGCCGTGTGTGAAAATAGTGTCTACCAGGGCTCTATATTTGAGTGGGGCTGACTGCTTAAGCCACGAGACATGAGGCATATTAAAATCTCCAGCAATAATTTTATAGCGTGCAGGAAGAAATGAGACTTCCTGGAAGAGCTTGACCATTTTGTCAACGCTAGCACAAGAGGAGTGCGGTGGGTTGTATAAACAGCCTATCAAGAGGTCTAGTGGACCTCCAGCGGCCTGAATCCATACTGAGTCTTCAGAATTGCCAAGGGATACGGTTTGGAAAGATGTTGCATGAAACTCGTTCTTGACGTATATGAGACATCCGCCACCTCGGTGATTGGCGCGTCCACTACAGAAAATGGTGTACCCTGGAATGTGTAGTGGTGTGTCAGAAGCATCGGCCGAATGCCATGTTTCTGTGACCAGCACCAGATGCGGGCGTGACAGAAGAATGAGGGGGCCTAGGAGGTGCATTTTATTTTTGATCGATCGTGCATTGAGGAGGAAGAATGTATACGTGTAGTATCCGCATATTCCTGTCGTCTGGTCGCCAGCTTCTGCAGTGGTGTCGTAACCGGGTAGTTTGGAAGTGCTTGGGATAGGTGAGTTAAGTGAAGCGGATATGTGTGCCGAGGGCGGCGGATTGTTACACTGGTGGCAGCCGGCCGCTGACGTGTCACTTGTCGGTTTGAGGTCCAAGGGGGTTACGCGTAGGGCTGGAACCAACCGTTTTGGGTTGGCTGCAGTGTATAAATGAGTCTCTGTAGATGATACAGAGCAGGCGCGAGCTCTTGGAGAACTGGGCGTGGTGGACCATGCCCTGTTGTATTCCATACAAAAGGGGCTGCAGTAGGTGTGGCACTTCTCGGCGACCAGATATTCTGCAGAAGTCCTGATGTGTGAGAGCGGTTAGTCGAAGTAAAAGGAGCTGTGGTATTCATGTTGGATGTCGAGTTGTCAATAGCAGCATACTCTCGTCCTCGGCTGGGCGCCGTATAGCCGTGTGTTTTGAACGGATGTTGATAATTTGAATTTTGAGTAGTATGAGTTGTTGGTGCGAGTAGATATGGTTTTCTGAATGGCTGGCTAGACCTGGTATGAGCAACAATCCCGGGTAAGACTTCATAAGCCAGAGCAGTAGGTGTTATAGTCACCGGTTGTAGTTGCGGTGGTATTGGTTTGACGCGGCCGGTAGTGTGTCGGGGTTTGTGGCGAATTTGGAAGTGCTTCATTGGGTTTGGGTTGTTGAGTAGGTAGCTCCGACGATGAAACTGTGCTTGGTTGGCAGTGGACTTCGGTCCAAAATTGGGGATTGGAGGTCCTGTTGTATGCGAGCGAGTCATCATTGGCGTGGTGTTTTTGGTACTGGCAATGAGTATACTTTAGCCATATCGGAACGCCTGGGTATAGTCCTTTTGTTGTACTGCTTTGGATTCGAGGTGAGACGATGAGGGAGAGCTGTGGAACAACGTTGCTTTGAGCTGCTGGTCGCTGGCGTTATGTCGAAAGAGAGTTGCGTGGGATCATCGACATCGCTAGCTAATGGAGTATATCCTGACAGAAAGCACACACTCTCAAGTGCAGTGTCTGTGTCGCGCAAGTCAGACAACAACAGCTTGTGTATAGTATTCGGTCGTGTCTACGACAACAGCCGAGTTTTCAGCTGAGGTTATGGACCATGCAACAATATTTCTTGGCTGCTTTTTGTCTATTGAGGGCTTTTTGCGTCGCGGTATGTTAGTCGCTGTGAGGAATCCAGGTCAACGTCACACAGCGTCGAGGAAGAGGCAGCGTGAGTTGGATTTTCTTGCGCATTTGTGAGTTGTGATCCTGTGAATGATGTCATACGGGTTTCTTTTTCTGAGAAACTGAACTAGTAGGCAAAGTTGATCTTTGCAGCGGAGTTCTGTCCGGTTTTATCAGAATTGGCCCAAGGTTCGAGTGCTGATTCAGCACATATCGGGCGTCAAGGAATCGTTTAGCCAGCTCGGGGCTGCTAAATTTCATGACTATTGGGCAAGATCGGCCGGGGATCTTACGTAGGCGAGTGGCTGAACAGCAATCATGTGGTAGTCTACAATCATTGAGAAGGGTACGCAACACCTTCTTAAGCGGTATCTTGTCAGGTACGTTGAATACTACCGCGTTATTGGCACGACGAATGCGTTCGCTGACCTCGTGCGTAATGTTATTCAATATTTCACCTGCAGCTAGCATATCAGGTTGGCTAGCCAAAGTTTGGACGTTGTCCAGATTGACCAAAGGCATGACTTTGTTTAGTAGCGTCGCAAGAGATGTAAACTCTTCTTTCAGCGAGCTTACCTGACTTTCGAGAACACGGACTTTTAGCAGAGCTTCTGCTAGTGGATCTACAAGCACTACTTTGCAATCTCGTATTTGAGATGGGCCAGCCTCACTGACGTCATGGGCTGCTTGTTCCAGTGTTTTCTTTTTGGCAGGTGTGGGTGACATATGTTTTTCACCATGCTACAGATAATCAGTAAAAATGTCGAGTAAAAAGGTGGGTAAAACGATGAACCAGAGACAAGAAAAAACGGTTTTGGGAAAACGGCTTGGACAAAGGTCCAAAAACAGTAAAAAGGATGTAAGCGTTAAAATGTGTTACGTTAGTGTAACACAGACCGAACTAGAGCGCAGCGATATACAGTTCAATGAACAGCGGGACAATACGCAACGAATACGCACCGTTCCAAAGTCACTTGGAACAAAGGGTAGGATAATGGTGCTTAGAGAGAAACAGTAGACAGCAACTGAATTCGCATCAAGCCTTCTAGTTATTAGTGGATGCTTACAATGAAAGAAGAAGTCAACAAACCAGCGAAGGTATGTGCTGCAAACAATGCAAGAGAGTAAGTGTTAGAGAGTTAAGGAGTGGCTCCTAGCGCAAGACCACTAACTGCTTCTAAACAGAGACCGAAATGAAGACGATGGACTGACGGCGGAGCTAGAAAAAGCTGTCAGTGGCCAGATGTGATGGTTCCAATAAGACGTTTGGTCACTAGTGTACATCTATAGTGTCAAAGCATGCGTCAACCTACCAGCGAAGGTAAGTGATACGGAAATTCGGTAATGGGGGAGAAAAGCCAGAGTCAAACAGCTAAGCGAAGTAGTAGGAATTTGCAGTAAATGGAAACGCGAGTAAAAGAGAATGTTCAACGTTGTCATGATTCACAGGGTAACAAGTATAAGGGCGAACGGTGTCTGCTTGACGCTCAATAAATGAGTAATAAATAATAGAAATTTTATTCTCGACAAGGCCAGGCACACCTGTACAGGCATGATCATTTTGACAAAACAATGCGTGATCAAGAATTCACAAACATTCGATATGTTTGCCATAACTGTGCTTGTTTGTGCAGGGGGAATGTAAGTATGTAATTAGATGTGCGTTTGTGTAGCTGTGTGATTTGCGCTTGTAACTGTGCTGCTCCATTCATGAATGTTTGCTATCGTCAGCTGTGTGCGAGTAGAAGATTTGTGTCCGTGGGTTAGAAAGGATTATCCAGATATCCACTGGGCAGTGACATTATTTTGTGGTGACCAACGATCGCCACGTCACAATGTTGTTAAGCACACATTTGTGGCTTTTTATAGGGAGAACGCTTGCCAGGCGAAAACCCACCACGTCCTGGAACACTGCAACCTTAACTGGTACCTGAGGTCCTACGCACGCCGGCTTCACCACCTAGGTAGTAGCCAGTTAAGTTGATGCGATTAGCTAGCGGGGGATGTCTCGAGCTAGCCAGATGTGTGAGGTTCGAATGAATGCAGAGGCATTTGGTACCCGGTGGCTGATGTTTAAGTGATGGAAGACTAAAGAGGTTGTTGAAGGAAGCAGTCAGATAGGAATATTAAGAGTCGGGAAGGAGACAGTGTGGGAAGGTAGGAAGAGACGATTATAAGTGGTCTGGTCCAGTTTCATAAAACTCGTCTTCAGGACCGTTGATATTCAATAGTTTGGAAACTTGTGTGACAAAGAGGTATTTACTAATAGAGAAGCGAAGCTGGTTTATATTCATAGATGCCGTTATTGTGAGAAGTAACCTATTCCATACATGTGCATAGCCGTAGAGGTAGAAGTTGGAGCGAAAACTACTGCGCTTTCTTGGTAGGATAATGGAATAGGGTCTATCAAGTGGGGAGTACGAAATGTAGTATGAATCTGAGACAGGGTTGGTGGGCTCCCATTTTGATTGTTAATAAGCGAATATGGGATAGCAAGGTTGGTTTTCAGTCGGCGCAGTTATAACGGGTCCAGCTTAAGTGTGTTGCATCAAGCACGGTAGCTGAGACTTACGTGCCCCAGAAGGCGTTTTGTGAAGGTACGCTGAAACTTTTCAAGGGCTATTCTGTTGCATTTTTATTAGGTTGGTGAATACTATAAAGCAGTACTCTAGCAGAGGCCGGGCACATGTGTTGTAGAGCGCAGTTCTAGATTCTGGTACTGTCCTGGTTTTGAGGATGTATCCGATGAGACAGCGTGCTTTTGCTGCGGAATAAACTATTTGTTCCGCGAAGTTCAGCGAACAGGAGTAATAAACGTCTAAGTCCCGCACCGTTAGGCAGTTCCCTAATGGCGTTCCTTGTAGCATTAAGGTATTGGGTGGCAAGGTGCATCTGTATTTAAGGGCATTGCATTTTGCTGGTGTGAATGCCAACTTCCACTTGTCACACCATGCAGCCAGGGCTCTTAAGTCGTATTGTGTGTGGGAGAGAGCGGTGTGGAAGTTAGATGGATGAACTGAAATGACAGTTTTTATGTCGTCGGCAAAGAGGCAGAGTGTCCCATGTTTAATAACCTGGAACACGTCATTGATTTAGAGCAGGAAACGTAGATGGTCTAAAACGCTTCCTTGAATTACGCCACTTTTGACTGGTTTTGGAAGTGACATAAAGTCCCCAACCATTACTGACTATAAGCGAGCTGTAAGATATGATGAGAAGCAAGTGTGCAGTTTGCCGGAGACACCTTATGATTCTAGCTTCAGTGAGAGTTCTGTATGTGGTACTCTGTCAAAGGCTTTTGTCATGTCCAGGAAGATGATGGCTAGTGCTTGCATGTTGTCAAGCTGTTTCGTTGCATGGTCGATGAACTGAAATTGGCAGGTCTGACAGGATTTGGACGGCATAAATTCATGTTTTTGTCGATTGACAATGTTACGAGTAAGCGGGAAGGTGAGCGTGGTTTCTTTGACTATTATTTCTATTAACTTTGAAGCTGTAGGCGTGTGGCTGATGGGGCGGTAGTTTTCCATATTCCACGGACTGCCCGTTTGGTGTTTGGAGATGACGGTGGCACGTTTCCAGGTAGTTGGATAAATCCTGTTTGTCATGGAAAGCGTGAATAGGTTGAGAAGTAGAACTCGAATGTCCTGGCCACTGAGCATCAGCAACGCAGATGGGAGACCATCGGGACCAGGATGTGATGACCCTTTGACTAAACTGATTACTCGAAGGATAGAAATCAGGTCAAACTTATTAGTGTCGAGTGAGTCATTGGTGCGCCTAGCCGGCATAGCAGGTGCAGCTCCATTAGTGTCGGTGAAAGAATTGCAGAAGTGTACATTAAGGGTCTCACATATTTTGGATGGAGGGCTAAAACGGAAGTGTCAGAAAGTCTGAGTGAGGCAACAGGCGTAGAGTACTGTTTGCTGCTTTGTCGGAGTAGTTGATTGAGTGACTTGTTTTTATTGTTAGGTTTAAGGGCAGCATCTTCTTCAGCAATCTTGGTTGCTCCCTGCGCAGTTTGCCATTTGGTTAGGATTTCATTCATGCGAACAAGGATGTGAAACTCTTTAGTTCGGGAGTATTGCTGGAGCATTATTTTGCTCTTCCTAAGTACACCGTAGGCCTTTGCTGATTTAGCTGTCATCTTTAAGCGGCTTCTGCAAGTGAATGGTGCGATCACATCTAGGCAGCTGAAGAGATTTTGATGTAGGACGTGTGCGGCTGCGTCTACCTCAGTAGCAAAAATGAAGTTGTCCCAGTTCGCAGATCGCACTAATACCTCAAAGCTGTCCCAGTTAATGTGGTTGAACATTCGAAACTGTTTGACAGAAGAAGAAGGGACGCAGTGTGAAGTAGAAAGGGTAAATATGAGTTTGACCACTTTGTTGTCGCTGCCGTGTATACTACCTAATATAACAGCAAATGCATCAGATACACCTTGCGTAAATAGTAAGTTTAGGGTGTTAGAAAGCCTGGTGTGATCTTGAACTTGTTGGTTCTAGTTATTTGCGTGGACGGTGTCAACGAACCTTCTGTACCTGAGTGGGGCAACCTCGTCGTTCCAGGGGATAAGTTGTATAATGAAATCGCCACCCACTATCTAAATAAATAAATAAATAAATATTTTATTCTCGACAAAGCGAGACACGCCTTTTGGGTCTGATCAGCATATTGCATTATTGTACATGATAGCGGAATAAGCAGCACGCGAGGACATTTGGGAGGTTTCAGTGAAAAGCTTAGTGAGTTTATTGATCTTTTTGCTAGATGTTTGTGGAGGGTTGTATACGCAACCGATAAGGAGGTCAAGCTGACCTCCTGTCGTCTGGATCCAGATGGAGTCTTCAGGGTCACTTATAGATAACAGCTCGAAATCGGGTGCGTCAAAGTTGTCCAGGACATGGCTAAGGCATCCTCCACCCCGCTGGTTGTCTCGTCCGTTACAGAATGGGGTGTAGCCAGGGATGCGTAGTAGGCTGTCAGAGGCATTTGAGGGGTGCCGCTTTTCTGTGCTAAGAACCAGCTGTGGGCATGAGAGCAGAATAAACGGGCCAATGAGGTGAGGCTGGTTAGCCGAACGGTGGCTGTCTAGCCGAACAACCTCCTCGTGGTGCCAGCTGGGTGGTTCGGGTTTGACCGTTCCAGCAAATAGTTCGGCGGCAGTGTTCCAGGATGTGGTGGGTTTTCGCCTGGCAAGCGTTCTCCCTTTAAAAAGCCACAAATATTTGCTTAACAACACTGCGACGTGGCGGACGTGACTCGCCATAAACTAAAGGCACTGGCCCGTGGATATTCGGAGAATGCTATCCAACCCACAAAAATCAATTGCTTATTCTCACATTTCTGACGATGCCTAACAGTAAAACATTCTGCTGCGCATTCAAAACCACAAGCTACATTCCTACACAATTACATACGTATATACACCCAAATACTTACATACACTGTTATGCCAAACATGTCCTTTTGTACAATTTGATTACACTATGTTCGCCAAATACGATCATGCCTGTAAAGGTGTGCCTCGCGTTGTCGAGAATAAAAATTTATTTATTTATTTATTTTGTGTATAATAGATCACGCATTAATAAGCAGCATGCCGTATGAATCAACGCAAGGAGAATTGAAGGAGTTAGACTGTGTGAGGTAAGTTGCACAATAGGGTGCAACTGGCGCAGGATACATGGAAGTGGTTAGAAATGGCGAAGAGGGTGATATAGGAAAGTGATCAGGAAGGGATTGATTAGGCAGCTGATGGTAGTTGGCAGCTAATGAGACTGTAGTAATATTATTGACTGTAGAACCTATCCGGAGGGCTGAAGCCAATCGTTGGGGTTAGGTGAGTGAGAATTTGAGTAGTTGGTGGTAATACAGTGCTGGCGAGAACTCTTGGTGGAATGGGCGAGGTGGGTCGTGTCCTGCTGCGTCCCATAAAAATGGGGCCGTGGATGGCATGGCCCGGTTGTAGTGCTTGTCATCCGGATATATTTTTCATTCAGGAGAACGGATTGGCAGGGAGTGCGGGGTAGTGTTGATGGAGCGATAGAGATTTTCAGAAGGGTGTCCTCCTAGCGAAGATGCTTTATTTCCCACTGCTTCGAGATGTGGTGGGATTGGTAACGGGGTTGTGCATTTGGCGTTTGGATGGCATAGCGCTTTCTGTAGGGCCGACTGGGCGGTAGCGTACAAGGCAGATAGTTAGTTCTTAGGAGCATCACTGCGTTGATGCTGCGCGGGCTGCTTATAGTTCCATTTTGTTGTGGTGACTGGTAGAACGTCCTCAGTTTTTGAAAGCCACGGCACTTGTTATATTTCCAGAGCTTAATAGCATTGTTGGGCGACTGGCGTAGGTACGGCTCGCGCCGTGTTTGGGCGGGTTGGGTCAAAACCTGCGTGGAGGGCGGCGTTTGGGTTCGGAATGATTTCGACCACACTCTAGATATTGGTACAGATGTTGATTGGTGCTAATCAGCTGTCCGTTTGTGCCACGAGGACATGGCTTGTGTACGGTTATCTTTGCTATGGTGATGCATCAGCAGGGAGTGCCTCCTATCACGAGGCGTGCCGTGTTTCGGCTGTTGACCTTTGTTGGTAGTCTTTTGTGTTGCGAGGGTGGTTTCGGCTTTGCACGAGGGGGAGGGAAGGGAGTTGCGCAGCGGCAAGTCAGCATAGGTAGGTTCGGAATCAGTGTCATTCATGTCGGGGGCGTTATGCATTGACTCAGCATCTTGTATCGTTAGCGGGGGCGAGTCTGGAACGTCGGTTGACTTTTTATCTATTAGGGCTTTGGGGTTTGAGTCGGTATTTACTGCTGTCATGGACGCGTGAAGCAGGGGGTTAGGTCTAGCTCCACGTTAGTTCTTGCCGTAGAGCAAGCGTTAGCTCTGACAATCTGCGCTGAACCATGAGGCTGTTTTCGTGCTTTGGTGTTAGTATCCGGTAAGAAAGCTCTTTACAACGGCGTCAGATCAGGCTTGATAAGAATAGGCCCAATGTTTGCATTCGTTCGTAATGTAAATTGCTTTGGTATGAAGCGTGTAGCCAGTTCTTGAGTTTTGAAGGCGATAAGGATAGGGCAATTGCGAATGATCTTCCATTTTCTGAGCCGCTTACTCACGTACATGTCAGGATGGATGTTACACATGGACGTAAGTAGGCGGGTGACTTTCTCCAAAGGACGTTTTTCAGGAACGTTGAAGACGAGCACATTTCGGGCACGGCCGGTGAGCTCGTCTATTTTAGTAGTGATGGTCGAAAGAAGGGGGCCGGCATCTTTGAGCTCATCAGCGATGCCATTTTTCCATATTCCTGAGAGTTGGGCCAGTGACATAAGTTTTGCTAGTTCTGTTTTGGTAACGGCCATTTCCTTTATAGGGCAGCCACTTCAGTTGAGAGCGCACCAATTTTGTTAAGTGCATCCTTCAGTGGGTCTATAAGAAGAACACTGCAGGGGCGCAGTATATTCAGGTTGTCTTTTGCAGCAGGACGTTTGGTTGCCTCAACCGCATTTGCGGTGCATGAAGAAAGCTGTGATCGACAGAAATTGTGGTATTCGAATGAGTACTGCTAAGTCTGCCCCGGATTTTTGCTCGGGCGGTTTTACATTTCATTCCACTTTTGTTTGTCATTACGGAATAGCACAGCTTCACAATCCGTGTTACAGGAGCACTGTTTTGCTGTATATAGTATCGAAGAACCCTAAAGTATAGCACGTCAAAATATCGAGGCAACGCGCCTAACTACTCCAATGAATAGTAGCTATATGTCAAAATAAGCAACAAAAAGACGAAAACGCACAGTCTCTAACTTTGCGTGGTCAAGGTCAAGGTCATGTAGGAGCAACAATCAACGAATGTTTTGACTCGATGGCGAAGACCTCGGAAACCTTCCTTCGGAAATTCGTTTAAATGTCGCAGTAGCTTTACAAATCTCGTATATTAAAGCACTGAAGCAGCAAGCGTTCCGACGAACCTACGGAAGCGGAACCTTTCTGCCGCTTTAATTGACAATGACGTCGGTCTGAATGAAGGTTGGGACGCACCTTGGCCGCACCAATTTGCAACCAAGGTATCATAAGACCATCAAAAAGATGAGTAACTGCCGACCTTCCATCGATCGGCATTCATCCATATTTGACCTCCTCAGCAATCTGTAGGCTCCTAGCGACCGAGAAACTGGCCTGCTTGTATACGAATGCTCAGGGTCTTTTTAATAAACTGGCTGAACTGGAAGAACGCCAAGCTTCCGGGTCATAAAGTGCCCTTAGTAATGCCAAGACGTGATTGCACACGGAAATGACAAACGCGAAGCTTTCGTTACCACCCTCCTCAATGATCCGGAAGGGCGGCTCTCAAAAGGAGGAGGGATAATCCTTCATTACGGAAGCAACTAACAGTTCGAAGCCGTAGGAATTTGGACTCTTAATTCCATGACTCTCCTAGTGGATTCTTGCAGCTGGAAGGCAGGGACGCTTGCGTTATTGTTTTTGAGGTACCAACCGTTAACTATACACTCGAAAACGACCGCCATCTGTCGGCTGCTTTAAGATACAGTTTGCATCAAATTACCTTAACATACTCGTCAGCATGATTTCAACGTATGTTGAGCGGAAACTCCTGCCGCGACCGAAGAATAATTCCATGCCGACCTACAAGGTCTCCTAAGCAGAGTTCCTCTGTACAGGCACCTCAACTTACCCACTCGGTTTAGAACTGGTAACAGGCCATATTTACTGGATCTTGTGCTTGACAACGAAGAGCCTATGCTTCATATGTTGGTTTTGGACTGTCCGTTTGGTCGCAGTGAACACGCAGTCTTAAGTTTCCACTATGTTTGCCATGCAGCATAAGGGATTGAGAACGATGAGGCTGTGCGAAACATTGCAAGCTAAGATCCCTTACACCATTTCCTCAGGGCCACAATTTGGCCTTCCATTGCCCAAGCACCCCGGAAGTGGTCTGCCATAAGTTCGCCAACAAATTTAGTCAGAGGATTGCAAAGCCATCAGAGATAAGTGTTTGCAATGAGTGCCAATTTGGTGATCAGAAACAACCAAATGTGCCTACACAACGCTCAGCACAGATTTTCTTCTACCATTGCGTAGATTAGCCGGACAATGCTCGCGTATTCTCTCGAACAGCATCCTAGTAGTTCTTCGAATGTAGTTGCTCGACATGAACAAGAGAAGGAATATACACAATAAGAAGTACATGACCAGGGAAGTCCGTTTCTGAGTTGGGGCCACAAGATGGGTGTTGAAGTAAAACTTAGCTGCAAGGTCACTGCGTAGTACGTATGACTCATAGCGTTGGATAATCCACTAAAGGTTGACTGCACTATGCCACCCCTTGAACGGCAACGACAAATAAACCGGTTTCCTTTCCACCGAAGCTGGTTTAGCTCTCATTTCTCTGCACTCCATAGATTTCCGAACAAATTTTTCTCGATGGCCGTTTCTCTCGAGAACGCCACTTAAGAAACTGAGCTCGTCCGCAAGTGTGTCCTCACCACAAATCTTTCTGCCTCTTTCGGGTAAACATCTAATCAAGTTGTCTTTTTGATTTGTTGGGACAAAACTGGTATAATGTATATATGATCCGTTCCACGTTGTGTTGCTCTTCACCCTTCATTGGACTGACTCATCTGGCCGTCTACTAAGCTGAACGTCTAGGAAGAACATCGTGGCATTAACTTCCGCTTCTAGGGTGAACTTGGCATTAGCGTGGGCTGAGTTAAAATGGGATAAAATAGTATCTGGCCAACAGTGCCTGTTTGTCACTCAAAATATAACATCCACATATCGTCCGTAATATGGTAGACTTGTAATGACTGTGCTCAGAAAAGCATTCGCTAATTTGCTCATGAACAAATCCGCCAGTAGCGGTCCAAGTGGTGAGCCCAATGAACTACATCTCTTTGTCTGTATACGGCTCCGTTAAACTGGAATTGTATGTTACTAGTACACTGCAAGAGTAGCTGTTTCAGTCGATCAGATGAAAGGCCGATACCCAGTTGACGGTCTCGAACGGTGTCACATATGTTGTCAATTGTCTCTTCTAACGAAATATTGGGGAAGAGCGACACCACATCCAATGAAAACACCTTTCTTCCGTTTAGCTGAAGCTGTCTTATGGAGTCTAAGAAACTGAATGTGTCTCGTAAGCTTTACCTGGACATAGTATTTCTCACCGGCTCTAGAAACTTAGCTAACCAATTGGCTGTTGCGAGATACGGTGAATTGCACATTTCTAGTATGGGCGTCAGTAGAAGTCCTTCCTTATGTACCTTCGGTAAGCCGTTGAGTTCCGGATTCACCGTTCCTGTGGGACGAATGTATTCGAACGTGGCGGAGTCAGTCATGTTTTCTTGTTTTAAGCGCCGTAGAAGCTTAGTAACTGTCTGTTCTATTGCTGCAGTTTTGTTCTTTTCATTCTCCATTTTCCGGAACTTTAAGCAATCGCTAAGGATGACGTTCATCTTGTCGATGTAATCAGCTTTCTGCGTCAACACGATCGCTGTCCCCTTATCAGGTCTTAAAAGAAGCATATTCTCATTATGTTTGAGAGCTTTGAGAACATCGTGGTGGTCATTTTCAGCAAACGCCTAAGGTTTGGTTTGTATTTCACATATTGGTAACAAGTATTGATCAGGGTAGACTTAAAATGCTCAGACGCTAATGCCGACGACGGCGTAAGCATAGAAACTTGGGCATAGAAATTTTCAAAATGCAATTCTAAATCTAATTGTCTTGCATAACTGCTGGGACAGCAAAAGTTTGGACCAAGTGAGGGCACCTCAAGTAATGTCTTATCCAAGTGCAACGACGTAAAATTGTGGACATACCTTTCCGGTTCAGGGGGAATAATGTATTTGCCTTAGTTGTGCAAACCTGCCACCGCAATGTGGCCAAGCCTTTCTCCTCTTGCTTTGTGACTATGCGTTGTACAAATGTATCGAATTGTTTGCGCTGCACTACGTCCAGTTTGTCCAATGTGACGAACTACGCGCAGCGATTACATTCCAGCTCAGCAAGTCTCGAGGCAATGGTATCACGCTCATTCAACCTATATCGGTTTAGCGCCACATTAGTTTGCTTAATCCGATTTCTACGGAGTATTTTGTAAAAGTGTTTAGGATATTCACAACACAAAACACATTCATCAAAGCACCGCATGGTCACTTTTGGTAACGCAAGTTTTGTGCAGAACTTAACGTACTGATTAAGCCCTTTGAGCACAACAGGACGCTTGGATTGTTTAAGTGAAAATATATCCCAGGCGTGGACATCAGAACAACAAGTTAGCGAACAAGCTCGTTTTTGGTGGATAAGTTTCTTTCGTCAGGAGCAGAAGTCAAACATAGGTGACAGTACGCAATGCAGCATAGCAACTGTATAGAGACGCTCCAAAACCAGAAGCTTGTAACGACTACCTAGCCCAACCTAACCAATGCACTCAACTGCTAACAGAAGACAAATCCGCTCAACAGCACAACATCGCAAAATCCTGCAGCGCTAAAGACAATTTCCTTAACACGCACGTTAATAACCTAAGATATATGTGAGGCAGGGATTTCCTCAATTCAGCACGGCTGATGGTACAACAAGGACGGCTGTGGAAGCAGCAAACGCGCTGCGGATGCAATATACCCAACGATTCATTGGGGTTAACCACAAAGCGATCTGCTAACCTTGGTAGTCTCCTCGACAGGATTAACCCACATTAATTTTACTGCGGAGGCTGTTTTAAAAAATATCGTCGTCACTACGCAAATACAGCTTGTCGGGTGTCGTACGATCTAAATGCCCTAGCCTCTGCAAGCGCAACGCTCTATGGCCCCTTCTCCAGAGCATTGCTGCTCATGATTCATCGTGGTAAATCCCCTTTTATCCTTAAAACTTCTATTCTGTTGACGCTCTGTTAGCATTCCGACATTTATAATAGGGCTTCCTCCACATAAGCCTACATCCTCCTCTCATGTCCATGGTCTCCTGGTGAGCCATCGACTGATCCCACGGTCTGTTCGCAAAACCTCGAGATCTTTGTATGCTTTTTCACTTCCTAATAGTCTCCTCCTCCCCAACCACATTCCTTCATTTTCGAGCTCTCTTGGCATTTCTTTATCAATTGGACCGATAGCGCTTCCGGTTGGGCCCTAATCTAGCCTCGTTTGCCCAGTCTTCTACTTTCTGACTGTTTCCAGACATCCGGGAAGTAAACGATCTAGACTGTGCGGTCACAACACACTCCGTCGCACAACCAGAAAACTTCGTTTGACGTGCTAACTGGCTTTTTTGTATAGCCACCGTCGACCCTCAATTTTTCTTTTCTTATGACACCCTGCTGTTATTCTCACTTTAAGTTGCGGCCTAGCTTCCTCTTGCTAACTTAGACGGCCTCGTCTAAACGGGTTCTTGCCTTCTGACCCCGCTCGGAAGTCTAAGATCTAAATGAGCTATGCTCTGCCGACACACCGAGCTGTGACTCTCATCTCACGAGCATTATTGGTCATGCTTTATCTTTCTTACTTTATTTCCCTTACAAGCTTAGCATGTCTATTTCTACCGACTTTCTCTGTTAGCATCTGGCAATAATAATATTGCTTTCTCACTATGAGCCAACATTCTAGTCTCTTCCTAATGGTCATCTTTCTGACTGCTGAGGCCTTATCAAGGAATTATCGACAGATCCGATGGTCTGTTCACAAAGCCTCGAGACCGTTGTACGCTTTTCCACTTCGCCCAAATAGAGACTTTTCCTTCCAGACCTCATTCCATTATTTTCTCTTCCTCTGGTTAAACTCCTTTTCCAATTGGAAGGATACCTTCTCGGGATTAGCTCTTATCTACCCTCGTCTACCCAATCGCACCCTTCCTGGTTGTATCCAGACCTCCGAGACGTAAATTGTGTAGGCTCTGTAGTCCCAACATTCTCTGTCCCTCCTCCTTTGTGCTTTGCTCGCTATACTATCTACCTATGCTGGCGCAACGCTCTCTTACCCTTACTGCAATTACATCACTGGGCATTATTCATCCTTCCTTTTATTAACAAGAGTGAGTCATTGCCGGACTAACGTCCCGTGCTCTTCCAATTCTCCTCAATAGAACCTGTTTTACGGACCCTTTCTCTCCTTCCTGTGCTTTCTGTTGCATTGCCTCTTCATTCGACACCAACTTACATGCGTTCGTCTTCGCTGACTTATCCATTTAAGACTAAGGCGATGCATCTCTGTCGCTTTTTCTGAGGTATTATTTCCCATAGTCTGCATACCTCGTCCTCCTCTCTCTGGTTCCCACTGATCGTGCATACGCGCAATGGCACCCCTGAAGCTCTCCTTCTTTCATCATCATTCCAATTTTGGAACAATCTTTCATTCTTTACAGATCCGTTTAGTATTTCGCCACTAGTGCTACGTGTGTATATGCGATATTTGAATAACAGATGCATGTATAGGGGTGCAATATTTCAGCCATCGCTACAATTGATCGACTGCGTTCCAGATGCATTACTTTCGTCTGTCCACGTGGCTGTCACTGACCGTTGCCTTTACTCTCGAGTGTTTCGCCGGTGCGGCGACAAGCGCCGAAGGAATTTTCCATGGATGCGACAACAGTTCACTTATCTGGACATGAGCGAAAGATCAACAATCTTTTACTACTTACCTACCAGACAAATCATTCGTTATCATGCACGGATACAATTTTTCCGAGGCTTGAACCATTAGGTTCGGTTTGCCTAACACTATCGCTTCCACATACCTCTTGCATGAGGAGCTCTTTTTGACTTCGGAAGGCATATTCTCCTGCCGACACAAGCACAGAACCATTGATCATTCTGAGCTATGCATCCGTTTTGACCGCATACTTGGCCGCAGTTTCCTATAGTTCTAATCCATGTTGCTACATACTCTGGGGGATCTGCGATTCTTGCTTCGGAACTATATCCTATCCTTCAAGACTTCAAACACAATTCAACATATTTCATTGCAAATCCCGCTAGGACTGCACGTGGTTCTGCAGATGATCAACAAATCATATTCAAAAAGAATATGTAGTTCCTGACTTACCAACCGGGCACAGCCATTCGTTAAAACGGGACAGGAGCCGTGAACGCAATAGGCACTAGCCTAACGCATTAGCAAACAGAAAAATGGGACTCAACTTGACAGCGACTAACCGAGCAAACAAACGTTCAACAAGAAACATAGCCAGTTACAACTTGCCATTCCGTGGATTGGCGGCAGTGTATCAGGACGTGGCGCGTTTGCGCTTGGCAAGCGTTCTTCCTATAAAAAGCCACAAATATCCGTTTAACAACACTGCAACGTGGCAAATGAGACTCGCCACCGAATAAAGTCACCGCCCACAACTTGGCGCTGACAGGTCAATTAGCGTTACCATTCGAGAGAGGTTCGTTACAATAAAAGTTCTACAGATGCCTAGCGTATTGGTTCTTCTTACTACCACTTCACGCATATACCGTCGTCTTTTTACATTCTACGGTATCACCGTTGGATTTTGCGCTAAAAATGCATGAACTCACTAGATTGCCATATCTCTCGATTGTGCAGTTCAATTAGCGTCCGATGGGTCATTCAGGTTCCTCAATCTATTACTAACCGAGGTATGACTGCAGTATATGGCAGACCAATCAGGTCCTAACATACTGGTCCCGACCTCACAACAGCCAAATTGCTGTTTCGCATTTTCACCATTGTACAGTTCCGATCCTGGGCATATGAAAAATTTTCTACGGTCACGGTTACAGTTGCCACAAAACGTCCATGCAGATGCATATTCCTTATCACGCCTCCATGGGCGGGCCTCGCATAGCCGAGAATAAAATATTTATTCATTTATTTAGCTATAAACTTCTTAACACCTCTGCCTCAAACATAGGCAATTTTTCAGCTGATGGGTGATAAGCGTTACCCCATACGCAAAAAGCCTCACACATTCTGTTACTAAGACACGCGGCGACATTGGTGCAATTTTTCTGTATAGATGACCGCAATTATGGAACAAGCTACCAGAAGTTGTCTAAGGGTCAGAAACTGCAGTATTCTCATCGGCCATAAAACCTTACTAAATGTCCCCACCTTGGCATAAAGCCTAGGCAGCTACAGTACTGAGGATGAGTTTTATCAACAGGGAAATGATCACACATAGACGTTAGCCCTCAACCACTGCATGCTTCACCGCTGAGTAGTAAAGCAACGGTGTTTCAAACTTATTAGTTCCATTCTCTGGATGTTTCCCTTCGCATGTGCCTTCAAGGTTCAGTCCCAAGACGCCGCTATCCACTTGTTATTCGCACTTATCTCTCCGTCCTGCACTTGTATGTGCTTGACTACATTCCTTATAACCACGCCCATTCCTGGACTACTGACAACCAATCAAAAATACTGCCTCCTCATTCACTTATCAGTGAGTTCTCACCCTATTTGGATGCTGTGGTATCGACTGCTGCCTTACCATCATCGACCTGTACGCGTAACACGACACTGGCTCATTGCCCATTCTTCTTTACCACCGATCCCCGTGTTCCCTCTGGTTAGCTGCCTAACGGTATTAGGCACTGCTGCCCAACTCTATATAGAATCTTCGCACTTCTTCCCTACTGCATCAATGACATCTCCTTGTGCTTGTTAGCTGGCTCAGACTATGACTTGACAAGGATTCTCTCGCATTCGCCAGTCCTCCAAGCTAGTTATTACTTGCTTTCCCATACCCCGAACTGTTTCTTTTCTGCTAACAGTGCATACTTATGTTCCCACCTTAATTTGGCGGCATAGCATAGGTGCGTCGACTTAGGTGGTCTCAACTAAACGGTACTCGCTTCCTGAATTCTCCCACGCTTCTGAGCTCAAGGCTCGAAATACCAAAGGCTCGGTAAACTATCCGTCAAGAGCATCTCGTGCCCTGACTCCTTCATATTATTACATCCCATTATTTCTTTAAAGTCTGCACTCCGCCGATGCTCCTCGTTGGTGTATTGACCTAAATACTACGGCTCAAACAAAAGAAGATGATAATATAAGCTCCTGTCAATGATACACAAATAAATAGGGATATTGCTAGAGTGGTTTGAGGCTTCACCCATAAGGGGTCAGCTTAACCTTTACATTAATGTCATGCGCTTGTATGGAAGTCTGTAAAATAAGGGTATAGTTTCTTAGCGACTACAAATATTCAGACATTGTTTGGCGCACAGCTGATAGGGTCGTAGTCGCCCAACTAGAAATTCTACAGGTTCCTTCAGGGGATATTGAGGTTGATGTTCTTTTCTTGTGAAAGTGGCGCAGAGCCATAGTTGTACAGGGTTTCTTTGGAAGGGAATCCAATTCACCAACTTCACTTTAAATTCATTGGACTTTGTGGCCCGCTTTGTCGTCACAATTATTGGTGCGCACCTAGAAGAAATAAGAGTGGCGGAATTATAAAGGATAAGAAGTTAAAAACTGATTTCAAAAATAAAGATTAAAATAAAAAGAATTAATAAAGTGACATGCTAGGGCGGCATGTTTCACCAGAAAAATACAAATTACCGAAAAGCGTAGCGAAGCTTTTCTTGCGCTGATGTTCACTTCTGGCGCCAAAATTCAACCTGAGTAACTCTCAGCAGGGAAGGTTAAACCGGTATGACGCGCGAACTTAAGTTTCCGGCCGCCGAACTAGCGTACATCAATCTCAAAAAATGCCAAGGTAAACAACAGTTAGGGCGTAATGTGAACAAGGTTCAAAAAAGAATGCGTAATCAATACTAGGTTGTGTATTTTGAGTGGCATAAGTTTCGGTTTTAATTAGTTGTTATATAAGAGCACATAATGAGCGTCAATAAGAAGTGTGTATTCTGTAATCGGCGCTAATGGCAGGCTCAATGGTTAGGACGTATGCAAGAAAGTTGCATGCAGTACAAGATGCTGTGCTAATGGGGCAGCGTCAGGCGATGTGAAAAGGCATGACCATACAAGGAGAATCCAAAATTTAAGTAATCCGTCTATTACTTGATACGCCTAGTGATATATTATGTGGTAACTGAATGCTTTTACCTACAGCCTTTTTAATAGGGGAACGCGCTTTTAAAATTATTTAGGTAGATAAATAACCGGGAGGCTGTAAGTAGGTATACATGTCTGCAAAGACTTTTGGAATGGTTACCGTCGGACTACGAAGCAATAACGAGGCGACTATGTGTTTCAGTATAGGCATTACATAAAACGGGATATTGAAAGAAGGTAGTTGGTAGTAATTAAAATATGTTGCTTACTTCATATATTGTCTAACGGTAATTCTGCAATGTGCAATAGAGCTAAGTGACAACTGCAATATACTGGCCACTCTGAAGTATAATACGTTGCTGGCTCCACAGAAGTTGTCACAGTAATGCCACCATATGCAATGAAGCTGACTGACTGCTCATATAAGCTAGGTGCCCGTAAGTACTAAATGGCACACTGCACGTAATATTTCAAATTCAAGTTCAAGATCAAGCGGGACTTGAACGATAGGATTATCCCGTGAGTGTTCCTATTTCGGCGGGTAGTTGAACCAGGAGTTGGCAGACTTCGTAATACTGATGGACCTAAAACAAAGACCGCAACACACCCGCTGCAACCAATTAATGCCCACGTATCCTGCCTTAGCAGTCTCTGCTGGGCAGGTTAGGTGAATGAAGAAAAAAGTAAACTCAGCAGGCAAAAGAGAAAGTGGAAAGAGCTAAGCAAGTGGAATACCAAGATATTTGAGTCATTAAAAAAGAACTGAAAAGTGAACGTGAGTCAGCTAGGAAAAAGGAAAGATTTGCTGTTGCCACCAAAGAGCATCGAGCAGGCGCGCGAATCTCTTAACCGTACGTTCCCTAACCACGTGATCTGGAAGCGATTTCCAGTGACCTATAACTCGCCGCGACTGACGAGGTTCCGTCCTAATCCTATCAGACCGTGGTTTATGCAGTTTCAGTGGTTGACCGCGGAGATTAGGTAACGTAGCGGGACTAAATAGCCCGGACAAGTCCGGGCCAATCTAACCCGGCAAAATATGACAAGTGAGAATCACGTCCACTATTATCCTTCGGTAGTGCATTGAGTACATCCCTAAACTGAGCAAGTGATCAGGATACGTCTGTTTCCGCAGACCCTGCACTAACCGAGTGGCCACTCGTAACACCCTCTCCAAGTCCATTTTCTCTCGGTTAAGACATGGTGGACAAGCCTGCATACAAAATCCCAATTGGGGTCGGACGAATGACGAAAATAGCTTCACAAACAAATTGGCCGTTAAGATTCCGAAAGAGCGGCGGATAAACCACATCATACGAAACCCTCGACAAGCAGCCTTCTTCCAGTTGTCTCCAGAATGAAGTGCTGATGCGTGTACGACTCCTAAATCAACCTGCTGAGTGACAACAGGGAGTTCACCACCGCTGACAACATATCGGGTAAGAGGATTTGCAGCTCCGATTCGGAGAACAGAGCATTTGGCCCTATTTATGGGCTTCAACCATAAGGTAGTCTATTCACAGAGCCTATCCAAGGCACGCGGAATTGCCTCAGGACCCCCGGGATTTCCACCATATTCCAGAGCTTAAGGTCGTCAGCAAACATTAGTGATGACAGCCCTTGCTCTTCCAGCAAGTCATTTACGTAGATCGCGAACAAAAATGGCCGCAATACCGAGCCCTTCGGAACGCCACTAAGGACGGCTTGCCTGAGCGAAAGGCTGCGCCCCACCCGTACGCACTGTTCACTCCTCTCAAGGAAGGTAGACACCTATTGAAGGGCAAGACCAGATATCCCGTAAGGTCTCCATTTTAGTGAGAGCCGAAGGTGTGGAACTGTGTCAAAAGCTTTCGAAAAATCTACGAATTGCACGTCTACAGCGTAGCCACTCTCTACCGCTTCGGCCCAGCTTTCGCGAGCTACAAGTAGATTAGTCTGACGTGAAAATCCCTTGGGGAATCCATGTTGCGCAACAGTGAGAAGGTTGAATTTATTCAGGTGGTTCTCCACTGCATCCCTTATCAGCTTTTCAAGCAACTTGACTACTACGCTTGTCAAACTGACAGGCCGGTAGTTCACAAGCAAAATGCTGACATCGCCGTTAAAATTCGGACAGATGATTGCCTCCTTCCATCCCAAAGGTAGGATGCAGCTGTCCAGCGATAATGAAAACGCGCATGTAAGCGGACCACCCAGCTTAGTGGCCGATTCATGCAACAGCTTCGGATGAACTGAATCAGGACCTGAAGCTTTAGAGGGATTAATGCCTTGCAGTAGCTCGAAGACCTGTGTCTCTGTTATGCTAAAGTCAGCTTAGCAAGAATCCTCTGGAAATCTTGAAACTAATTCAACCTGTGGTAAAGAGGTCTCCCGAGCAAAGACCCCCAGTATACTGATCACTCAGTACACAAGCCTTGTCATAGTCAGTTTGCGCATGTGTCCCGTCTGCTCGCAATGAAGCTGGTATAGACAGTTTTGCCCCTCTGCGTCTTTTAACGCAAGCAAAAGCTTCTTGGGATTAGCTGCGGCCGAGTCCGCTAAACCCCGCTCGTATGGGAGACGAGCAGTTCTGAGATGTTGCTTACTTTAATTTCTAATCTCTCGATAACTATCATAGGTGCTGCCTGATGGAGCTGCTTGGTATGTTCGCCAGCATCTAGGCCGTTTCTCAAGTAGGTACTTGCCTGTGGTACCAATCCATGGAGGTTGTGCCTTTAACCCTCTTTTGCTGATGTGTGGAATATACGGAGTAGAAACCTCCATAAGATATGCCTTAAATTTATTCCAGGCTACCTGGACAGAGTCAGATATCGGGATCTCACAGTTTAAAATTGAAGCCTTAGATGGCATCGCACTAAAGTCCACCCGCCAACTATTCGGAAGTAATTCAACAGCGGTCTCTTGGTGTCTTGAAAGAGCACATCGAAAGGATATGCATGCGTGATCGCTGGACCATTTAGTTGCACCGTATGAAACGTCAGTCATGAAGTCCAGGGACTTAGCGAAAACCAAATCCAAAGTAGATGGTATTTCGTTGTCCATATACCTAGTGGGAACGTCAACGAACCGGTGCAAAGGTACTTGGAGTGTCAGTTCAAGGAAGTCTGCACCGAATGTTCCTAATGCCGGATTGCAAAAAAGCTCGGCCCAACAGACTCTTGGGAGGTTGAAATCCCCTAGAACTAAACAATTATTCGCAGGCCGAGCGCGAATATAGTCAAGTATCTTCTTGGAATAACTGCCAGGACTCCTGTATATCACTATACCTGTAAATTGGGTAGAGCCAATAGGGCTTCAACAGTCTGCTCCGACGACTGGAACGTGCAGGTCCTCAACACATCTAAGTTACAGCTCACATACAGTACAACGTCTCCGCCTTGGCGACCAACGGAGCGATCAGTTCTAAGCAGCGCGTAGCCAGGTAAATATATCTCACCGTCCGTGATATCCGGAGACAACCACGTTTCAGTGAAAGCAAGTATGCCGGGACGAGATTTGTCTACAAGTAGACCTAACTCGTGCACCTTGTTCCTTAGGCTACGCATGTGGCTAAGTACTACCACAAGGAAGTCGGCACGACCATCCCTGGGTCGTGCGCCATCAGGATGGGTTTTGATAGGGCAAAAGATAACTTCCGGCTGACTACATGAAAACCCACCAGACGGTGGTCCTGCTCACTAGCCGCCCGTCTAGTTTTGATGTCTTTGATAGCCTCCTTTAACTTCAGTCTATCTGCCAGTAGAAGGTCCGGCTGAATGCTGACACTTCTACCCTTAAGTTTGTACACAAACCGCAGTAATGATTTGCGTTTCTCTGGGGTAGAAAGCACTACGCGAAGTAGTCGGGGTCGTGGATTTGGCGTAGCAATAGGGACGTTCACCAATTTTGTCAGCTTTCTGTCGGTGACACCAGGGAAGCCAGGTGGAAGCAGCTTGCTGACACACAGTTTCAGCCACTTGATGCCATCCAAGATGTGTTCCCCTGGGAGACCGGCCGCAGATTCAGTAGGGTTTACCCCACTTGCCTTGCAGTCGACACCTATACCAGCTGTTTTCACCACTGGCGGTGGGACGGCCCCTGTCTTCACAAACGACGCCGAAGCAACGGTAGCGTATATCTTCCGCTCTATTACCGGCGTCTTACCAGTTCCTGGGACTTCAAGCCCCTTCAAAGTTTTACGAGCAGATCTAGTCCGCTTCTTCTTCTGGTTCACTGGAGCAGGGGCCGTTGACTTTGTATCGCATTAAGCAGTTACCCGCCCTTCGTCACAACGGGCTGGTTCACTAACGGCCGAGACGGTCAGCATATTTAAAACTTCTGTGTACAATCGTCAGCCGACTGCAACTGTCAAAGACGGCATCTTTCGCGATGCCGTGGCAACTAATTCTCTGAGTTTAGCAGAGAGATTTTGGTATTTCCGCACCCTAGTTTTCTTCACTTTGATCGGCTCATGAGGATAGCCAGCAATGCTACTTGGATTGGCCGGTAGGATGTGCGTCTTTATGACCGAGTGACAGACTCGGGTTGATGGATCGTCAGCAATGTTGCCATCTATCGCAGTGTCCTCAAACGAAATATTCAGGGATTTTAAAAGCAAATCCATTTTCGTATCGGGCGACGCAATAGAGGCGAGTTTAGCTATCGCCAACGCAACGTCTGCCAACCTTGAAGCCAGCGCTGAAAGTTTAGCAACGGTGACAGCCGGGCGTGTTGACCTTTGAGCGCAGCATTCAGCACAGCTGAAAAGAAAGTGGACGCTTGATGATAAATAAATAAATAAATATTTTATTCTTGACTACGCAAGGCAGGCCCAGGGAAACATGATCAGATATTTACAAATGTAGAAGTATTTTATAACAACTGTAGCAGTGACAGTAGAAAATTAAACAAATAAATAAATAAATGGTTTATTCTCAGTTTCATGGCGACACACCAACTCAGGCATGCTCAAGGTTTAAAAACAGATGTGTAACACGACGATACATCGGGTTCAATCGTGCTTAGTTGAAACGGTGTCGGGAAGAGTTGATTTGTGAGACTAGTCGACTTGCCGGTATGTAGTTGTGGGCAGTGACTTCATTCAGTGGCGAGTCACATCCGCCACGTCGCGGTGTTGTTAAACAGACATTTGTAACTTTTTATAGGGAGAACGCTTGCCAGTCAAATACCCACCACGTCCTGCAACACTGCCGTAAAGCATTTTGAACAGTAATGTTGAACTGACAAAGCCATTTGACGACTGGTTTTACCTTCGGTTTATCGCAGAGTAATGGCTTCTAATTTCCTCTGTTAGTTGGACAGGTAATTTGATCAGGGTCGCCATGAATTTTGAGGTCGGTGGAGGAGAGGGACAGCGCGATTATTATTCTTGTTGTATGTGCAGGTTAGCAAAAGTTCGACTTTTCTGCATTCCAGATTTTTCAGATGTATAATGTATGGGAGTATGCGGATATGTCCAATTCTCCATACGGGACAAGGGTTATGGTGCTTGTAGTTCGGTCCTTTCGGAGTTCTACCATGTTCCATGTAAATCCTTGTGGGTTGTTACGTCCGTCTTGGGCCAAAACGTTTCCTCAGTCCAATCCAAGATCTCCAAGAAGTCACGGACCACTGAGAAAAGGAAAAGTGTGGGACAACCGAGAGAAGACCGCAAGAACAGGCATGGAGATGAGTATTGTTAATGTCTTGTGTTGCAACATTTGAGCTTGAGACAAAAGCATGTACACTGTGCAACAATAATTATGCTGAAAATGTTTTTGAATAGCCTGTAGAATCATTAGCCGTATAGGTGGATTGCTACTGCCTGCGTAGAAACAAGAGCGTTGTACCAAGAAGTAAAGTACGAAGAATCGGTTTAGTATGAGCCAATAATTGCTTGGGGAGAGAGCAGAGAGAGTTAAATATTGGTAGTGATTTTCAGGTGCATGAACGGCGCGTAGCTAGCGTAATCCGAGAGGGAGCGCAGAATAAGTGACAATACATAGGTTGTCGCGAGAGAGACCTAAAGATCAATTGGTGGCAGGGCAGCGGAGAGGTTGGATGCAGATATTCTAAAGGAATAAAGGTTATTGGGATACGGAGTGACTCCTAACAAGCTTTGGATCATCGCATATGCATGGGGCCTATGGCCACTAGCTACCTCTGAACAGAGATGCCGAATTTACGACGGCCAACAGATGGTTGCGCTAGGGGAGACTCAGTAGCCAGATGTAGCCATTCCAATCAGACGCTTGGTCACTAGTGTATGCCTATATCGTCGCTGAGTGTATTGACAGGCCAGTGAAGGTAAGTGATAGACATTCCATCGGAATGTATGATGGAGAGACATGGAGTGTATCCAAGCAAGCTGAAGACCTGCGCAGAAGGGACATGGAGCATACGGCGCATTGCTGTAGTAATGAGGACGATAAGAAGAGCGGCAAATGGTGGCGCTGGGAGAGAGAGTATCGGTGGCCAGCAAAGGCATTCTGGTTAAACTTACTGAGAACCAGTTGATACCTACAGTGACAGAAAAAGTCAA
>OX104059.1:13772870-13808888 GCA_944474145.2 Dicrocoelium dendriticum
CCTTTATACAGCGCGAAGCCAGACTTTGGGCCCGCAACCGTCTGAGTTGCCGGCAAACAAAAGATCATCGACATGTTGCCGCTCCAAAAAGACGCTTTGCGTCACTAGCAACTCGATTCTAACACGTCCACCTAGACATCGTTTGACCACTTCCGCTGTCCAAAGGTATGGTGTAAATTCTGACCACAGTGGATCGCGCCATTCGTTGGCCTGGAGCTGTTTCAATCCTTGAGTTATCCGCTAAGACATTTATGCGCGCATTCCTCGAGCGCTGGCTCACTTCACTTGACTGTCCAGCCAATGTGACTACCGACGGTGGTCCACAATCCGAATCGTCGAGCTTCAACGACCTACTCAAAGTCCTCGGATGTAAACGCATCTAAAAAACGCTATACACTCCTCAAGCAAACGGAAGGGTGTAGCGTGTCTACCGACCGCTTATATCCTTGCTAAGTGCCGAAAACGCACTTAGTTAGACAGAAGTGCTGCCAGTGGTACTACTCGGAATTCCGTCAGCACTGAAAGCCGATCACGTAACGTCAGGCGCCGATCTGGTCAATAGACAACCACTCCGTTTACCAGGCGACTTCTTCTCTGAAAGCCCGATTACTCCCTGCTACGATGCGCACTACGCTCAGCAGCTAACCGCGAGCACGTGCCGCAATTGATCGACCGCAATACGAGAACCGCGTGGTAAGTCCTACGCTACCAATGTCTACACCACTGCAGTTCGTCTTAATTTGCTTTGCTGGTCTACGCAGACTACAAGTAGGACCTAACGAAGGACCATTCACAGTCCTACAACCTGAAGATCGCTTCTTCGTCTTCGAACGCAACTGTAAGCGCGAAACCATCTCAGTCTACCACCTCAAAGTTGCTTACCTCGAATTAGTGTCGAACCTTGACAGTCCTTCGTCCTCCGAAGAATCAACCCAACCAGTGGTGAAGGAAACGCCTGCAGACAGCAGCACCATGACCGAATACTCGCCTCCTGAGCCCACCGACTCCGCCAAGCCTAAAACGGTTTGTAGGTCTGTTCATCGGGTTCGCCAATCGACACGTTTCTTAAAGTGTTAGCTTGGCACTTTTGCCCCTAACAGCGTATTCAGGTTTTCATTCTCAGCAAAAACGCAAATTGTTTTAAAAACAACGATAATTGCAAAAGGTTTTGAAAAACAGAAAAACGGAAAAAGCTTTTGAAGACCAATAAATAGGTTGTTTATTTGAGTTTTTGCTGCCTATTCGGTAAGTGCTTTACCCTTCCCTTGCCGTAGCCTCCTCTGCATGCTGGATTCTCTGTTTTTCTTTGCTTTTGCTTGCTACCAGGTGGACACTCACTCACACAAGTGATCGTATGCAACGAACGTTCTTACTTTTTTCTTTTGTTTGCACCTTAAGGGAGGACATGCGTGGGAGCCCGCTAAGTACGGATCGCCTAGGTCGCCTTTAACAGGTGCATCGGGTTTTAGCGCCTTGGCTCGCAGAAGGATGGCCTGCGAAGGACAGTTCTCAAGCATTTCAAAGAGTCTCTAATGGTTTTCTACTAGAAGGGGCTATGTAGTGACCAGGAACTTGTCCTGTTTGTCTGTGTAGAATATTCTTAAAATATAATATCAATTCTGTACGCAGAAAACGTAGGAACGTGGTACTTTTGCATAATTAATTCATATGTTTGCTTCTTCCAGACGAATCGCATTCGTGCGCTTCTGCCATTTCCGGCTCAAAGTGCACTTACCGCGTCTCGGTTGGCGACTTTACCTTTCCCTAGTTGGAACCACTTTACAGTGCGTTTTGCTAGCGGAATTGTACTTTTTGCTAGTAAACGCCTATCTTGTCCTTAAATCCCTCTTGTTTTGACTTTTCCTTGAGGCGTGACGAACCTGACATATAGTGACAAAGGGGTTCCGCTTTAAGCTCGTCCCACGCCTTTCTTCGTCGGTTGTGACGCTGTTTGAGGACATACTATTCTGCACATCGAATGAGGCAAAGTATGAAACGATGGAGCACGCTATTACAAAGGGTTACAGCATAGCGCGCTAGCTCGATTTGATGTGCTCAGTGTTGTCAAGCCGGCTGATTGTAAGCCGCTGATGTTTCTATGCGATTTACAGCGCTTGGCCGGTCCCTTCATTTTGAGCAAAGAAAGGATAAAGAAACTGGTTTGCATGTCTCATAGCCTCATTGCAGTTAATGCTGTTTTTTCTTGTTACGCCTCGGAAAGAGCTAGCTACTAAGGCGGACGCTGCGTGAAGCATGAACATGAAGCCGGTACATAAATATAAATGTATCCATATACATGGACGTGGTAGGCTAGAGGAGTGGTTATGTGCACTCAATATGGAGCGGATTACCGTCCAGCCACCGCCTTGTATGCGCTCGTTTCCCAAATACAGCGTGCTTATGTTTGTCTGTGAAGGAGTGAGGGCCGTCTCCGTTGATGATACTTGGCTCCGTTCCACATGCATCCCGGTCCCATTCTTTTGGGTTTACACTAGCTACGGGATGCCTGGATGGACCAATGGTGGTTCCTCTGTAGGCGCAGGTGTCCTGTGGCTGGACACAGTAACAGGCAAATCCGAAACAGGACGCCGCCAAACAAATACATATATATACCTAATCGCAAATGTAACATTTATAATTGTGCATTGGCAAATGTATTAAAAGTACGTACATTTAAGTATATTTATTGCTTTGTACAGCAGTATATCTATCTTTCGCAATATTCTCGCTGAAAATGAATTGTAAAGTACACAAGCAATACTTGCTCCTGTTTATGCGGAGTAACTGATATAGGTGACGTTAGTTCTTGATTGCATTGCGCGTTTTCTTAATAACATTATACAGTTAGTTTAATAAAAGCCATTGAAGTTTTTATGTGACGCAAATGAATGACTTGTGTGAATCATGTGCAATGACATTGTGATGAAGGAGCAATTGTAAACGATTATGAACACGGAGGACATTAATTTCACATATGCATAACAACTATATACGCATAACTAAGTATTTGTTCGTAGTACTTTGAACGTGATGGGCGCATATTAAGACCATGTTACTGCGCCATGGCGTCGCATTAAGGTGGCCAATTCGCCGGACCCATGATTGGCGTCACTTGCTTGTATGAGCACTGCGTGAAAAGGTAGTATAAGTTTCATAGTCGTAACGTCATCATCACCTATGAAACTGTGATGCATTTGTTGTTTTAACCATGGCAAACTCAAGCTGTGTAATAAGGCTGTCCTTGTCCCATAGGGAGAAGTTATTATTGCTGAGATTGAAACGTATGTCAATGGCTGCACCAGCTTTCTTGCACAGTAATTAACTACCACGATTACGTCCCCTGCAGTGTGCGATGATATTACCAATAGGAAAAAACATGCATACATGAACCATGGAAGTTGATACAAACCAAAGCAAAAGAAAGCTAAGTGGTGCACACGCAGTTAGTAATGGCGGAAATTACGCCACTAACTGCTGAATGGAGCTTTGCACAGAGAGAAACAGTTTGTTTCCGCAGGGATGCCTCGGGACTGCTGTTAGCCGTTAGATAAGACAACGGGGTGAATATACCCGAGTTTACGGTCTTAGAGCAGGAGACCACATGCGGCGGAATTGTGCTCATAGGAATTCACCTTTGCTGCAGTGCTGCGCACTGCTTTGCCGACAGGCGGTAGATGCAATGCATATAAAAATCCGGTTACTGCGTTGCTGTTCGTGCGTTCGCACAGCTGCAATGGATTAGGCTACGTGGCGGTTGTCATGTATTAACGATAAATTCGAAGGCAACGAGGATACAAAGTAACGTGTTAGCGGATAAGCAGCGGTGGATAAAATGCTTCTGGACATTGGGAAACCGGATGCTATAAGAGTGACTGGCATTTAAACCATTCAGAAATACTTACCAGCAGGTGAGTTAGTTTGTATATAGCTCGGAACACATCAGGGGTGAACACTGAGAGATGATTCCGCCAGCCCCCTGAGAAGCCACGGTGGCAGTTCACAATCAATGTTAACCGGACATTTGATAAAAGAACGCGTTGGGCAGTAAAAACCTGTAAATTTGTGGAAAATAGTTGTTACGTACAGACATCTTTGGTGTGAAATATGCCGTGGTGAATAGACGCAAGGCATCCTGTATTAGCTTGCAAGCGTCGGGATGGTCAGAGTAGTCATGCATGCAAAGGGAATGTGCGCGAGTTCTAAAAGCCACCTGTGAACGACTAATACACTAACTGGTGGTGCAATAAGTGTATGTATGCTGTGGCATATGTCACCTGGAAGCAGACAAGGACTGGCAGATTGCTTAAGTCTGCACCACGGTTAGACAGCGGTACTGAATGCAAAAAGTGAACATGCTATACACTTACCTTCGGTGCAACCGAGTGTATAGGCGGCCGCAAGTTACTTATTGAAGAACCAGTAGTGGCGGATAACCCATAGATGCAGTACTGATAGACCGGAGTTCAAAAAGCCGCATTTGAATAGGGAATATACTTACGGGAGGTGCAACGGAGTACATAGCGGCGGCACATGTAACGTGGAGAAAGTTCCGTAGAAGCGGATAAGTCATCCAGGCATCACGGATACATAGGAGTTTAAAGGCCAACTGCTAACAGCCAAAACAATTCCCGGGGTGCAAGGGAGTATATACGCGGCGGCAAAAGTTATGTGGCAAAATACAAATAATGGCGGATCCATAATGTATGCTCCATGGACGCACAGGAGCTCTAACAGGCACTTGATAAGGAACAATGCACTCACCGGCGCAACGTGATAGACAGCTGCGACAAAGGACAGCGCGGATAGACAGCCGTTCTAAAATCCACTTGTGAAAATCCTATAGACTTACCGGAGATGCAACGGAATAGATAGCTTCTGCAAAGATTACGTGGTGGCAGGCCAGTATTGGCGGATCAGCCACCTAGGCCCCACGGATAAACGAGTGTGCTGAATGTGACTTGTTAAGAGCCGTTAGACGTACCGGAGGTGAAACAGAGTAAATCAAGGCGACGGTTGCCAAGTAAAGGCAGAAAAGTAGTGGCTGATCCAGCACATGGGTAGCATGGATAGACAACAGTTCTAAAAGCCACAGGTGAACAGCCGATAGACGTACCGGAGATGCAACGGAGTAAATAGCTGCGGCATAGATTATGCGGTGGCAGGCAAGTAGTGGTGAATCAGTCACATAAGCACCACAGATAGACAGCAGTTCTACTACTTACTTGTTAAGGGGCAAGGCGCTTACCTGAGGTGCAGCGAAGTAGATGGTGGCAGCATAGGTTACATGGAGGCTGACCACTGGTTGTGGATCAAGCATGTACGCAGCGAGGATACACGGCAGTACTAAACGCCACACGTGAACATATAATACTCATACCGGAGGTGCAATCAAGCCGGTAGCTGCGGCCATGGCTACGTGAAGGCTGGCCAGTAGTGACGGATCACTTATGTAGGTAGCACGGATATACAGCAGTTTTAAAAGGCACATGTGAACAGACGGCATTCCGTGCTAACGCGTCTCCCCAATCGTGAATATCAGGTTCCTTAGCAAAAGGCATAAAGAAGCCTTTTCCGTGGTCCGCTGGGTCCCCAACTAACAGCTGACTGCGCCGTCTGTTTATTGTTTCCTTGGTAAGTACAGGACAGGAGGGGAGACTCTTGTCAGATCTGTCGATTCCGATTCAATGCAGGTTTGACACAGTTGGATGTGAGGCGGCATTCCTTTGTACTAATGTACGTCGGTGCACGTTGCTGCCGGGAAATTTGCAAACATTTGCAAACACAGTTTCTAACTTTGCTACTCGTGCATCCAAACTGGTTAACTGGAAGCTCTTTGCAAAAAGATCAGGTTAAAAATGGTTATCTGACTTACCTTGAAGTGCAGTGAATCTGTGCGTCTACTTGTAGGGTAAGGTGTTGTTGGCACCAGCGCTGTTTATCTGATACAATACGTTCTAATAATCACCCTGTCCGGTATGTAACGAACGGCCACAGATACGTTGTCAGAGGGTTTGGACTGCAGGTGCGTAGTCTAAACCATAAACGATTAATTACCAAAAGGTGTGTTACCAGCACGAAAAGGCTCTCAGAAGCCGTCGGAACTCCGCCTGACTCGCATGCCACAGATGCTATAAAGCATGTCTGGTAATAAGGATGCTGTATTCCGTTTACACCAAACTCATGATTTCCTGTGTCCGACGGAAGGACTTCATCAACTTTAATTCCGTAGCCTCATTTGCGGCTTTAAGACGCTGATTAACGAGACAAAGCCAAGGTTTCCCCAACTGAAACACTTGCCAACGCCTTAAGCAGACGCGGCCAATTTCATAAAATCTGCCTATCAGTGCAACGGAAAATCAGGCCATGCAGTTGTAGCACTTGCAACTAAAATATTCATCAGTTGTCAACATTATCATGCACTTTACTGTTTCCCTGCCGCATTCTAACGCTTGCTATGCGCACATCGATATTGAAAGAATCGATAACGAATACCAACAGGGAGATCGCTTCCAGTCCTTGGCGTATAAACCACCGCAGTGCTCGCCGTGACTCTGTAAAACGGGGTTGCAGTTTCTCTTTGGAACAGCATTTACTCGCGTTGGAACTCCTAAATTGCCTCGTAACGACCAGTCATCCTGCAAAGAAAAGCAGCCGTGCCCTCCTACATGGCGGGAGGCGAAAGGCACCAATGTGCAAGCTAAATAACTCATATCTACAAACCACCTACGCTGTCTTCATTTCTATTTAAAACGTATATTTTCGTTACCCTTTACTTGCGTTTACCGTTTACGTGGCTATACAACAGCTAAACTACATGATGACGTCTACACCGACTGTACCATGCATCCGTCACGGAAAACACTTCGATTTCTAGCATTTTCGCACATCTACTATGAAATATTGGACATATGTTAGTTGATTTTTTGTCCAATTACTTTAGCTATTTTGCAGCATTGCGATAAAATTCTCCATGTGCTTTCAAAATTACGGCAAGCAATGTTAAAGATTTTAGCACAGTAAAACATAGTATTAATGCTACACCAGACTAAAGGAACAGAATCTGGCTTTTACTTTCTTTACTCTTGTTTAACCCTCCAACAAAGTTTGCCGTCTCTAAAGTACCCTACTGGGTTTGTTACTACTGGCCAGCCTTATGGTCGGAAACTCGCTCCGGGCAAACTTCACGGACAATGAAGGGGCCGTCGAGACCGCCAACCGCGGCATTTTGAATACGGGCTGTTGCCCGTCAGGACAACTGGTTTCCGAGTTCTCTAAATGCATGTGTTATAATGGGATAATTTGTTGCGATAGGTGTTTATAATGATGTCATGAACGCTAGAAAGCTGTAAACTGTGCTGTACTATGCTTAACTGCAAATTTTATAAAATTGAAAAAGTTAATAGGTAGCAGTACACAAGTGGTTAAAAAGGAAACGGAATGTGAAAAGTCCCTTAGGGTTGGCCGCGCTATGTCTCCGTAAAATGAACGAAGTGGCAGCATGTATGGTAAATTTTCTAAAATACACGTGTCGATGTATAGCGTATGTTTTGTAAGTAGAGGTTGTTTGGCAGTTGAGGTTACCTGTGGCAGGCCTAAGCTTGTAAGCAAATTGGACAATACAATCATTATTAGTGGTTAGGCAAATGACTGCGTGTGTGTAAACATGTCCTTTGCTCTTAAATGAAATGTAAGATATATATTCTTTAAACGATGTTAAATGTCCGAAGAACACTTGTTTCCCCAAAACCTCTGAAGCTCCGAAATGAGTAACCATCGACTTCGATGCTTACATACCATTATTTCATGCGAAATCATGTTGAGTGAAGCAAAATCATTCTATTAGCACACCTAGCAAGCAAAGGATATAGATCACAATAACAAACGGCTGCAGTCCTCACTAGCAACTCCAATATTCCTCTGCGTCCACTATAGTATGCCGCAAAACCATTTGTAATTAAACACCCTTTTTCTTTCTAGCAACATAATGTTGTCAAAATCTCTTCACTCTGCCATTTTACATGTATTATGCATCAAACATGCAGGAGCAGATTGATTTACATACAAATATCAAGCCACGAATGCATCTCTTACTTATGAACATACCATTAATACTTACTACCTTCATTAACCTATACATTCGTACATATGTAGACACATATGTATATGTGCCCCATGCTGAGACTGATGTTGCATTCGTGATGCTTCTTCACCGCAGTTGGGCTTAATTAAGTTACACTTAGGTCGTTTTAAGTTGGCTAAATTTCATTTCAATTTATTTGATGTGTTCTGCCTACCTGAATAATCTTCTATTAACTGGCCACATTGCTTACGCCAATTGCGCTTAGCTTCGGTAACTTTGTTGCGTTAGTAGCATTTTTAAGTAAATTGTGGACATATTTTCCTCATCGCGGTTTCGTTGCTAACCAATTTACTTCATATACTAATTTAGCGAATAGTTATGCCACCGTATCTGTATGCATTATTGGATTTCTTGAGGGGTGTTTGTTTTATTTCATCTTGTCGTTCAAGTAACTGGCTGTTGCTTGATATCACCGGTGTGGCTGCGCTTGATGTGCTCGTTGTCAAGGTGTCTACCTGTCTATTATCCACTACCTCGTCCATGCTGGCTCCAGAAGGCAGTTGGTCGTTGCTGGAGCGAACGGGGTGCACAGTCCTTGTGGCCGCTCTAGGCTCGAAGGGTTGTTCCATACAGTCAGTGTGGAACGGACTAAGGTCTAGCCACCGCCTGGTGTGCGCTTGATTCCCAAATAGAGCGCACTTGAGTTTGCCTTTGAAGGAGTGTGGGCTGGCTCCGTTGATGAAACGTGGCTCCCATTTACATGCCTCCCGGTCTTATTCCTTCGGGTTTATACTACATATGGGATGGGTGGTTGGAGCTGTGGGTGGTGCAGCGCAAGCCACGCATGGTCCCTCTGTAGACGCAGGCGTCCTGTGGCTGGCCACAGTGACAGGCAAATCTGAAACCGGATGCCGCCAAACATATATATATGCAGTACGTATATGCATATATATATTTGCAAGCATAGGTTAACGAAGGTAGTAACGGATAGTGGAATGTATATAAGTAAGAAATGCATTCGTGAATTAATATTTGTGTGTAAATCTATCTACTCCTGTATGTGTGATGCATGACGCATGTAAAGTGTCAGAGTGAAAAGCTCTTGTCCATGTTATGTTGCCTGAAAGAAAAGTTGTTTTTAATTACAAATGGCTCTGTGGTATACAATTGTGGACGCAGGGGAATGTTAGATTTAATAGTGGGGGATTGCAGATGTTTGTTATTTCGATCATCACTATTTCTCGTAGAAGGTAGAAGTCACGATTGAATTCCACACGAAAATCTGCCTCGACGGGGAATCGAACCCCGGTCCACGAATTTCCCGTCCGTTGCTCTACCAATGAGCTACCGAGGACTGACGATTAGGTGCAGAATTTAACACGTGACTTCTGCTTCGTGCGCTACGTATTGCCAATGAGCAGCGGACCGGAAATTCGTGGACCGGGGTTCGATTCCCCGTCGAGGCAGATTTTCGTGTGGAGTTTAATCGTGACTTCTACCTTCTACGAAACTTACGTTACTCACAAACATCCTTCAAATAATTTACCATCGCCCTTTGGACTTCGGATGGACAGTTACTTCGGTCCACTGGGAAGTGACGAGTGAGTGAGCCGATCTGCAACACCAGGACAGTTACTGTGAGCTCATTGGCAATACGTCGCGCACGAAGCAGAAGTCACGTGTTAAATTCCGCACCTAATCGTCAGCCCTCGGTAGCTCAGTGGTAGAGCAGCGGACCGGAAGTTCGTGGACCGGGGTTCGATTCCCCGTCGAGGCAGATTTTTGTGTGGAGTTTAATCGTGACTTCTACCTTCTACGAAACTTACGTTACTCACAAACATCCTACAAATCATCATCATTTTCTTGCTAAATTTTCTAAATGGAATGATTTTGTTTCATGTAAGATGATTTTGCATGAAGTAATGGTATTTAAGCATCGGAACCGATTATTACTCATTTCGGAGCTTCAGAGGCTTTTGGGAGAACAGGGGTTCTTTAAACATTTAAATACGTTTAAAGAATATTACCTCGTTAAGTGTAACGGAGTTAAGCTGCTGTATGCGGTGAAGTAGGGAATATGGAGGTCGGTAAAGGTTACCGTACTAGATAAATAAGACATAATGTTCGGTGTTCAATAATTTTAACTAAACATGCAGCCGGTTTTACGTTACTTCTTGGTGTCGCATTGTAAGTATAAATAAAACCTGCTGATCAGTCGTACTCAGTAGGGAGTGAATGGATGGAACAACGGATTGGCAGTAGAATGGGAACCGATGCAACTGACGATGTTGTATTAATATACGACGTGCGGTTGTAAGAGGGTGTACGTTTGTAGCAGGTGGGCAGAGGGACGCTCAAACCATACGCAAACCTTCGCGTCTTTGTGGGGAGCTTTGCGAACGCTCATCACCTAGCAAGCAAGAATACTGGACAATGATTCATCAAGCATTATTACAGGACGGATTGAGGGCGCTAGGGTAAACCTTCCAAAGGCTCAGTGAAATAGGGAAACACGGTTTACGAAGAAGATAGGGCAACAGCAGCATGTTTCTCGTTGAAAATAACCGCATAAGGTGAACTTACCACGTTCTTACTTGATGAGCACGTTGTTCGCGTTGCTTGCAGTGTTGCATCGCACGTCATGATGTAGGCGTTGGCTCATATATTTGCTAAAGATTACGGAACCACCCATTGAAGCTGTGAGCTTGTAGTCCGCCGCAAGGAATGTGCAGGCTTTGGACGTTGCCCATGCGATGTCAGACGACAAGGCACAGTGACAGAAGGTGGCCCCGAAAACGGCCGTTTCACCGTTTCCTAACGAATGCAAAATGTAGACAAAAGTGAAAAACGATGGAAGACCGGTTTCGGTGCTATGACAGGAGACGAATAATGCACGTACGTCACCGGGTGACCAAGGGCGGTAATGAGGACGGCAGATTGCGCCGCATGTGTACTATGTCTCTGAAAGCGAGGTGATCATTAAAATTTGGTGTTACAGTTGAATCGCATGCACTAGCGCATGATAAAGTGGTACCAGCCGGCTGGAGGAGGGCTAGAGGCAGCAAAAACCTTAACATTGTGGGAGGCGCATATTTCCTTTGGCTATGGAAGGGATATCATCATTTAAATGTAATCTTACCTTTGTACATGTTTCACTGACGAGCGCTCAAGTGGGGCGAATATGTGTTAAAATACACAGTAGCAGGTTCACCTTGACGGAAGCCCATGTTATTTTGGATGTTAAAGGGCTGTCATTATTGAAATGAAAACATACCTGTAACTAGGTTGCACAGATGCGTCGTATTACGGAGGCAGCATGTTTGAGGAGATGTAGTAGCAGCGGTAATTTGGATGACGAAAATCGGCGCATATCAATAAGGCTCTGAAAAAGAAGTGACCATTAGCATCCAATGGTACGTGTGTCTATGAAACAATGATGCATAACATGCGGGTGGCAGTACGTGAGAGTAGCCGCAGTGGCTGAGTCAAGTATTATGGCAAACGGAGGCGCATATCACTTGGCACTGAAAGAGAAATAATCATGAATAGCCAATGGTACTTGTGGCTGTCAATCAATGATGCATCACACGCCGGTGGCAGAATGCAGAAAAAGGCGCAGTACTGCAGATACTTGGTAAGGTGCTAGCGGATAAAAAGCGGTAGGCGAAAACGGTTCCATGCAAGAACGCAGAAAACCATGAAGGGCGCTAACAGATACGATGTAGGAGCACAGCTTTTGTGATAGCCTCAAGTGGAGTACCCTAACAAATGCTTTCGAGAAGTCTACGTAAAGCACATCCACTAGGTGGCCCTTGCTCATTGCATCGGCCCAATCTTCACGACCAACCAAGAAATTCATCAGACACGAACCCCCCTTCCGGAATCCTTGTTGTGCACTAATGAGTAGAATAAATCTATTCAGGTGACCATCCAACGAATCTCACACCAGCTTTTCAAGCAGTCTGACCACGACGCAAGTCAGAATAACTGGCCCATACTTGGCTGAGAGACTCCTGTCGCCATCATTGAAAATGGGACAGATGGCAGCCTCCTTTCAGTCAGAAGGTAATGTACAGCTGTCAAGTGACTTCTGAAACACCATCGTCACCGGTCCACCTAGTTCCACCGCCAACCCATGCGGAAGCTTCCGGTGAATTGGATAAGGACCAGCTGCTTTTGAGTGGTTCAGTTCTTGAAAACGTTTGAGGACTTGCGTTTCCAGCATGATAACCTAAGCTAAATAAAAACTCTCAGGTACTCTGGGGACAAGTTCAACGATAATCAACGCGGCCACACGTACAAAAGCCCCCGCATACTGCTCCCCAAGTACACGAGCCTTATCTGAGTCCGCATACGCACGAGTTCCATCGACCCGCATCTAAGTTAGGATTACTGAATGTGAACCGCAGCGTCTCTTAACATAAGCGAAGAACGTTTCGGATCACCCGAAGCTACATCAGCCAATTGCTTTTCGTACAACAGCCAAGGTTTCCTGAAGTGTTGTTTAGACTTATTTCTATTACTTATGGGTAGAAGGATTCTGGCGAGTATTTTTGTTCGTCGCAGTCAGCCGTCAATTCAGATAAGTCAACTACTTATCCGGAAAAGTACCAGACTGTCGTTCCGCTCTATCGGGGCTCGTCAGTGGTGCGCATCCTTCGGTTCTCTGCAGAGGATCGGAACCATGACTGCGAGTGGCTTGTCCCAACTAGCCAGCAGCAAATGCAACTGAGCCATGGAGGAGGGTAGCCGACCATCACCAATTGTTACCTAACTGCGATGTAACCCGACCTATACGGATAGGCAGTCGACTTATCTGAATTATCGGCTGAATGCGACGAACAAAAATACACATTTTTCTAGCCTCGCGGTATCCATCAAGGTGCTAGTTGATGGACCCGCACGGTGTGTGCTCCAGCACCTAGAACGCTTCTGGAAGAAGTACTTGCCCGTTGTATCTATCCACAGCTGCAGCGCTCGTGTACCCTTTCTCCTCGCAACCGGGAGGTGGGGCGCAGACACTTCCATGAGATAAGATTTAAATTTATACCAGGCCGCCTGAACTATTTCAACCACCAATATGTCGCAACGCACCCCAGAAGCCTTGATACGCATTGCCTGATAGTTGGCACGACATATGTTTGGAGGCATTTCGACGTACTTCAAGGCTCCATATGTGGACTTTTCATCGATGAATGAGGATCTGAAACTTTCAGATGGACACTGCGACGTCGTTCATTCGTCTGAACGTTAAAACTGCGGAAGCTTACCCCACATTATTTTTATAGCCTCATTCTTATCTGCATTGTACGACCTAGTCCCAAAGCGCCGATTAATCCAATACCGCTTAGTCGGCCTCGTAATCACTAAATTCATTTGGACTTCTGAGACATCACTTCCATTGGTTCGGCTGACCTATTGGTCCTGTTTACACTACTCGGAGAGCCTCGTGGGCTTTTCCACTCCTTACCAATAAACCCTTCTCACCCCGACCCTAAGCTTTTCTTCTCTCGCTTCTGTTTTCATTTCTTTTTAACTTGGACGTCCGGCTTTACTGTCCTGCCGTTATCCCCTCTCACCTGACCCGTCTGTAACTTTCCGCCTGCTTTTATTTCCTATTATCCTTGGCCTTTTTTCTTATTGCGCTCCAATTTTTATTCCCACAGCTTACAGTCATTGCGCCTATCCAAGTTATCCTCGTGCGCATGATCTCATTCGCTCTGAGCTCGCTCCTGAGTATTGACGGCACTCTGACCATTGCTAATTGTTGCTTGACTAGTACTTCCATTAGTATGCTCAACTTACCACTCTTCCTATTCCTATGCTCTTTACCTTATGCTCGCACTGGTATACTATTGAGACCGTACGTGTCATAACGACACCCAATGCACGGCAGTTTTGGCCCCCTGTAACCATTTTCCTAGATTCTGAAGGCTTTTGGACTGTAGAATCATGAACGCTTTAGTGTAATTACTCTTACGAACTACTCCTCGTATTGCCGTCAGCATTCATCCGCTCATAGCCGATTCCTTGAAATTCCTTTTCCTCTTGAAATGTAGCTCTACCTGTCTTGCTCCCGCATTCGGTCTCAACCTAGTTGTCCTCAGTTTCACCTAAGATGTCTCTCGCATTCCGGCTTCTGCCATCATCATCGGTTTACCTGTTTCTCTAAAACCATCGCATCATTCGCTAAACTTTTGTTAAAACGCTTTGTTATATCGGTCTTTTGACCCTACTCGTGCAGAACCTTCTTCCCACGTAGTAGCTGTAGTCTGAGTCACACCAGCGACGTAATGTATAGAACGCGCTTGCGAATTATGTATACTAAACAAGATTACATAAGTTTAAAGGTATCCTAGGCACCGGCGAGCGCCACCAGTCTGTGTCATTGCTTCTTGATTCATTGCTGTCTCTGTTTGGCCACCTCTTGTCCGTTGCCCGTTTTTCCCGAGATTCCCACAGGTACATCCGCCAAAACAAGAAGGTTTATCCACTGGGACTGGCCGACCCATCCTCAAAACGCTTGGTCCTTTCTCCAGGAAATGAAAAACCCACACACTGGTCCAAATGGAGCTCATTCCGCCATTCCGGAGGCGCTACCTTCACGGGGTCTAAACAAATGGGTTTAGCTTGCCTCGTACTCAGAGAACAATTTACTCACCTGGAAGAATATATGTACATGGATCCCCCGTTCCACAATCGAAGACAAACAACTCTGGCGTGATTACCTTCACTGCCTCAAACATTCCTATTCGCCAGTCACCTGGAGCTATTCTGATGTCATTCCACGGACAGCGTTGCGCACGTATACGTGGCTATTCCGATGGTCTTCCATGGAATTTTTACTTGGCTACGGAAACAGTTACACTTAATTACATTTGCAGGAATCCCAAATCTAATTTGCGGGGAATGGCGTTTTTACCTATTAAGGACATATTCAGCCACAAGAAACAACTTCACTCACCGACCCCATGACAAGTCCAGCGAGAATAGTTTGACAAGGTTTGCGAGCCGAGCAAGAATATAATAGAAGACCTGTCCTCTATTAACAATGTGTTTACTCATCTGCATCATTATCATTCGACTCTTCGAATATTGCATCATTGACCAGCTTCAACGACTGCTGGCGTATCAGAACTAAGCCATTCAGCCAACCAACGAAGAATTTTGGCTGTCAACCGACTGCGAATAATAGAATGCAAAATCGGTCTATACGATGCATAACCGACTTGCACTACTGTTCAACGAAAGCTACGGCATTGTTCCAGGACGTGGTGGGTTTTCGCCTGGCAAACGTTCTCCCTATAAAAAGCCATAAATGTCCGCTTAACAACACTGCAACGTGGCGGATGTGACTCGCCACAAAATAAAGTCACAGCTATGCATTTTCACACTGACGCAGTCCTCAGCCTTCTACATCGAACCTGTGCAACTAATTCTGCTATGAAGAATGTTTTGTTGGAGCACAGATCATCTCTATCTCGCAATGGTTCTTGGTTGCAAAAAGCCTTGTTTAGGCTCCTGTGCTCACGGATCACTACCTGGCGAAATTACCCCCAACTTGTGTTTTGACGGATTTTTGCGCGCCACAGCGCCATTATGTCCCTGGGTCTGACTATTACCTGACAGTATGCTCACTCATACGGACAACATCTTTTCTTTTATAACTTTCATCAAAACGAAATGTTTTAACATTCCACAGAAGCTATGCTTGTATGCATATTTGATCACGCCTTTACAGGTGGGTCTCGTTTTACGGAGAATATACTATTTATTTATTTAAAGGGAGACTGGACAGGTGCTACCAGAAGGATGCCGGTACCGATATATCCAGTTTGTGAGCTTGTATAGCAGGCGCTCCAATGTTGCTGGAAAGCGGTAAATGTCGTGTATCCACCTGATGAATATATGTCAACAGGTACAGGTGTTACAATTGCGCTGCGCGGTTCTCAGTGGTTTTTAAGTGGGAGTGTTCCGAGAGTGGGAGCGCCTGTCTTTGGCATTCGCGCAGTATGCACATAGGGAAGTCGTGGCTGCATGCCAAAATATGGCGGCTAACAGCGGATCAGGAAAGCATGGCGCTTAACGTAATGAAGACTTTTTCGTCGGACGCAGGAGCTGCATGAATTTGTGCGTCTTCAATATGACATTCGTTAAACTAGGCGCGAGTTGGCTGGCATAAAGCAGCGTCATTGTAGAGCTTGTGTAACGGAAGTGGAGGAGGTTACGCAGCTGCTGCGAAGAAATGGTCAGGAAACTGAATAGATTGGGTAAGGTCCCGGTTAACGCCCCAAACCCTCGACCGCGCTTACATACACAAATAAAAAATAAAAAATAAAAATTTTATTCTCGACAAAGCGAGACACGCCTTTTGGGCATGAGCAGCATATTGCAATATTGTACATGATAGCAGAATAAGCAGCGCCAACAGCGGGAGTAGTACAGTTGGGGACAGTAGTGTGGGCCCATATAGCCCAAAGTTTGTATGATGCCTGTGTACATAGAATGCGAGTGGTAGAGATAATAATCAGATCACTACTATGGTATGTTGATGAGGAACAAGACCGATGAGGTCCCGTACGCAGTGTGGGTCAGGGAAGTGAAGTATGAGGAAATGGCTGAAAAATACTTAAGAGTAGTGGCATGTCACTAATAAAATAGGTAGGCGTGTTCGTGCGGGAGCAGATATATGCACAGAACGTGTAAATGTGATGTCGGTCAACTTGCCAATATGTTATGGGCGGTGACTTTAATGAGTGGCGAGCCACATCCGCCACGTCGCAGTGTTGTTAAACGGACATTTGTGGCATTTTGTAGGGAAAACGCTTGCCAGACGAAGACCCACCACGTCCTGGAACACTTCCTGACGTCCTGTGTAGTCCTATCCACTTCGGAGGAACACAACGCGCTGTTGCGGTTTGCCTTCAAATTGAAGGGTACTACTGTTAGAGTTCAGTCAGACCTCCCATTAGCCGATACGCTGAAGCGAAAAGAAACCATTAAGGACCCAAAATCCAGGCTACCGGCTGGTGAACAAGGTCTCCTGTTGGCTGATTTTCGGGTGGTCAGCCGGAGGTCAGTTTTCGCCCTACCAGTGCCAGTACTCGTAGCGCACGACCCATGGTTGGGCATTACGAGCACCTTCAGATAGTGATAAGCAATGTGAGTGGAATAAGGAATAAGATGTGCGAGATAGGGCTGCTTGTCGATGGGTCTCATCCCGAGCTACTTGGATTCACTTAAACGTGGATGCCTGGGGACATCACAGACAGTGAAGTACATTTGGCTGGATACGCACTATTCAGATTTGATCACTTCGTTGGCCGACGAGGCTAGGCGTTGCGCTTTACGTTAGCTGTGGACTTGCCGTTTTACGTACCTACATGTTTCAGTCGGCAGATAAAACCGTCGAAGCTCTGTCGGTAGTGATTAGCACCTCCTCAGCTCAACTTACAGTTGTACATGTGTATAGAAACCCTGGGAGTGGGTCCAAAGAAATACTTGAATTTATTCCCACCCAATCCGCAAACAGGTGTTTGATTCTGGGAGATATCAACCTACCAGAAGTTTGCCGAGCAGATCTTTCTTGCAACTCGGTGGAAGGTACCTTCGGTGCAGCTCTTCTTGAGCTTACGCTACAAGTACCGTTGCATCAGTTCGTGGACATCCGCACTAGGTACATGGATACCCAGCTCCTGTCTATTTTGGATCTAGTTTTTGCCAAGTCACCAGACTTCGTAGGTGACATCACTTACAGCTCTTTCTTAGCTGCTATTGATTACGTTTGTTTATCGTTCAAGTGTACGCTCACCAGGCGACACCAGCGAACCTCTAAGTCATTTCAAAACATATGGCGTGCCAACTATCAGGCAATGCGTATCAAGGCTTCTGGTTTGCGTTGCGCTATCTCAGTGGTTGGTATGGCTCAGGCGGCTTGGTATAAATTTAAATCTTATCTCATTGAAGTGTCTATTTCACACATCCCGCTTGCGGGCAGAGAGGAGACACGAGCGCGGCAGCTGTTGATAGATACAACTGGCAAGGTCCTGCTCCAGAAGCGTTCTAGGTGCTGGAGCACTCACCGTTCTGGTCCACTAACTAGCTTCTGTGATAGATACCGCGAGGCTAGAAATAGGTGTAAACAACACTTCAGGAAACCTTGGCTGTTGTACGAAAAGCACTTAGCTGATGGAGCTTCGGGTTATCCGAAGAAGTTCTTCGCTTATGTTAAGAGACGCTGCGGTTCACATTCGGTAATCCTAACTTAGATGCGGGTCGATGGAACTCGTGCGTATGCGGACTCAGATAAGGCTCGTGTACTTGGGGAGCAGTATGCGGGGGCTTTTGTACGTGTGGCCGCGTTGATTATCGTTGAACTTGTCCCCAGAGTACCTGAGAGTTTTATTTAGCTTAGGTTATCGTGCTGGAAACGCAAGTCTTCACAAAGACGACTCTTTATGAAGTTGTCACCCTGCATGGGCCTCAGCCATTATGGTTGCCCCAACCATAGGTACCTGATCAACTAACAGAGGGATTTGTAAGTCAATTGATTGCGGATAACCGAGGGTGAAATCAGACGGCAAGCTGTTCTGCCAGTTTTACATTAGTGTGTTTAAGCGGATTTCTGACAATGTTCCAGGACGTGGCGCGTTTTCGTCTGGCAAGCTTTCTCCCTGTAAAATCACAACTGTCCATTTAACAACTCCGTGACCTGGCGGACGTGACTCGCCACTGAATAAAGCCCCCTGCCCACGACTACATACTGGCAAGTCGACAAGAATCAAAATTTAATATTTTCCTGACAGGTTCTCTCCTAAGATACTCCCTGCCTACATGTATCGTTTTCACTACACAAATAATGCCCAGACTGCCTACACTATGCAAGTTATAACCCATCGTGTCGTCACGCATTGACGGCCTTATCTCTCATGATTAATTTTACAATTCCCATAGCCCGTACAACTTTCGGCAAACTGCCGATAATATACACAGCAAAGTGTTTGTTGCTAAACATAAGTGCATGTATTTGTTAATCATGCCTGGTTTGGTGGGTCTCGACAAATTCGAAAATATAATATTTATTTGTTTATTTATTTTAAAGAGGCTGGACCTGATCCAATTCACCGGAACCTCCTGCATGGGTTGGCGGTGGAACTAGGTGGACCGGTGACGATGCTGTTTCAGAAGTCACTTGACAGCTGTACATTACCTTCTGAATGGAAGGAGGCTGCCATCTGTCCCATTTTCAAAAATGGCGACAGGAGTCTCTCAGCCAAGTATAGGCCAGTTATTCTGACTAGCGTCGTGGTCAGACTGCCTGAAATGCTTGTGTGAGATTCGTTGGATGGTCACCTGAATAGATTTAATCTACTCATTAGTGCACAACAAGGATTCCGGAAGGGGTTTTCGTGTCTGATGAATTTCTTGGTTGGTCGTGAAGATTGGGCCGTTGCAATGAGCAAGGGCCATTTAGTGGATGTGCTTTACGTAGACTTCTCGAAAGCATTTGTTAGGGTACTCTACTTGAGGCTATCACAAAAGCTGTGCTCCTACATCGTATCTATTAGCGCCCTTCATTGTTTTCTGCGTTCTAACATGGAAGAGAGCAGTGTGTACGTTTGGGTCACAACTTATCCTCTAGACAAGCTGTCCTTAGCGGTGTCCCGCAAAGCTCGGTCCTTGGAGCGATGCTGTTTTCCATCTACTTACACGATCTCCTTTGAGTGCTTCTGGTAGCAGCTTTATTGTTTGCTGATGACCTTAAGCTATGGAATGCTGGTAATGTTCATGTGGCTTCCGATACCATACAGCATGCTCTGGACGAACGCTTGGGCTGGCCTACTTTGTGGCCACTGCCCATTAATCAGGCTAAGTGCTCCGCCCTTCGTATAGAAGCAACTTTCCCGCCTTCGATCTAAGTACTCGTCGGGGTGGAACTCCCCCTTGTCGCCAACCAGGTAGACGTAGGCGTCCTCCATGCCTTGTTTTGCATTCTGGTGACAACTGAAAGAAGGCCGCTAGTAGGGGTTTTGGAATGTTCTGGCTAATACGCCGTTCTTTCGGGGTCTTAACTGCCGACATATTTGTAAATATGTTCTCAGCTTTCGTTCCGCCCCAGCTGGAATAATGCGTCCACGCTTACCCGCCCTGCCTTGTTCAGGACAAAAAGGAGCTCGAAAAGGGTTTGCGAGTAGGTACCAAATTGGTCGAGGGGTCACGGGAGCGATCGTACCCCAAGCGTCTACTTAGCTTGGGTATGTATTCAAGGCATTACCGACGGCTTTGAGGAGACCTATTCCCTACTTGTCGCATTTTAACAGGGTAGGCTGGACCGGACTTGAGCTGGCTATTTAGCCCGGCTAGGTTGCCTTGTCTTCGTGGTCATCCCATGAAGCTACACAAGCCGCGTTCTGACCGGATAAAAGCGGACTCGGTTATCGCTAGAGTTACCGAGCGCTGGAACTAGCTCCCTGAAAGTGCAGGCAGTGAATCTACAGTTAAGTGTTTCGAGCGTCAGGTAGAGGCTCTTGGATGGCAACACGAAAACTTTCCTTTCTCCTAACCATATCCATCTTCCAACGTTTAGTTCTTATTCTATCATTCTCTTCACTCTTTTGTGTGATCCTTCATTTTAATGACTTTCGTTCCTCGTTGGCTTCCATTTACTTTCCAGTACTTTCTTACATCATGTAACCTATACGGCGGGGACTGTTTGTGCAGGGAACGTGGGCAATAATTGTTTGACCAGGGCACGTTTCGAGTGTTTCGTTTTAGATCTGTCAAGTCCTAGCACCTTATGTTTCCTGGCTCAACAATCCGATCAAAAAGGAACACACAGAGGATTTTCTTATCGTTCCAGCCCATCTGTATCTGAATCTGAAATTATGGCTGCTTTCGCTAGAAGCAAGAAAACGATTAAGCACTGTAAGCCATTTAAGCCGTTCACTTTATTGATTTCTAATTACCTTATTAGCATATTAACAACGACGTTAACCTAATAATAAACACGTACATATGCTTCGAAAGGCCCAAAGTTACATTTATCAACATACAACCATGTGTACCAAAATCACACTGCCAACAGATAACTGATCGCGTTGGCTGGCGCCACGTAGTGGCACAGTATGCACTGCAAAAAATGTGAGCAAAAAAATAAGTTACATCAATTTAGCCATGTAAAATACGGCTGTGTCACGTACTTCTCAAAAAGCAGCTGATATCTGCAAATGAGGTTCGTAGCTACTTTAAGTAGGGTCTAATGAAATAGGTCGTCTTTAGCTGTCATTTCGAATTGCAAATATGGAAGCTGACGTCAAAGCATCTATCTTGGACATTTGTTTCACAGCTTTGATGCGTTTTATTCGCTGTTTACGTCATTTGTGCATCGTAACAACGTCAATTTCGTTTTCTGTAGTGGCAAAAGAAGTAAATATCATAGCGTCAGGTATGATGGCACCGGTTATAGATGCGTGCGTTGTAAACGCCGCAAAACAAGAAGCAAAGGAGCAAGCGAATCTAGTATGTGGTTTATAATGATTTGACCGTGTAATTCATTGCTCAAAACACCGGTTGCAGTGCTCGTTTCAATGTTGCACGGGATGGCCGCAAGTTAAAATGCTAACGTTCCACCTATATGAATTCTTTCGTCTCAACGCAGAGAGTTTAACAAGAGTTCACAGTTTGAAACTGTTCAAAACGTGAATTGATGGGGTGCGATCCAGCGTGGCTTTATCTACTCGCGTTTTGAACGACTAAAACCGCCTCCCGAAGTACATCGTCGTTGCCGAGACTGAGGAACGTTTCAAGCAGTTATTGGATTCTCATTTTGGTTTATGAGGATCCAACTGTTTCCAATGCAGATGCAGTGGTTCTCTGTGGGATCTTGTTCCGCAATGACCCAGACTATCTCCGAAACGAGTGGGAAGTGAGGGAGCTGATAAAGGAACTTCTTTCTGCTCTCTATCAACCAATGACCTATGCCACAACCATCCATGCAACCGCTTCCTTTCCGCAAGGCACCCTCTAAACCGGCGACTTACGGAGTAGTAATGCTATCAATCTGCTGATTTAATTCGATACAACACCCCTAGGTGCGACCTAAAGCCATATATCGAGAACGCGTTCGAGAAACACATGCCAGCGACGACGACCGTAATGTACGCCGCAGGATGCGCTCGCCCGTGTCATGTTATTATTGCTAGTCAATTTGCGGCAGGCCCTTCAGCGCATGGAACAGGATGGTTTCGTGCAAACCATTTCTGAAAAGTTACAAGTGTGCTTTGCTGTTAAGCAGCAAGTTCAAATGTTTCAGTGATTTCCACTCGTTGTGAGTTGGATGCAACACATGGTACAAACCGCCTTGGGTAAGTCTGATATTTGCCGTTAACTTTCGCTACAGTTTCAAGTTGTACCAGTTCTTGGTAACAGACGGCATGGGTTACGGCCCACCAGTTTTATGAGTTTGTGCGTAAGGAAACGTTCAAATCCTTAGTGAACTTATTGGGTTTATTTCGTGATGCCATGGACCATGCCTTCTCCGTACGGACTTTCGTTATGGATAAAATGGCTGCTCAAATGCGCGCAGCACAAGCAGTATTCCATTGTGACATTCTGCTGTGCTACTTTCATATTCGCGAGGCCGGTCGTAAGCACGTCATTTATGCGAATTGCTTTATTCCGTTCTGCAGACTAACAGCTTCCGCATACGCTATTTGTTTCACCGAGTAGCTACAATTCATACGGTGACCGAGTATGCTAATTTTCTGACAGGCGCACCGTTCTAGGTACCAGCTGGATCTAAGCCTACTTCAGAAGACGGATCCTCACCTTGAACGGTATCTAACGTCCCACTGGATGTTCATTAAACGGTCGTGCGCAAACTACGCTCAAGCGGATTTGGTGTATTTTGGGAACACCACCAACTACCGTGTTGAGCATACCAAGCTTAGACTGAAAACCAAACGCGTGCTTCCTATCGCCTTGCTGTGGCTGTGTGTAAAGTGTGGAAGCTGTCTGAGGTTCTACTGAAAGAATTTCAGATGCAGTGTACACACTTATGTGACAGACACCAGGTGTTTGGAGTTGAAGGTAACCCCTACGTGCAGATGCCGGTGGGTCGTCTAAATACGTACACTGGCACTCTGGTTATGCGTCATTTGGCAACCCCCAAGTTGGGTGCCGTGTACTCAGAAATTGGAGGGGACTGGTATGCCATCTTGTATGTTTCTACTTCCACAGTTTGTTGTTCAAGAGCAACACCATCGGTATGACATCTACTGCGCAAATGGCACGTAAACCTGCGCATGTTACGGGCACATGGGGCTGTCGTGCGTCCATTTACTGAGGTTATATAAGGAACTTCAACATCGGGCGGGTAAAACGGCAAATGATTTTCTACCTTTTAGAAGACATACCTATCCGTAGCCGATGGTTAGCGAATTACAACCTGCCGGAGGAGTCCATGTTGCTTCGGACTTAAAGGTAGCGACCACAAGGCAGCCCAATTCCAAAGTAGCAAAACTGCTTGCCCGGCTTAAGTGCCTTGAAGACGTGAACCCCAGTGGGGTATCCGGGTTCATCGATAGCCTCATTAAACAAACAGATGAGCTCATAGACGTAGTACCAAGTGCGCCCGTCGTAAGTGAAAAGCCACACTGCTTGGTGGAGAACAAAATCGATGGTTGCAAAGTCTGCTCCAGGAACATAGGAACAGGTACACTTACAAAGAAACCCTCATATAGCAGTAGCATGCGTTAGTTGGAAGCAAGTAATTTAGTTTCAGCTTCGCGCCGTACACTATCTCCGAATACAACCATGTCATCCACCCCATCTACCTCTCCTGCGCACGAAGGCAAGCGCTTTTAAATAGCTATACACCTTCGCTCAGATACCTCGGATGGTTGTGACACGGTACCCTGTTGCAGTTATACATATGTGTCCCAGAGTATGTACAACGCACGCGGTATGCAAATGTGCTTACAAAATGACACGAACACCTCGGCGGATCTGCAGTTTATCTAAATAAATAAATAAATAAATAATTTATTCTCGTCACTGCGAGGCACGCCATCAAGGGCGTGGTCATGGTATTACAGACCTGGATGATCAGCAGTTGCACTAATTAGTACATTTTGACCAATAGCATGGGAATTTATGTGTGTGCGTGTTGAGATGTAAAACTATGTTTAACTGTGTATTTGAAAGGGGACGTGTTGTGTGAGTAGGTAAATATGACTGTGTGTGCTTCTGTTCGTTGTGTTCGCCATCAAAGGGGAAATCAATGGAACGCTTTGAATCAGATGACGTGCGTGATGTGTGAATGATCCTCCGGAAAAGGAAAGAGGCAGTGACTTTATTTAGTGGCGAGTCACATTCGCCACGTCACAGTGTTGTTAAACTGATACTTGTGGCTTTTTATAGGAAGAACGCTTGCCAGACGATATCCCACCACATCCTGGAACACTGCCGCCGAACCATTACTGGAACGGGATATACCCGAACCACCCAGCTGGCACCACGAGGAGGTTGACTATGTCATTAGATATTGTTATCTGCATCCTCCTCAGTGTAGATCCGGATTCCACTGCAAATGAACCGTTTGGAGGAAAGACCACCGTTTTAAGGGGTGGCTTTCATGATTTACCTGCCAGACAGTAAGTTCTATGACACTGTCATTAGACCACTGCAGCCGATGCTCACGACTTTGCTTACCTGCTTAAAGGCCAGCCTGTGAGAACGCAAATTTGGCCCTTCTTAGAGCCACCTCCTGTTTCATTTCCGTGTGCTTCCACTTGCCAACCCGATGCAACTACTCGGTTGACGGCATTGATTGGAACATTCGGTAAATGAATCGGATGGTGGCTCTGTAATCCTCCCAGGCATGGCCCAATTGCTGTTTAACTGGGCCCAATTTCCATGCTTTTCTTGTTAATAACGCTTCCCTTTAGTTACATTACTTTTACTCCACTCCTTAGTGATCTGTTGTGTTGACGTGTCGCATATGACGTGTCCGGCACATTTGCGTGAGCACTTTGAATGGGTTTGAATGACGTTCCCAGAACTTTTATCTGTGCTCATCCGTTTCTTGACAATTCGGTTATCATATGCATGGAAACATATGCGCATCGTCCTGGTGCTGTTAAACAGCTAGCTATAGATGCCTCCTGATAAACATCTTTGGTGCTCTTGCAATGAGATTTTTGGCCCACTGTCTGAAGGGGTACATGAAGCCACTGTTGCTGTGTACAGACGATCAGTGCCTAGCATTACTAGCGCTAGTACAATGATACCTTTGTACTCTACCGCATCACCGTTGCACGACGCCTGTGGTGCTATGTACGGATGCTCGTTGACCGAAATTTTCGGTGCTTCTGCAAAAACAGACACATGTGGGATAATGCAGGCACCTGCACAGGATGCATCTACCGCTATTTTTAGAGCACACGTGAGAGCAACTTTTGGCCTTAATCTAATGAGACCTAGGGAACAGAATGCACCTTCACAAGGTGCATGTGCTCTTCTGAGTGTATGTTTGATAACTGGCCGTAACGGTGCCGTTGCGCAGATCTGTGTAGGCTACGGTATCACCAGTGCACCAAGACAGTGCTGATATGTATAGAGGCTCCGAGACCTACATTCTTGGTGATAGTGCTACGAGACCTATGTGTGCTACTATAGCACTAGCGCACCAAATCCGTGCTGATATGTATCGAGACTCAGAGGCCTACATCCTTGCTTCTAGTGCTACGAGACCTATGTAGGCTACTGTATCACCAGTGCACCAGGTCTGTGATGATATGTATAGAGGCTCCGAGACCTACATTCTTGTTGATAGTGCTAAGCAACCTATGTACGTTTTGAAACCGTAGTGCTCGCCAGCTTCAGAAATTCCGTTTAAATCCTGGCATCTGGCTCATCTCCACGTCATCCCAAATGTCATCTAGATTGTGATGCCCCGTGGCCCCTAAACATCTACCATGCCAACATGTTCACGCCCTGAGCACGTGCTTGAGGTGACTGTGGACTTATATTGTTAGCAGTACACTCAACATGTGCGCATAGATCAGCTTTGCAAAACCAGTGATGCCCTGCGGACTTCGGTGTGCACTTCCTCTACACAGTTTACAGTAGAATTGGCACATCGAAGTCTTGGAAGTATCTCCAGGGAGGGTGTTGAGTATATTCTTACTGAGGCTGCCATTAGGTGTCTATTTAATACCTGGTGCCTTTACTCCACATGACGTCTGCTACGCTAAGCACCTTAAGATACGGCGCACACGGACGCATCCTCCTTGAATAGATCGTACTGGTGAACACCTGCTCACCAAGCGCTCTAAGTGTTGCCGAATTTACCGAACGGCATCATCAAACAAAACCTACGGAAGCTACCAAGCGGTTAGAAATAAATGTAAGCTACATGTCAGGACGGCTCATCATTAATAGCGGCTGAAACCTTAGGGGATATCTGGAGCCTAGCAATCCATTCGCTGCCGGTGCTTGGTGCTGTGGTACTGTGTTGCATCCATTATCATCCTTTATTGAAGGTGGTTTATTATACCTACTACTCCCACAGTGTATATCTATTTCATTAGCAACCACCGCTATCGTATTGCCTCCCGTACAGCATCAATTTCATTTACATTTACAGATAGCTCGATGTATTCGGCCCACGCCGACGGTTAATTTTCTAACTGTTAGTGCCATTAATCCTTGAGTTCATTGAGTAGTAGAGAGCAAAAGAGGGGCCACGTGACAGCTCCTTCACTCCGTCGTGAACCGTTATATCTATCTGCGTCTAGACAGCTGGTGTATTACGTTTTTTACTTAACGTTTCACTGTTACCTGACACGTTCTATTGCCCTTCTATGTATCATTTTACGGACACAGAACTTTCCAGAATATCGCTCAAAAACTACTTCTCCATACGAAATGGATCCTACCGGTATGCTTCAATGAATGGACAATCACTTTGACTTTCAACAAGCTACTCTCAGCTGGCGGAGAAATACCAGCTTATCGCTTCGTTTTCCAATGAAGGAACAATGAAATTGCGTGATTTTTATCTATCAGATAGTAATGCATCGTCCTTCTCATTTACTGACTGGGATTATGACCAACGTTATATGGGCATAATGTGGTGAGGGCTGCATGGTACAGTAGGCAAAGTTGCTTAGGTTGACAGTGAAAGTAAGAGTGTATAAAAGAAAGGTGTACATGGAAAATCCGTCTAAGTGATGATATAAATAAATGGCAAATATAAATACTCTGTGGTTGTTCAAGGGGATAACAGTAAGCAATAAATTGCAGTGGCGCCACGTTAGAAGCGGTAATCATGGTGGATTATATGGCTACTTTTTAGCGTTTGTTGCGTTCCCTTTCCTCTATACTTGCTGACATAGAGGAGCATGTGAAGAAATTGTAGCTAGCAGCTGTGAAGTAATTCTACAAGCAGCAAGTGGTGACTATTTTTGCTCTCAAAATTGACTTGTAGGTACCTTCTTTACAGGCATTGTGAAAATTTAACTCGGCTCCAGCAGTTTTAGGATCGCTGTCATTATGCCGGGCGCTTTTTGACCTACGATCAAAAACTTCCATTATCCCGTCGCTGAGCCAAGTGGAAAAAGTATCGTTAGAAGCCTGTTTCTGGTGTTTTTACCGCAAACAACGGAGGGCATTAAACGAGGTCTGGGAGAAACGTGGTTGGCCATGTTCCCCGTTTATGTGTGCATAATCATTTCAGCCTCTAACCATATGAAAGCAACGAAAGCGAAAACCTGAAGATGCAGTGACCTTATTGCTATTCTTTTGTTTTAGTATAAACGCAAATTCGATTACCACATCGATGTTCTGGGAGACTTTCTCGCTTATTGGAACACAAAACGGAACGCTGGTTGAGCTATAGCTCATTTTGTCCCTGGATCATCTGTCTTCAACCTTTGAGATTCCTAAAGCCTTGGAGAGTTAATCGTCTTTCGATCACTGGACTTTAACCAGATACTCGCCGCTTGCGCGCCATTAATCACTTACAGAAGGCGCATTTACGCTAACTTCTTGTGAGTTGATCATTTCGGTGGAACTTGTCTGCCTGCCCTCGGTTTCTTGGTTGTTGTGCATATGCTGTTTCGCAAAGGATCTGTCGTCACATGCTTGAAGTTCATGTTGACTTTGGTTCACTCGCTATGTTTTGGTGACTCCATTTCAATACATACATAGACACTCGGTATTTCCGACTTTTCCCTTCGTCGATTGCACACCTGCTCACCGTAAATCGGTTCACAACTGTTGCTTACCTCCTACATTTATTTGATTTGCTAACTATTCTGCCGAGATGGTTGTGAGTGCAGTCCTAATTCTTCGTGTCCTTCCGACGGCTGGTTTTTTATATATAGCAAAGCCGAGTATCTCAAAGCGGTTACGGACTTGACCGGGGCCCGCAATGCGGTATTTTCGCCGTTAGTTCCCAGTGAACTGTACTGGTTTGCATCTGATGCAGTATTCATTAATGGCTAGTCGCGAAAGCATACCATACAGCTGTGTTGCCTGCTGTGTGCGTAGCACTGAGCCTTATACGCCGGTAACTGGCAGTCAGATGTCTCTGGAAACTGTGCTATCTGCTGTGTTCGCTGGACGGAAATGTTGGTTGCTTTGTTAAGTTTCTGGAGTGCTTAGGTCTCCATTATGAGACAGTGGAAGGTACTATTTGCCGGACCCAACGTCTACTCTCGGTACACAATATAGTGGCTACACTGTTGGAAACCAATCCTCAGATACCGTGCTTGATTCGTCTGTTAGCCAGAGAGAAATCGGGCTTTTGCCCCTGTCAAAATAAAGAGGAGAAGTGTTAAAAAGGCAAAACCTACGGCGGCTTTGCTATGTCCGTTGGGTGGCGTATCTTCATTCCATTCCAATTCTACTGCACCTGGTCATCTAACGTGGATTCGTTTACGCCGTTAGAGTATAAAAGATCTGACGCCATTCCTAACCAGCCAACGTGAACAGAGTATTTGATAAGTATCCCGCGTCGCTGAAACTCGTATACTAATTGCACTGTTATTTTCAGTATCGACACTGTCATGCTTTTCTTCTAAAGGAGCATATGCTAGACGATCTTTATTTCTTTAAGATATGCAGTAACAGGTTTTATTGCTGGGCTTTTCCGGCGTCTGTGCGCATACTCACCTTCCTCCGTAGCTTGTCGACTGGGAAGGCTTTTGCGTGTTGCTCGGTCTGCTCCAGAGAAAGGCCAAGCTATGCTACGTTTTGTCTTTAAGTTCAAAGGCACTGGTGTCAAGTTGCACTTAGATTTACTTTGAAGGGGACGATGAAATTGCGAGTGGCTGTGCGATATTGAGACCCGTCGTGAAGCAGAAGAAAAGATCTCAGTTGTTTTTGGGTGCACTTCCTCCCTGGTAGAACCGGTTCCGATGGCGAACGATCCCGGACTCAGGATACCAAATACATACCGGCGATCCTAAATACTTCGCGTATCCTGCGAAACAAGCCCTGTCTAGTCAACGCCTTTGTTTACAACTGCAGTGCAAATGTTCTTACATTCACTGATACAGGGTTAACCACCGATCCGCATAGGGGCGGGCGTCCTCGCGCCATACTTAGCCCACGCGCGACTAATTTTAGGCGCGTGGCAGCGAAGCGCCGTTATGACGTACAGCTGGCGTTGCATTCTTTTAATTTTTTATGTCCAGTGACGTCAAGCAGACTGAAGGGTGTTTACCGGGCTACATGCTACTATGGCGTGTTCGCCATCGAAATGGAGCTGGACTTTACCGTGGTGCACTGGTTTGCGTGCATCAGAGATCCATTAAGCTACGCTGGGTGGTGTTTTTGCACCTTCAGAGCCACCCATACCAGCTTGGTCAATGGTTGGGGGCCAGACAAACTCAGCCTCCAGGTTGGGTTTGGAATGAGGCGGCTCCTTACGCTTTAAAACGTACTCCTTATAGCCCAACTCTGAATCCGCTGCTTTAGTCAGGCTTATGAATCAAAGGCCGTTGTTGAGAACCCCAATCGTTCTCTTGTCTAGGCCCGTGCAAAGTGACAGTACCCTACCCACGCTATACAATGCATAGCTCTTCAAACGGTTTCCTGAATCTCTGGCCACTGCAGAGGTAATAAACCGTGCCTTATCTGTTGCATCGAGCAGAATGGATAACGGTTTGGATGCTACTGCGCAAACCTACCCATCTTCTTATTTCCCCTCTCCCGCTTTTTACTCCTACAATCCCTTTCCAGCTTTACTTTTATCCCTCCAGTTTTCAACCCTCAATCCTTGGCCCTCCTTCATCTTGTTTTGATAGGTTTTTAGCTTTAAGTTTCATTTCACATGTAAATATGTAGCGTCATACCAGCCTTGTCGACAATTTCCTTTGCAAGCAAGCGGCCAAGCCAAATTCATCGGCTTCCATTTGGAGCCCACCATCAACTCTTAGATTGGCGTGCATCAATGTACGCACATTCCTACAGCTCGGTCCACAGGCAACACTTGCCGTACTTTAAACACTCTGAATGTGTAGTAAGTGCCCAGACAGAGGAATGCTTTAAAGAACGATTGGACAAGTACGTGCTGAGCGTGCCTGGATTCAGCTGATTTTGCTGCAGCTGTAACAATCCCTCGGGGAACACACTTACGTAACAACGTGACATCCAGCCAATGCAAGCAAGTTGAGGAGCGGACACGGGTTTTCTCTTCCGCGCTCTACAACTCTATGAACTCCATCCATATCTACTGCTTATCAGAGACCCGCCTGCAAGACTCTAGCTCTGTGCTAACTGTGCGCTTCCCTTTAGGTGACACCTGCAGCTTTTTCTCATTGCGTCTATCCGGTTGCGATGCAGCTTCTAGCCGCCGTCAAGCCGGTGTTGGTATTGCCCCGAACCCCCGGAGCCCAACCGTTACCGGTAATTCAGCTGGCTTGCACTTGTTGCATTGTATTCCCTTTTCATTTTAGGTAGTGCGTCACAGTATCTGAAGGGTTTCTCACCTCTAGCTAACATGTATAATGATGGTAATGATGGTGTGACTGCACCTTTGATCGTCGTGCAGGTGACGTTGCTTTTTATGTCAATACAGCCCTTATTGTCCTGACGACCTAAACTTTGCCCGCTAGCGGATTCTGTTTATATTTCCTCCGTGCAACTGAAGTTGCGTTGGTCGCTATAAGATCGATAAGGTTGAGGGTGGTCTAGTTGCGGTTATCCGTAAACATTTGACGTATAGGTGTTTAGTGGTGATGAAGTTTATTCGCCCCCAAATGGACTGCCAGAATTTCTTCTGCGATGGTGTCTCAATTTGATTTGCTACTGAGTTCCCTATCTAGTCTTGCACGCTCTCCTTTATTAGTTCGTTGATTTGCCCACCAGGGTTATGAAGGGACGAAACCCGTCCCTTTTGAACCTTCGCTAACAACTTCCCTGACTTCGTCATGGACTTAGTATAAAAATTAAAGTCGAAGTACCGAGGCTGTTGTTCGATTACCCGCGCAAGATACAGGACGCTGGTTAGACGGAGGCATGTATCGTCCTTGGAATCTGACCTAACGTCTCGGTGCTAGCCAGCAAGCTCGGCAGTAGCTTAAATGCGTCGTTATTCGTATGGCGCATACTCGTCCACACGGGGCCCATATATTTGGCCCCCCAAGCAAAGAGCTCAGTCTCCACCAGAGGTCAAATTAGAAGTAACGGCATCATGTGTTTCTCACCGAATCCAATGACCTTTTTATCTATAAATACTCAGCTCCTGGACATCTATATTTGAAAGATCCACGCGGACGGCCTTGATGAGCACAAAATCGGTACATCTTGAATCTGTAACTCAACCTGCCGTTACATCTACGCATATGAGGTTCTTAAGTGTTAGTGGCACAATTTACAATACACCATTCCTCAATGCTTACGCGTTGTGAGTCAAGAACGAAGGAAGCGCTCCCCATGATGACGTGAATATTTGGAATTGGTACACACGTCCGCGTTGAATTGCATGGCATGTTTCCCTTTACTTACCATGTTGCAGTGAGTATGCCGCAATAGGGATGTCAAACCTCCTCTTTTCATGTCCCGAAAGACGAAATTACGTGTGACCTGCGTAAACTTTGCGCCCATGACATTGTTAAGACTCATTCCATGCATGCTTCTTGAAACACCACTTTGATACAGGTCAGTGGCTTCGCTAGTAGCGATAATGCCGTCCGCCATAGGATATATATGAACCTAAGCAATACTGCTGGCGGAGGTGCGCCGTGTCAGTGGTGCATGCTTTGCCAGTGGTCATTTTGCTGCCACTGGTTTAGGACCTACATAGGCCCGTCAGGAAGGCAAGCGAAGCTAACAGCTGCTATTTTCAAAGTACTGATGTTGATGCAGTTACCAAGGGACTTATATGGCCACAGTAAACAACGTTCCTGGAGGCGTACGAATCACAAGGTATGTTTCATTAACGGCGTTACTGATGACACCGCTGCGCCGCCAACATGGGGTACATATACTCCCGTCGCGAACGTCCGTGGAGCCAACAATATCCGCCACGCTAGTCACCAGAATGAAACATACTATGGGACAAATACGGGAATATACGAATACGTCTTGAAGGCATGTGGGGCCAATATTTGTGGTAATATTATGGTAATATTATGGCAGTGTCTTGAGACGTATGTGGACTAAGTAACCACCGTTCATGGAGGCCCGTACAGCTGCCGGCAATATTAATGTACCTCTGTAGGACATACATAAGCTTACGCTAGTGAAGGTAACATGATTACCGGTTAATTTGCGAGCAAGCCACTTCTGTTATGGGGTCTATATTATTTCTCCCTGCACTGGTCATGCAGGCGAGGCAACCAAGGGAGCCTCTTTGAGTGCCGACGGTAATGTCACCTCTGTGGCAGTTATATAGTCTTATTAAGCCCCTATCAAGTTGGCATGAATATCCCGCTATATGGCACCAAGTCACCCGCTACTTTCAGCATGCCGCGTCCCTGCGCTTCATTCAGAAGTGCTACAGTAAAAGACCATATGGGAAAAAGTAAGTGTGCAGGGACCTGGTTTACGTTTATTTCGTAGTACCATGTCTACTGTGGCTCTTGCCTACCTTCTTGCCCGCATGATACACGCTGTTCTTTGTCTACCGCACCGCAGTGCCACCCATGTTTACAGGTGGGTGGGACTGTTCCAAGCAGTTACTTTTCCGATTAACAATGCTCACCCATACTTCCGTACATTCCATTCCCCTCCACATATAGCATAGTCGATACTCAGGTATCCCAACTGCCCTCCACGACGTTCGCATGCCCCTGCTTAGTCCGCACTGTTAACTGCCTCCGCTTTCCAATTACTTCATGAACGACCAGACGGCCCTTTTCAGGACCACACTATGTCCTTTAACCTTATGGTGCCTCCATACAAGCCGGTAGTGTCGAACCAAATGCTTGCAAGCGCAGCATCGCTCAGCCGCTACTTCAGTGGATGGATCCATAGTCGGAGAGCACATACTCCAACGCTCTATTACACTTCTGGTTCTTAAGCAAACCACTTCTATGCCGCGACCGAAAACCACCAACATTTTTTCAGTATGTTCGCTTTGGGGGTTATGAGCACGTTAAACACGCCCAACTCAGACGACAGTAGTCGCATATGGTGCAAAGGTCTGTTCCCACACCCAGGCAATACAGTCCCAATAATACATGAGTCTCGATTTGATGTTGACATTGTTAGTCATGTACAACACTTCCAATTACATTCCACACGGCATCACTGACGCAAAAGGACTAAGTGCAAGCCTGGTCTTTTCTGTAAGTTACTCGTTGTGTTGCAAGCGCTTTACTTTCGCGTAATAACAGTGCACTACAGTGGGTTCATGCGGGTACCACTACGCCAAGCAAGGCCACATGGATCATAAGCTTGGTTAAACAATGAGCGCACATTATCCTACAAATTATAACACATCAACTTATTTCGTGTTCTTTCATTGTGGCACGGTGAGCAGATTTCCGCTTACATAATATCAATGTTTACTTACCTAAGTAACTTTTGGAAAAGGTTCAGTGCAGGTTGCCCACCCGAAGTCAATACACATGACCACATTGCAGTTGGCAAGTGCATGTGGCAACCATTCTGACGATGGCCTAATATTATGCCGCGTGCTGATTGCCAGTTCTGACATTCAACGGAAGTAAAATGCCTCCCTACATAAATAATGCCTGCATTTACCGATCGACGCATGCGTTATAACCACTCCCAATTTCAGTCGCACTTGCAACCATCCATATACATTCCATAAAATAAAAAATATATTTAAATATATGTACATGTGTTAGCATGGTTTTCATATATATATATATATATATATATATCGAGTGGTGGGTGTGCAATTTTGTCCTAATGGTTTTCTTTCTCATCTTATTGTCAATCCGTGCTATCTACTATAAACTTGCACAAGTCGCTTAAGCCAATAGTGGTTATTTTCGATAACCTATTTGTGTTTGTAGCATTACCCTAAAATATACTTCCGACATCGTGAACTTATCGCACATTTGTTAGTAATCTTTTTCCTACGCTCATTCCGTGAAGATTTCTCTTTCCGTATCTGTATGCATTATCCTATTTACTTTATTACATCCTATCGTTTCAGGTGATTGCCTGTAGCTTGATATCCCCGGCGTGGCTGCGCTTGATGTCCATATGGACAAGATGTCTACCTGTCTCTTACCCACTACCTCATACCTACTGGCTCTGGGAGACAGTTGTTCGTTGCTGGAGTGGACGGGGTGCACGGTCTTTGTGGCATGTCACAATCAAACAATGGTTCCACCCATGGAACTTCCGTAGGTGCAGGCGTTCTGTGGCTGGCCACAGTGCCAAGCAAACCCGAAAGCAGATGCCGGCAGCCATACATATATATGCCATGCGTACGGATAACATCTGTCTACATCCATGCATCACACCCATTGCGTTGAAATCATACAACAGAAATAGTCGCTCACTCCTTGGCACAGACCGTATCACGGAGGACAGCTGATTGCAGCATCGATCACGCGTGTCATCAGGACAACACATAGTCGGAACGAACGTGCTTATTAAGGTGGCAAACTTACCTCTTCCGGGTCGTAGGCGAACAGCTATCAGTCGCGCGCTGATGCCCGTTAATTCACCAACGAGCTGGCCATGGAGGCGATCAGATATTGCAAATCCCAACCCATGATCACATGATACTGAGGCGGCCTTTCCCACCCACCGGAATGGGCAGCGAGCACCTGCTTCATGCAACTTACCTTGCTCAACGAGCCGGGTTTCACTGAGCCCCGCAATATCGATGTCGTAACGCGCCAGTTCCAGCTGCAGCTGGCTAGCCGAACAACCTCCTCGTGGTGTCAGCTGGGTGGTTCGGGTTTAACCCGTTCCAGCAAATAGTTCGGCGGCAGTGTTCCAGGACGTGGTGTGTTTCGCCTGGCAAGCGTTCTCCCTATAAAATGCCACAAATGCCTGCTTAACCACACTGTGACGTGGCGGGCGCGACTCGTCACAAAATAAAGTCACTGCCCCGTGGACATCCGGATAAGTCTCCCCAACCCACGGACACCAATCTCCTACTCGCATATTCATGACAATATCCAACAATAAAGGTTGAAGCAGCACAACTACAATCACAAAATACACAGCTACTTACACATACACACACAATGGCACACGTACATACCTCTACAAAAACACATACTGCTATGGCAAACATATCGGAGTTTTGCACATTCTTGATCATGCATCGTTTTGTCCATATGATCTTGCCTGTAAAGGCGCGCCTCACCTTGTTGAGAATAAAAGATTTATTTATTTATTGATTTATCTCGACGAGTGCAGTGCGCCGCTTTGGGCGCTCGCTGGAGTTCCGGTCCAGTAGTGTGCGCGAGTTCCAGCACCTGATGTTGAGTGCTTTG
>OX104059.1:13809216-13826646 GCA_944474145.2 Dicrocoelium dendriticum
AGCGGTAATATTCGCAAATCGGCCGAAAGGTGAGCATGGTGTGCAAGACAGTTAATTGTTGTAAAACTATGACGTACATTTTTCTTAATTTATGTTATGTTCACCCAGCTATGTCTCTGGCTTGCAGACTTTTTATCAACCTTCTAGTTGACATCATGGGGACCGTATAGGTAACATTTTTACAGCAGGAGCTTGCGATTGACGAAGCTCAGATTGGATGCTGGCAGCGTAGTTCATTCAGTTAGTCGCCTTCAGGTTGCGCCATTTAATGTGTTCTGTATACCTGCCTGAGCAATTAACATATGCTGCAAAGTATTTTGGGACTTGGGTAAGATTTTCGTTTTTAGTTGGTAGCAGAAAGCATAAGTCACCAGCCTTGGTATATGTTGACTTTGTTTTTGCTGCCTGATTGTTGATTGGGTCCATTCGGATGCGGTTATAAATCTAACTTAGCTACTTCAGCCGTGGTGGTTAGTACAATGTATCAATTTCGATATGCTTGCTGACTAATATTGTGGCTTGGAAATAGGTTTCGTGTTTATTTTGACATTTTTCGCCAAAGAGGCTTAAGCCATTAGCATAGCTAATCAGAGCCTATGCCAGCGAGAGCGAAATGGGGCTACTTAGGGTATATAAATGACATCTTAAATGACCGTCAAAACGTTCAAATAAATTCGTAGGGCTTTGTCTCGTAATCCAAAGGTTACTTGTAGGAAAGAAATTGGCAAGAACAAAAGGAAGGCGATAAGTGAGAAAACTGAGGTATGCTGCACATAAAATAAATTACAGAAATAAATTACAGAAAGAATTATAATCTACAAACATGGATAAAATTATCCACAACGGTAAGGAAATACAGATGAAAATGCGAGAAAAAATATGGGACCCCTCTGTTCACAGTACATATAGATAAAAGGTGACAAAGCTTGTAGTGGTAACAAACAAGTATCTTGGCCCAATGAAGTGCGCATGTGTGGAGAAGTTTTGCTAAGTTCGGTTTGCCATCACCAATTTAGTCTGCAAGCAGACCAAAAATGAAACATTCTACGAAATACCCAGGCTTAAAGTTATCTGGTGTAGTTAAAGCCACAATCTTAATGAATACAATCAACAAACATGGCAGTAAACAACAATGATAACATGAGGCTTGGCTGCAGTCTCGTGCGCCAATTCAGGTGCGGAAAGTCTGACCGAGTCGTGAAACTAATTGTGCGGTTAACAATGATGACCAATACACAGATGTGGAAGAAAAGAATGACAAGTCCGCTATACAAAACTGCATACCTTTATTATCCCATAGAAAGAAAATAGTAGTGGTTGAGGACATGCACCCTGCTTATGACTGTCGATTAGCTCCTGCTAAAAAACTCCTAACAATCCTGCACCAATAACCTCATCTTGGTACAGTAACGAATATCTGCATTAGAGTTGCTAGGCTCGGGGAATGCTGACACTAGAACTGCAATAATTCCATACGTTCAAGCTCTGACCGCGTTCAAATTGATAACGGCAGACACAGTGTTACTAATTATGATTCCGCTAATGCTGCATTGCATCATTTTGGATGCTTGATTTAGCGTCTTAAAAAAAGGATTTTGCAACAGTATACTTTGAAAAGGAAGATGGTCACGGTGATACTTGAATTTTGCTTTTCATCCAATTGCGATCTGCACAATCTAATTTCATGTTTCATAGTTTAAAGCATTCCTTTTACAAACGGTTTGCGAGAAAGTGCAATGAAAAGTGCTTGGTATAAAAGGGACTATAATATGATAACTAGATACTGTATTGCACATGGGACTATTTGACTCAGCGTGCATTGTAGTATAGTGTGTAAAATGCAAATACTAGGCATGTCTCTTAGAAGATATAAGATGAAAGTTACACGATTAAACAAACCACTAATAATATGTCTCAAAATGTACAGGGTTAATCATACTTTTAGCTATGCGACTAATGTTGGTATCCCTACTTAAATGTTTATGGGAATCTGACACATTATACAGTTGGTTCTGCACCAAATCCGCCAATTAATGGTTTTGGGCTGTGTCACTTTGTTTAAATGTACCAACGTCTTGTATTTCGAATTCCAATATCGAATATGTGAGGGAATTAATTAAGTGCTCTGGGATACAGTTCCATTGTTTTGACACTTAGGCAGAGAAACAGTTTGTGGATATGATATAAGGATTTATTGTCTGTCAAACAAAAGTGATGGCTATTTAAAATGTGTATCAGTTCAGGTTTCTATATATGTTGGCAAGTGTGCTTTGGGCTATTCACGATCTGAGACACAACTAGGAGATCGACATCGCTGACTCCGATATTTTCTGCCATAAACTCTAAAAGTTCTCAGCTTAAATTTGGGAGGGATGTAGGAAAATCTAGACTATTTTCCTCATTTTATATGCATACTAGAGCGTGATAAGGGGGTGTTTCTGCCAGATATGTCAGGATATTCTAACCTATTTACCCGTGCGACCTCACGTATGTACCAAGCATTTGGGATTAAATTAAGGCAGCAAAAGTCTCAAACAACCCACGCAGGTTGAATAGTTGTTTTGCTTTCGCTGTTCACATTTAATCGACGACGGACATCCCAATTCATATCGCAAGAGCCCGACAGATCGCTCTCGAGAAGAAAACGCTGTACAATTTGCGGTACTTGTCGGTGTTGGTGATCTTTTAGCTTTGTACTTGGCTAGTTTGAACTGGACATATTATAAGTGTGATCCCCTTGAGTTGTAGCACATCATATAAGAAATCTGCGAAAAACACTTAAAACTGCATAGGGCACTCTCACGAGGTCATTTACGAAGAAGAGGAAGAGGCTAAATGGCAGTACTGCGCCTAGAAGAATTTCAGATTGGAATATGATAGATCCGAATAAATTGTCACGAACCCACAAATTAAGGTTAGTTTGAACATAATACTTGGCTGGGTTGGCTAACAATGGGCCACAGATCCTATTATTCTGAAAATTGTTAATTAGCACATATTTATACTGACGATCAAAGTATGTAGAAAAGAATCAAGCCCTGAAAGCAAGTGTATTATGGATAAGGTTAAAAAGTTGGGTCCTGCATTGACAAGAGATATAAACAGGATGAGATAGTGTTACTCAAAAGCAAATAGTGACAATCATTGACAGTAAATATTCATTTGAATTCTGAACCCAAACTCATTTCATGCACCAGTAGCTGATACATAATGCACGCGGAAATGAAACTAGCGACCAACGAATCCACTGTTTATAATGTAGTGAAACCATTTCCGTATAACACCTTTTTAACACTGCTTTTTATCAACGGATAATATTAGTTAAATACCAAAAGAAGCATAGAAACATTAATTTCTCTTTTCAACGCATGTGTTTCAGTACTTGGATAAAACGATAGAATTTACGTGATATTTGTTGAAAACTGGTGATATCCAGTAAGCCCATCTAATATCGAGTACAGTTCGTGACAGCTAAAGTGGGCCAGACTTTGTAACGTTGCCATGGCTGACAGGATATTAAAAATTTCTATGTAAATAATATCATTAAGAAATCAGAAAGTATGGGCCTTTGTAGTAGATGAAGGAATGTCCGCTATTACCCAATAGCTAAAACAAATCACGACATTAATGCATAAAAATATATTAACCATCATCAGTTCCCAACTTAGGATTCACCTTGTTTGCTGGTTTCAAAGATACTACAAGAAGTGTCATTTTCATTGTCGGTAACACATGCAAATGCACAGAATTTCATTTAAAAGCATCCCGATGGTACATTTTCATTAGCCGTGATTGTAGTGTAACCGATTCGTTTTATCTAGTTCCGTTAGTATAGACAAGATTTTGACTTAAGTATTGCGTATAAGAATATGGGAAATAAATTTGTATACATTTCGGACCCGATTTGAAAAAGTAGTGTAGAAATATGCCAAACTCATGTAGCTCCCCTAGTTTCCAACCATAGGTATACAACTCGCTCTATAACGAGAAAAACGGAGAGAGGCTATAGTGTGCTGATGTTGGTGGTGGCTAGATCCTGATAGGTGATCTACCCACTGCTGCTACTGTTTCTCTATTTGCTCATGTCCTGGACGCCTCTTTGTATCGACCGCTGGTTGGGAGCCCGGCTTACCCCTTTCTCCCTGCTAAGAAACAGGACACCAATCCACATGAGGCAGTGAACTGACCACGTTCTAGACCCGCTGCCTTTGGGTGTAGATTTAATCGAAGGTTTTGGCTGAGCATCCAAGTCGTTCTCATGTCAGGTGTGGGCTCCGTGCCAATATCGTAGTCCATCCTCTTTGGACGTTAGGTTGTGGTCGGTGGTCATCTTCCCGTAAAACCTAGCCATGAGAGACAACAGGTCTACTGGTTATAAGTGCAGAGTTCGATTGGAGTAGAGCTTGAGCGCCACGCATTGTCTCTGACGGTGGGAGGACACCTCCGGGTGTTCAGTGGTATGCTACCGCCCGCCTCAAGCCGGGCAGACCCTCATCAAACTGGTACAAACACGCCAAAACGAACCTGCGTCTAGCCGTGGTCGCAGTTATATCCCACTACGGTCGCAAAACATATCTAAATCGTTGCATTACCTCAAATACTGTGTGTGACAGCCAGCAAGCCGATCCCAATTTGCCTCTGCAATCACATTCCCGAGCTGGATCTGCTCCCCACTGCCTTGTGGGTCAAGCAAACCTCCAAATCACCCACTGTCTTGTGGGTAAGATTATTGAGCCAGGGGCTCCGGGCGGAGTCTCTCAAGCAAACCTCCGTAGCACAACGACCCACCTGCGATGGCCCGCCAATGCAATCTTATGCCTGCGCGCTGAGCACTCAGAATCGGGGACTGGAACTTGCGCACACTACTGGACCGGAACTCCAGTGAGCGCCCCCAGCGACGCACTGCACTGGTCGCGATGGAGCTGGCGCGTTATTTAATCTGTATTGCGGCGCCCAGTGAAACTGCGCTCGCTGAGCAAGGTAAGTTGCATGCAGCACATCCTGCTGGGTGTGCAATGCCGCCTCAGAACCACTTGATCATAGGGTCGGATTTGCAATATCCGATCACCTCCAGGGCCAGCTGGTGGGTGAACCAACGGGCATCAGCGCGCGACTGATGACTGTTCGCGTACGACTCAGAAGAGGTGTTTGCTACTTTTATAAACACAAACGGTCCGACCATGTGTTATCCTGATGATAAGCGTGATCAATTCTACACAGCTATCCTCCATGATACCGTCTGTGCCTAGGTGCGACCGACTATTTCTGCTGGGTGATTTCAACGCGCGTGTTGGGCGTGATGCATCGGTGTGAACAGAAGTTATCGGTCCGCATGGCATTGGTTCAGCGAATGCGAACGGTTACAGGCTGCCCTCACTGTGTGCCACTCACGGTCTGACGATCATAAACACTCGGTTTGCACTTAGTGTGAGTGCTATAGCAACTTGGACGCACCTACGGAGTGGTGACGCTCACCTGCTCGACTATGTCATCATCTGCCCGCGTGATATGCTTGAGGTGCGCATGACACGTGCACTGCTTGGAGCTGAGTGTGGCATGAATCACAAATTGGTGCGGACCAAACTGTACATATATTTTCGTAAATCATTGCATCGGTGTAAATCTAACATACTGTCCATTGGTACTGTGGCGAAACGTACTGAGCTGGAGAAGGCGATGGCTGCGCGCCTGTGTGATGTGGACTGCATAGCCACATTGGGCGACCTGTGGCACCACTTTGGCGACCAAGTGATATCTGCTGCTGAGGAGACCATCAAACGCAAACTGTAAGCGGCCTGCTTGGTTTGAAGAGAAAAATGCAACGATTAGCCCACTGATCTCGGAGAAGAATTCAGTATTTGCTGCACATATCGCAGACCTCATTGGCTTGGGGAAGCGTAGTCAGTTTTGCAAACTTCGACGGCGACTGACCCGAGAGCTCCGTTGCATTAAAATTGTCTGGTGAAGGCAGAAGGCGAAGCAGATTGTATGCTACGCCGAACGCTGCTAACACAAGGAATTATTTGACTCCTTGAAGTCGGTGTATGGACCGAGATTGGAGCTGCTGAGGACGCTGATGTATGGTAGTTCAGACACTACCTGCACAGTGACTGCAGACATGACGCAGATCTGGCGGAAATATTTCGACAATCTCTTGAACATTTCATGCGCTGAATGCCAGAACCCACGTGGCAATTTCAGGGTAGTTAGCAAACAGGTTAATTCCCGTTTACTACAGTTTGCGGAGGCGGCGGCAATTCGGCGGCTGAAGCCAGATTTATGCAAGCAAACGGATTTCGTGACCACGCTAGCCCTACCCTGGTGAGGCTAGGGATTGCGTTTTCCTCGGAACAGGTCACGTGAGCCTAAAGACCTTCGACCGCTTTGAATTTTTGCTGTTAACATCGCACTGTTTTCCACTCATTGTATGTAAACAGCTGAAGAGAATACGCGAAATTACTGAATTCAGTAAATTCTGTTATAATGTTGTTTCTTCTTGCTTTATTGAAATCTCTTGAACAACCGTTTAGAGATCGACTGGCCTACATTGAATGGCCACAAGCAGCACAATGTGAAGACGAGTCTGTTGGACACGCCGACGCTGGATGAGACGCAGAGAACACTTGCTCAGCTGCGAAAGGGCAAGTGTGTGGAGCCGACGGTATCCCGCTTTAGGTATTGAAACTCGGCGGATCCGCGTTGTTGACTGCGCTGCATCACTTAGTGCAACGCGTATGGATTAAGGAGTATGTGCCTCCTGAGTTGAAGGATGTCGTTGAGCAGAACCGCACTGTACAACGGCAAAGGGAGCAAGCTATGTTGCACGAATTATTCTAGCATCAATTTGCTGAGTTGTGTGGACAAGGTGATTGCCCTAATCATGATCAACCGCCTCGTCAGTCAGGTTGTGGAACCTGAAGTGGCAGGAAAGCAGTGTGGATTCCGCTCAGGTCGCAACAATATAGAAATAATGTTTGCGGCTCGTCAGCTGCAGGAGAAGTGCAGAGAACGACACCAATCATTGTACTTGCTTTTTGTTGATTTCACCTAGGCATTTGCTACGGTGAATCGCGAGGCATTGTGGCTGGTGTTGGGTAAGTTTGTACGTTTACTTGAATGCCTGCACAGTGGTATGCCAGCGAGAATGCAGCTGGCTGGAGAGACCTTGGATGAGTTTGCAGTTATCTCTGGTGTGAAGTAAGGCTGTGTCTTAGCTACAGCCCTGTTGAAGACTTATCTTCATGCAATGTTGTCCTGTGCTTTTGACGCTGCTTGTGCTTACTGTGTTCGTGTGGAGCACCGTATTGATGGTGGGTTGCTGAACATCCGTCGTTTCGGTGCGCGAACTTTAGTCTGTGAGACAACTATCCGTATGTTGCTGTTTGCTGACGACTGTGCGTTGTTTGCATACAGCGCGGATGAGTTGCAGCATGTGACTAGTGCTCTGGCTTCGACCGTGACAAAATTCGGGCTCATCATCAACACAAGCAAAACTATCCGTTTTTTTCAATCTTCACCGGAGGTGCAATCTTCCATTTTGCCGCAAATCAGCATTGGTTCTGAAGTATAAGAAACTAGCTCCCGCTTCTGCTACCTTAGCAGTGTGATGTCGACTGATCAGCAGATAAACAGTGAGCTGCGTAGCTGCGTGTCGAAGGCAGCGGCGACATTCGGAAGCTTGCGTACCGAGTGTAGAACAACCATCATCTTACCATTGGCATGAAGCTGATGGTGTACAAATTCATGGTGCTGTCCGTTCTTCTATACGGCAGTGAAACGTGGGCGATGTACCGGCGAGATGTGCGAAATCTCGAACGGTTATATCATCAGCGTTTGCGACGGATTTCACACATCGGTTGGGGCGAAAGTGTTGCTGACACCGAAATGTTGCGACAAAGTGGAATGTATGCAGTGGATTGCATACTCTTGCTGAGACACCTGAGGTGGCTCGGTCATGTAAGTCGTATGCATTCGACGCGGATACCTAAACAACTTTTATAAGGTCAGCTGAGTGTTGGGAAGCGGCATGTGGAGAAAGCAAAGTTACGTTACCATGACATGATCAAATGAGCCTCTCACGTTCTACTCTTGATTGCAAGTCATGGGAATCAAGGGCAGTTGATAGGCTGCATGGTGCGATCTAACCACGAAGATAATTGCCGAAGTGTGGGGGAAAGACATCATGCATGCAGAGAAGAAGCGGCAAGTGCGGAAGCGGCAAGCACCAGTGAATTGTACTCCATCGACATCGCGTGCATGTTGCTGTAGCACATGTGGTCACGAGTACATGACTCGGGCAAGCCTAATGAGCCATGAGCGAGGCCACTTGGGACCACTCCTGAAGCGACGACAGGTCTCGCACATAGAACGAAGGCAGAACCGGCGCAGCGTTTGCAGGTACGTTGCATTCGATTTACTAAATGCCTGGTTGTATGCTAAGTCTCTTTATTTCAGGTGGTGGGTTTTCAATTTTGTCAGAATGCTTTTCTTTTTCATATAAATGTCTACCTGTACTCTCTTCTATAAACTTGCGCATGTAGCTTAAGTCAATTGTCGTTAATTTCCATGATATTTTCGTGTTTGTGCCATTTCCGTAATATATACTTGCTGACCTCGTGAACTTATCTCGGATTCTTCTTTTGTAAAATTATTTCGTATGCTCATTAATTTAACATTTATGTCTCCGTTTCCTTTTGCATTACTAGATTTTTTTGTTATTCTGCTCTCAAGTGATTGGCTGTTGCATGATATCCTCCGTGTGGCTCTGCTTGATGTGCAGGTTGACAAGGTGCCTCCCTGTCTATTACCTATTACCTCATCCATACTGGCTCTAGCATACAGTTGGTCGTTGCTGAAGGGGACGGGTGCACAGTCCTTGTGGCCGCGTTCCCATCAAACGGTGGTTCTATGCACTCAGTGTGGAGCGGACTACGGTCCAGCCTCCACCTTGTGTGCACTTGTTTCCCCAATGCAGCGTGCTTGTGTTTGCCTGTGAAGGAGTGTGGGCCGGCTCCGTTGATGAAACGTGGCTCCCATCCACATGTCTCCCGGTCCTATTCCTTCGGGTTCACACTGGAGTTGGTGTGTGACTTTGGAGCCGTGGGTGGTGCAGCGCAAGCCACCGATGGTCCCTCTGTAGCAGCAAACGTCCTGTGGCTGTCCAAATTGCGTGGTTAAACCGAAACCGGATGCCGCCAACCATATTTATCCTTTACATTTGGTGACCAGTATATGGATAGGAATATGGAGAACGAATCTCGATTGAGGCAATTGTGTTTTATAAATTATTTGATGAATGTATCCAAACCAACTGTTTTAAAAAATCTCATTACGATGCTCACCGTAGTTTTGTACGTATGCCTGCATACACAAGAATACTGAAAGCATACATTTGTCGGGTTTGTTGCAAATCCTGTGAACGCTTGGGAATAACACTAAAAAGACTTGTTCTTTGTTCTTCCAATTACAGCCCTTTACTCTTGCGCTCTCACCAGTGAGTTTACGAAGATGGATTTGGAATTGGCTGTTTGAAATGTCCGTTGGTCTCCGCTGAAGCGGGATAAATAGATGCTTTTGATTTATGAGTAGTTTTCTTCATAACGGACACAGTCACTATAGGAGCTCTCAGTGGGTCGACTGATGTAAACAAGGAACAATGATTTATGACAGGCAAAAGGTATTGCTTGAAAACTCTCCTAGGAGGACCAGAATGAGGATAACAAACCAATGGTTTAAAGTGCCAGGAAAAGAGGAAACGTTTGATTTGATTTGTAATAGTTATTCACATGAGCACATGCTGGTCAGCTCACCGCTCCATAACGGAGAGATATTGTGAACCTACTTTGAGGCCATTCGCCTTCCTATTTAAAGGTTATATGGCATAATGTAAATGGAATAGATTTCGCTCCAATTATTTATAAAAAGCGTTAATATTTGTGCGAAAATAACGTGAAAATGTAGAGCGTTCACAGTTCTGGATACCTGAAGCGGGAAAATTTTTGTCCACATTCAAGTGGACTGTGATATATGATCAGTTTAAACTGGTGGTTCCTCAGATTTTTATTGCGGCCGATTGCAACAGACCGCGACAGACGTGATTCGGTTTATTCAGTATATATATTGCTGTGTCATGATGCAATAGTATGTAATCCGCTCTATTATTGTCCATTTGTGTTGATAATTTGCTCTCATTTTGTAAGCCAATAAGAAAGTCTAATGCTTCTACCAAACCACTCTATGTTTATCGTACTTTTCTTTCGCAGAAAATATCAGTAAGTAAATTTTTAAATATAATTTGTGCAACTGAATTAGCTCATACCATGCCAACGATCCCGAACTAGGAACTACATAGTCCGAGTTTGAAAATCCTATAATAAATCGCCCCAACCTACTGATTAAACAAAGCCATTGAAAAGCGTCGATCACATTTTAGTAACTAAACTCCCTTATTGATGTCCAAAGCAACAAGATGGAGGTTAAAAATAACTGACAATACGTAATTGCCCTCAGGTTTGTGCAACACAGAAGTTTCACCTTCTTCGGAGAAGAGGGAGTAGCCATCACTCTTGTTGTCAAGGCGCTTTCTAGCCCTAGATTTGCTGAGCTTGTGGTTCCATAACGCTTTGTGCTATCATGCAGGACTCAAGACCGAGGACACGCCGACACATATAGAGCATTAGCTATCTACAGGATTATCAACACACGTGTAAACTCCTTACTCAAAATATGGTAGGCTAACAAGATGGCACACGACCACAACGTAGGGCAACGCAACCTCGAGAGTGCGCAAAAACGGTCAGCACAGAATGTGCAGCAGTTCAAAGCTGTCAAGTATAAATGTGCTAAAATCTTTTGCAATAACAAGCATCAGCTTGGAGCGCGAGCTTGGCAGCATCGCACTGCTCATACAGGAATAGAAGTATTGCCCAGAATACGCCGAAGATGAGCGAGACGAAAAGAGTAAATAACAAGTTATTGGCTCGTTCCATCTCTTTTGATCAACTTGGTCTGAATGTTTTGATCTATTAGTGTAGCTTAAGTCGTGGATTGATAAGGAATTAGCACATATGAATGATCGACAATAAACATAGCGCTGTAAATAAAACTCAGCCAAGGTCAAGCGTTGTTCCATCCTTGTGTTTCAGCTGTAGAAAGTTTTTTTACTCCTAATATTCCCCTACGTCACTAAATTACAGTGTTCTCTTAATAATGTATTATGCTATCTACACTAGTATATCTAGCCCAAGTTATCAAACATGAAAACAAGAAACAAAAATCTGTAAATTTGTAAACAATACGGGGAAATCGCTAATTGGTGTTGTCCTTCACAGCACGAATGTTTGCTCCTACTCATGTAAACCTAGTTAGGTGGATTCACATTGATTTGCATAAAATATAAGCCCGTTAACTTACTTGTTATAAACGTTTGTAGTGAATCGGTTGCCGTAATACTGTACCAACAATACGAAGCTTAAACTAACTACGTCGTACGAAAACTACACTAGAAACTACGAACAACTAAACTTAGACTTAACGCATGGTCTGGGCAGAATAAGAGAACCAATTATCCTGTTACCATGGTTCTATAAGGCATTTTAAATACTGTACATGACCTAAGAATAAGTGTTTCAATCGCAATATAAGTGGGCACAAGACGTACAACTTGCGGCGGTGCGATTATTTGGGCCGTGTCACAGTAACATAATAAGATGAATGACCTTGAAACCTCAAGGATATGTCATCGATCGAGTAAAAGGAGTAAATATACGATGTGGGATCTGCTTGCAAGACACAGTAATGCAATGCAACTGAGCAGAATAATCAAGGAATAGAGATGCGTGTCCCCACGTAAGCAATCCAAGTTGGGGTTCCATCAACGTTTCTTTTGGACTTTATACTCCCCCGGCGGTTTCGTATTCCGGACGAGGGTTTCCACGTCATCAGTCTCTTCTTCCTGGTAGGCTTCTAGTAGGCATAGTTTTCTGACATCTCTTTTCAATACACCTTTGCTTATCCCCACTAGTGCTTGTCCAACAAGCTGGTCTTTGCTTTTGAAATTTTCCTCCGCAACATCCTTAGGTTACAGACCTTTTGATGTGCGTAAATCACAAACTAAAACTAAATCGCCCTGTCTAAGATCTCAGATATCAGTTAACTACTTCTGCCTATTCTTCGTTGTCGGTAGATTTATTCTGATCCGCCTACGCCAAAACATATCGGACAGGTGTCTTACCTGTCTCCAACTTCTGCTCAATTTGATTGATAACTTGATTGGTGGGTGTTCAAGCGACTGATCATTTGCAAACGTTAGTTGCCGAGTAGGTATAGCTTCTTGCGAACCCGAGGTGTCGTGTGCCGCTATCAAGGGCCTGTCATTCAATATCCTTTCGATCTCGATGAGCGCTGTTACAAGTACCTCTTCGGTCACAGCCTCACCGTTGAGAATGTTACGTAATAATTTACGAGTCGGTCGAATTAATCGTTCCCCAAGACCTCCGCGATGGCTGGAACATGGAGGATTGAACTTCCATCCAATCTCACTAGCTAACGTAGACTTTGTGATATGTCTCTGATCTATCTGCATCAGAAGATTGTGTAATTCTGCTTCCTATCCGTGGAAATTCTGTCCACTATCGCTGCATATTGCATTCAGCCATCCGTCTCCAGCTGAAAAACTCGAAAATGCACACAAGAACGAATCCGTAACCATAGGGTGGGAAACCTCTATGTGAACAGCCCGTGTAATCAAGCAACCGAACAAAAACCAATATCTCTTTTCATGTACGCGGCAACGTTTCACTATCAGCGGTCCACGTTAGTTGATCCCCATTGTGATGAACGATGGTTAGTAGGTCAGACATTGGTCTGTTATAACTGGTGCCATCAGCTGACGAAGTGACTTTGAATGGTTAACACGGCATTTGGCACATTTGAAAAGCACGCGTCTTATCGATGAAAGCCCACTCACGATCCAATAGTGTCGATGAAGATCGTACGAAGTGCGCTGCGCACCAGAGTGTTCATTGATGTAGTGGTAGTGAAGTACCAGAAGCCGAGTGAGAAAGTGGCCGCCGGGAAGTAAAATTGGATACTTCGCGTCGTACGGTACCGAGAGTTGATCCAGTCTTCCGCCCACCCGAATTATCCCATTAATGAGGAAGGGCTTGATTCGTCTTAATCTGCATGACTTCAGGTTTAAACTTAGAACTGCTATGCCGGGTTGGTTGTACGCAAGAAGACGCATCTCTTCCGCAAAATCTTCTGACTTCACCAAATTAACGATCTTAATAGTAGCTTGTCGAATTTCAGCATTTTCGATCTCAGCTGGTTGGTCAGGTGCAGCGCGCCTCAGGTATTTGGCGAGGAAATAAGCTTTGAATAGCAAGAAGATAACGAAACATTTGCGCAGGGAATTCCATGTCGGGCGTGCCTTAAATTTATTGATCCAGTGCTCCTCCAAAATGACCAAGAAAACATGACCAACCTCGGGTCCTAACTATTCAAGCGGTAATTCATCCAGATTCTCCGGATGCGTAGGCCACGAGGAATGGAGCTGAACGAGAGATGGTGGTCCATGTAACCATTGATGTATTTCCTTCATGAGCGATATCGCGAGTCCACGTGAGGCTATATCAGCCTGGTAATGCTTCGAATTTACGTAGCACCATTGACTGGATGTGGGTATAGTTGTATAATGTTAATCCGGTTAGCAACGTATGTCGAAGAAGCTTTAGAACTACCATCGAGTCTGTCCAGAACGTTATGCTACAACGGACAGCCATCTCCTCTTTTACTTTTGCTGAAATGCGCAGGTTCAGTACGATAGCACTGCGCAAAAACTTTGGTATAGCCACCGTTCTAATGGGACTGACATGTGATTTACTAATAATCAGAAAACTACTAACCTTGCCTTCATCAACCTTGCAACATAAATATAGAGCAGCAGCGTCATCACCCTCAGAAGCAACCGAAAACAATGCAACTGCACAGAAGATACAATGCAACCTAATGGATTAATACAACGTTCGACATACAAAATGTTCAGACCACTGGCGTTTGATCACCATTTTTCCAAGCTTTTTGATCCTCTGCGGCAAGAGACTCATACCAATACAGCTTACTTTTTACGAAAATGTGACAGTATATTTGCCGGAAGTAGCACGAGAGTACTGAGGCCAGAAGGAACATGGACTGAAGCTACAAACGAGAGGATGGCTCTTCGTGTCAAGGTTTTATTAAAACCTTCCAGCTTAAAAGTTATATGGTCCTGGGTGGCATTCCAGTTTAAACCAAGCGCAGTTGTAACACAATGGTCATCAGTAGAATATCTCATTTCGAAAAACTTCAGTTTGCTGTCAAGTAAACGCGCGATAACCAAGTTTTGATTGCTGATCCGTTTCGTCAAATGGAATCCTCCGTCAGACAGAATACGTGTGAGGTGTTTAACGAATTCAGTCTCTTCGTAAATAGAATCGACACTAAATAAACAATAATTGACATAAAAAATTCCCTGCTACTTCTTGAACCTTTGTTTAGGATTCACAATAATTTTCAACGATATTTTGTCGTAACGCAAACTTAGCACAGCTTGGTGACGAAGTAGCGTCAAACGGCTGTACAGTCATGAAGTATTCAATAGGGGGTAAACAATGTTTGCCGTTCTTTCACCACAGGAACCTTAAACAATTCCCATCCTTCATAGGAAACTTAACCTGATGAAACCATGCTTCATTGTCAGACGCGACGGCGAATGGGTGGAACCTGAAAAGCGAAAGCGTCCCAGCAAGGCGGTTTGACATATCGGGGCCAGGTAGAAGTTGTTGATTAAGAGAATTTTCACAGTATGAAGCTTGACAATCGTAGACCACTCGCACTGTACCGGGCTTACGTGGATGCGAGACCGAGTGGTGAGGCATGTGCCAGGTTGCGCTTTTAATCTGCTTTTCCTGTAATGTAGGGAGTTCAGCATATTCTCTAAATAGATATTCTTCAACTGCCTTGGTGTATGCTTTCCGCAGTAGGGCATACTTCGACGAATGTTTGTTCAACATGGCAATCCACATCAGTGCCAACTGTCGGTTATCTGGCAACCTAAGTCTCCCAGCTTGTCATGGTTACGTAATTTCGTAGTGGACACCAACCTGTCTTGTAAAAGCTTCCATTAGTTTTAAGGCGCGTTCGTCGTTCACAGACATGGCTCGTCGTGGACTATCTAGCCTGTCAAATTCCCTTTCATACATTTGTTCTAATAGTTGATGAAGTTCAGTGCTATCGCAGGGAAGTGGGTTGATCCTCCGTATTCGATCAACTATCAGTGATGTGGACTGATCTCTCATAGTCTCGTGCTGTTTGTTCGGTCCCAGTACCATCCAGCTTAATGGAGATTTAACAGCATACGAAGCAACAGGTTCCCCGCGTGTCTGATCTAATGCCCAGTGTTTAGTATGGGTTATTGCAACCAATCAAACTTTTAATTCTTCCTTCCAGCTCCGGTAACCGTAGATCAAAGAGGTGGGACCATTTGTCTAAATCGTTGTTCCTGTTACGCCTTCCAAGTTATTCAGGGAGACAAATGGCTGACCTAATTGAATCCAATTGAATCGCCTTATCCCCACCTATAGATTGAACAGTTAAACTAACCAACTGAGACTCCACTTGACATCGGCCAGCAACGGTGCTAATGTTAAGTGTCATCACGGACCCTTAAACCCCTCTAAGTTGTAGCAATGTTGAATAAATCACTAAAGTATCTGATCCATTAAATATTAAGGCTAATGTTCGATTGGTGTCAGAATGCCCAAATACAAGCAAAGACAACAAGTCAAACGATACAACTGAGCGTACGACGTGAGTGAGAGCAAAACTGGATCCTTCAGTGTTTGGTGTTCTGAAGTTGCTTCCATCAATATGGAGTAGCGGGTGGTACAGCAGCTTACAATTGTGCGACCCACAACACCTTCGTGATCGGCAAATTGCTAGGTCATAATTCAGTTTGAGACAGAGCTAACACAGCCTATGGGCACGAACAAATTCAATCTATTCGTTGGGGTTGAGCTTTCGGAAATCATCACACTGATCTAAATAGTGACGTCGTTCACAGGAAACACATTCAAGGATATTTGGTTCTGATGAAGCCGAAATGTTTAGGAAAGCGGCATATCCTCAAGAGTTTAAGCTTCTGCCTCTATCGGTGCTAGTCGATCGTCCGCAGGGACGTGCGGTAAAGGACAAGTAAGTATGGACGACGTCCGCGGTCTCATGGAGGAAATATGTCAATCAATGAAGTTAGGTTCTCTTTCGGCTCGAATAACTCTGGCGGCATGCTCGGCCCACTTGATTTGCAGCTGGTTATGCAGCCCCCTGATGATAGAGCTGATTGTTCTGGACGCGTTCATACCAGACTCATACTTCAATTTTATCAGCGTTAAGTAGCATGAACGCAGCTTCAAAGCTAAACGAGACAGCACCGCGAAATCGTTGGGCCTGATGCTAGGGTCACCAGTTAGAGCATTAATGTGAGTCCCAGCAATCATGTGGGGCCGTCCGAAGCGTCTGCGCAAAATTTTCATTGCTTCTTCAAAACCTCTGCCACGGTGGTGTAGTAATCAACTCTCAATAGCTTTTTTGGCCTAGCCACAGCAGTATTGCATCGGATATGAAAGTCTGATAGTTGGATCGAAAGTACTTCTGGAAACCGTCGCCACGAGACTGGACCTTAACGTGGTGCGACGGTTTGCGTACCTCCTTGAGCCATTGAGATATACTGGGTGATGCCACCGATCACCTTGAGAGCTACTCCTAACAGGTTGGTTAATGGTGAGAGGTCAGACATACTCAGTCTCTTGGTCCGCTAGGTTGCGGGTTTGAAATATGTTGTCTCTTTCTCTATAACGAAATAATTACCACCTCCTCGCCGCCTTGCTGAAATGCTTTTGAGCCAAAGGCTTTAGATGAGGGTGCTAAGCGTCTTTCTGTCTAGGTCTGGGTGCCCTGGTAGTATCTCAGCCCACATACAGCCATGACATCCTGTTCAAACATAAACTTCCTCCTGCATCGGCCGCCCCGCAGATTATTAAGGGCCGCCCTGTTTGCAGCATACAGCAAGGCAAACAAGCACAAACATGCTACTGCTGGCGCCTTACTTCTTTCTTTTCTACCCGTTTCATTAACTTCCATCCCGACTCCCGTTACTAACCTTCCTTCTAAATTTCCCAGCTTTAATGACAGCAACCGAAGTGCCACTGGAGTAGAACCATCTGCAGCTACCATCCCACAGCACCTATCGGACGCCAACAGGCAAAATTTCCTTATAATGCTACGCTTTCTCGTTGCCACGGCGACATTCAACGTTCGCACTATAAGACAAAAAAGTGAACGGGCTGCACTCGCATGCACCTTGGACAACGGGGATTTATGTGTGTAGTTTGTCCG
>OX104059.1:13827146-13843936 GCA_944474145.2 Dicrocoelium dendriticum
ATTGCCCACTACCTCGTCCATACTGGCTCCAGGAGACAGTTGGTCGTTGCTGGAGGGGACGGGGTGCAGGGTCCTTGTGGCCGTGCTAGGCTCGAAGAGTATTTCCATACACTCAGTGTGGAGCGGACTACGGTCCCGCCACCGACTTGTCTGCGCTTAATTCCATAAATACAGTGTACTTGTGTTTGCCTGTGAAGGAAAGTGAGCTGGGTCCGTTGATGGAACTTGGCTCCCATCTACTTGCCTCCCAGTCTTATTCCTTCGGGTTTACACTGGATATGGGGTTTGTGGATGGAGCTGTGGGTGGTGCAGCGCAAGCCACCCATGGTCCCTCTGTAGGCGCAGGCGTCCTGTGGCTGGCCACAGTGACAGGCAAATCCAAAACCGGATGCCGTCAACAATATATGGCCATTCTTCAAATCTGGTCTCGATTAATGTCCCTTGACGCTCAGCTCGGGGTTTCAAATCAGTGGGAATGTTTGATTGAATATACTTATTGACTTACCTGAGCGATAAGATCAATGACGTTTGAGCTGTTGATGTGTTCTCATTTCCCACCCTCTTAGACTTCCATGCAATCATGCTCCTTTTCAAGACACAAGTTTTTCTTTTCTGTAAAGCATTTTATCGCCTACACCATATAGTTCTTTTTCACAAAGTTCAAAGCTTTGGAATCAGTGACCCTGTGTTAGGTTGGATAAGCATGCGCCTCATTCAACGTCAGCTGAATTTGAGAGTTTGCTGATCCATCTCCGACCCAATTGAAGTCCAGTGTGATGTTCCCCAAGGATCGGTACTGGGACCCCGTTTATTCACAGTATCAATCAACGATCTTGCTAGTCAGCTGCAGTCTGACTTCTTACTGTTCGCAGATGATAAGATCTGGCATAACATCAAGACAGTGGACGAGTATGCAAGATAACAAAGAGACCTCGACAGGACCTATACATAATCATCCGAAAACCGGCTCCAGTCTAAATTAATAAGATGCAAAGCTCCAAGCATACGCCATCCGAGTGCTAGTAAATATCGACTGGAAGTGCAGCTGCCGCAACATGCTACGTAGGAATGTGACCTCGGAGTAATCGTGCAGGACGACCTTGGCTGTTCGAAACTTGCTGATAAGGTATCGGGAAGAGTTGGTCAGCACCTCGTCCTCTCACGGAGGGCGCTCGGAAAGTTCCAGTCATCAATCTTTCCACAAATACTAGATGCACACGTGAGACCGCAGTTGGAGTACGCCATACAGGTCCGGCGAACTTGTCGCAAACAGGATGTTGCTGCGCTCGACGCTCCAAAACTTTACGGCAACGAAAATGGTTAGAGGACTACGTCACCTCTCATACAAACGCAGATTACAAGCCCTAGGCCTGTACAGCGGCGAATACCGGACCCTGCGAGGAGACCTGATCATGGTGTGTCAAATAGCGACTAACCAGAATTTTATCAATTTAATCAATCATTTGGTAATCCCTACTCTGCTCATTCCAAAGGACTTGTCAAAGTAACCGGTTTTCGCCCATGAAAAATCATTGTTAATTTGATTAATTTGTAATGCGAAAATATGGCTGAAGTGATTCCTGCCCCTAACTAAAGCATAGCGTGAGCATGATGTGCTTACTTTCACGTGAACTTCTCCCATTTGCGTTGAAGCAATATTTATATCAGCCCATCTAGTGCCATTTGATGCAAATGCATTAACTTGAAAGAACTTGACTAAACAAAAGATAAGCCATCAGCGACGGAAACAATCATTTTCGTTTAGTCAAGTTGACTTTTCGATGTTACTATTCCCCATGCCAAGTGCTGTTGCAATGGCTCATATGTGAACATGTTGGCTTGTAGTAGACGGCGTTCGATTGTTTTTTAGGAAATCGGCTGAAATCACTTCAATTCGGAGTGAGAATCCACATCAGAAATGGTAGTGAACTACCGTTTCGACTATAGACTAGGAAATATGACGTCTACTCGGAATCCTGTATACGAAGAATAAGGAACGAGAAGATAAAAATCTGTGTTGCTCCATCGTAGGTGGATCGGGTACATGCGCGGAATCACGTCGCTGATTCCTGCGTGGTGGCAGCATATTGCAGCTGCACTACATCTTATCCGGGTGCGATACACTCCCTATACCAGTAATTCGCAAAGTGGACTCAAAGCAACCTCTTAGCTTCCGACACTGATTTCGCCTCGACTAGCGTCTCCGGCAACTTGTTCCAATGAACAATGAACAATGAATTTATACGGGTTAAGAAGCTTTGCTTTACAAGCCCCGTTGGATAGTTGGTGGGGATATCAACATAACAATTATGATGAAGAGGATAGTAAAATAGTTAATACTTTAAATACGAAAATAAGGACTTATCGTTTGCTTCGCTGCAGTCCTGCGATCCACTTAGATTCACAACACCCACAGATAACAACAAATAATTCCAGGGTAAACTCCAGGTGTAGGATGGAGACATAGTGTTAAGTAACAAAGTGTAAGTGGATGAGTGCATCGTCCAACCGTCTTTTAAATATTGTTAGTGTCGGTGCAGAGACAACCGATTCTGGGAGAGCATTCCACGGGTGACAGACACGGATGGAAAAGAAATTTCTGCGGCACTCCAGACGACTGTATTGTTCTGCGAGTTTTAATGAGTGGCCCCTCAGGTTTGTATTGCTGCTGAGTTGCAGTAAAGGGCGGCACATATGATGTGGGTCTCGCAGAATCAAGTATGTCATAATCAGGTCGCCTCGTAGCCTGCGATAGCTGCCACTGAACAATCCTAGTCGTCGCAGCCTCTCCTGGTAGGACCGATTGCGCATTCCAATTACGTTCTTAGATGCCCGGCGTTGTGGCTGCTCCAGTGCATTAAGATCGTGTTTCAGCCATGGATGCCAGGCTTGAATTGCATATTCGACATGGGGGCGAACATACGCACTGAGCATTTGTCGAAATATGGAGCTGTTTATTTGTCCAAACGCCCGCCTCAACAGCCCAACGTGTTGGTTCCCGGTCTTCGAGGCCTTTTCGGATTGCCTGGAGCAACCCAAATCATCTTGAACCAGGACACCCAAGTCACGTTCGAGAGTTGATTGTTGCAGTACATCCGTTCCGAGTCGGTATGAGTAGCTGCTTTGATGTCGGATGGAAAGCATCTTGCATTTACTGACGTTGAAATGCAATAAGTTTTGGATCGACCATTGATACACTGTATCTAAGTCACTTTGGAGCACATGTTGGTCGGTGTTCGCTTGGATCCTGCGCCAGATCTTGATATCGTCGGCAAACATTAGGAAGTTTGAAGCGATTCCCTGTGCAAGGTCATTAATAAACACCAAAAACAAACGTGGACCTAGAACCGAGCCTTGCGGCACATCACACTCGACTTGTATGGGGTCCGATAAAGAGCTCCGAACTCTGACCACTAATTGCCTTTGAAATAGAAAGTTGGCGATCCAACTTAAAAGAGGGTCGCCGATCCCGTAATGCTGCAGCTTGGATAGTAGTATCCGATGGTCTAGACGATCGAAAGCCTTGGAAAAATCCAGGTAGATCACATCAACACCTTCTCCAGCGTCGGCTGCCTCGGTCCAACTACTGCGTGCAATTAGTAAATTAGTTGTACATGACCGCTGTCGACGGAAACCGTGCTGTTCAGGAGTGATGAGGTTGCAGTTTTCCAGATAGCACACCAGTGCATCGGCAACTATGGATTCCATGACCTTGGAGAGTATAGGAAGAAGGGTTACTGGGCGGTAGTTGGAAGGATCAGTTCTGCTTCCACCTTTGTGAATCGGGCTTATTATTCCAAGCTTCCACATGCCGGGAACTTGGTTCTGGTCTAAGCAGTGCCGAAAAAACTGAGCTAAATTTCCTGCCAGTTGGTTTGCTGTTGCTCCCAATGCCTCAGGACGAATGGCGTCGACACCCGGCGAGCTGTGTTTGCGTAGAGAAGTCAGCTTTTGCAATACAGCTTCTGCGGTAAAATTGATAGTGAGCGATGCGCTTTAAATCCGGTGCCACTAGTTTGTACCGGTGTCCGCGTGTGCTACTGGGTTCGCGAACATCCAGCAACGGCTTCAGCATAGGGAAGTGGTCCAGGTGCAATATCTGGTACGTCATTATGAGATCAATTAGAAGGTGACGATAGGACAAGGTATATAGCCCTAGTCTCCTACATCGGCTCTCGTAAGTCATACCCCGTAAATTTGGGATGAACCGGGTGGCTACATACGGGACCCGTTCCAGTCTTTGCTCCTCACCTATTGTGATCGGACAACATACGGGACCCATACCAGTATTTGCACCTCACCTACTGTGCTCGGACGATAGGCGTCGAATCACGCGCAAGTGGACACTTATTTTCATTTTACAAGCAGAAACCTACGCCACTAATTTTCGAGCGATGTCGGTGGGCGGCCATTACTGGTCATTTGATACTATGTAGCATGTACATCTAGTGCTATCACAGAGAAAAGAAGATTTCCTAGCTATGCGATTTTCCTCGCCAAGCCGGTGTCCTAAGGATCTAGTGGCTGACATCCCGAGCTAGTGAGCTTAAATGTAACCATTGGTTAAGACCCACAACAACTTACTTCCTCTGTCACTTTTGTATTCAGGTAGAGGGACCATATTCGAGCACGATAACCCATAGGGCAGCCACGTTGAAGATAGTTTCTAGCCATTGCTGACGAACTCGATCGGAGAACAAAAGAGGGCAGGTATGGGCAACGTTACAGGCAATGAAACCCTCTTACCTTCTTCCGCTTCCGATTCGCGGCTTTCCCTAAACGATGCCGACAGTACATCATCTATTCCACACTGAGGGCTCCCAATGCTTAAGGAGTGATAATACTCGCCCTAAAGGGCTTCATCAGCATTAAGCGAACGCACCAGATCATAAATATCCTTCACTTTCATTGGGAGATTGAAAAGTCCCCAATACGGCAGATTATCCGAATCTTGACTAGTGGCAATCAATGAAAACGTACAAAATAGCTCACTAGGGAAGGGATAATTTTGTTGGCTGCTGTATATTGGGATGTTCAATACAAATCAATACTTCGAGTAGATCTTTCGGGCCAAAAACTGGCTTAATCACGAGTGGCTCTGCCAAAAAAGCGTCTGAAGATAACAGAGAATACTGTTGAAAACTGATGTAAGCTCCTTCCAGTGCTGCAGAATCGACTCTTTCTGTTCACTGTTTCTCTGTTATTTGTGATAACAATAAATATCGCTTCCAACCGTTCCACTCAACTGTATATCCAATTCCTGACACATAGTGTGTAAACTGCGAAGCATCTTGCGTTCCCAACTGATCTGAGAATCGAATACGATTTGAAGAGATTCAGTTACCTGCGCCTTCTCCAGATACGCACATTCTTCAGAGATGGACGGTTCAAAGCACAGCCAATGTTGGTCGCTATGTTTAGTGGTGACCTCCGGTTCTTCCGAGGGTAGACTTTCATTAGGCTTGGAATCGTTCCTGCTCGACACTTGGCAAGGCGAGTGATCTTGCACGTCTCCTGTGAATCTCTTCATCGGTTGTTCTAAAGGCTGCCAAAATGAAACAGTAATACTGTGATACAGATCGGGTTACGTGCACGTCTACAGCTTTGGAAGCGCGGCGTCGATGACATAAATTTTCCCTTGGAGCGCTTACTTCTGAGCGCGCAGTTCTAGAGCTGTGGAACGACTGAGAGAACAATAGGTCTCCCCTATCGCATGCATAAGTGTGCGTTCAACTTTGTGTTTGCAAACTCAGACTTTGGAAGCCATTTTCCCTTGTTGGAAATAGGCACAAGTAGTGGAGCACCCAAACTCATAATTCAACCTATGTGGTTAGGTTGAGATGTATTAAACTCGAAGCTCAGTTCTCCCAAAGTCTTGGTTGTTTCCGTGAAGCAATGGAATCAGTGCATATGTAAGAGCAAGCGCAAACTTGTTTGTAAATTTAGCAAACTCATCCTATGTAAACAAGGAGTAAAAATGACCGATCTGAGAAATTATATGAAAATTTCCGGCACAGTTAGACCTCTACCACATCACGACACCGGAAAAGTAGTCCTGAAACAAACTGCTGCCCGCTACTTTAAAGTTGCTTCCAGCAAAAATTTGCAAAGGATGCTTAGCTTGGCTTCCGGAATTATAGAAACAAATCCTAAAATCACCAAGGTTTTGTGTCGCCCCATTGCGTGAACATGATGTGACAAACGTCAAAGCAGTAAAAGCTACTGGAACCAGAGGTCCAGCAAAAAAAGTTCACATTGTGATTAGAATGGATGCTATTATAAATGCCAATTTTTGAGCTGCATATATCCGACGAGAGCTGTTGGCTCAAATTACAAACTTCGTTCGCTCCCAGCTGACCGTTCATCTTGTAAATGACCGAACCTTCCAACGTCTTTTCAAATTAAGAAGTTTGATCTGCCGCGATATTGCAGGAAAGTGGTCAGTGCCAATAAAGCAGACCTAGTTTCTTCTTATCCCACTAGCTGCGGCCTATTGAGCACTGAGAAGTCAGTAAGTGCAGTGTCTTTCTGAGCAGTAAAGAGTGCGTCTGGTAGCACAGCACCGAACACTGTCTAGGGAGACTGTTTTAGTCAGCAATTTCGATGCAGAGGGGTAGTCAAGCTGTGTGCTACTGACTGCGCTCCGACAGGTGTTATATATATGAAAGTCACTGTCTGTTTTCGTTGGCATGAACCATACGGAGAAATTATGCGCAAGGTAGTAAGCAACATGCAAGTTCCGACTGGACTGAATTTAGGTCTACTAAAGGTTGGATCAACTTAACAGTAACCCCAATGGAAATTGTGGTGTTTTGAAATTATGCATTGCAATTTTGAGCACACATTTTCATCAAATATCAAGCATAAAGCAATGACAGCAAGCGATGGCTGCGGACAGCTTCTTGTAATCCCGTAAGTGATCCAATGGAATGTATTCCAGGAAGTGTAGGTAGGAGAAGATTGATAATGATTTGGAATATTGGTAGATCGGGAGGCTTGCTCAGTTGTTGTGGAGTTCTCCGAGCTAGGCAACTTGATTGCAAACCTTTCGCCACCATTAGAGGTGGCATCTTCAGTGGAGGATTGATAACAGTTAAGTAGCCGTAGCTGGTAGAAAGCAAACCCAAACAATGGCTACTGTCAGCAACCACTCCGTTCCTTATATAGGCATACGAGACCATTAATTTCGACTCGTTCGCATTGGTGAATCATTGTGTTCAGCGGTCGTGCTCGAGTCACCACCTCGCCACCTCGAATGGTGGCGAAACCTTTACAATCATGTTGCCTAGCTCGGAGAACTCCACAACAACTGAGAAAGATTGATAAAGTAGACTTTGCAAGTAGCCTGTTTTCTACGTATGAATGATGCGTGGTTTGTGTTTCTTCTTGACAAACTGTTACGGTAACATTTATTCATTTCATTGAGCATGTGGTCATAACACTTGAGAAGGAAATATCGGCTACCGTTACACGTTTGAAGAATAAAATGCTTCCGGCTTATATTGGAATCTGTCCAATAGCTTGGATTCCAGAAGTCAGTTTAAATGTTCGACCTAAAGCATGGTGGAGGGCTGCTTTGGTGGCCACTAAGACTTGACTATGTTACGCTGTCTTGCGGTTGCATGCGAGTCAAGTTCTTGCAAGTCCCAAAGACGAAAAATGAGCGGGTAGCTTCCAACAGACAATTATTTTCGTTTAATTCCTCATCAGATCGTTAAAATAATAGACGCTATGTTAGAAATGGCTAGATTCCCATACAACAGACCAATAGATTACAGAGTTTAAACTGCTTTCCCGACATTGGTCACTTGCTGACGTCACAGATATCATGTGTACGTTACCATGCCATCCCCACTTTTCGTTTGTGGTTGGCCAAGGCAATTGTTGTGATAGGACCAGCTTCTTTAGGATACATAATTTTGGATTCATCAGTCTTATGTATAACGCCTCGCGGTAGCAAGCAGACGACTACATATTCGGTGGTTCTGTGTTGTGCTACTTGTGGTATCCGATGTCAAAAGCGTTTGTTTGACAACTTGGTGTCCGGTGTCTATCATATGATTTATTATTGAACTGAAACTGCCTGATTGGCGAGCTACTTTGGGAGAATTTGTTTGATTCTCATACCTAAGTGTCCGGACATCCTTCCAATATACCTAGAACCGAAAGGGACAGCTAAAATGATTAATTATCATTTACTGGAGACGGTCAGGCTGTTGATCTTTGAATCGCGGAACAAATAAGGGTTGACTCGTATAAATCACATTTAGATCAGCTGCGTTAAGAATCTTTCTGCAGATTTGTAGCAGCCTGCCTTAACTGATCTCTGATGTATTGTCGCCTCCGAAAGGAAGGTAGAAAAATAGTTGTTACTTTTTGACCGTTTGTTTCTTTAGTTTGGTACTATTATGCTTCAGATTATTGTCAATGAAACTTTCCTGATACCCATCCAAGAGAGGTACTTGTTTCATCAGCTGCGCTTCGTCCTCAATAGTGTCCCCGTTGCAGATCATATATGCGCGGTCCGTTAATGTACGTACTAGCATTCTCTTGCGGCTGAATGGGATAAGGCGGAATTTTCACGCTTATGGGTGCATCAACCACTTTCTTGCAAAATAAATAGTGATAATTCGTATACTGACCGGTCCATCATGGTTACCAATTCACAATTACCTGTATTGATTCATTGCTTCTTCCCCTTAGTTTCGCATCAAATATAGTTTTACGGGAAGATGGCCATCGACCACTTCCCAACCTGCGAAGATGATGGAGTAAGATACTGGCACGGCGCCCACGCCTGACAGAGGAACGACTCTGGTCTTCAGCCAAGCCTTCGATTACATGTACACCCGAAAGGCAGCGGATCTAGCATATAGTTCACTGACTCATGCGGATTGGTGTCCTGGATCTTAGCAGGGAGAAGGGCGTAACCCACCAGCGGTCGCCACGAGGCGTCCAGGATATGAGACCATCTCACAACAGTAGCAGCAGTGGGCAGACCATCTGTTCGAAAGTTGTGGGAAGTAAGGCTCATGCACTTCGGTGCTTCGGCTACGATGTTTTGTTCCATATCTCGTGCATTGGCTTATCCGTTGACGTGCTTCGAAAATCTCTCGACATCAATTTTTTAAAGTTATTTGTGCTAACTGTCGCGGTGCAAGACATCAGAATACACAGCGACCGACAACTACTACGAGAACACCTTTATTCTAGACAGAAACAAACCACCCATCACGTGTAGTTAAAAGGCCTCGTGAAAGTACCTCTGTCAGAACGCCTTCTCTTGTCACTCCGCGATCTGCACCACCACTAGAGTCTTCGACCCGGTTGAGCCTCAGGTGCAATGTTCCCCACCGATGGAAGACTCAGACTCGGAACCTACGAAATGCCGCTTCATTAATCGGCCCGGGGATTTCTCACAGTCTGTCTGTAAATTTCTGAAAATCGAGGATCCAAGGTCCACTCAAAAGCTCAAGGGGCCACGTAATCGATTTCAAACGTCCCTTGCTGCTAGAAAAAAACCCAATCAGATAAGCGCTTCTAGTTCTGCTCCCACAGGTTCATCACCGATTTCACTAAGTCGTCATAATCTCGTGGTCTTCCACGTACCAGAGTCTAAAGATGAAAACCCTCAGATACGTTATGATCGCGAGGTTGAGTTCCTCCAGGGCCTCATCGATAGACTCTTGGATGTGGGCGAAGACAGTGTGACGAGTAAACACCTAATCCGACTTGGCCAGAAAACTAACCAGTCATGTCGATCTCTGAGAATCACCTTTGCTAATCACAATATGCCGCAGCTCATACTGTCACGTCTGTCAAAGCTGAAAGGCACAAAAGTTCACATCCGCCGAGACTTGGAACCCGGATAACAGGGATCGTTTGAAGACCCCGGACATTGGGCTCAAACGCCGTACTGAAGAAGGTGCGACTAGCTTACCAATTGTAAATTTTTCGGGTGGACAAGAAGGGTGTACGAACGCGGAACAACCGTTTGCTCAACCTTCAGGCAAGTCCCGTATTACTTTTCAGGACCTCCGTGTGCATCGCCAACGTGTGCAGGCCTAATGAAGAAACGTGACAAACTGTGCACGCTTCACACGCCTCGGAGCGTCCGGAGATTTTAGAAGCTTACCAGAGACTTGGCTGAACTTCAAAACATCATACCCCAAGCAGTCGCGTTGTCAGATACGCCTGTTCCCATGCGACCGAAAAGCAAAGGCTTACCCATGGTGGGGTGTACTGTTGTACATAAACACCATCACCATCTGGGCAAGCTTACTAGCACCTATCGGGAACGAGGACAAGGTATGCGACCAAGTGTGGTGCACAATCTGTCTTAAAACGCCACAGGTCTTAACGCACGGGTTGTTATCTAGCGTAGCCCATTAAATCATTGTTGCGATTGGCTAATACACGTGTACAGCAATCACATGAGCAGCCTAACTTTTCATACTGTTGCGGGATCTAAATTTATCTAGGATATTCTGGCCAGACGTTCGGCTTCTTCCCGGTCATGGCAACGTTGAGGCTCAATTCGCTAAAATGACTATTGAACTCGGGGCAACGCAACAAGTCATCCATCCGACGCGTGGAACTCCGCACTCGGCATCTTGTCTGGATATAATGTTTACAGGCTGCGGGCAGAAGCTGACTGAGATCAGAGTCCTCGAATGGCGAACATTGACCATTGCCCCATTGTGGCAAGCACAGCACTGTCATTACCGTATTAAAACCATGAGAAACCGACATTCAAGTATTGGAAGACGGACTTCAACGGGACCGTCCAAGCGGCAAGTCAGACTGATTGGACACTACCACAAGATGCGTCGCTTAATGCCTGTTGGTCATTAATGAGGGGGAAGCTTAACTCGCTGTGAACTCGGTTCGTCCCGTCAAGTATTCAAAAATCGGACCTGTCAAACCGCATTGATTTGATACGGAATTTAGACAGTTAGCGCGACGGCGTAGCAAACTTTGGGATAGGTACATCAGCTCGGGTTGTGATGAAGATCACACGGTGTTCAAGAAACAGCCAAACTTATGTGATACCGAAAGATCAAGAAACGTCGGCAGTTCGAAGAGGAGCTAACATCCTCGGCCACAACTGCACCAAAAGAATATTTGTCTACATGAAAAGTCCACTGAAACCTGGGGGTGACCTACCGGTCTTAGAGAGTTTGGACAGACAGATGCCAATTTCCAGCGCGGAGTGCGTGGACTCCTTGGCTCCACACTTTCGCACCGTATTTTCGAGTAAACCGGCGGCTGTTCCAGTACCGGCGCAGGTTGCACCAATCTTGCACGACAGCCTACAAGGTGATGCAGCTACTCCTCAATCTCAATGGTGCAAAGCCCCCTGATCAGACGGACTTCACCCATCAATACTCAAGTCCCTATCGATTACCATCTCATCAGTCGTGACAAACCTATGCAATAAATCACTCTTTGAAGGATCTGTCCCGCAATGAGCTGGAAAGCGTTCGATAGTGAGACTGCTTCCCAAGGGGTGGTGATCCGAGTAAAAAAGAGAACTATAGTGCCCGCTCGGTTTGACTTCAAACTTTTCTTAAAGTTTCTCTAGAAACCTGGTGAAAATGTGTCTGCTGTCCGTTCTTCGAATCGAGATGGACGTATTGGACGCCAGCGTACACACGGCTATACGCATAGGTGCGACCCTACATCACCAAAACTGGACACTACGCTGAACCATCAGTGAGGTCAGGTAGCTCTCGAATGACCAGAAGGGATGGATGACGTAATGTACATCAGACTTTAGGTAAAGTGTTTGACCCGAAGTGAACCCGCGACGCACACCTTCGTATACTAATGACTTTACAGAATCAGTGACTCTGTTACTTCATGTGGTTACACGTGTTTATTGTGAGGACGACAGTTTAAGAGATAACAAGGTTCATAATGACCTACCTGACAGGGACTGGTTCCCATCTGACCAGTGGCGTGCCTACAAGGAACTGTAATCGTGCCGGTATTATTTTCTAATATCATTGTCACACCATCCTTCCGCAGGCAGTTCCAGTCACCATGTGTCCTGTATGCAGATGATTTGCAAAGCAGGATGATCATTGACAACCAGACGAACTGCGCTCACCTCCAGCATGACTTTGAGCGACTGTCAACGTGGTCCACTGGAAATACAACACCCACTTAACGCAAGCAAGTTAGAGTTCATCAGTATCACCAGACGCCCAGCCACTCGAGCATACACCTTGGACCGCCAGTTGATCCAATCTAACACACCTATCAGGGACTTAGGAGTTCTCTCGCGACATGAGATGATAAAACTGGAAAACTACAGAGAAATTGTACCGTGCGCGACTTCCTATGCTCTGGGCATTAAGACGCAGTTTCTCACATGGTCCGAAGAAACATCCCCCCGTCTATTCACCTCGTCTCACATTAGACCAATCTTGAACTACGGTGCCCCAGCTTACTATCCGAAAAACGCAGTGTGAAAACTAAAAAAGCTGGAGAAAAAGACAGCATATCGCAACTAGAATGATACCCAGTCTACGAAAGCTTCTGTATGGAAAAACCTTGTGAAAGCTTCGGACTCTACACACCATCCTACCGCCGAGTAAGAATTAACAATAGTATGACCCATCAGGTACTACGAATCATTTCCCCATACTGCGGCCAATATTTTACCTGAGGGAACCCTGTAACACCCGCGGACACTATTACAAACTCAGGGCCCCCTGCATGAAAAAGTAATACATCAGCTTTGTATAGAAGGAACAATCGTAAACTTATGGAAGACACAACCAAAAGGAATAATAGAGACCTATTCTGTGAAGTATTTTAAAACCCTTACCGACGATTATTTTGGAAACCTGCGCTTTGTTCAAACGGTGTACATACAATGCAAAAGTCATCCTACACCAGGAAATAATGACGCCAATACCATTTCTGAGCCGAATAAGGGTGGACAATTAACTAAACAAACAATACTGCTGACGATTCGCAATTAAAAGTGTATTTGATTTTTTCATAATTCGGAAGTGTTTGTACAGAAAACCTTTTCCACTTGCGCTTGAACGCCGTCTCAGAATATAGGCAAACCCTTGCCTCAACGTGTAGCGCCTAAAAAAGTTAACTGCTATCTATATGTACTACTTAATGGTTGACCAATTGTACATTATACTCTCCTGTTTTAATCTTCCTTACAACCAACTCGACACACAACCGCCTTGTAAGTTCCAGCGTTAACGTGTACCACCTGTCTTGTTTCATCCGTCCGCGTCTTCTTGTAGCCCATCGGAAACAGTCCGCTGTGTCCGACTCCAATTGCCTTCTGCTATCCGTGTTTACTTCGCGCATCGAACCGGACTAGTATTAACTCTCCAACAAATTGAGGACCCCGATTCGCACGCGCGAATTTAAACCTTTTTCGTGGTTTGTAATTTTTGGTGTTTTCGTTTCTTTTCTCGTTTATATAGGTGTATTCCTTGGTCGCTAGAGTAATTTTTGCATGTTCATCGTGCTTCTTTCTTCTTTTATCTTTTTGATTCAAATTTCCAAAGTACCATATGAGTCGTTCACAGCGTAATCATGCTTAATTTGCTGTGCCAACTTTCATGAAAACACAACTCAGAGGTTCGGTTTTACGATATTCGAGATCGAAACTGGAAAAATAAGGGCATTACGACGGGACAGTCCCGAGGTACAATCAGCTCATCTCACGCCTTCCTTCGTCAGTTTGTGGCGCTGGTGGAAAGCATTCTACTCTGCCCATCGAATGAGGCAAAGTATGAAAACGATAAAGCAAGCGATTCTAAAAGAGTTGCAAACCCAGCGCACTAGCCCGATTTGAACAGCTCAGTGGTCTCAAGCCGGGAGATCGCAAGTCGTCGGCGTTGCTCCACGCAATCCAGCGCATTGCTTTTTCCCTTATTCTTGAGCAAAGAAGGGATAATCAACTGTGGTTTTGCACGTCTCCCAGAGTCATTGCCGGTAATGCTGGCCGTGTTTTCTGGATAGGCCCCCTGAAAGAAACTAGCTACCAAGGCAGGACGCCTGCGTTCGAAGGTTTTTCCGAAGCAGACGACCAGTAGCTGCGGTGACGTATTCTCACCAATGAAAGCCGAATCTTATATTTGTTCCCAGTCGTCAGGCCGATCTGACCCTAAAGAAGAGGAAATTGTGCTACTTCGCAGCAGGATAGCAGCAATGAAGGCTTCGTAACAGCGTGTGCCACGGTCATATGCTGACCACGTTTGGGCTACCGTTCATTGCGGGCCGTTTGTGCCTGCACCAAATACGTCTCGTTCGACACGGAAATGCAACGTTTTCCCTGCACTTTCTCAGTCAGATCATAATAAACCCTTCGGAGAAGTATGTTGGTATCACCGCCAATATGGCGGTCGGGCTCCGTGCATTAGGCACGACTTAGCCGCTTCAGGAAAGCGCATAGGTCACATACTAACACGACCAACGTATCCATCAATAACCAAGTAACTCGTCTATTTTACGTTAAGGGACCGACGTTTCTTCCAACACTTTCTTCATCGACACGGAAGCGGAAGTCAGCGCCATCCCGGAGAAGGCGAACGACAACTGTTCAGAGTCTACGTACAATTTGCCGGCGGCCAACGTTTTCTCCGATAGCTTCATTCATTCAGCGCATGATGTACCTGGACATCAATCTTCAAACGAGCTTTTCACTAGGTCTTCATGGTTGCGTCTGTACCCTTCGCAATTATCGGTATCGACTTCCTCCGACATTTTGGGTTACTTGTTGATGCTGGTCGCCACAGACTTTTAGATGACCGTACTGAACTAGGGGTCGAAGGCGCTCTTACGGACGCCCCGACAATCAGTCCCCGTTTTCTCGAATCGCCGATGTACTATCAGATTATGCGATCGTACTGTCTGAATACCCGCCACTGGTACGACCAGCTGCAGAGCTTCCGCCAGTCACGACAAAGGTCGCTCACCACATAGTTTACGCGCCGTCAAAACAGTTAGCGCACGACCAAGACGGCTTTGCTCCTGACAAAACTACGTGCAGCACGATCTGAATTCGACCACATGGTTTTAGCTCGGTATCGTCAGACCGTCCCAACAGCCCATGGGCGTCGCCTCTGCACATGGTCGCGAAGATGGTCATGGGGGACTGGCGTGTTTGCGGCGACTACCAATCCTTGAATACTGTTACCACGCCGGATCGCTATCCGATCACACACATAGTGGATCTCACCCCCAGTATGGTGGGTAAAAATATCTTCAGCAAAAATGGACTTGGTACGCGCATACAACCAAATTCCGGTAGCCGAAGCGGACATCGCTAAAAACTGCCGTGACAACTCCATTTGGTTTGTTCAAGTTTCTGCGCATGCCATTTGGTCTAAAGAATGTCGCGCAAACTGTTCAGCGCATCATCGACCAAGTTTGCCGCGGCTTAGACTTCGCTTCCGCTTATCTCAACGACATTTTAATCGCGAGCTCTTCACGAGAAGAGCACATGCGTCACTTACGAACACTTATTGATCATTTATCTCAACACGGGATAACGAAACAACGAGGAAAAAGTGTTCAATCGGTGTCGACGCAGTAAAACTTCCTCGGCCCATGGTATCTGCTCTGTAGGCGTCGTGCCCCTGCAAAAGAAAAATTAAGGTTATCATCGATTACCCTGAGTCTCATTCTTTCAAACAGCTGAGGAGTTTTTAATGGACTTGGCAACTTTTACCGACGGTTCTTACCAAACCGTGCATCGCTGATGCAACCTCTCACATACCTCCTCCGATGAAGAAACTCGGAGTTCCTGCCTCAACACGCGCTGCTTTTGTGTCTCTGGAAGAGGCTATCGCCAACATAGCTTCTATAGAGCATCACGATCCGGCCGCCCACTGTCCCTCAATACTGACGCTTCGGACGTGGCAGTCGGCGCTGTTTTGCAGTAACGCGTAACCGACGCGTGGCAGCCCTTAGTGTTTTTCTCCAAACGCCTACAATCTACCGAAGCTCGCCACAGCATGTTCGATAGAGAACTACTAGCCATATATCTAGCGATAAGTTACTTTCGACACGTGTTAGGTCGCTCCTTTGCCGTCTTCACTGACCACAAACCCCTGACTCACGTGCTCGGCTCGACTACCGACCGATACTCTCCAAGAGAGTCGTGCCAACTTGACTAACTCGCTCAGTTTACGAACAACATACGTCTCAAGTGTGTACAACCCCACTGCCAAAAAACTTTCCCGAATCCAAGTTATCTCCGATGACGACGGCATTGCTATCGACTTGGTAGTCATGGCCACAGCACAACTCAACGATCTTGAGCTCGATCTACTACGCAGGCCTCCCTCACTAGACATACGACCGGTTCCGCTGACATCATCAGACGGAACTATACTTTACGATTTATCTCTGGGCACGCCGCACCCAGTCGTCCCACGCGAGTTTCGACAGACCGTGTTTGACACGTTGCACGGCTTGTCTCATCCAGGCGTTCGTGCATCGGTTAAACTCGTAACCGCACGATTCGTTTGGCGCAATGTCAACCGGGACGTCCGCACTTGGGCAGCTGCCTGTCTTCCGTGTCAACGCGTGAAGTTGCACAAGCACACGAGAAGCCCAGTAGGCATGTTTCCGACGCCAGATGCACATTTTCATCACGTGCACGTCGACCTCGTAGGTCATCTGCCGCCATCGAAAGGTTTTGTGTATCTACAGACCTGTATCGATCAATTTACTAGATGGCCTGAGGCCGTCCCAATCCCAAATTGCTCTTCGGAAACGGTAGCGAAAGCTTTTCTGATGCGCTG
>OX104059.1:13844436-13907364 GCA_944474145.2 Dicrocoelium dendriticum
CGAAATACGATAAAAGTACTAAAATTACGCAAGAAACAAATGAAATATACGTATATAATCGAGAAAAAGGAACGAACTCACCAAAAATACAAACGAGAAAAAAAGATGAATTCGCGCGTGCGAATCGGGGTCACCAATTTGTAGGACTAGTTAATACTAGTCCGAGACGATGCGCGTAATTAAGCGCGGATATCAGAAGGCAATGGGAGTCGGACACAGCGGACTGTATTCGATGGGCTAGAACAAGAAACGGACGGATGAAGCGAGGCAAGAGCGTACACGTGAGCGCGGGGACTTACAAGGCAGTTGTGTGTCGAGCCTGTTGTAAGATTAAAACAAGAAGGAGTAATGTACAATCGGTCAACAAGTAAATTGTACACGAAAGATAAGAGTTATCTTTTTGGGCGCTACAAGCAATGAGTAACACCACGTAGGAGCGCAACAGCCGGCAACGCGCGGGCAAGATGGCGGACCTGGTTCAAAATTGCCGTCCAGTATATATAGGCTTTGGATGGGTGCAAAGTAAAACAAAATGTGTACCAGTCTGGATGTGATGTTTGATGGAGTGAAATGTCATGGTCACTACACTTGAACTTACGACAACCATTAAAACTCTTATAACCCCTTATGTGATAGCTATACTCAGGAATATCTCCTATTATGCATATTTCCGTCACAACTATGATTTGTACATCAGCTAGTGAGAAAAGTAAGCGTAAGAAGTAAGTCTTATTTTTAATGCACTCACAGTGCACGCACAACATTCTAAACCGTTTGGCGGTTTAAACATATAGGTACGGAATGCGCTTTGCCCCGTAAAAGTGTAAAGTACTTCTTCATGATTGCGACACGCCGGTCCCCGTGCTCACTATTAAAGGGATAGAGCTTAAACAAGTGGATAGCTTTACTTATCTAGGCAGCTGTGTGTCTGCTACTGGTACAGTTAGAAAAGAAGTTTCTCTTCGCATCGCCAAAGCTCGGTCGGCATTTGTCAACTTGCAATATTTGTGACGTCGCTGGGATATCTTTCTCTTGGTAAGCGGCCGTGTTTACAATGCCACTATCCCTTGCGGTGTTTCTGCTTGGAAGTGAGTCATGGCGAGTTCGCGCAGACGACTTATGCCAGCACTCGGCCTTCTCCAACGGGTGCATGAGGAGGATTGCTCGTGTATGGTGGCAACAACACATCTGCGACAGTGAAGTCAGACGTCGTGAATCTGAGTATTCCCTTCAACCAGCTGGTCCTGCTGCGTCCGTTTAGAGGGTTCGGCCACGTTCTACGCACGTCAGCTGAACGTTTGCCCCACTGCACCATTTTCGCTTGTGTATAACCTGGCTGTAAGGGACCACGTGGCGGTGAGCCGTCCATCTGGCGACCGCATATGAAATCGTTGACTTCATGTCTTGCCACCGTAGGATTCATACATCTGCCTGGTTGGGGATCAAAGAACGAGGAGTGCCGATGGTTAAGGACAATTCAGGAGATTGCGAGCAATCGTAACCAGTGGAGAATTTATGCACAAACTTGCATAGATCTAGATACGTAATACTTAAGGACTGAACAGTAAAACAAATAGCGTGTGCAAAGTAACAGAAATGCCCCGCTTTTTTTCTTTTACTGCGGCACAATAGCTGAAGTGTGCTGCTCACCTTTACCTAATGTGCCATTATAATGATGAGTTGATTAAACCTATCTTCTTCCAGTGATTCCCATGTTTTTGTTTGGCTCCATGTCTATTCAATAAACTGCTGCTGATACTACTACTCATATTTTTTGAGTAGTAAAACGCGCATCTGTTAGCACAGCACCAAACGCTCTCTAGGGATATGTTTATCATCAGCAACTACGATAGAGAGGGGTAGCCAACCTGATTGCCGATGACAACGCTCTGACAGGTGTAATGCAATTGAAAGTCACTGTCTGCCTTCGCTGACATGAAACGTAGGGCAAAATTCTGCTCAAAGTTGCAGATGCATGACGCTCCAAAGCAAGCTGCACGGTCCGGCTAGACTGAATTCAGGGCTACTAAAAGGTCAAATCTAGTTAACATCCACCCCAATGGAAATTATGATATCTTTTAAACTATGCGTTCCAATTTCGAGCCCATAGTTTCATCGGTTTTGGCGCTTCTGCAGTGCCATGGATTGACTTAAAACCGTTTTTCATAGCTAGGTAACAAGGCAACAGTGAAAAAGTGATGTGTCACCGACGACTGTAATTTATATATATATATATATATATATATATATATATATATATAATCTTTGATGCGGCGTGAAAGCCCGCAATGGACTTGTAGCACTAGTAAACACCAGTCTGTGACGGTGCGCCGAAGTAAGCGCATATCAGAAGCCAATTGGAGTCGCACACAGCAGACTGTATTCGATGGGCTACAAGAAGACGCGGACTGATGAAACAAGACAGGTGGTACACGTTAGCGCTGGAACTTACAAGGCGGTCGCGTATCGGGCCGTTTTCCAAGAAGATTAAAACAGGAAAGAATAATGTACAATTGGTCAACGATTAAGTAGTACACATAAGATAGCAGTTATCTTTTTGGGCGCCACAGAGCGCCCCCTATAATGCTGAACATAGGAAGCCTTCGATATTGAATTGACTGGTGAATCGAAGTTCGTAGGGCAAAATTGTGCCGAGTAAGAATGAGAGGGCGTTCGTGTCCAATGGGGGTTCGCCGGAAGTCGGAGTCCGCTGTCATTTGTGCGTTCCTATTTATTGCTTGCAGGGCAGGATGCGTTTCGGCGAGCCGTTGGAGCGGGCTTGTCGGACTACAAAAACTGGCTAGTCCAGTAAAAGGCCGACAGCACCTCAACCTCCGCTGCTGCCAAACAGTGCGCTTGGGCATGGCCCTCTCTCCAACCGCCACACTCCACCCCGTGCTAAAACGATCCTCGTCCCACGGAGAAACGACCATAGTCCCACGAAGAAAAGACTGTCGTTTCACGAAAAAATGACCCACGTCCCGCGGAGAAACCAATATTGTTCGCGTCAGGATCCTCGAAAACATTACTCGTGTGGGCCAGTCGATCGAATGGAAGGATTGGAGCGTGTGGAGACGAGAAAATAGAAGACATGCGCAGAAAACTCCAGAAAGAACGAATGTATGATCTGCGTATTTAAATTTTCGGTTTTTTGAATATTTCTATACAGGTTTTCAAAAGTTTTTTGATGTTTTTTTAGTTTTCAAAACGTAATTCGACCAAAAATGGGGCAAATATACACAATATCTACATACCTAAACGTACTTACACTGTACACAGTCGGAAAAGCGAACGGGCTTACATACCTCCTGACCACGGCGATTGGTCGTTGGAGACGGCTGGCTAGATTCGGGAGATGTCGGGACGGCTGATGCTTGTAGACCGAGATCGTGGTCTGACTGAACTTCACTAGGATTCTGAAAGCTGGTGCAGTGCGTTGTGACGTCGCACGAAGCACCACTAGATGAAGTAGGCGAGGTGCTTTTTCCCATAAAGGCGGGTTTTAGACGGTCGATGGTGACGACTTCACGTCGGCCACCGCGGTCAATAGTGTACGCCTTACTCGCACGGTGTAACATTTTGAAAGGTCCTATGTCCGGCGACTGAAGAGGCTGTCGAGCACCGTGTGCACGAAGAAGGAAGTGTGAGCACGTAGACAGATTCTCTGGCACCTACACTGGTGTCTTCTGCGATCTAGGAGCGGGTGGACGTAGCTCACGCGTCTGGTGAGTCAAGTGATCGATGTAACTTCCGTAGTCAAACGTGGAAGTAGACGGGGCTGGTGCTACCATCTGTCCGGGCAACCGCAGCGTGCAACCGTAAACTAGCTGCGCTGTTGTTGCGTCGAAATCGGTTTTAACCGTGTTTCTTAAGCCAAGGAGAACGAGGGGAAGTGTTGCAGACCTGGAAGGATCTGCTTGCGCCCGTAGCGCTGCCATCAACTGGCGGTGAAAACGCTCTACCATTCCGTTAGCTGCCGGATGATATGCCGTCGTCTGGAGGTGGCGGCAACCTAAATCCTTAAGTAAAGAAGCAAGGGTGGAGGAAAAGTGTGACCAGCGATCAGTGGTCACGATGGCGGGACTGCCGTATTGAGCTACCCAGCGCATCAGAAAAGCTTTCTCTACCGTTTTCGAAGAGCAATTTGGGATTGGGACGGCCTCAGGCCATCTAGTAAATTGATCGATACAGGTCTGTAGATACACAAAACCTTTCGATGGCGGCAGATGACCTACGAGGTCGACGTGCACGTGATGAAAATGTGCATCCGGCGTCGGAAACATGCCTACTGGGCTTCTCGTGTGCTTGTGCAACTTCACGCGTTGACACGGAAGACAGGCAGCTGCCCAAGTGCGGACGTCCCGGTTGACATTGCGCCAAACGAATCGTGCGGTTACGAGTTTAACCGATGCACGAACGCCTGGATGAGACAAGCCGTGCAACGTGTCAAACATGGTCTGTCGAAACTCGCGTGGGACGACTGGGTGCGGCGTGCCCAGAGATAAATCGTAAAGTATAGTTCCGTCTGATGATGTCAGCGGAACCGGTCGTATGTCTAGTGAGGGAGGCCTGCGTAGTAGATCGAGCTCAAGATCGTTGAGTTGTGCTGTGGCCATGACTACCAAGTCGATAGCAATGCCGTCGTCATCGGAGATAACTTGGATTCGGGAAAGTTTTTTGGCAGTGGGGTTGTACACACTTGAGACGTATGTTGGTCGTAAACTGAGCGAGTTAGTCAAGTTGGCCCGACTCTCTTGGAGAGTATCGGTCGGTAGTCGAGCCGAGCACGTGAGTCAGGGGTTTGTGGTCAGTGAAGACGGCAAAGGAGCGACCTCCTAACACGTGTCGAAAGTAACTTATCGCTAGATATATGGCTAGTAGTTCTCTACCGAACATGCTGTGGCGAGCTTCGGTAGATTGTAGGCGTTTGGAGAAAAACACTAAGGACTGCCACGCGTCGGCTACGCGTTGCTGCAAAACAGCGCCGACTGCCACGTCCGAAGCGTCAGTATTGAGGGACAGTGGGCGGCCGGATCGTGATGCTCTATAGAAGCTATGTTGGCGATAGCCTCTTCCGGAGACATAAAAGCAGCGCGTGTTGAGGCAGGAACTCCGAGTTTCTTCATCGGAGGAGGTATGTGAGAGGTTGCATCAGCGATGCACGGTTTGGTAAGAACCGTCGGTAAAAGTTGCCAAGTCCATTAAAACTCCTCAGCTGTTTGAAAGAATGAGACTCAGGGTAATCGATGATAGCCTTAATTTTCTTTTGCAGGGGCACGACGCCTACAGAGCAGATACCATGGCCGAGGAAGTTTACTGCGTCGACACCGATTGAACACTTTTCTTCGTTGTTCGTTATCCCGTGTTGAGATAAATGATCAATAAGTGTTCGTAAGTGACGCATGTGCTCTTCTCGTGAAGAGCTCGCGATTAAAATGTCGTTGAGATAAGCGGAAGCGAAGTCTAAGCCGCGACAAACTTGGTCGATGATGCGCTGAACAGTTTGCGCGACATTCTTTAGACCAAATGGCATGCGCAGAAACTGGAACAAACCAAATGGAGTTGTCACGGCAGTTTTAGCGATGTCCGCTTCGGCTACCGGAATTTGGTTGTATGCGCGTACCAAGTCGATTTTGCTGAAGATATTTTTACCCACCATACTGGGGGTGACATCCACTATGTGTGTGATCGGATAGCGATCCGGCGTGGTAACAGTATTCAAGGTTTGGTAGTCGCCGCAAACACGCCAGTCCCCCATGACCATCTTCGCGACCATGTGCAGAGGCGACGCCCATGGGCTGTTGGACGGTCTGACGATACCGAGCTAAACCATGTGGTCGAATTCAGATCGTGCTGCACGTAGTTTGTCAGGAGCAAGCCGTCTTGGTCGTGCGCTAACTGTTTGACGGCGCGTAACTATGTGGTGAGCGACCTTTGTCGTGACTGGCGGAAGCTCTGCAGCTGGTCGTACCAGTCGCGGGTATTCAGACAGTACGATCGCATAATCTGATAGTACATCGGCGATTCGAGAAACGGGACTGATTGTCGGGGCGTCCGTAAGAGCGCCTTCGACCCCTAGTTCAGTACGGTCATATAAAAGTCTGTGGCGACCAGAATCAACAAGTAACCCAAAATGTCGGAGGAAGTCGATACCGATAATTGCGAAGGGTACAGACGCAACCATGAAGACCTAGTGAAAAGCTCGTTTGGAGATTGATGTCCAGGTACATCATGCGCTGAATGAATGAAGCTATATGAGAAACAATGGCCGCCGGCAAATTGTACATAGACTCTGAACAGTTGTCGTTCGCCTTCTCTGGGATGACGCTGACTTCCGCTTCCGTGTCGATGAAGAAAGTGTTGGAAGAACGTCGGTCCTTAACGTAAAATAGACGAGTTACTTGGTTATTGATGGATACGTTGGTCGTGTTAGTATGTGACCTATGCGCTTTTCTGAAGCGGCTAAGTCGTGCTTAATGCACGGAGCCCGACCGCCATATTGGCGGTGATACCAACATACTTCTCCGAAGGGTTTAGTGTGATCTGACTGAGAATGTGCAGGGAAAACGTTGCCTTTCCGTGTCGAACGAGACGTACTTGGTGCAGGCACAGACGGCCCGCAATGAACGGTAGCCTAAACGTGGTCAGCATATGACAGTGGCACACGCTGTTACGAAGCCTTCATTGCTGCTATCCTGCTGCGAAGTAGCACAATTTCCTCTTCTTTAGGGTCAGATCGGCCTGACGACTGGGAACAAATATAAGATTCGGCTTTCATTGGTGAGAATACGTCACCGCAGCTACTGGTCGTCTGCTTCGGAAAACCTTCGAACGCAGCGTCTGCCTTGGTAGCTAGTTCTTTCAGGGGCCTATCCAGAAACACGGCCAGCATTACCGGCAATGACTCTGGGAGACGTGCAAACCACAGTTGATTATCCCTTCTTTGCTCAAGAATAATGGAAAAGCGATGCGCTGGATTGCGTGGAGCAACGCCGACGGCTTGCGATCTCCCGGCTTGAGACCACTGAGCTGTTCAAATCGGGCTAGTGCGCTGGGTTGCAACTCTTTTAGAATCGCTTGCTTTATCGTTTCATACTTTGCCTCATTCGATGAGCAGAGTAGAATGTTTTCCACCAGCGCCACAACTGACGAAGGAAGGCGTGAGATGAGCTGATTGTACCTCGGACTGTCCGTCGTAATGCCCTTATTTTCCAGTTCGATCTCGAATATCGTAAACCGAACCTCTGAGTTGTGTTTCATGAAAGTTGGCACAGCAAATTAAGCATGATTACGCTGTGAAACGACTCACACGGTACTTTGGAAATTTGAATCAAAAAGATAAAAAAGAAAGAAGCACGATGAATATGCAAAAATTACTCTAGAGGCCAAGGAATACACCTATATAAACGAGAAAAGAAACGAAAACACCAAAAATTACAAACGACGAAAAAGGTTTAAATTCGCGCGTGCGAATCGGGGTCATCAATTTGTTGGAGAGTTAATACTAGTCCGATTCGATGCGCGAAGTAAACACGGATAGCAGAAGGCAGTTGGAGTCGGACACAGCGGACTGTTTCCGATGGGCTACAAGAAGACGCGGACGGATGAAACAAGACAGGTGGTACACGTTAACGCTGGAACTTACAAGGCGGTTGCGTGTCGAGTTGATTGTAAGGAAGATTAAAACAGGAGAGCATAATGTACAATTGGTCAACCATTAAGTAGTACATATAGATAGCAGTTAACTTTTTGGGCGCTACACGTTGAGGCAAGGGTTGCCTATATTCTGAGACGGCGTTCAAGAGCAAGTGGAAAAGTTTCTGTACAACACTTCCGAATTATGAAAAATCAAATACACTTTTAATTGCGAATCGTCAGCAGTATTGTTTGTTTAGTTAATCGTTCATCCTTATTCGGCTCAGAAATTGTATTGGCGTCATTATTTCCTGGTGTAGGATGACTTTTGCATTGTATGTACACCGTTTGAACAAAGCGCAGGTTTTCAAAATAATCGTCGGTAAGTGTTTTAAAATACTTCACAGAATCGGCCTCTATTATTCCTTTTGGTTGTTTCTTCCATAAGTTTACGATTCTTCCTTCTATACAAAGCTGATGTAATACTTTTTCATGCAGGGGACCCTGAGTTTGTAATAGTGTCCGAGGGTGTTACAGGGTTCCCTCAGGTAAAATATTGGCCGCAGTATGGGGAAATGATTCGTAATACCTGATGGGTCATACTATTGTTAATTCTTACTCTGCGGTAGGATGGTGTGTAAAGTCCGAAGCTTTCACAAGGTTTTCTATACAGAAGCTTTCGTAGACTTGGGATCATTCTAGTTGCGATATGCTGTCTTTTCTCCAGCTTTTTAGTTTCCCACTGCGTTTTCGGATAGTAAGCTGGGGCACCGTATTCAAGGATTGGTCTAATGAGCGAGGTGAATAGACGAGGGATAGTTTCTTCGGACCATGTGGAGAAACTGCTCCTTAATGCCCAGAGCATAGGAAGTCGCGCACGGTACAATTTCTCTGTAGTTTCTAGTTTTATCATCTCATGTCGCGAGAGAACTCCTAAGTCCCTGATAGGTGTGTTAGGTTGGATCAACTAGCCGTCCAAGGTGTATGCTCGAGTGGCTGGGCGTCTAGTGATCCTGATGAACTCTGACTTGCTTGCGTTAAGAGGGTGTTGTATTTCAGTGGACCACGTTGACAGTCGCTCTAAGTCATGCTGGAGGTGAGCGCAGTCGTCCTGGTTGTCAATGATCATCCTGCTTTGCAAATCATCTGCATACAGGACACATGGTGACTGGAGCTGCTGCGGAAGATGGTTGACGTGAATAAGAAATAATACTGGCCCGAGTACAGTTCCTTGAGGCACGCCACTGGTCGATGGGAACCAGTCTGTCAGGTAGTCATTGACCTGTACTCTAAACTGTCGTCCCACAGTAAACTCGTGTAACCACTGAAGTAACGTGCCACTGATTCTGTATATCATTAGTTTACGAAGGACTGCCTCGCGGTTCACTCTGTCAAACACCTTACTAAAGTCGATGTACATTACGTCACCACCCTTCTGGTCATCGAGAGCTCCTACCCACTGATGGTTCGCGTATGTCAGTTTGGTAATGTAGGGTCGCCCTTTCATAAAGCCGTGTTACGCTGGCGTCAATACGTTCATCGATTCGAAGAACGACAGCAGACACATTTTCACCAGCTTCTAGAGAACTTTAGATAATTTTGAAGTCAAACAGATCGGCCTATAGTTCTCTATTTTACTCGGATCACCACCCCTGGGAAGCAGTCTCACTATCGAACGCTTCCAGTCATTGCGGGCAGATCCTTCAGTGATTTATTGCATAGGTTTGTCACGGCTGATGAGATGGTAATCGATAGGGACTTGAGTATTGGTGGGTGAAGTCCGTCTGATCAGGGGGCTTTGCACCATTGAGATTGAGGAGTAGCTGCATCACCTTGTAGGCTGTCGTGCAAGATTAGTGCAACCTGCGCCGGTACTGGAACAGCCGCCGGTTTACTCGAAAATACGGTGAGAAAGTGTATAGCCGAGGCGTCCGCGCGCTCCCCGCTTGAAATGAGCGTCTGTCTGTCCAAACTCTCTAAGACCGGTAGGTCACCCCCAGGTTTCAGTGGACTTTTCATGTAGGCAAATATTCTTTTTGGTGCAGTTGTGGCCGAGGATGTTAGCTCCTCTTCGAACTGCCGGCGTTTCTTGATCTTTCTGTATCACATAAATTTGGCTGTTTCTTGTACACCGTGTGATCTTCATCACAACCCGAGCTGATGTATCTATCCCAAAGTTTGCGACGCCGTCGCGCTAACTGTCTAAATTCCATATCAAACCAATGCGGTTTGACAGGTCCGATTTTTGAATACTTGAGGGGACGAACCGAGTTCACAGCGAGTTAAGCTTCCCCCTCATTAATGACCAACAGGCATTAAGCGACGCATCTTGTGGTAGTGTCCAATCAGTCTGACTTGCCGCTTGGACGATCCCGTTGAAGTCCGTCTTCCAATACTTGAATGTCGGTTTCTCATGGTTGTAATACGGTAATGACAGTTCTGTGCTTGCCACAATGGGGCAATGGTCAATGTTCGCCATTCGAGGACTCTGATCTCAGTCAGCTTCTGCCCGCAGCCTGTAAACATTATATCCACACAAGATGCCGAGTGCGGAGTTCCACGCGTCGGATGGATGACTTGTTGCGTTGCCCCGAGTTCAATAGTCATTTTAGCGAATTGAGCCTCAACGTTGCCATGACCGGGAAGAATCCGAACGTCTGGCCAGAATAGCCTAGATAAATTTAGATCCCCAACAGTAAGAAAAGTAGGCTGCTCATGTGATTCTGTACACGTGATAGCCAATCGCAACAACGATTTAATGGGCTACGCTAGATAACACCCGTGCGTTTAAGACAGTCTGTGCACCACACTTGGTCGCATACCTTGTCCTCGTTCCGATAGGTGCTAGTAAGCTTGCCAGATGGTGATGGTTTTATGTACAACAGTACACCACTGAAAGCCTTTGCTTTTCGGTCGCATGGGAAACAGGTGTATCCTGACAACGCGACTGCTTGGGGTATGATGTGGAAGTTCAGCCAAGTCTCTGTAACTTCTACAATCTCCGGACGCTCCGAGGCAGTGAAGCGGCACAGTTTGTCACGTTTCTTCATTAGGCTGCACACGTTGGCGAATGCCACACGGAGGTTCTGAAAAGTAATACGGGACTTGCCTGAAGGTTGAGCAACCGGTTGTTCCGCGTTCGTACACCCTTCTTGTCCACCCGAAAAATTTACAATTGGTAAGCCAGTCGCACCTTCTTCAGTACGGCGTTTGAGCCCAATGTCCGGGGTCTTCAAACGATCCCTGTTATCGGGTTCCAAGTCTCGGCGGGTGTGAACTTTTGTGCCTTTCAGCCTTAACAGACGAGACAGTATGAGCTGCGGCATATTGTGATTAGCAAAGGTGATTCTCAGAGATCGACATGACTGGTTAGTTTTCTGGCCAAGTCGGATTAGGTGTTTACTCGTCACACTGTCTTCGTCCACATCCAAGAGTCTATCGATGAGGCCCTGGAGGAACTCAACATCGCGATCATAACGTATCTGAGGGTTTTCATCTTTAGACTCTGGTATGTGGAAGACCACGAGATTATGACGACTTAGTGAAATCGGTGATGAACCTGTGGGAGCAGAACTAGAAGCGCTTATCTGATTGGGTATTTTTCCACCAGCAAGGGACGTTTGAAATCGATTACGTGGCCCCTTGAGCTTTTGAGTGGACCTTGGATCCTCGATGTTCAGAAATTTACAGACAGACTGTGAGTAATCCCCGGGCCGATTAATGAAGCGGCATTTCGTAGGTTCCGAGTCTGAGTCTTCCATCGGTGGGGAACATTGCACCTGAGGCTCAACCGGGTCGAAGACTCTAGTGGTGGTGCAGATCGTGGAGTGACAAGAGAAGGCGTTCTGACAGAGGTACTTTCACGAGGCCTTTTAACTACACGTGATGGGTGGTTTGTTTCTGTCTAGAATAAAGGTTTTCTCGTAGTAGTTGTCGGTCGCTGTGTATTCTGATGTCTTGCACCGCGACAGTTAGCACAAATAACTTTAAAAAATTGATGTCGAGAGATTTTCGAAACACGTCAACGGATAAGCCAATGCACGAAATATGGAACAAAACATCGTAGCCGAAGCACCGAAGTGCATGAGCCTTACTTCCCACAACTTTCGAACAGATGGTCTACCCACTGCTACTACTGTTGTGAGATGGTCTCATATCCTGGACGCCTCGTGGCGACCGCTGGTGGGTTACGCCCTTCTCCCTGCTAAGATCCAGGACACCAATCCGCATGAGTCAGTGAACTATGTGCTAGATCCGCTGCCTTTCGGGTGTACATGTAATCGAAGGCTTGGCTGAGGACCAGAGTCGTTCCTCTGTCAGGCGTGGGCGCCGTGCCAGTATCTTACTCCATCATCTTCGCAGGTTGGGAAGTGGTCGATGGTCATCTTCCCGTAAAACTATATTTGATGCGAAACTAAGGGGAAGAAGCAATGAATCAATAAAGGTAATTATGAATTGGTAACCATGATGGACCGGTCAGTGTACGAATTATCACTGTTTATTTTGCAAGAAAGTGGTTGGTGCACCCATAAGCGTGAATATTCCGCCATATCCCATTCAGCCGCAAGAGAATGCTAGTACGTACATTAACGGACCGCGAATATATGATCTGCAACGGGGACACTATTGAGGACGAAACGCAGCTGAGGAAACAAGTACCTCTCATGGATGGGTATCAGGAAAGGTTCATTGGCAATAACCTGAAGCATAATAGTACCAAACTAAAGAAACAAACGTTCAAAAAGTAACAACTATTTTTCTACCTTCCTTTTGGAGGCGACAATGCCGCAGAGATCAGTTAAGGCAGGCTGATACAAATCTGCAGAAAGACGTTTAATGCAGCTGATCTAAATGTGATTTATCCGAGCCAACCTTTATTTGTTCCGAGATTCAAAGACCAACTGCCTAACTGTCTCCAATAAATGAAAATTAATCATTTTAGCTGTCCCTTTCGGGTCTAGGTATATTGGAAGGATGTCCGGACATTTGGATAAGAGAATCAAACAACTTCTCCCGAAGTGGCTCGCCAATCAGGCAAACGGAACCAGTTTCATTTCAATAACAAATCACATGATGGACACCGGACACCAAGCTGCCAAACAAACGCTTTTGACATCGTATACCACAAGTACCACAACACAGAACCACCGAATATGTAATCGTCTGCTTGCTACCGCGAGGCGTTATACATAAGACTGATGAATCCAAAATTATGTATCCTAAAGCAGCTGGTTCTATCACTAAAATAGCCTTGGCCAAGCACAAACGAAGAGTGGGGATCGCATGGTAACATTCACACGATATCTGTGACGTCAGCAACTGACCAATGTCGGGAAAGCACTTTAAACTGTTTAATCTATTGATCTGTTGTATGGTAATCTAGCCATTTCTAACATAGCGTCTATTATTTTAACGATCGGGTGACGAATTAAACGAAAATAATTGTTTGTCGGAAGGTTCCCGCTCATTTTTCCTCTTTGGGACTTGCAAGAACTTGACTCGCATGCACCCGCAAGACAGCGTAACATAGTCAAGTCTTTGTGGCCACCAAAGTAGCCCTCCGGAATCAAAGGTTGGCGAACCACTATGTTTTAGGTCGAAGATTTAAAGTGACTTTTGGGATCCAAGCTATTGGACAGAATTCCAATATAGCATAGTATTCTTCAAACGTGTAACGGTAGCCAAGGTTTCCTTCGCAAGTGTTATGATCACATGCTCAATGAAATGAATGAATATTAGCTTCACAGTTTGTCAAGAAGAAACACGAACCACGCATCATTCATACTTAGAAAAACAGGTTAATTGCAAAGTCGAGTTTATCAATCTTTCTCAGTTGTTGTGGAGTTCTCCGAGCTAGGCAACTTGATTGCAAACGTTTCGCCACCATTCGAGGTGGTGACTCGAGAACGACCGCTGAACACAATGATTTACCAATGAGAATGAGGCATATTAATAGCCCCATATGCCCCATGCTGAGGCTGATGTTGCATTCTTGATGCTTCTTCACCGCAGTTGGGCTAAACCAACTTACACTTAAACTAGGTCTCTTTAAGCTGTATAAATTTCATTCCAGTTTCTTTGGTTTGTTTTGCCTATCTGAATAGTCTTCTATTAGCTGGCCAAGTTGTTTACGCTAATTGCGCTTATCTTCGGTAATTTTGCTGCGTTTGTAGCATTTTATGAGTAACTTGTGGATATTCTTTTTCCTTATCGCGGATTCATTGCTAACCAAATTACTTCATATGCTAATTTAGCGAAGAGTTATGCCACCATATCTGTATACATTATTGGATTCATTTCATTTCATTTTGTCGTTTCAAGTGATTGGCTGTTGCTTGATATCCCCGATGTGGCTGCGCTTGATGTGCATGTTGACAAGGTGCCTACCTGTCTATTACCCACTACCTCGTCCATACTAGCTCCAGGAGACAGTTGGTCGTTGCTGGAGGGGACGGGGTGCACGGTCCTTGTGGCCGTGCTAGGCTCGAAGAGTGGTTCCATGCACTCAGTGTGGAGCGGACTACGGTCCAGTCACCGCCTTGTCTGCGCTTAATTCCACAAAATACATTGTGCTTGCGTTTGCTTGTGAAGGAGTGTGGGCCGGCTCCGTTGATGAAACGTGGCTTCCATCCACATGCCTCCCAGTCTTATTCCTTCGGGTTTACACTGGATATGGGGTGTGGTTGGAGCTGTGGGTGGTGCAGCGCAAGCCATCCATGGTCCCTCTGTAGGCGCAGGCGTCCTGTGGCTGGCCACAGTGACAGGCAAATCCGAAACCGGATGCCGCCAACCATGTATGTATGTGTGCCCCATGCTGAGGCTGATGTTGCATTCTTGATGCTTCTTCACCGTAGTTGGGCTAAGCCAACTTACACTTAAACTAGGTCTTTTTAAGCTGGCTAAATTTAATTCCACTTTAGTTGGTTTGTTCTGCCTACCTGAATACTCTTCTATTAACTGGCCACGTTGCTTACATAAATTACGCTTATCTTCGGTAACTTTGTTGCGTTTTGTAGCATTTTTAACTAACTGGTGGACATTTTTTCCTTATCGCGGATTCGTTGCTAACCAACTTACTTCATATGCTTATTTAACTTAGAGTTATGCCACCGTATCTGTATGCATTATTGGATTTGTTTTATTTCATCTTGTCGTTCCAGGTGATTGGCTGTTGCTTGATATCCCCGGTGTGGCTGCGCTTGATGTGCATGTTGACAAGGTGCCTACCTGTCTATTACCCACTACCTCGTCCATACTAGCTCCAGGAGACAGTTGGTCGTTGCTGGAGGGGACGGGGTGCACGGTCCTTGTGGCCGTGCTAGGCTCGAAGAGTGGTTCCATGCACTCAGTGTGGAGCGGACTACGGTCCAGCCACCGCCTTGTGTGCGCTTGATTCCCTAAATAGAGCGTGCTTGTGTTTGTCTGTGAAGGAGTGTGGGCCGGCTCCGTTGATGAAACGTGGCTTCCATCCGCATGCCTCCCAGTCTTATTCCTTCGAGTTTACACTGGCTATGGGGTGTGTGGTTGGAGCTGTGGGTGGTGCAGCGCAAGCCATCCATGGTCCCTCTGTAGGCGCAGGCGTCCTGTGGCTGGCCACAGTGCCAGGCAAATCCGAAACCGGATGCCGCCAACCATGCCTATATAAGGAACGGAGTGGTTGCTGACAGTATCCATTATTGGGTTTGCTTTCTACCAGCTACGGCTACTTAACTGCTAGCAATCCTCCACTGAAGATGCCACCTCTAATGGTGGCGAAACGTTTGCAATCAAGTTGTCCAGCTCGGAGAACTCCACAACAACTGAGCAAGCCTCCCAAGCTGCCAATATTCCAAATTATTGTGAATCTTTTCCTACATACACTTCCTGGAATACATTCCGTTGGATCACTTACGGGGTTACAAGAAGCTATATGCAGCCATCGTTTGCTGTCAGTGCTTTATGCTCGATATTTGATGAAAATGTGGGCTCGAAATTGCAGTGCATAATTGCCAAACGCCATAATTTCCATTGGGATTACTGCTAACTCGAATCAACATTTAGTAGCCCTAAATTCAGTCCATTCGGAGCTCGCATGTTGCTTTGTAGCTTGAGCTTAATTTCTCCGTATGGTTCATGCCAGCGAAAAAAGACAATGAGTTTCATATATATTACACCTGTCAGAGCGCAGTCAGTAGCACAAAGCTTGACTACCCCTCTGCATCGTTTTTTTATTGACTAAAACAATCTCCCTAAAGCGTGTTCGGTGCTGTGCTACCAGACGCACTCTTTACTGCTCAGAAAGACACTGCACTTACTGACTTCTCAGTGCTCAATTGGCCGCAGCTAGTAGGATAAGAAGAAACTAAGTCTGCTGTATTGGCATTGACCACTTTCCTGCAATATCATGGATATTACGTTGGCCGACCAAACTTCTTAATTTGAAAAGAAGTTGGAATGTTCAGTCATTTACAAGATGAACGGTCAGCTGGGAGCGAACAAAGTTTGCAATTTGAGCCAACAGCTCTCGTCGGATATATGCAGCTCAAAAATTGGCATTTATAATGGCATCCAATCTAATCACAATGTGAACTTTTTTCCTGGACCTCTGGTTCTAGTAGCTTATCCTGCTTTGACGTTTGTCACATCATGTTCACGCAATGGGGCGACCTAAAACCTTGCTGGTTTTAGGATTTGCTTTTATAACCCCGGACGCCAAGCTAAGCATACTTTGCAAATTTTTGCTGGAAGCAACTTTAAAGTAGCGGGCAGCAGTTTGTTTCAGGACTACTTTTCATGAGGCGTATCGCGGTACAGGTCTAATTGTGCCGGAAATGTTCATATAATTTCTTAGATCGATCATTTTTACTCCTTGTTTACTTAGGATGTTTGCTAAATTTACAAACAAGTTTGCACTTGCTCTTACATATGCGCTGATGGCATCACCTCACGGAAACAACCAAGACTTTGGAACTGATATTCGAGTTGAATACATCTCACCATAACCACATAGGTTGAATTATAAGTTTGGGTGCTCCACTACTTGTGCTTATTTCCAAAAAGGGAAAATGGCTTCCAAAGTCTGTGTTTGCAAACACAAAGTTGAACGCACTTTTATGGATGTGTAGGGGAGACATATTGTTCCGTCAGTTGTTCCACAGGTCCAGAACTACACGCTCAGGAAGTAAGCGCTCCTTAGGGAAGTATGTGTCATCGACGCCGCGCTTCCAAAACACACGACGTGCACGTAACCCGATGTATTCCTCAGTATTTCTGTTTATTTTTGGCAGCCTTTAGAACAACGGATGAAGCGATTCACAGGAGACGTGCAAGATCATTCGCCTTGCCAACTGTCGAGCAGGAACGATTCCAAGCCTAATGAAAGCCTACCCTCGGAAGAACCAGAGGTCACCACTAAACATAGCGGCCAACAATGGCTGTGGGTTGAACCGTCCATCTCTGAAGAATGTGCGTATCTGGAGAAGGCGCAGGTAACTGAATCTCTTCAAATCGTATTCGGTTCTCAGATCAGTTGGGAGCGCAAGATGCTTCGCAGTTTACACACTATGTGTCAGGAATTGGATATACGGTTGTGTGGAACGGTTGGAAGCGATATTTATTGTTATCACAAGTAACAGAGAAACAGTGAACAGAAAGAGTCAATTCTGCAGCACTGGAAAGAGCTCACATCAGTTTTCAATAGTATTCTATGTTATATTCAGACGCTTTCTTGGCAGAGCCACTCGTGATTAAGCCAGTTTTTGGTCCAAAAGATCTACTCGAAGTATTGATTTGTATTGAGCACCCCAACATAAAGCAGCCAGCAAAATTGTCCATTCCCTAGTGAGCTATTATGTACATTTTGATTGACTGCTATTAGCCAAGATTCGGATACTCTGCCATATTGGGGACTTTTTAATCTTCCAATGAAAGTGAAAGATATTTATGATCTGGTGCGCGTGCTTAATGCTGACATAACACTTTAGGGCGAGTATTATCACTCCCTAAGCATTGAGAGGCCTCAGTGTGGGATAGATGATGTACTGTCGGCATCGTTTAGGGAAAGCCGCGAATTGGAAGCGGAAGAAGGTAAGAGGGTTTCATTGTCTGTAACGTTGCCCATACCTGCCCTCTTTTGTTCTCCGATCGAGTTCGTCAACAATGGCTCGAAACTATCTTCAACGTGGCTGCCCTATGGGTTATCGTGCTCGGATATGGTCCCTCTACCTGAATACAAAAGTGACGGAAGAAGTAAGTTGTTTTGGGTCTTAACCAATGGTTACATTTAAAATCACCAACTCGGGATGTCAGCCACTAAATGCTTAGCTAGGAAAATCTTTTCTCTGTGGCAGCACTAGATATACATGCTACATAGTACCAAATGACCAGTAATGACGGACCACCGACGTCGCTCGAAAATTAGTGGCTTAAGTTTCTGCTTTTAAGAAGAAAATAAGTGTTCACTTGCGTATGATTCGACGCCTATCGTCCGATTACAATAGGTGAGGTGCAAAGACTAGAACGGTTCCAGTATGTAGCTACCCGGCTCATCCCCAGTTTACGGGGTATGTCTTACGAGGACCGACGTAGGAGACTAGGGCTGTATACCTTGTCATATCGTCGCCTTAGAGTTGATCTCATAATGACGTACTGGATATTGAACCTGGACCATTTCCCTATGTTGAGGCCGCTGCTGCACGTTCACACACCGAGTAGCACACACGGACACCGGTACAAACTAGTGGTACCGAATTTAAAGCGCATCGCTCACTATCTATGCTTCTGACGTCGAGTGGCGAAATATTGGAACAAGTTGCCGGAGACGCTAGTCGAGGCGAAATCGGTGTCGGAATCTAAGAGATTCCTTGGAGTCCACCTTGCGAATTATAGGTATAGGGAGCGTATCGCACCCGGATAAGATGTAGTGCAGCTGCAATATATGCTGCCACCCAGCAGGAATCAGCGACATGATTCGGCGCATGTGCCCGATCCACTTACGATGGAGCAACATTGATTTTTATCTTCTTCTCTATTCTTCGTATACAGTATTCCGAGTAGACGTCATTTTTACTAGTCTGTAGATGAAACGGTAGTTCACTACCATTTTGATGTGTATTCTCAGTCTGACTTGAAGGGATTTCAGTCGATTTTCTGGAAAACAATCGGACACCATCTACTACAAGCCAACATGTTCAGATATGAGCCATTGCGACAGCACTCGGCATGAGGAATAGTAACATCGAAAACATCAACTTGACTTGACGGAAATGATTGTTTCCGTCGCTGATCGCTTATCTTTTGTTTAGCCAAGTTCTTCCATGTTAGTGCGTTTGCTCCATATGGCTCCATAGATGGGCTGATATAAAAATTGCTTCAACGCAAATGGGAGAAGTTCACATGAAAGTAAGCACATCATCCTCACGCTACGCTTTATTTAGGAGCAGGAATCACTTCAACCCTTTTTTCGCATTACAAATTACTCAGATTAACAATGATATTTCGCGGGCAAGATAGCGGTTACTTTGACAAGTCCCGTGGAATGAGCAGAGCAGGGATTACAAAATGATTGATTAAATTGATAAAATTCTGGTCAGTCACTGTTTGACACACCATGATCAGGTCTCCTCGCAGGGTCCGGTATTCGCCGCTGTACAGGCCTATCTCTTGTAATCTGCGTTTGTATGAGAGGTGAAGCACTCCTATAACCACTTTCGTTGCCGTAATTTTCGAAGCGTCGAGCGCAGCAACATCGTGTTTGCGCCAAGTTCGCCGGACCTGTATCACGTACTCCAACTGCAGTCTCACGTATGCGTTCAGCAGTTGTGGAAAGATTGATGGCTGGAACTATCCGGGTGCCCTCCGTGTGAAAACGAAGTGCTTACCAACTCTTCTCGATACCTTGTCAGCAAGTTTCGAACAGCCAAGCGCGTTCTGAACGATTACTCCGAGGTCACTTTCCTGCGTAGCATGTTGCAGCAGCTGCATTTCCAGTCGATTTTTGCGTGAACTCTGATGGCGTATGCTCAGAGCTTTGCATTTGGTTAAGTTAGACTCGAGCCGGTTTTCGGATGATTATGTATAGGTCCTGTCGAGGTCTCTTTGTTATCTTGCATAGTCGTCCACTGTATTGATGTTATGCCAGACCTTATCATCTTCAGCGAACAGTAGGAAGTCAGACTGGAGCTGACTTGCAATATCGTTGATGGATACTGTGAGTAAACGTGGTTCCAGTACCGATCCTTGGGGCACATCACAATGAACTTCAATTGGGTCGGAGACGGACTAGCAAACTCTCAAATTCAGCTGAGGTTGAATGAGGTGCTTGCTTATCCAACCTAGCACAGGATCACTGATTCCAAAGCTTTGAACTTTGTGAAGAAGAATTACATGGTGTAAGCGATCGAATGCTCTATAGGAGAAGAAAAATTCGTGTTGTGTAAAGGACCATGATTGCAGGGGAGTCTAAGCCGGTGGGAAATGAGAACACATCAACAGCTCAAACGTCGCTGACCTTACCGCTCAGGAATGTCAATAAGTATATCCAATCAAACATTCCCACTGATTTGAAACCCCGAGCTGAGCGTCAAGGAACACCAATCGAGACCAGATTTGAAGAATGGCCATATATTGTTGATAGCATCCGGTTTCGGATTTGCCTGTCACTGTGGCCAGCCACAGGACGCCTGCGCCTACAGACGGACCATGGGTGGCTTGCGCTGCACCACCCACAGCTCCAACCACACACCCCATAGCCAGTGTAAACTCGAAGGAATAAGACTGGGAGGCATGCGGATGGGAGCCAAATTCCATCAACGGAGCCGGCCCACACTCCTTCACAGACAAACACAAGCACGCTCTATTTAGGGAATCAAGCGCAGACAAGGCGGTGACTGGACCGTGGTCCGCTCCACACTGAGTGCATGGAACCACTCTTCGAGCCTAGCACGGCCACAAGGACCGTGCACCCCGTCCCCTCCAGCAACGACCAACTGTCTCCTGGAGCCAGTATGGACGAGGTAGTGGGCAATAGACAGGTAGGCACCTTGTCAACCTGCACAACAAGCGCAGACACAACGGGGGTATCAAACAACGGCCAATCACTTGAAACGACAAGACGAAATCAAATAAATCCAATAATGCATAGAGATACGGTGACACCACTCTTCGCTATATTAGAATATGAGGTAAGTTGGTTGACAACGAATCCGCGATAAGTAAAAGATATCCACAAGTTACTTAAAACGGCTACAAACGCAACAAAGTTAGCGAAGATAAGCGCAATTAGCGTAAGGAACGTGGCCAGTTAATAGAAGATTATTCAGGTAGGCAGGACTAAATAAATGAAGTGGAATGAAATTTGCCCAGCTTAAAAAGACCTAGTTTAAGTGTAAGTTGGTTTAGACCAACTGCGGTGAAGTACCATCAAGAATGCAACATTAGCCTCAGCATGGGGCACCCTATGCAACACAGCTACCTGACTACTCACATAAGCTGACCAGTAGTAACTAATAGATGTTGCCGGCTCCAATTAAGATGCCACAGCTATGCTGCCATATGCAATAGAGCTAACGGACTACTCATATAAGCTGGCCATAAGTAATATACATATATATATATATATCCCGACCAAGATCATATTAATTATTCGCGTCGCTGTAGTCGGTTTGCTAGCATGCCTAACACAGGACCATGCCATCGGCACACACTATGCTTTTGATAAACGTGCTGAATATTTCATTTTTCCTTCTTACGCCATACGAACGGCGGTGAACACGCGAATTTCGCTCACGCGTTGTCTCCATCAGAGAGGAAGTTCACTACAAATACATTGGTTGTTGGACGTAACTAACCTTTGTTTTTGTTTATCCGATTGGCCAGATTTCGTATCCGGCGAGTGCGATTCTAACGCGGGGCGGCATGATAGACTCTATCCCTCAGGACCAGCATGATGTCACAGCGGTTTGTAGCAGTCTGGAGATTCCCCGGTTTGCTTGTGTAAAATTCTAACCAAAATTCTATAATTGTACACTTAGGTTGATGGCTTGCACCCCCTGTTCCTTAGGACTGTGGCGCAGTACAATCGCCCCTCCTATCTGTCAGGTTTTCCGTCTTTCCTTTGAAGCTGGGCGTCTCCCGTCGGCTTGGAAAGTGGGCATTGTAAAACCCATATACAAAAGGAGGGAACAGGCAAGATCCAGCCAACTATCGTCCTATCTGCTTAACGTCGATATTGTGTAAAGTTATGGGGCGGATCTTGAAGCAGGCTCTTCATCTCTACCTCGAGGAACTGAATCTCTTCTCTTGTGCACAGCATGGTTTTCGAGGGCACGCTCATGTACCTCGAACTTACTAGTTGCTGAGGAGAAATGGGCGAAATCGCTAGATTCCAACAAACGCTTGGATTGTTGTGTTTGTGGATTTTAAGCAAAGGCTTTCGACAGGGTCCCGCACGAACGACTTTTGCTTAAACTCCGAGGAATCGGTATTACCGGCAATTTTCTCTTCTGGATCTCTGATTTTTTTCGCGACCGCACGATGAAGGTTCAAGTAAACAAAACATTTTCCGCCCCTGTTCTCATAACTAGTGGAGTCCCACAGGGTTCTGTCCTCGGCCCCGTGCTTTTTAACGTCTTCAATGGCTTATCGTCCACACTCTAGGCGGAGTGCCTAATCTATGCCGACGACCTGAAGCTGTGGATGTAAGTATCCAGTATTGAAGATGCTTACAGGTTGCAATCGACACTCGACCTGCTACATGATTGGTCAATTAAGTGGCAGTTGCCAATGAATCATGAGAAGTGTTCAGTTCTTCCAGTTGATGCGTCTGCCCCATTTGGAATCTACCATATTGGTGGTTCCTTGCTCAGAAACCCAACTCAGGAGAGGGATTTGGGAGTGATACTTTCGTCTGACCTCAAATCTAATGAAGATACCAAGAAAAAGGTCGCTGCGGCTTACAGGATGTTTCACTCTATACGCAGAGCCTTCTCTCGCCTGACCCCGGGGATCTTCTGACTCCTGTTTACTTCACATGTACGCCCACTTCTGGAATACGGGCTACCTGCCGCCTACTCTCTCACGAACTTTGAATGTGATATGATTGAAAAGGTTCAACGGCGTGGATCCAAATCTGTTGCTGAGCTTCGGGACCTGTTCTATTCTCTCCGACTCAAACAACTGAACCTCTTTTCCCTGGATTACCGTCGTCATCGCGGAAACTTGATCTTCACCCGACGTATTCTTAGAGGAGAGTTTGGAGGGAATTACAGAAATTCTTTCATCTCAGCACAGAGAGTTCAACAAGAGGCTACAGTTTGAAACTGTTCAAACCGAGGAGTGATCAAGTGCGATCCCGCCTGGCTTTATCCACTCGCGTTGTAAATGACTGGAACCGCCTTCCGGAGTCCATCGTCGTTGCCGAGACCGAGGAACGTTTCAAGCATTTATTGGATTCTCATTTTAGGTTACGGGGATCCAGCTGTTTCCAATGCAGCTTCAGTGGTTCTCTGTGGGACCTTGTTCCGCAATGGCCCAGGCTATCTCCGAAACGAGTGGGAATTAACGGAGCTGACAAGGGAATTTCCTTCTGCTCTATCATCCAATGATCTAATGAACATGGTACCTTGTACTGTCCTTTTGCGATCCCTTTGTGTTGTGCTACAGCCTCAGAAACGGTTCAGGTCAGGTCAGTTTCCCAGAACGGTATCGGCTTCCGCCTAACGAGCGTCCTGCTTCTTGCACCGGCAAGCAACCAAGCGCCCTCGGTTTTTCGACCTCCAACTGCACTTATTGCTTCTGCAGAGAAAACAAAGCAAAAAGAAGCAATCTTCTACGTTCATCCTTCATGAGTTCTTTGCAACGAGCATCAATAAGTTTGCAATATTTCTGGAAAATGTTCTAACCAACATCTGTCTGGACCTCTCTTAAAGGCGTCAACCGTTGTAAAGTTCATCAACGAAGGGGAAGCTTGTTCTAGCTGCCAACAACATGGTTCGCGAAGTATTGTCCCCTGATATCTAGCCGAGACCTTCGATGCCTGTGCTTAAATTGATGACCTCTCGGGTTATCTGATGTAGCTGGCTCAAACAGGTCGGTAGGTTTGATTCCACTGAGGCTCTTCATGATCCGAAACAGCTCTATCAGATCTCCTCTCAATATATATCGTTCCATGGGAAACAATCCCAAGCTCTTTAGACGCTCATCATACGGCTTATCACCTTGGCCCTCAGTCATTCTAGTCGCCAGCTTCTGTACCTTCTCTGTACCAATAACATCCTTCCGGAGATACGACGCCCACGCCAGATGAAATATCGGTTGAAAGGCTCAGAAGCGTAGCAATTCTGTCCCAGATTGACCTCTGATGGTTATAGTCACCTCTGGTGTAGATTCAAGACTAAGGGACGATATGAGGATGCTTGTACCAGCTAATTACAAGAACTCGAGAAAACGTATTTGCAGCATGTCACAGCCTTAACAATGGAAGCCATGTCCAAGCATGAAGCACTTGGTTATAACACTAATTTATGTGGTATTTCAGCATATACCATTGCAAAGAGTGGGATTATAGCAGAACGCCAAGTGGATGAAACTGATGATTACGAACTAGACGGCCATTGGATCTGGTCAGATAAAATTGTCAGTGCCGAGTTATCCAAAGAACTTCTATCGACTTGGCCTCCTTGACCCGTTCTTAGTCAACTGTCAACTAATTTATTACACGAGTTTCGGGCATAAGTACAGAACAGAATCCAGGGACGAAATAAGCTTCCGCTTAACGCGCGTCACGTTTCGTGTGTCAATAAGCGAAAAAGAGCCCTCAGCAGTGCGGCTTGATAGAATATTCCTGATTCTATAATAGTGAAAAAAACAGACTCAAGTGAAAGACGAACAACACTGAAATGATGAGATTAGGGACAGTCACTGAAACCCAAGGAAATCCGGAAAACAGGACCAGCCAATGTTTGTCTAGGCTACGTTTAAATTCATCCATAGTTTCGCATGCTAATAGAGAGGAAGCAGGTTAATTCCCAACGGCCACAACCCGGTTTGCAAAGAACCTGGCTCTTAACTCCAGCCTAAATCTATGATGCTTCAATTTCATGCAATGGTCCCGCAAGTTGTCTAACCTGTCTGGTTCAAACAGATCGGTTGGCCTGAGACCTTTCATGATTTTGAACATCTCTATTAAGTCACCTCAACCTGCGTCTTCTCATTGAGAACAAACCCAAGTTGGAATGTTTGGTAGAAAAATGTTACCTTGTGGCACCCTGCGGACAGTCTCAAACCTAACTTTGGGATCATCATTTACATGTATTGACGTAGATGCTTCACCAATAATCCTCATATACTTTATTCTTTCCAACTTGCTGTAGACATGACAGTGTGGATGCCCAGTGACCGATTGCATTAACAAGGTCTCTAGTCAGGTATGCCTGTAAGAGCTTGTAGGCTGGCTTGTAATCTAGCAATAGCTGCAGGAGGTACCTGGTCTTTTACTGTTGTATGGTGATTCGAATTTCAGTAACTGACTTTAGTCGATACAATGAGTGACGCTATGACCAGCATGTGTGGTTTCAAGGAGGCTAAGTCGATAGATGTTTTTTCGACAACTAGACACTGACAGTATTTATTATCTGACCAGATCCAGTGGCCGTCTATTTCGTAATCATCAGTTTCACCCACTTGGCGTTCCGCTATAATCCCACTCTTTGCAATGGTATATGCTGAAACACCACAACTTAGTGCTATAACCAAGTGCTTCATGCTTGGACATGGCTTCCATTGTTAAAACTGCGACACACTGCAAATACATATTTACCTGAGTTCTTGTAATTAGCTGGTACAAGCATTCTCATATTGTCCCTTAGTCTTGAATCTACACCAGAGGCGACTGTAACCATCAGAGGTCAATCTGGGACGGAATTGCGCAGTATATCGTGATACGTCACGCGGTTGGTTCCCAAGGGTGCTAAGCTTCTGAGCCTTTCAGCTGATATTACATCCGGTGTGATCCAGTGAGGTACTTCCGTCAAGTCACTGGGCTGTATGTTTTGCCGTATTCTTGTATTCGATGTTGTAGGTTCACTTACAGGATCAGTTGCAGGTCTAGCTGGCGGTCTTCCTTCAGTTTTAGATCACGTACTGATATTACATATTTGGCGACCCTGCCAGCTCATAACGCCAGTCCCTGAAGCAGGACTGCAGATGTTGCACCGATCACTAACATTCCATAACGCGGAATCGTCCGAACCTATCACAGCACACATTAGTCTGTACGTCAACAGGTGGACACCGGTCAAGGCTTTTGTAGGCGCTGAGGACAGCGCCTCATAAGAGGGGAGGTAATGTAGCGCGTCGTAGTGTGGCAGTAACAATTCAACAAGTAAGTTGTCGTCGAGCGGAGCCTATATTGTGAGCGTCGTTTCCTCTGCTTGTTGCTTTCCGATTCTGTCTTCGGTGCTGTATTAGCCAACCGTCGCACGTTTTCACGTCATCCACCTAGTCACCTTGCGCTCGCTTCTCTCTCGACAGCTGTGACAGTACCGCCCAGCTAGCCACGAGATGTGACACAAGCACACCATCCATCCAGCTCCGGCGCTTATTACGAGGTTTCGCAACCGCCTACGAGGTATTTCCTTTGCCTTCAAGCCCCCGTTGGTATAATACGACCCGCGTACGCCCCGGACACAGAAGCCTTTGGAACCATCGACCGGACCCATATTACAGTGCAATCAAACGCTCCCGTGGACCGCTGTGGCGCTACCTTTTTTTCTTGCTTGGGCGCTTATGCCTTTATATCGAAGTTTAGATTATTCGTAACATAATTCTTACGCTTCTCACTTAACATTTTTTTAGAATTTTTTGTGTTTGTGGCTGTATTGATTAGACAATCTTGTTTCCTCACGCAGACACTCTTCACATGTTCGGCGGTTGTATGGTGTGATGAAAAATGACGGGATTCCCTTCGTGTCATATCATCCTCTCCCAGTCGGCGTTCTAACGATGAAAGCAAAATTGGATACCCATAATGAAAGTGGTTCAAGGCGTGTGATGATCAATGACCCGCAGTTAACAAACTATTGCAAAAACGAAATCAGGTTTGTTCTTCTTTTGTCGTTTTTTTAACCTGTCCTCAGCACTGCAAAGTATAGCATCCTCACGTTTTTCCCGAAATTCCTCTTCGAACAATTTAGACGTTATGCAAATGTATTTTTCCTTCTAATAGCTCTTCTTCAGGTCTGACTGGATTTAATAATCAACTATTCCTTTTCAGCAAATCCCAGGTGTGTCTCCTACCGGTAGATATACCACACTTGTTCCTCTTATTATCATCCTCACTGTCTCAGCTATCAAAGAGATGATAGAAGATTTCGTAAGTGTCCTCGTCACTTTCTTATCGCATTGCTAGAAACGTCACCGTGCGGATGATGCCACCAACAATAGTAAAAGCTTAAGTAAGTTCATTGAAATATTCTTGCTTTGTTCTTCTGATGGCGTTCGTTTTTGTGATGACTATCAGGTCCCTGTTAACCCATCTCTGTGTATAAGTGACCGATAGGTATACGCAGTAGTTGCCGACGAGCACTTTGCGTGCCCCTGTTCATTCCGATAAGACAAATGTAGGACAGAATTCGAGCAGCCAAGGTTCCACTAATGTAGTGAACGCATATTTTGTGGTCACAAATACGGTCCGCATCTTTTCGCAACTCGACTCCCACAGCCTTTACTGTGTGTCTAAAGCTACGCTCGAAAATTTTCTGACGGAAATCCATCCGGCGTTTGTCTCATTCAGGCGTCAAGGAGCACAAAGTGATCAAATAACTGCAGTCTATTGATCACTCGCGCTTAATGGGTAGGCAATTTAATTGAAACGTAATGCCATGGGTTACGGATGGTAGCACTAACGATGCATATTCTGTTATATCCTATCTAAACTTATTCCGTTGTTTCCTTGTTTTCATATTTTTGCGAGTGACTTGAAACCGAAATGCGAGAGTTGGCCGTCCACCTATGCTGACAGGGCTTTTGCCGCAGTTCTACATGGTTTCCAACGTTTTGTCCGTTAATACTAATGACGAGAATTTAAAGTGTCGGTCTCTGTTGCCTCTACAGTTGCCATGGGATGGGTAACCTCATTCCATCCGATATGCATTGTATCGACTCCGCTTTCTTTATTGATAGCATCTTTACGGTGCAGTCTACAATGAGTCCGTAGCCACCCTTTAACTTGAATACGAATACTAGCGTATTTATGGCTTGCCGATAAACCCCCTACTTCTTTCGTCTCAGCACTTAGTTCCATCCTTTTCCTGTGCTTTCAGTATGTTGGGAAAACGCACTTGCTGCATCTACAGTGATACTCCCATCGACTCTCTTTTTTCCGAGCCATCCACGTGAAGCAAATCAGCGGTCAGACAACTATTCTCTCAACTTCTTTATAGAGGCTCCTAAACCGGTCGATAACCCGTTTCTTTAATTCTCTACCACTTAAAAAGCAATCCATCATCATTACACATTAGCTAAAATTGTGAAACATCTATTGTGCCACAATGCGAAATGATGATATATAAAGGAGCGTGATGTTGGACATTACAGAATACCAAGTAACAGACGCGTAATGTAAAACGTAGTATCATATTATGCATCAAGTGTGTGCTCGTGGTTGGCGAGGAAGCTAGGCAGCAGGGGTGACTGAGAAACTAACAATGCGAACGCCATTGAGGTCGATGTTTTGCTGCCAAGCAACCACCACCAGTTGCGTTTGAGCTAAGGATACTGCGAAGGTCGCCTGATCCCCTACGCTGGCCCGAATCCACGACCTCTGGATTTCAAAACAGGCTTGTGATCCTTCCGGCCACGGGCCGGCGGCTTTTAACCATTCACCAAGTGCATCTAACCAACCGTGTTCATCATCCTTGGGATTCCAGCTCGCCAGTAAGATGGCATCAACTGATGCCAAGTTTCAATTAAGTCTACATTCCTCTTCACAAAATTATCGCTTTACTTCCCCTTTTCCATCCACACCGCGGGCATTAAGCTTCATCGACACGGATCATGAGTGCCGTGTGGGGTACCTTGCTGTTGATCGACAGTCTGCCGCCGCCTTCCTCATATCTGGCTGCTCCCGATTAGTATGACGGACCAGCGAACAGCTATTACTTGATCGTGCCCATGTGTTACTGTGATCGGAAAACACACCATCGTTCTCGATCGAATTGGGCTACGTGTGGCCAGTTGGAAACATATTTCTCACGGAACTCTGTAGGCAGTCTAAGTCTGATGCTGCTCCCCACTTAAATCAAAATACTGCACCAAAGGCTCAGATTAGAGTAACGGTTGGTACCGGCAACCGTTATAACCTATCGTTCTTCGTCTTCATCCCATGTCTATTCTAGATTTGACGAGCAAATCTCTACAATCGGAGCTAATAGCGTTTCCTGCGGCCTTTCATTTGGCACACTGAGCGGTTCACTTCTATGGCTTACTTGTCCTGGGCAAGGACTACTCACGATTTTATCTGATCGTTCTAGTCCCACCTGAATACTGAATACTGCGAAGATAAAAATCTGTGTTGCTCCATCGTAGGTGGATCGGGCTCATGCGCGGAATCACGCCGCTGATTCCTGCGCGGTGGCAGCATATTGCAGCCGCACTACATCTTATCCGGGTGCGATGCTTTCTCCATATCTGTAGTCCGCAAAGTGGGCGTTAAGGAATCTCTTAAATTCCGATGCCGATTTCGCCTCGACTAGCGTCACCGGCACCTTCTTCCAATATTTCGCCACTCGACGTTCGAAGCATAGAGAGTAAGCGATGCGTTTTAGATCCGGTACCACTAGTTCGTACCGGTGTCCGCGTGTGCTGCTTGATGCGCAGACACACAGCAACGGCCTCAACATAGGAAAGTGGCTCAGGTGCAAAATGCGGTGCGTCATGAGATCAACGCGAAGGCGACGATATGACAGGGTATACAGGCCTAGTCTCTTACATCGGTCCTCGTACGACAAACCCCGGAAACTGGGGATGAGCCGGGTAGCTACATGCTGGACCCATTTCTGTCTCTGCACCTCACCTATTGTGATCGAACAATAGGCGGGTGAGCCGTATTCAACCACCGGTCTCATAATGGAAGAGAATAGACGAGTGGCAATCTTTTCAGACCAAGTGCAAAAGCTGCGTCTAAGTACCCAAAGCAGGCGTAGTCCGTTTGCTTACAGTCTGTTCGTGGTGTCGGCAGATTTCAGATCACAGCGTGAGAGTATGCTTTGACCCTTTACAGAACTGGTGGGATGCAGTGTGTACTCACGACCATTACTACCGCTCCCCGGGCCCATAAAGGAGGACTTGGCCGGATTGACCGGTAGGTCAGCTTCTGCAGACCACCGGGATAGGCGGTCTAGGTCCTGCTGAAGGACGTCACAGTCGTCGGGAGCATCAATAACCCTCCAAAGCTTCAAGTCGTCTGCAAACAGTGCACAAGACGACCGAAGAAGCTGAGGCACTTCGTTTATGTGGATCAGGAATAAAATTGTTCCCAGCACTGTGCCTTGGGGTACACCGCTAGTGGAGGAGTACCAGTCCGTTAAGTGCTCATCCACCTGTACCCGGCATCTTCCAATGACGAAGTCACCGATCCACTAATGCAGTGCGCCACCAACACCACACATCCTCACCTTGTGGAGCAGGACCTCGTGGTTCACTTTATCGGAAGCTTTACTGAAATCAATGTAGATAACATCCACTGAGTTCTCCCGGTTCAACGCTTGCAACCATTCCTGCCGCGTCAACAGCAGGTTGTTGATGTACGAGCGGCGCTTCATGAAGCCGTGCAGTGCCGGCGTTAGATCTTTCGACTCTAACAGCTAGAGAAGCCCTTTTTCACAATCTTCTCGAGGACCTTCGTCAAAATAGTTGTGAGACAAATCGGCCGTTACTTATCCACATTGGGTGGGTCACTGCCATTTGGAAGCAGCTTCACTACCGAGCATTTCCAGTCGCTCGGCGATGTACCCTCGGACAGGGATCTGTTGAACTAATCCGCAAGGCAGCCGAGATTATGGCCGATAGGCACTTCGAGAAAAGCGTGTGAAGTCCATCGGGTCCGGCAGGTTTCATGCCGTCAAGACTGGCGAGTAGACTGCGGACATCTACCCTTGAATGTTAAGTCTGTTGCATACGGTTTAACTACCACTGTGAGTGATTCTGAAGTAATCCATTTTTCTACGCTTCACTAGGTGCATTTCGATTGCCTGAGCTGTTTCTTTCCCATGATTTTTATCCCTTTTTATCACACTTGTCTCTGCTACTGGATATGATGGGCTTACCACACAAATTCATTTGTGTTATGATATATTACGTCATATTGTTGTGGCTGTGTTTGGCCCCACGAAAATCCTCGCTTCTTCACTACATATGGAGCAAATCAACACCGCTCTATTCTTCACCAACTTTCCACTTGATTTAATCACGAATGGCTAGTCGATCTGCTTTTTCAGAGTAAAGGTTCTGCCACTTAACTATGACCAACGGTACGCTAGCATTGCCGTTTTCTTAGCATCGTACCTGCTTGTACGATAAGCAGGAGAAATGTGTTAAAGCGTATTCCTGACAGTCGTTCAGGCGTGTAGCCTACTCTCTTCTCCCCGGGTCTGAGTCCACGCCTCTGCGTGTTTCCAGACCATATTGTACTGAAGGTGAGTAGGTACTCCGGTGGCCGGGCCACGTGTTACGCATGCCAACGCACCGAATCCCGCGACGTGCATTGTTTGCGTGCCGGGGGCGCGGTTGGAAAAAAAGGAGGAGAGGCCAAGCGATGACTTGGTCGAGAGAAATGAAAACCCTCACTTCGAAGTTGGCGTCGGTTGGTGCATCCCGACTGCTTTGCTGGGGTCTTAAAGACTATTAACACATTTGGTTGGACACACTTGCTGATATGGCTAGGATCCGGCCCCAATGACGTTTGTGTTATGAGTTCCTTTGTCCATCCCTATCCTGTTTAGCCTCCTTTCCAATTTCGAGCTCATTCGTTAGGCATATTATAACTCTTTTTGCTGCACAGTGGCCGGCTGTTAGCTCTCCGGAACGATGTCCATCCGTTACTGGGGTCTCAGCCGACGTGCTACTGTTATTGTTTCTTCTTGTCTTTTGTATTGAGGCACAATAGCTGAGGTGTTTTCCACCTGCAGCTAACGTGTATAATGATAGTGATGCTGATGTACTCGCACGCGACTGCTGGAAAGGCATGGCAGTATGGAATCCAGGTATGATCAAATGCAACCGTAGGAATGTCACCTATTGTGTCCCCATTGGATTACAAACCTGGATCGGCCATGCCCTTCAAAAAATCTAATGTCAACTTCAGCTTCACTAGGGCCAGCATAAAGAGTCAACCGAACTATGCAGCCAATAGTCCGGAGTCAAATCCTAAGACATTCCACACAGGCGAACGAAAGATAGAGCACGGCGTCTTTCAGATTGCAAGTCAACCCACATCCATCCTTCTACATCGCAGCTACGATCTCAAGAGGGGATGTATCTGGGAGGAAGTAAAATTGCCCAATAAAATTCACTTTATTACGAAAACGATTTGATCCAATAGCGTTAAACCAAAATATCGAGTTATTCCAAGAACATTCACGTCCATCACTTGAGATGTGGTCCGCCTTACTGCCCGTGGTCGGTTTCACACTACCATATTCGTAGCAGTCCGTAACTTTGCCAAAAGCGAATATTCATGGTGACGGCTTGCCTGTTGTGACTTACGTTTCATGCTTTTTCCTTGAAAGCCTTGTGTGGAGGAATTATCTTAAGGACGCGGTGCGGAAAGTTTGACGTCTGCTTTATTATATTATTATATTAGGCTAAGATGTGAGATCGTGGTTGGTGGGGGAGGCTAAGAGTGATGGGGTGGGACAAAGAAATTCACAGCACGACCGCCATTGAGCTCAGCCCCTAGCCATATCAGCAAGTGTATCCAACCAAACGGGTTAATCGTCTTTCGGACTCTAACGAGGAAGCCGAGACGCTCCAACCGAGGCCAGGTTCGACTTGAGGGCCTACATTCCTCTCGACCAAGTCATCGCTTGGCCACCCCTCCTCTTCTTACATTCACTCCCCTGGCGTGCAGAAAACGCACGTCGCGGGAGTCGGTGGGCTGGAATGCGTAACACATGGTCGAGCGATCGGAGTCTGGTGCGTGAAATAGCGGTGCTAGGCGGTTTCTTTCCTTTTCCTGTGCCATAAGCAAGGCGTCGAACACGCTCGTTGCTCACGCGGTGTTCCCACCAGATGTGAGCCAGATTGCGAAGGCACCGGTGGTCGAACGTGACTAGCTTCTTTATGTCGGCTGATCTAAGGGGCCAGATTACATAACCGTACAGTAGGGTCGAACGTACTGCTGCATTGTACACTACCATCGCGTCCTCACGTTATACTCAGTCCGGGTGCGACTGGTGGTGGTCGCACGGCAGCGAAGCGCCATTACGGCGTACAGCTGACACATTATTGTTTTATTATTTCTACTTTTCAGGGCCAGAGTGATATAGCACCAGTGCCGTAAGTGGCGAAGGTTAGCAAAAGCGCCTCGAGCTTTTGCTATACGGCTCGTGATATCATCTTCAATCCCACGGGCGCTGATACAAGTTCCCAGGTAGTTGAATTTTTGAATGACTTCTAGCTGCTCCTCACTAGGGGTCAGCGCAGGAGACGGTCCAGGCCAATCTTGGAGGAACGCTTTGCACTTCAAGGGTGCGAAGCAGAGCCCGAAGTGACTGACAGCCAGTGCTAATCTGTCCAGAACCGCTTGGACTTTTGTGAACTGTCACAGATGAGGGCAATATCGTCAGCACACTCCAAGTCAAGAAGTCGTTCTCCTGGGAGCAGATCCACACCTAATTCATGTCCTGTGAACGCACTTTTCATAACCCTCAATAGCGAGGTTGAGAAGGAGAGGTGACAGCGGGCATCCTTGTCTCACACCTCTGGAGATATTGAAGGGCGGTGACAGCGGGCCGTAAGTCCTCACTTTGCCCGAGCTACGCGCGTATAATGCCCGGATAATATTTACATATTTCTCGGGCACACCTTACCTGAGTAGGCAGTTCCAAAGGGACATCTATCCACCGAATCGAGTGCACCTTTGATATCGAGGAACAGGACAACGGTGGGCCGCCAATATTTGTGACGGTGCTCCAACAACTGACGCGAAGTGAAAATGTAGTCAATGCAGTCACGACCTCGACGAAACCCGGCTTGGTCTTTGCGAATCCGGCTTTCACGAGTGCTAGTCGGTCTGTGAAGGATGGCAGAGGCAGGCGATGGAGATCCGACTGATTCCTCTACGGTTGTTGCATTTCGATAGTGAGCCTCCCTTAGAAATTGGGACTATGACGGAACCACTCCAGTCGGTTGGGGCAGTTTCCTGCTCCAACGTATTCACTAGTAACTCGTGTAAATCATCCGCGAAGCAGGTCTCCCAAATTTGAAGAGGGCTAAAGGAAGACCATCCGGTCGGGCGGCTTTAATTTACTTCAACAGTGCGATCTCACTTTCGATATCTGTGCGAGAGGGCGGATCCAAAGAGATAGCCCAGGGAGCAGGGCGATCAGTGGCAGACGAGAAATCTGACCATTCCGACCGATTAAATTGCCCTTCAAAGTGCTCAGCCCAACACTCCAAGCGTTTTGACTAATTGTGAACAGGCTATCCACTTTTGTCACGTATAGTTTCACCAACACCAGGTCTCCTGCTGCCCGTTTCCCTTATCAGCTGGAATAACTTAAGATGGTTACCAGGGGCAGCGGCCATTTCCATCTCTGCTGCACGATGAGACCACTAGGATTCGCGGTCTCCTCAGGCCATCTCGGAGTTTTGCCCGGAGGTTTCTGCGAGTTTCATTGTGTTCCCTTCCTGCCGGAATGTGCCGGCGAGCATCGTTACATTCCAGAGATTGCGAACAGACCCCGTGTCCATGTTGGCGATTCGACTTACCACATGAAGATTTTCCTGCTGCTAGTAAGGTCTGGTAAACATGCGACCAGTGAGCTTCAATTTTCTCCAGTGAGCGGTTACTCATCTCGCATGCCAGCGTACTTTGATAGGCATTCAGAACGCCTGGTTTCGTCAGTTGGCTGGTTTCAATGTGCTCACAGGGTCTTCGTGGGCGTCTGCCAGAACGTATCCGCAGTTCAGCACATGCAAGCTCATGGTCGGTGACCACACCTGTGCTCCAAATCGAGCGACAGTTCTAGACGCAGCCTTTCCAGCGGTTACGTATCGCAGTGTGATCGATTTGCGTCCATAGATGGTTCGAGGCTGGTGGGCCTCAAGTCACCCTCCGGCGTGTGCTGTGTCTGCAATTATTGCTCGCAAGAAATAAGCGGGCATCTTCACACAAATGAAGTACCCGCTCACCGTTATCATTACGGACGCCCACACCATGTTGGCCGCCCAGCTCAGTTCATTAGTGGATAATTTTCCAACTTGTGTGTTCAGATCCTCAGCCAGCACTACTGTGTCCAAGCTTTTTCTGTGGCGGAGCTCGTTCACTTAGCGATGGAAGTCATCTTTTACCGAATCATCGCTATAGTTTGTGGGCGCATAGGCAGCGATGACGAATAGACACCTGTTAGTCCCGTGCCACTTCGAAACTTTGAACGAGCCAGCCAATCGGACCGCACACATCCGGCTACTGATTGGGATCCAATCAACCGGAACAGCTTCAGCCCGGAAACTCAGGGCACTACCAACACCGGCTTCGTCGGTGCTCGGAGCTGCATCGTCACCGGATAGGCACAATGAGAAAGTGATGCTAGTGTTACCTGAAGTGGATCGCAGAGTGAGCACAGAGCTCGAGTCTTGCAGGTGGGTCTCCGATAAGTAGCAGGTATCCATTGAGAGGGTCTTGAATGTTCGGATAAGTTATGCTTGTTGACCCATCTGTAGCAATGTGCGTACATTTAGGCATGCCAATCTGAAGGAGGATCGAGGGCTCCAAATGGAAGTCGATGAACTGAGTTTGACCGCTCGTTTGAACATGGGCAGGAATGACGTTCCGCGTTCACATGTGAGTAGAAACTAGAATGTAAACGCCTAACAATGCAATGTGGGGAGGGCCAAGAATCTGGGGGTTGAAAACAGGGGGGATAAAAGCAATTCTGGAACGGGACGATTAGAATCAAAAAGCGTAAGAGGGGAATAAGAAGATGGGAAGGCTTGAGCGGTAGCATCTAAACCCCTATCCACCCTGCTCGATGTAACAGACAGGGCACCGTTAATTTTACTCTGCGACGGTCAGCGCATCAAGCAATTGTTTGAATGTAAGGGCATTGTATTGTGTGGACAGTATACTGCCAGGTTGCCCAGACCTAGGCAGGAGAACGACTGGAGTTCTCAATCAAAGCCTTCAGTTCAAAAACCTGGCTGCAAGGCAAGAGTCCATTTTAAGGAATAAGGAGCCACTCTCATTACAGTTCCCAACCTGTACCACCAGGAGGCTGTTTGTCTGGCCTCTGACCATTGATCAATCTGGTATGAGTGGCTCTGAAGGTGCAAAAAAGCACTACCCAGCATGGCTCAATGGATCTCTGAAGCACTCAAACCATCCCACCACGGTAAGGTCCAGCGTCATTGCGATGGGCCAATTTGCACTGGACAACTTAGCATTGATTATTGGTCCTTTCGTCTATGCTTTCCACCCTCGAACCGGCCCGTAGCCTAGATGTAATGAGCTTGTCTCGTAACCTTTCAGCGCGGGTTCAAGCCTTCGTAGAGGCAGGGCGACTCGTAGTATCGTGAGCGCGCGAAGCATCGGTACTACGTACCAGCGTACTGCTAATGCCTTTCTACCTTTTTTCCACCCTCGAAATGCAAAGTCCTAGATTGGCAAAAACCTACTCCTGTCAGAAATTCAAGCATCTTGACAGCTCTGTCAGCACCTGTGAAATGGGAAATGAAGTCACAAGCCACGTAGCGAAAGCTCAAGGCACTTTTGCCCATCTTCGCCATTTGTGGTGCTGACGCGACATCATTCTCGCCCTGAAGGGTGGAGTTTACAATGCAGCCGTCCGTTCAACCCTCCAGTACGGTTGCGAAACCCTTCCCATTAGATCGGCAGACATAAAGTGGCTAGTTACGTTCGATCATCGTTGCTTTTGCAGCTTAACTCATGTCTGGTGTGAGCACCGCGGGAGCAATGAGGGTGTTAGGCGTCGTGTATTTGGTGTAGGAAGAGCGAGTGAACCATTCAACACCGTCGGCCGGTGGCCGAGTGGTTGGCACGTTTGCTTTCCGACCATGAGGTCACCGGTTCGAATCCGCGTAGGGGTGGGCGTCCTCGCGGTGTACTCAGCCCGCGCGACTGGTGGTGGTCGCGCGGCAGCGAAGCGCCGTTACGGCGTATAAGCTGACACATTCACCCACCAGGCCCCGATGGCTGGGCCAATATTTGCGCATGCCAGCACACTGACTCCCGTGACGTGCGTTGTTTGCGCGCCGGGGCTGTGAATGGAAGGAGATAAGGGGAGGCCTAGCGATGACTTGATCAAGAAGAATGGAGGCTCTTACTTCGATTTTGGCGTCAGTTATGTCTCCCGACTGCCGGGCTGTGGTCCCAAGGACAATAAGCACGTTTGGTTGGGTACATTAGTTGACATGGCAAGGAGCCGACCTCAATGGCGTTTGTGTTTTAAGTCCATTTATCCTTCCTCTCTTTAGCTTCCTTCCCCAACCACGATCTCTCACCAAAAGCATAATTTGTTACTAAGCAGTGTGTTTCCATTTTTTCATTCTATACTGTTCAGTATCTTGTTTTTTCGTAACACTTTTCTTACTGTATTGCGGCACATAGTTGAGGTGTGTTTATTACCTTCAGCTGATGTGTAATGATGATGATAACCTTATACGGTTCGTGACCTCATCTTCTATTCTACAGGCGCTGATTTTATTGCTAAACCAATTGAATTTCTGAGTGACTTCTGTCTGATCCCAATCTAAGTTCACTGCAGGGCGTGCTCTTTACCTATCCTAGAGGAAGGGTTTGCATTTTTAGGCTACGAAACATAAACTGAAATGGTTGACACCAGTCACTAATCTATCCGGTGCTGCTTGACAAGTTTGTGTTTTCATAGATTATAGCCATATCGTCGACATTCTTCAAATCCAAAAGTCGATCACCAAAATGCAACTCCACACTTTCTAAGCTGTTTCCGATGAGCGCGCCCTCCTGGGCTTCGTCAGTAGCGGTTAACAATGAAAGGTGATAACGTGCGTCCCTGTCTCACACCGCAGTGGATATTGAAGGGCAAAGGCTGCTCACCATCCGTCTTAATTACCACGAACTACCTGTATAACGCGCTGCTACAATATTTGCGCCATTTCTTGACACATTGTTCCCAGTCAGCCGGCCCCAAATAGTATATCGGCGCAACGGATCAAACACCGGTGCTTGTAAACACCTGCTGGTTAAAGCATTGCCTTGCCTGTATCATTCTGAACAAAACAAAAAGCTAGTTGACATCCTTGCGCCAGTGAGACGAATGGTAGTGACCTACACTGTGAAAGGCACTTTTGATCTGATTGATTGTGTGCAGGATAGGAATATTGTCGACAAGGTTGTGTGTTCTATAGACGTAGTATCTTTGTTCACCAACATCCCATTAAAAGCAATAAGTGGATTTCTTGTGCGAGCTTATCACAAATAGAAAAGTAGCCTTGCGAATTCCAATGGAACATCTCAAGGATCTACTGCTATTATGTACAGAAAATGTGCACTTCTTACTCAACAAGGAAGTACATCGACAAGTAGATGGTGTGGCTATGGGAAGTTAGCTTGACCCAGTACTGTCTGACATCTTTCTGGCAAGGGTCGAATCGAGGTGTGAATCCTACGTAAATCAAATGTGCCTATATGTTGTGTCGGAGCCCCACGACTGCTTCCACCCACTAACCGTAGTGAGAACACCAACGACCGGGTAGGAAATAATGTTCACGCCGCACGCCAAACCGGCCACCAACCGTCTGTGTGTGCAACTCAATGACATGATTCAAATTAGGGCATATACACAGGCTATGCAGAAAGGCTGACAATCGATCAATCAAAGCTAGTCATCCCAGGTGCGAAGGATCGATACGATGTCTCACGAACGAGCGAAATGTACAGAGTAAGGGAACAACCATTAAGCATAAGATTCAGTGTCAACCCAAGCTAGTCACAAAGGTGAAGTAATAGAAACGTATGTGGGGAACCGTAAAAGAGGACGGGGTGAATAGGGATGAGTGGAATAAAACTCACAAAACCACGGGGAGTGGTGGAGTATTCTTGCCTCCGCTATAACACCTCTCCCTCCTTAAAAAAGTGAGTATACAGAGGACAATATAACTTCACACAAGAGTATCCGCCTGGGTCTACATGCATCCAACACCAAGGTAGTTCGGGCTCAGGCCAAGTCATCAGTGTCGTCCGTACTGGTAGCTGGTGAAGACATAAGAATTTGGAATAGGTACGACCAATATTGCAGAGAGTAACAGTCGTCACCGAACTCACATGAGTCATTGACTGTTTGAGCGAATCTAACTTCGTAATCCGGTTGGTTCCGTGCAGCTTAACATTGGTACAGTATACTGGGTAGATTTTTCCATAGTGTAGCAAATCATTGAGTCTGTGCTCAAAGGCGATTCTTCCTTTCAGCTGCAGAGGTTCCTCTAAAGCTTTTTTAACCGTTAGAATTGTAGGTTTGACTGACGATGTGCCAAGTTTTGCCCGGGTTCCACGCGAAAGGCTCTTGGGAGCATGCAACGTTTCTGGCAGCAGCGATATCGGGACATGCTTGCGTTTCACTGTGGGGTATTTCCTCTTCCCTGAAAAGTGTGTACGAAATACTGCGAAAGCCGTCTCTCTCACTGTGCCGCGATACCTGTTTCTTTTGAATTTTGAACTCGCTTGCAACCTTGGAGTATACGCGCATCTGAATTGGTGCGCCTTTTGACAGTGATGATTTTTGTGGGCGCAATTTTTCACAGAATGTCTTCCATCACCGTTCCATACTGCAGTCGGGGGCTTCTGGTTCGGCACATTTCCATTCACATTTTGGACACCAATGATTGTATGACAGGGCTGGGGTTCTTCTCTGTGATCTGAAGTTGCAATCATTTCCGGGTCATGATTCAAACTGGGCAGCTTGTGGTATTCATATACAACTTCCTGGGCTATTAACCTCGGTTCCGGTACCCATTCTACTTGAATGTTGGGTTTTTCTGATAACAACTGAATTAACTGCCGCTGTGATTTTTCAAACTGAAGCTGCCGCTGCTGAAGTAGGGCCTGCATCTGCTCGAACGAAATGGCCATGATTGTTCAACACCTCCGTCGCCAGAGTAACTGTTGTGTCGGAGCCCCACGACTGCTTCGTGGGTATGTAAATGATGTAAATGTATGTATGTAAATGTATGTAAATGATACCTTAGTGATTGCCATAAATGTAGAGACTACTCATTCTCCTCTGTGTGCTCAAATGTGCACATCCCAACGCCCGTTTCACTTGTGAGCTAGAAGACAACAGTTGTCTCGCTTTTCTGGATGCATTGTTGACGAGACGAGACGATGGCTCAAGAAAACGTTCTGTTGACAGGACAACCACATAGGCTGGCCTATATGAGAACTACAACAGCTTCGCGCCGCCCCAATACAAACGTTGCCTTGTCAAGACGTTCTTCGATCGAGCCCGTAAAATATGCAGTACTGACTGTGTGGGGTCGGGATTCATCACACATATTACGAGCCAATGAATATCCAGAGACATTCATCAGATTTCACAGTCCCCCGAAGGAAAGAAAACCAAGAGTATTTCCTGTGCCCCAAATGCCCGTCTATTTACAGCTACCCTTCAAAGGCAATGTGGTGACGGCGCAAATTTAAAGACGGATGAACACCGCTAGTCGCCGTACATTCAACGCTGCGAAACTCTGTCTTTTCTGGACAACGAAAAAGTTGCCGATGCCTCCAAACAAACGTACTCAACCAGTCTCCACCACAACTCATTCCTTTTCCAATTCATCTGTAGCTGCGGAAGCAGTTACAACGGCAGAACAGATCGTTGTTTGAGTAAGCGGATTGTAAAACATATTCCGAAGAGAATTGCTGGGCTGATGGAGCAACAAGCAACCGGACAAGTAGCAACAGTCAAACTACCGGCATCATCCATCGCGAGACACCTAATCAGTATAGGTCATCAAGTTGATCCGGACTCAACTTTTACGGTTATCTACGGAAACGAAAACGACAGGGTGCTGAGGTTTGCCGAGGCTGTGTCCCTTAATCGTTACAGTCCCGCTCTTTGTGTACAAAAGCAACTGACAGTAGCCCTTAAGTTTCCTTGGGGTTTATGACCTTTGCCCCAGCACTACCCGCTATTGTTTTCTAGCTGTGTGCATTTTTTGTGACCAATTCACATTGATCGCTTTCTTCCTTCACGTGATCTATATAGGTTGTTCGTTTGCAAGTGATCAGATAACACGAGATGGTAACACGTTGCAGGGTTCAGATCTGTCTCGTTGTAACGCTGTGTATACTGGTGACGTCAGCCATTCACTTTTCGGCTTCTGACCATATGACATACACTGCATGGGCTAATTCTCGTTCCTTGCACACTCATCCACCGACTACATTGGCATACATTGTTTGACAAGAGGTTCTCGTTCTATTAACAATTGACGCTTACCCGTTGATAAAGAAGCACGTAGGAACTGACCAACAGGCGTAGTCGGGCTAATCAGTGGTTTGTAACTTCATTTGTGGTGACACAGTAGTAGGGCCGATGGAGTTATTGCATTCGGCCTACTGCATTTGTTTGATAATGCGATATAGGCGGACACGAAATTTGATCGTAAGAATTCATTGTATCTGTACACGCCGTCTCCATGACTAGTGACCACGGAACCCGTTAAAACAATAACCGGTATGTTCTACATTTTTTACAACCATTATTCGTAGACACTCCTGCGCTATATATCTACTCTTTGTCCTGCGATTTGATGATGCTAACTATTCTTCGACTCCTTTCCACCTTTTTTTTCTGTTCATTTTTTTCTACCCCATTTTTGTAGCTACTTGTTAGACGTAAATGGATCCACTATTCTCCACTGTTCTACGGACCGTACTTAACAAACCAACTAGACTTAACTATCAATCAAGCCTCAGTACGAAACTGAAAGCTTTCGGTGGCGTTTTTAGAATCATCTACTTCATCTGCGACTTTTGCTTTCAAATCCTAATGATGTTTCTGTGTTTTTTGACCATATTGGGACGGCTTGCGGTGTTGAAGTGGCGCTAATCGGCTCCGTATCATTTGTATTTCTTTTCCGATATTTCTCCCGATATTATTTCTTCGGTTGACGCTCTCTATTGGTGGGTAGACAAATCTCTATGTGGTGCTACACGAACCACCCGCGGTCGCTGTATGGGTACATATGTGGAGTAAGCGCTAACATACTAATGAAAATCTCAGTCAGTTAGCTAAGAAACCTACCCTGACCTTTGGCTTATTCCTATGCTTCGCTTTGTACTGCAACCCGCGTTTAACAACACTTCTGGTCGACAAGTATTATGTCATTACCCCGAACAAACACTACGAAGACGCACACTGAGACTACCCTATCTTGGTGCAATGGTTTGCGTGCCTCAGTGTTTCATTAAGGTGTGCACCTTCAGAGTCAGTCATATTATAGTAACCAATTTTTAGAGCCAGACAACCTTTGTCTCCTGGTTCTCCGGGTTGGGGGTTAGACTAAGGATGGCTCCTTATTCTTTAAAACGAACTCAATGTACTACACTGCCAAACCTCCGCTGTCTTGCGCTCAAGTTTTTCAACCAAAAGCTTTGCTTGAGAACCCGAAGCCTTCTCCTGTCTACTCTCCTCAACTTGGTTTTATCTTGCGACGCAACGAATTGGTAAACTCTTCACACAAATTCTTGATGCTCTGAATGTCACAGAACAAGATCAACGACACCCTGTCCTCTGGGCCGCATCCGATTTCGGATTTACCTGTTACTGTGGCCAACCACAAGACGCCTGCATCTACAGAGGGACCATGGGTGGCTTCCGCTGCATCACGCACAGCTCCAACCACACCCCCCATATCCAGTGTAAACTCGAAAGAATAAGACAGGGTGGCATGTAGATGGGAGCCACGTTTCATCAACGGAACCGGCCCACACTCCTTCACAGGCAACCACAAGCACGCTATATTTGAGAATCAAGCGCACACAAGGCGGTGGCTGGACCCTAGTCCGCTCCACACTGAGTGCATCGAATTGCTATTTGAGCCTAACACGGCCACAAGGACCGTGCACCCCGTCCCCTCCAGCAAAGACCAGCTGTCTCTTGGAGCCAGTATGGACTAGGTAGTGGGTGATAAACAGGGCGGCACCTTGTCAACATGCAAATCATGCGCACCCACTCCGGGGATATCAAGCAACAGCCATTCACTTGAAGCGACGATATCAAGTAAAATAAAGTGAATAATGCATACAGACACGGGGACAGCACTCTTCACTAAATGCGCGTGTGAAATAATTGGTTGCAAAACAACCACGAAAGGTTCAATACGTCAGAAAATATATCTTACGAAAATGCCACAACCGCGAAAATGTTATCGAAGTTAAGTAAAGTAGTTTAAGAAACGTGTGCAAGATTATAGAAGATAGTTCAAGTTGACATTGATATGAGATAAAAAAAGCATTAGGACAATATAGCAAACCCACCACCTGAAATAAAGAGACTTAGCATGCAAGCACGCGGTTAGTAAATCGAATGCAACGTACATACAAACGCTGCGCCGGTTCTGCCTACGCTCTCAACAGAACTCGTCGTCGCTTCGGTGTTGGCCCGACCGGCCTCGCTCATGACTCACTAGGCCTGCCTGACTCAGTCACTCGCGACCGCAAGTGCTGCAGCATCATGCGCTCGATGTAGATGAAGTACAACCCACCGGCGATTGCCGCTTCCGCACTTGCCGCTTCTCTGCATGCATGAGGGATTTCTCTTGCATCTCGGCAACTGCCTTCGTGATCAGATCGCGCCATGCATGCCGATCAACAGCCTTCCATTCCCATAACTTGCAATGAAGATTAGAACGTGAGAGGCTCACTTCGATCATGACCTGGTAAGGAAGCTTCGGTTTCCCCACATGCCACTCCCCAATACTCAGTTGATCATATAATAGCTGCTTCGGTATCCGTGTCGAATCTATACGCCACACATGACCGAGCCACCTAAGGTGTCTCAGCAAAAGTATGCAGTCCACTGCATACATTCCACTTCGGCGTAGCACTTCCGTCTCTGCAACTCTTCGCACCTACCAATGCTCAGAATCCGTCGCAAACACTGTTGTTGGAACCGTTCGAGATCTCCCATATCCCGCCGGTACTTCGTCCATGTTTCGCTGCCGTATAGGTGAATGGACAGCACCATGCATTTGTACACCATCAGCTTCGTGCCAACAGTAATCTGGTGGTTGTTCCACATCCGGTACTCTAGCTTCCCGAATGTCGCCACTGCCTTTGATACGCGGATACGAAGCTCACTGTCTAGCTGCTGGTCACTCGACATCACACTCCCAAGGTAGCAGAAGTGGGAGGTGATTTCCAATGCGTCATCACCAATGCTGATTCGCGGCACCATTGTAGATTGCGCCTTCGGTGAAGGCTGAAAGAGACAGACAGTTTTGCTTGCGTTGGTGGCGAGTCCGAATTTGGCCAGAGCACTAGTCATGTGCTGCAACTCATCCGCACTGTGCAAACAACGCACAGTCGCCAGCGAACAGCAACATACGGATAGTTGTCTCACGGACTAGGGTTCTCGCATTGGAACGACGGATGTTCAGCAACCCATCATCAATAAGGTTCTCCACACGAACACCGCAAGCACAAGCCGCATCTGAAACTCAAGGCCTCATTGCATGAAGATAAATACTAAACAGGGCAGGAGCTAAGACACCGCCTTGCTTCACACTAGAGATAACTGCAATCATCCGAGGTCTGTCCACTCAGTTGCACCCCCGACCGCATACTGCTGTGCAGACTCAATTAAACTTGCAAACTTACTCGGATAACCAAACTTTCTCAACACCAGCCACAATGCCTCGCGATTCACCGTATCAAATGCCTTGGTGGAATCAACAAAAGGGAGTACAAAGGCTGCTGTCGTTCTCTACACTTTTCCTGCAACTGACGAGCCACAAACACCATATCTATGGTGCTGCGACCCGAACGGAATCCATATTGCTCTTCCGCCACGTTCGGTTCTACAACCTGACTGACGAGGCGGTTGAGTAGGATTCGGGCAAACACCTTGCTCACACAACTCAGCAAGTTGATGCCATTAACATTTATTTTTGACATTTGCATGCATGGCTCGAGGGATGAGCTGTACTGCAATATGCCAAGAGAGGATGAATGTCCCGGCAGAATAGGAAACACTGATTGAAATAAAAATACTTCAAACAGTGGTCGGAACCGCGTCAATTGTCACCGTGTGGGATTGGGTGCATGTTATGTAAGGCGTGATGATGCACCACGCATGTAGGTGTCGTAGACCTTCAGAGTCAGACGAAGAGTAGAAACACAGAGGTCAGAAATATCAAGTGATGTCATCCCGAGTGCGGTAAGATGTTTGGCTGAGGTGGAATATATCATCCCTCGATTATTGATAACGACGGGGTGGTGAACAATATTTGTCGTCTCAGGAAACTGTTCACGTATGTATCGCGATATGGCTGCGGCATTCTCCCCTGATCCGTATTTATCCACTTTCAGTTTATAAGTACAATCCATTCGGTACGCGTCACAGATGGCCACGTCCACAATGTGAACCGTAGAATTTCTAACCGCAAGCAGGTCTGGCTTGATGAAGGAGGTGGCTGTCGGAATCCTCGGCTCCATAACAATGTTAATGCTTCGGCGCCGCAATTGCCTGGCAATCTGTTGGGCAATTTCATTATGACGTTTACAGCGGACATCATGCGTGATGCAGCACGCCTGAAGAACATGTGACAGAGTCTCTTTTTGTCCGCAGCTCCCGCGGCAGTTGAGAGATGCCTGGTCATTTGTAGATCTGCCTCTGCTCCGTCGCGTTTTGGTAGAAAGAACACCCCCCCCGTAGTTGGACACCCCGTATGAAAAGACGTGGAAAAATCCTGGTGGGGTCCCTCAGCCAGTGGTGAGCGGAAGGTGACGTGACCACATTTCGCAAGGGAGAGCCATCCACTGAAGCAAAAAAAGCATCTCTCCAGGCATCCGCAGCTGAGCTTTTATCCATGACGACGCGATTACCGATGGTAACAGTGGAGCGCGTTAGACGATGGATGGCAGCGGCTGCAGGGTCCCGGATCGCCCAACTGGTCACTGGATGGCAGTTGGCTAGGTGTCGTTCCAGCCTCTCCTTCCGTAGCAGGGGAATATTCGTTGACAGACACGGAATACCCAAACCAAAGCTCGCAATGGGAGCGTGAAGATACGCAATGGAGGTGTCTGACGGCAAGCGCAGCCATTTTCTGACGTGTGATCTGACAATGCGATCCAACCGCTTCAATGTATTCCGGTGAACCACTGCCAGAGCTAACTGATGAACATGCTTGGGGAGCAGATAGGTCCTCAGAATCTCAAGTCGTTGTTGTGGTTTAAGCGGTGCCTTGGTAACTTCGTTAAGTTGCACAGTAATATCGTCGATTACTGTTAGAGGGAGCTTACCCTTCCAGTTAAAAGGCAGGCCCAACATCTTGAACTTTTCATCGGGCTGAATGGAGGGAATAAAAATAGGACCACAGTCCAAAGCATTCGTATCCAGTATGGTTCGTTTGCGAGCGCCATCAACAATTATATTTACCGAGAAAGATTTTAGATGGTTGATGTTGAGGCCGACGCACTGCAGTCGTTGATGGAGTCGCTGAAAGTGATCTCCCAGAGAAATGCGGTCTTGAGCAAAGATGATCACGTCGTCCGCGTAAGCGAGGTACTCAATCGGGCCAGCCGGTGATATCCAAGGCGAAGTGGCGACTCCGTGTAATTCGTGGCACATTGGTTGCTTCATTTGCCTTTGTACAGTGGTAGCACAAGGGAATCCTCCTCAATCCACACGCGTTGCACCAAGTGGTGCAGCGCATTCACGAACGTGGGCGCGCCGTGTTTCAATACTTCAGGAGAGATCCCGTCTGCACTTGGGAGTAATTAACAGATAAAACTGCTCAAGAACACTGGGGCCATTGATGTTGGTTACATGCCATCATATCCAGTGTTTTCAACCTCAGGAGTTCCGAGTCTCCTGGCCCCCAGCCTGGGAGGCGCGCTGATCCGACTGATGCTAAGCTTGAGGATGTTTTCTTCGTGCTCCTTTTCCACGTCATTAGTTGTCCACCGCGACACTTTTTCCGATCGCTTCCGAAAAGCGCAAATAACGCTTGCCGCGGAACGCGATAGACTGGCATCCGCAATACGTGGTCGTGCCAAGACATGCGGTGTCGGATGACAACGTTTTGAAGTCTGGGACTGTTCACTCCAAACACTCCTTCACGAACCTCCGTATCGCTTATGTGATGTTGCCACCACACACGAGCCGTCCTTTGCTGACAACAGTTGTCAAAACTGACGGTCATCTCATGTTTTCGTAGCGAACAGGTTAGGTCTCACAGCCGTACAGCAGGACCGTATGAACGGAAGCATTGTACTCCTTGCCCTTGAGCTTGAGACTAACCTCACGACGACGCCATGGTTGTCTCCGTTTGATGAAAGCAAGGTGAGCTCTTGCAGTGCGCTGTGAAACCTCATCTCCAACACCACCACCAGCCGTAAGGTGACTCACTAGGTAAGTGAAGCAATCCACTTGTTCCAGAAAGTCACCAGCAATGGTGATTGCTGACGCTGGTCCCTGCAAATTCTGAAATAGCACTTTACATTTGGCTGGGATGAAATACAAGCCGTAATCGCATGCCTCAATCGCTTAGCGGTTTAAGGTGTTTTGACAGGTTTGCAGATCATCACCCAGCAAAGCGATGTCACTGGCGTAGACCAAGTCTGCGATTCGGACGCAGTTTTGGACACCTAGCGCTCGTTGCACGGTTTCTTCGATGGCAAAATTGAAGGGAAAGGTGAACTAGAGCAAACTTAGCGAACGCCGCTGGTGACAGCAAGCGAAGAGGAAACTCTGCCGTTAGCCATCATTTTGCCTGACGTGTGACTATGTAGTTCTCTCAGAATGGCGACGAACTTGGGCACACCCTTCCTTAGTAGATAATTCCATCCAGCAGCTCTGTCTGCTGAATCCAATGCCGCTCGGATGTCTAGGAATACTACGATTTTTGGTCGATGGTGGGACATTGCGGAGCTCGAGAATTTCTCGGAGCGCGAAGATTTGATCAATGCAACTTCGGCCTGGGTGGCTTGTTTTTGGGAATAACTCTGGTGGAGGAAAGCCTACGAAAAAGACGGACACAATCTTGGAAGGTTTGAAGATCCAAATTCATCCAAGCCTGAGTCCGCTGGACTAGGAACGACTCAATATGCTATCGTTAGGGTAAAAGAGCCTAATGGTGATGAGGAAATGAATCCGTTGTTTTATAAAATGCCACGAAGGAGAATAAACAGCTTGCCTACATTTCAAGCACGATGAGTGTTTCCTGCTGCGACCTGTGTAAAGCCTTTACCAACTTTTGCACTCTTATGAACAAGCATGATAAGCTCTGCCATTTCATTGTTTCTGAGCGGTCAGACATATTGTGACTCGCAGAGATATGGCTGAACTTTGAGGTACTCACTCAGGAAATCGAGCTCATTTTCTGCACGTGCATCCGCTGCGACAGACTATCAACTGCCCGCAGTTATGCCTTGATCTAACCCGATCTTTGTTTGAGGACTTATGGACGCCTGCTGAATCGACAACGGACATTTTTAGCACCTGTGGTGCTCGATCTACCTCAGGCACGGATAGTGCATTTTATCGTAGTCTTTTAAGCCGGTGTTTGGATTGGCTGCCGCATCTTTGAACTCGCATGAGTCGTACCTATTTTCTACTCATGGGTGATTTCTATTATCCTCCAGTTTGCTGGCCTAAAGTGCAACTCGTGTTGCGATATTGTGAGGTCCAGGCAAAGCTCCTGGAAAAATGTTTCCGGATATTGGTAGCTCGATTTGACCATCCGACTGTTCATTTATTAACCGAGCTTGACAATTTGGTTGCATCCTTATCGCCCCTATGCGAGTTGGCTCCGCCAGTGCAGTGCTGTGCATATCAGCACTCCAGCCAAGCCTCCAGCATGGAGCGCGCATCAGCGTTCGTGGCACACTTTTCTCCTGTTTTGCAAGTGTCTGTACCGAGTTCAATGTGTACCGCGCTCACCGAACCCGACAGTCTTGACTGCGGCGTCGAAAAGGTGCGTCAACTCTTCGCCAACCTTGACGGCACTAAACCTGATGGGCATGACTCACTCCGCCCACTGATTCTGAAGTCCCTACCGGCCATCATTTCACCTCTGTGACTGATTCAGCATGTCGGTGGCTAAAGGTCCATTGTTGAGCTACTGTAAATGTTCAGTAGTAGGGCTTATTCCAATAGGCGGTGACCTCAACAAAGTGAACAGTTACAGGCCAGTTCGTCTGATATATGTTTGACCAAGGTTGCCTAGAAGATCGTGAAGAAGGGTTTACTCCAGCTGCTGGCGTTTATGATAGGCAACTCATGCATTACCAATTTGCTCGTGACGAGGCGTGAATGGCTACAGGCAGTGACCAAGGGAGGTCTGTCGACGTGATCTAACTTGATTTCAGTAACGTTTTGACGAAGGGGAACCACGAGATCCTACTCTATAAGCTGAGTGTTCGGTGTTATTGGATTATTGCATCAATGGGTCCGGAAGGTTCTTGTAAGACAAAAGTGGAGAGTACAGGTCGACGGCCGTTTGACTGGCTGATATCCCTCGACCAGTGGCGTGTCTCTGAGCATAATTCTGAGCCTACTTTGTTCCTTATCTATATCGGGGTTCTAAATCAACTTCTCTGGTCGCCGTGTGCTCTTTTTACGGACGACTTAAAACTTGAAAAATGATTAGCACCCCTACAATTTCGGCATACTTTGGCTAAATCACGACCGTTTTTCCATGTGGTCTGCAATATCCGCCTCTCGGTCAGCTAGTCAAGTCAGTATTCATGAATCTGGTGAAGAGTGGTGACGGCCGATCCTACACCTTCGATGGTTAATTGCTACACTTCGCACCTTTCGTTAATCGCATAGGTGTACTCTTAAGTTGCAATTTAAAGTCCACGAGCAGCGCGAACGGGATGCACCGAAACAGACTGCGCATGTTTTGGGCGCTCATACGCAGCTTTCCTACTCGGTCTGAAGATGTCACCACTCGCGGCTTCTCCTCTGCTTGAGTACGGCTCGCCGACGATGTACAGAAGATCGAACGATTCCAACATGTCACTGTCACGACCATCCTGAGTACGAAGACTGGTGCGAAAACGAGGGCTCTATACCTTATCCTATCGTCGGTTGCGAGTCGGTATAATCGTGACCTACCGCATATTACACCCCTGAGACTTCCTCATGTTGAGACCGTTGCCATATTTGCGAGCGCCATGCAACACACTCGGACACCGATACAGGCTCTTGATGCCGGATATAAAGCGAGCTTCCCTCCTCTTATGCTCCGAGTGGAAGACGGTAAATGTTTGGAACAGTCTGTCAGAACATGTCATCGAGCTCAAATCTGCAGCAGTTCAACACTTTGTTTTGTTTACATTTCACGACTATTTGGTTCAGATAATGATTGCACACTGACAGTAACGTCTCACATTTGTGAGTTCTGTGGTACTGTGAGTCAGACATCTTTATATGTTGTATAGGAGCTTGAAGAATGATAAGAGTAGTAACAGCTGACAGATGTATTTTCTTGCATTTTCGATCATAGTAAATATAATATAATGTGCTAGCTGTACGCCGAAATGGCGCTTCGCTGCCGCGTGACCACCACCAGTCGCGCGCGGGCTAAGTATACCGCGAAGACGCTCACTCCTACGCAGATTCTAACCGGTGACCTTATGGTTGCAAGCCAGACGCGCAAACCACTCTACAGCCGGACTATCATATTCCAATGGAGTTTAAATTCCGACTTGTTCTCATCGTACAGTATTCAGTATTCAATCCACCTTATCCCTTCCCGCCCCTTTACTTTGTGTCTGGACGCTACACACGACCGATTGTCGTTTGCTACAGACATTAGTGGCATTGCTATTCGGTTCCGAATTCCGGACCTGTGGGCACAGCAGAAATTTGCACAGGCCCTCAGTCTACTTTGGCCGCAGGCCACCACGTTTAACAATGGTGATTACGCCACTCCACCTACCTAACATTGACTACATTGATTACATGGCCCTATTGATTATTTCGATCCGGTGACTAGCACGTTTACTCACCTTTCTGTAAGTAGTAATGGGATTTATTGGAGAGATTCGTCTCAATTATACTCAGGCGGACAGCCACCACACATCCAGGAAAGCGCTAGACGGTCATTTCGTCCTTTTGAGACTGGTCAATAGCGTGCAACCGCCGAATCCTGCCAGATTCGAACCCACGGCCTTACTCATGCGAGCCAGCGACCTACGCCGCTGAGCTAGGGGCGCAGACAGCGGACCGTCATGACATACCTAACTGCAATATAACGCAGCTCATCCTCCACCGTCATGCATGTTATGAACGTGCAGAGAACAGGGCTGGTCCCCAGGCCAATAACTTCCCTTGCAAGCCGCCACCAATTGAGGTGACACGTAAGCTGCTAAGGCGACTACTAATTATTTGTAAGTAGCGTGGCAGGTGTCTGCCTGAGTCTAACTGCGATGAATCCTCACAAAATCCTCACGTTTCTGTTTCTGCCTCCTTAGTGGTGCTTGCGTTATTATGATGACGAACCACTAAAAACATTCCTGTTCGTAAGTACTGACTTCTAATATCTTTTCCGGGAATTATAAGTCAACTGGACTCTTACCTTAATCTGCTTTTCCCGTTCGGTAACAAATGCTCTCCCCTTGTCCTGCTGCTGCAACCGAAGCTTTTTCGGCCCACTAGCGGAGTCGTTCCTGCGCACTTCCGATATTTTTGTTTTCCTTTTTCATTTACCTACATTATCACAGTTCTTCGCGGGGGCGAGTGGGTTGAGACGCTGTGGAAGGAGCTGCAAGTCGGCGATTTAGTTAAAGTGTGCGACAATCAGTTAATCCCGGCGGATTTGATTCTCCTGGCCTCAAGTGAACCGCAGGCAATGTGTTATATAGAAACGAGCAACTTGGATGGGGAGACTAACTTGAAGCTTCGTCAGGTAAGTCAACCAACCATCCTATGGTTCCTTTCACTTATTTAACTCGTGCCAAGTCTTCTGAGGGCATCCATTTGGCACATATGCTCGTTTTAAACGTTACAAAAATTCAAACCTCCTATCTGCGTTCTGTCTCGTTGATCGAGCTCCACTTTGCTACTGGGCGTGATCTCTTCTACACCCGCATTTTTCAGGGGTTAGCACAAACATCACATCTTCTTACGGCAGGCGCTTTGGCCACTTATCAGGGCTGGGTTGATTGTGAGAAGCCCAATAGGAAATTGGAACAGTTCGTTGGCACGCTTAGGGGTCCAGATATGATGTAAGTCTTCTACCTTGTTAAGTCATGATACCTTTTGATTTCCGTGAAGTTTCTGCTTGTCTTTGTCATGTATCATTTTACCTTTGCAGTCGATATCCGTTAAAGCCAAATCAGGTCCTTCTTAGGGGATCGTCTCTGAAAAATACAAAGTGGATTTTCGGTACGTTTTTTTAATACTCGCGTAATCTGAACCTTGTTTTGTCGTCTATATTTTGAAACATCCTTATCCTTTACGAATAACTACACTTCTCTAATGGTTATAGTACTGTGCATCACACCAGTTAGAAGCGCGCTAGCTGCCATTAACTTCACTGTGCATTCCGTCACTAGACATACTCTTCCTTCCTTTGTCTCCGTCATGAACACCTCTCGCATTCTGCTCAACTGTTCAGATCATCTATGATGCCAACGAGATGTTCAGTACATTTCTAGGATGGGCTCCTGTGACTAATACCGAAGGAGTCGGTCTTGAGTACTTCTCATATGCAGAATGATCGAACGGAATGCTGTTTCAAGGTAAACTCAAGTTGGAACGGAAGCAAAATCAAATGGCAGCAGTGTGACTCATCACTACTGGAGCTCCATTTTATGACGTTCTCTTCGGTTGCATTTGGCTCTGCTGAGACCGGACATGGACTAATACTACCACCATCTTTTTATCAACTATGCGTTAATGGGTTGTTGTTGTTGTTGTTGTTGTTGTTTACCGCGTATTTTTATCGTGTCGAGTATCAGATTTGAGAAGTGAACGTCGGCAAGAGAAACTCAGTAAGGCTAATAACTCATGGGGCTCCGCAGACATTTAGCCCACACTGTCGTCTAGCCACCTCACCTGTATCTTGCACTGTTCATTATCTAGTGGAATCTTGGTTGTTTTAGGAGAACACCTCCATTCACTTAAACAGTCAATTCCATCTAGGCTACGTTCTAGCGTATTTTATACGAAAGTACCATACAACTCTGCAAATTCGGATTTCTCTTGCAATTAAACCCATTTCCTATCCCTTTCTCCTCTCTCTATCGCTAGGGTTGGTAATATACACCGGCAAAGAATCCAAGGTGATGTTGAATTCCACGTCTCCACCTCTCAAACGATCCACGGTTGAACAACAAACCAACAATTATGTGCGTTCCTTTCGCCCTTACTCTGCTCCCGTTTCTCACAACCGTTAACGCAATATCACCATTTGTTTTCAGATCCTTTTCCTTTTCGGGGTCCTTCTTTTCCTCACCTTGTTCACTTTCACCGCAAATATAATCTGGAAGCGCCGAGTGGAACATAAAATGTGGTACCTAGATAGCGCCGGTAAGTTTTGTTCGCTTGTTTGTACTGTTTTTCATCAGCTTCCCATTGATCTCATCTTTCGTCTCGGGGACACTTGCGAACTTTCATCGGGATCCATTAAGTTGCGTGTGATAATTTCATTTCCAGAAATGCGAGACAGCGTTCTGTGGCACTATTACAATCAGAAGTACAGGCAGCTGAATCAAGTCACGAAGGTCTCCGCTCTCAGTGAACAACGCAATCGAGACCCGATAGCTAACCACTATTCCACGCTTTATCTCTATCATTTCTCTGACAGCCTAAGGAGCGAAAGGCCTGGTCGCCCACACAACTAGGCAAAATGATAGGTTAGGTTATGGAGTTGAACATATCATGTTGCTTTACCAGTGGAAATGGGAAAGGACTCCAAAGGGAACGTACCGACTCCTAAATCATTCATGCGACTAAATTCATTGCGTCACGGAGTTGGCAATAGTCTTATTTTGGTCATTGCCAACGACAGTTGGGTTTAAGGACCACCCATTTATGGGTGTGACGATGCAGACTTTCTGATGTCTTCCAGTCGATGTTCAGCAACGGCCAGTAGCCTTAAGGATCACAAACCCGTCTTGTAATCCGAGGACGCGGATTCGAGCCCGCCTAGGGGACCGGGCGACCCTCGCGGTATCCTTAGCTCACGTGCAACTGGTGGTGGTTGCGCGGCAGCGTAGCGTCGATACTGCGTACCGGCGTAAGGACCGTACTGTATCACACCGTGGCAGCTATTGCGTTTTTCATGTAATTGCAGTCCACCTGCTTATATGTGCTTTGTTTGGCCATCCTCATTCTGGTTGATGAAGCTGCCTTGTGTTCTGGCAATATGTCAGAGTAAAATAAGGTGTGCGATCGAAAGAACTGATTAGCAGATGCGTACCGCATTTTGGGGCGGGGATCACAATTGTAGTCTGTAATTCTTGCCACTGCAGCACACTCGGGAATTCAGCGACCTTTGTTAATCCATCTTCACATTGTCCCTAGTTTTACCACATCTTTTCCGACATTTTCCTTCGTTAAGATTTTCTCTCTTCGTTGTTAATTTTCGTTATTACGATTGCGGAATCAACCGAATCCGCGCACCTCGGGTTTCGCGTTGAGTTGGACCAGGCTTAATCTTGGTGACTTTCTCACTGTTGTGCAACCTATGTCCATTATCTTCATTGGCTCGCCCATTGCAATGAGGCTGGACCTTACCGTGGTGCGATGGTTTGTGTGCCTCAGCGATCCATTGAGCTATGCTGGGTGGTGCTTTTTTGCACCTTCAGAGCCACTCATACAACTTTGGTCAATGGTTAGAGGCCAGACAAACTCAGCCTCCTGGTCCTTCAGGTTCTGGTTTGGAATGAGGGTGGCACCTTATTCCTTATAACCGAATTCTTGTAGCCCAACGCCAAACCCGCTGCCTTGCGGTAAGATTTTCGAACCAAAGGCTTTGGTTGAGAACCCTAATCGTTCTCCTGTCTAGGCCTGAGCAACCTGACAGTATCCTGCCCACGCAATACTATGAATTTCTCTTCAAACAGTTTCTTGATGCTCTGGCCACCACACAGGATAATCGGCGGTGCCCTATCTGCTGCATCGAGCAGGGTGGATAGGGGTTTGAATGCTACTGCTCAAGCCTTCCCGTCTTCTTATTCCCCCTCTTACGCTTTTTCACTCTTACCGTCCCGTTCTAACTTCACTTTTATCCCCCCTGTTTTCAACCCCCCGATTCTTGGCCCTCCCCCAACATGCTTTGCTAGGCGTTTATCTTCTACTTTCAACTCACATGCTAACGCGTAGCGTCACTCCTCTCCTGTCGACAAGCCCATGCCCAACCAAGCGGTCCATTCCAGTTCATCGGCTTCCATTTGGAGCCCTCGATCCTCCTTCAGATTGGCATGCCTCAATGTACGCACATTACTGCAGATCGGTCAACAGGCAACACTTGCCCGAACATCGGAGACCCTCTCGATCGATATCTGCTGCTTATCAGAGACCGGCCTGAAAGACTCGAGCTCTGTGCTCACTCTGCGATCCCTTCAGGTGACGCAAGCAGTATTTTCTCATTGTGCCTATCCGGTGACGATGCAGCTTCGAGCACCGGCCAAGCTGGTGTTGGGATTGCCCTGAGTCCCCGGGCTGAAGCTGCTCTGGTTGATTGGATTCCACTCAGTAGCTGGATGTATGCGGTCCGATTGGCTGGCTCGTTCAAAGCTTCGAAGTCGCGCGGAACTAATAGGTGTCTATTCATCATCGCTGCCTACGCGCCCACAAACTGTAGCGATGATTCGGTAAAGAACGACTTCTACCGCCAACTGACCTAGCTCCTTCGCCACAGAAGAAGCGCGGACACTGTTGTGCTGGCGGGGGATCTGAACGCACAAGTTGGAAAGTTGTCCACTGATGAAATGCATCTGGGCGGTCAGCACGATGTAGGCTCTCGTAATGATAACGGTGAGCGGTTACTTCATTTGTGTAAAGATGCTTGCTTATTTCTTACGGGCACTAACTTCCGACACAGCACCCGCCGGAGGGTGACTTGGCGCCCACCAGCCTCGAACCAGCTATGGACGCAAATCGATCACATTGCAATAAGTTACCGCTGGAGAGGCTGCATCCAGAACTGTCGCTCGATTTGGAGCACAGGTGTGGACACCGATCATGCACTTGTATGTGCTGGCATGCAGATGCGTTTTGGCGGACGCCCACGACGACGCTGTGAGCGCATTCACACCAGCCAACTGACAAAGCCAACTGTTCTGAATGCGTATCGAATACGCTGACATGCGAGTTGAGTAAGGGCTCACTGGAGACAATTGATGGTCACTAGTCACATGTTCGCCAGACCTTACTAGCAGCAGGCAAATCCTCATGTGGTATGTCTAATAGCCAACATGGATATTGGGTCTCTTCGCGGTCCCTGGAACTTATCGACGTTTGTCGGCATATCCCTGCTGAAAACGAACACAATGAAACTCGCAAAGACCTCCGGGCAAGACTCCGTGCTAGCCTGGTCTCATCGTGCGTCAGAGATGGAAGTGGCCGCTGCCCTTGGCAACCATCGTAAGTTGTTCCGTCTGATACGGGAAACGGGCAGCATGAGACCTGGTGTTAGTGAAACTATACGTGACGAGAGTGGACAGCCTATTCACAATTTGTCAAAACTTTTGGAGCGTTAACACTGCCTCGCAGTTAATATGTGCTATGTCTCCGAACCACACGTACAGCACAACTGCGCTGTACTTGATCTACGCTTACTTAACTCGAGTTCAAATTGTAGTGCTTCTACATTCCGCTTCTCCGGCTATGCGGAGTATATAGCTTGCCGTATTTACGTTTTTGGAATCGCTCTCATAAACATACACAGGCTTGACCCCTAGCTTGAACCCAAGGAAACGACCACACATGTGCCTTTTGAAGCTTCACTGTAGTCAACAAGCAGTGACCTATTGTAAGATGCCTTCTTGTAGTTTCAACTTATGTTTTTGCTGTCTTCCATCTGAATGATTTCTACCAGTAGCACTTTTCTCTACTCGAAATGGCCAGATCTAATATTAAGGGCTGCTGGCGACATGAATGTTGAATTCAGTCGACTGTCAGGGTGTTAGAATTTCGTTTCAAAGGTTTGGCATCTTTATGCTAGGACCTTGTGAGAGATGCCTGTGTTGAATTTCTTCAGTGCTTATGCGTCATCTTCACTGCCACAAGCCTTTGGCGTCCACAGCTGGCAAACAAACCCACGTTAACCCATTTTACCTGTACCTCCTGCTCATTCGCTTTCAGGAGGAAGACCCCGAGATCGTATATTTCGCGGAAGCTTGTCCGTTTCTCTTATTTTTGTCGGCAGACGACATGGTCATGACTGACTCTCTTCTACCTCCTACTTCTTTTGAAATAGCGGTTCTACTAACTGACCGGCAGAGATAGCTTTTTTGTATCGGGCTACTTTACAAGCTCCACTTAATTATGTGACATGTGTGGCTGCGCGCTTCAGCATGTGCTTTGCATCTTAAAAGGGCAAATACCGTGGAGTATTGGGCCGACATGCCACCAGTTTTCAATCACTAGATGACCATTCGAGATTGCTAGCCGATTTACTTTTCTAAGTAGCTGTATCACCTCTGATTGGTTCGCGACCGATCAGATTACCTCACGTACTACTGAAACTCGCGTGGCTCTTCAAAGTCTACGTATTTGCGCAAGCTGCGGGTTGTACACCTATTGGTTAAGTGAAGTGTTTACAGCACTGCAATACGACCTAGGTTGGATTTTGATTTTAAAGACCCGCCCGCCGCCGTGCTCGCCAATAGATGCATCACGCAGATTTTATTGATCGAGTAAATGATTTTAACGACTTTACTCTTCTGGCAAAGGATGTTTTGCTTGCATTCCTTTTTTTATTAATTTTGTCATCCCATCTTCGTTGGTCATAGCAACCGAGTCCACCGTATTTCGATGCCCCTGTCATGGTTAAAGTTAACTGGAATTTATCTACTTACATCAGAATGTAGGCCTGTCTAACTCAATTTATTTTCTATCGTCAATAAATCACCACAGTCATGCCATCGTATGCATTGTTATTTGATCTCCAGTTTGGCTACGGTTCCACGATCATCGTGGGCGTCGCCTGCGCTGCGTTTCATTTTTATCGGCATATTCGGGGGAAATACTATCATACACATGCGACCTTGTTCCTGGTGTCAGATGCTTGGTCGGATCTTATTCTGTTGTTTGTGCTCCACTTCATCCCCTTTGGAATAGGCATGTCTCTAGTGTGGGCTCCCAATGTATGAAATCACAACAGTCTAGCAACTAAACATAGGGCCGATAGAAATCATGGAGATTAGCGGATAAGGTGAAATCATCGTGACATAGTAGTTGTAGGGGAGCAACGCACTTCAGCTACTATGCCGCAAAAGGAAAGGAACATTTTGACAAAAGGTAGAACAAAACATTTTTAGTTTGTTTTTCACGTGACGATTTTTCTTTTTTGTCATTTCCAATGCTTGAAGTATTAAACATGTGAATCGATACAATTCTCTACACAATTCTTCCACTGATTTCGATTGCGGGCCATATCTTCAATAGTGTTAAGCCATTGGCACTTCTCATCTTTAGGTTTCTATCCTGGAAGACGTACGGGTCCAACAGCGGCTAGACATGACGTCAGCGATTGCATGTGCTGCCGCCATGTAGAAGGCTGACAACCACGCGGTCGCCTCCAGCCAGGTCCTTAACGAGTGAATAAAGCGCGACGCCGTAGACGCTCAGATGCCATGCGTAGGAGGTGACCGAGCCATCTCAACTGTCGCACTCCCCAAGATGCAATGTCGAACGTCATTACTGTCAACTCGATGTTGCCACCAAACACGAGCAATCCTCCTTAAGCAACGGTTATCGAACGCAGAAAGACGACGCATGTCTTCCACGCGAATCGGCCAGGACTCGCACCCATACACCAATACTGAGCGAACAGATGCGCTATAAATGCGGCCCTTTAGTGAGAATGAGACGTCGCGACGACGCCACAAGTGCCTCAGGTTGGCAAATGTTGATCGCGCTTTAGCGATACGAAGAGAAACTTATTTGTTGATAGTGCTGTCACCAGAAACACAGCTCCTAAGGTAGACGAATCTATCTACCTGTTCAAGTTGTGCACCTTCGAGAGTAAGCACGGGAAAAGGTGAAAGCCAGTCCTTGCGCAGTACTTTACACTTCGATAGGGCCATGCTCATGCTACAACCATGACATTTTCTTCAAACATAAACTTCATCCTGCATCGGCCGTCGCGCAGATTATCAAGGGTCGCCTTATCTGCTACATACAGCAGGGCGGACAAGCGAAAGCATGCTACTGCTGGCGCCTCCCTTCCTTCTTTTCCACCTTTTTCTCTTACTCCCATCCCGGCCCCTATTACTAACCTTCCTTCTATAATTCCCAGCTTAATTGACAGCAACCGAAGTGCTACTGGAGTAGTACCGTCTGCAGCCACCATCCCACAGCAACTATCGGACGCCTATCGGCAAAAGTTCCTTATAAGGCCACGCTGCCCCGTTTCCATGGCGACATTCAACGTGCGCACTCTAATACAAACAGGTCAGCAGGCTGCACTCACACGCACCTTGGACACACTGGGTGTTGATGTGTGTTGTGTATCCGAAACTAGGATAAATGACCCTAACGGGGTTATTGAAATGACTGCACCCGGCTTATCCTCTCGTTATTGGTTGCACGCATCCGGAGACGCCGATGCGGCACTCACGGGTCAAGCTGGTGTAGGTATCATTCTCAGCTCCAAGCTGAGTCATCGTTGGTTGATTGGATTCCGGTGAACAGCCGTTTATGTGCAGCCCGTTTGACGACATCAGCTAAGGTGAATTCGCGAAGTAAAACAAAACGCTGTTTGTGATTTCTGCTTATGCTCCCACCGACTGCAGTTCTAATGCAGTCAAGGACATTTTCTATCACGAACTGAACACGCTGCTACGCAGTGCTACTAGTTCAGATATTATAGTACTTGCAGGGGATATGAACGCACAAGTAGGGCGTCTGAGCTCTTCAGAAGCTCAGCTGGGTGGTAAGTATGGACTTAACGCCGAACGGACTGAAAACGGCAAGCGTCTGCTTCAACTGTGTGCGGAGCACCAGTTGTTTCTTACTAGCACTGCTTTTAGACACAGTGGGCGCCGAAGTGCCACTTGGCGTCCACCTGTAGCTGGCCAGCGATGGACCCAAATTGACCACATAGCCATAACTTACAGGTGGCGCGGTTCCATTCTGGATTGCCGCTCTTACTGGAGTACCTGTGTCGACTCTGACCATGCCTTGGTGCGCTGTCGTTTCTCCATGAACTTTACCGGAAGGCGCACAAAGCGTCTCCCCCGATTGGCAACGGAGAAATTGTCCCAGCCCTCTGTCACGCAAGCATATCAAGAAGCACTGCATAGCGAACTCTCGCTGTCTTGTCCTAATGACACTGAACTTCAGTGGAATAGGATCTCGGCCGCTATGCACGACGCAGGAGCATCTGTTTGTGGCACTATCAGTCGTCACCGCACCAGTCACTGGATATCCGAGAGGTCAGTGAACCTGTTGGAATCTAGAAGATACCTCCCGGCTGGCTCTGAACACAATGTGACCAGACGGGCTATTAGGCGTGAACTAAAGCAGAGCCTACGTGCTGACAAGGAAGCCTGGTGGACCAGTCGGGCTCAAGAAATGGAGGAGGCAGGAGCAGTAGGCAATTACCGGAAGCTCTTCCAGCTAATACGCACCACTGGTCCGAGAAAACCAGGCGTCAGTGAGACAATCAGGGACAGCGCGGGTGCGCTGATACACAATAAGGAGCGCCGTGTGGCTCGTTGGGCTGAGCACTTTGAAGATCAGTTCAGCTGGCCCCCTGCTCCCGGACCTCTTCCTACTCAGGTGATGCAGGACGAGCCATGGACGGTTAGTTTAGAGCCTCCGTCGGAGGCCGAGGTGCGAAACGCGATCACAGCCCTCAATCGTTTTCGTGCCGCTGGTCCGGATTCCCTCCCACCTGCACTATTTAAGGATGGAGGTGAGGTCCTCTGCAGGGCACTGACCTCCCTATTCGAACGTATCTGGAACGAAGAGAGTGTGCCGGCTAATTGGAGCGAATCGATTATAGTGGCAATATACAAGAAGGGCAGTCGCACAGGCTGTGCGAACCACAGGGGTATTAGCCTAACGCCAGTTGTGACAAAGTTACTGGCCTCGATTCTCGTTCGTCGCCTCACTGCAGAACGGGAATCTCGGATTAGGGAAGAGCAGGCCGGTTTTCGCCCAGGACGTGGCTGTATAGACCATATATTTACTTTGCGACAGATGCTAGAGCAGCACCACGCATACCGCAGACCGACAATAGCTGTGTTCCTCGATTTGAAGAGTGCGTTCGATTCAGTCGATCGATCGATTCTGTTCGAAATACTTGCGCGGAAAGGTGTTCCCACGAAATATGTGAACATCCTTCGTGCTCTATACTCGAATACTAGAGGCCGCGTCAGGGTCTATGGTGCCCTATCGGATAGCTTTTCGACTACAAGTGGCGTTCGACAAGGTTGCCCGATTTCCCCGTTTTTGTTCAATTTCGTCGTGTATTCTATCATGGAGTGTTCCCTTGCGGAATCTCACAATGTAGGCGTTGAAGTGCTGCTCGGTGAACGGTTAGTTGATCTAGATTATGCGGACGATATCGTCTTGCTTTTCGACAATGTTGAGGCGGCACAGTCAACCCTGAATAGCCTATCCAGAGTGGTCCCATTATTTGGTATGCACTTCGCACCTTCAAAGTGCAAAGTGTTGCTGCAGGACCACCAGCCACTCGATGACCCCTTGACGCTTGATAACGAGGAACTCGAGGTGGTTGATCAATTCACTTATCTTGGCAGCTGCATCAGCAATGATGGGCGCATAGAAACTGACGTGAGCTCACGCATTGCAAAGGCCAGAGCTGCCTTCTTGAATCTGCGTCATCTTTGGCGACAGAAGGGAATTTCTCTCCGTCTGAAAGGCCGTGTATACAAGGCCACAGTGAGGGCCGTTCTGCTCTATGGTAATGAAACTTGGCCACTTCGGTCTGAAGATCTGAGGCGCCTTCAAGCCTTTGATCATCGTTGTTTGCGAAGCATTACTGGTGTCGGATGGCACCAGTGTGTCCGCAACGATGATGTGCGTAGGCGAGTACTTGGTGGTGATGATCATGCTAGCTCCCTAGAACAACAGATAGCACTGAATAAGTTGCGTTGGCTCGGGCACGTGCTACGCATGCCTGGTCACCGCTTACCTAGGAGGGCCTTGTTCAGTCTACCAGGTGTAGGATGGCGCAAGGCTCGAGGTGGACAGAAGTTGACTTGGCAGCGGGAAACGAAGTCACTGACGGCCAAATTGGGTGCTGTTGGTCCGTCTCGCCTTCTGGGTTGGAGTCCACGTGACTCACCTTGTGCTTGGCTCAAGATTTTACAGGACATGGCTCGCAACCGACACCAGTGGCGCGTCTCCTGCCGTCTCCTAATCGGATTGTCTGTTTAAAGTGTGTTTGGTGCTGAGTTACCTGCGGAGTAATGGCTGATTATGACGCGTGGTAGTGAAAGCCGCAAGGAAGCTGTCTCGCCGATGTCGCCTTATCTTTGCACGATAGCCAGCTGTTTGTGACGGAATGTTGTCTACACAAGGTGTAGGCGCCTTGACCCAGAATGTTTGCTTAGGGCATTAAGGTTTTCAGGTAAGTCCCCCTTCTCTCCCTCTTCTTATTTTTTATTCCATAGGTCATCATGGTTGTATGGCAGCGAAGCATCAGTTCAAATGGCTGATGTACTGC
>OX104059.1:13907574-13995703 GCA_944474145.2 Dicrocoelium dendriticum
ACATGGCTCGCAACCGACACCAGTGGCGCGTCTGCTGCCGTCTGCTAATCGGATTGTCTGTTTAAGGTGTGTTTGGTGCTGAGTTACCTGCGGAGTAATGGCTGATTATGACGCGTGGTAGTGAAAGCTGCATGGAAGCTGTCTCGCCGATGTCGCCTTATCTTTGCACGATAGCCAGCTGTTTGTGACACAAGGTGTAGGCGCCTTGACGTTGAACGTTTGCTTAGGGCATTAAGGTTTTCAGGTAAGTCCCCCTTCTCTCCCTCTTCTTATTCTTTATTTCATAGGTCATCATGATTGTATGGCAGCGAAGCATCAGTTCAAATGGCTGATGTACTGCTGTTGATGATGATGATGATGCTACACTTAGATGCTTCAGCCGCCAAATGATCCAGAATGATTTGCATACTCTGAGGATCGTCAGCAAGTAAGGCGATATCGTCAGCATAATCGAACTCGGTAGCGCGCTCACCCGGTAGATGCTCCAGAGCAAAATGTTGTAAACCTTCTAGAGCATTCCACAGAACGTCTTCGATTGCGAAGTTGAAGAGGAATGGGGACATAGGGCAGCCCTGTCGCACACCTGCTATTGACAGCGAATTGCGAGGAAAGCTTGCCATAGACCCTCACTCTGCCGGATGTATGAAGGTAAAGTGCTAGTAAGATGGCGGTATATTTCTCTGGCACCCCGTACTTTAGTATGCAACGCCATAAAGCAGGTCGACCACCAGAGTCAAAAGCGGCACGTATGTCTAGAAATGCAATAATAGTGGGCCTGTGATAAATGTGGCGATGTTCGAGGAGCTGGCGAAGCGTGAAGATTTGATCCACGCATCCGCGGCCAGGACGGAAACCAGCTTGTTCTTCACGGTAATATAAGTCACATATTGGGGAAGCCTGCGAAGCAGAATGGATGCCAATAGCTGAGAGGCAACCGAAATAAGACTAATCCCACGCTGATTTATACACTAAATGTGAGCGGTTTTCTTGAAAATCGGGACAATAACTGATTCTCCCCAAGTGGAAGGCACTTTCTCTTCATGCCAAATTTTTGCGAACAGCGAGATCTGCTGGTTAATGATCACCACACCGTCGTACTTGAACAGTTCCGGAGGAAGTCCGTCTAAGCCGGCAGCCTTGAAACGCTTCAAGCGTCGAATCTCGTGGCAGACTTCTGCTTCGCTGGGTGGATTCAATGGGACTAGCCAAGGTGGACAGCAAGGTGTACTACATGTACTGATGGATGGTGGAGGCCAGTTGAACTGCGAGTGAAAGTGCTCGGCCCAGCGGTCCATACGCCTCTGTTGGTTGGTGATCGGAGACTCATCCAGCTCACAAATGACCTCACTGACACCAGGCTTCCTGAGGCCAGTGGACCGAATGAGTTGGAAAAGCCTGCGAGTGTTACCAGAGAGTGCAGCAGTCTCCATCTCTAAAGCACGCTCAGACCACCATGTCTCGCGATCCTTGCATAGGCTTTGCTTGCGCAACCGGTTGGCAGAACGGCGCCGCTCGTTGCAATCTGATTCCCCCGGAATATCTTTGCGGCGTTCGAACAGCTCCAGAGAACGAGCAGAGATCCAAGCCTGCAAGGGGCGTCGCGTTAGGCCGCAGCATGACTGTCCGGAAATGGTCATTGCCTTCCGTATACAAGTCCAGTGTTGTTCCACTTCTTGCGGTGGATTGCAACTGAGTGCATATGCCAGTGAAGACTGATAGCTCACCTGGACAGAGAAATCAGTTAATCTGTTTACATCCATCTTGCGGTGTTTCGTGTTTCGGGACCTCCAAAAACACTTGCAGGTTTTCGCACAGACCACTTCATGATCTGAGTCAACGAAGGTGGACCAAAAGGACCTGCAGTCCAGTACGCTACCACTCCATCTGAAGCTAATTGCGGTGTGATCAATTTGAGACCACGGTTGTGTTGGCGAAGGGGGACGCCACGTTGTGGAACGCTTCTTCGTACGCCTGAAGTTAGTGCTCGAGAGAAACAGATGATTGTCTTCGCACAATGTGCGAAGCCTCTCTCCGTTATCAGAGCGGTTCTCATCGAGCGCATGTTGACCACCTAGGTGGCGTTCGTATGGTAACAGGCAGCCAACCCGTGCATTAAAATCCTCAGCAAGGACAACGACATCCGACTTTTTAGCATTAGTCAAGAGCTGATGTAGATTCCGGTAGAATTCGTCCTTGACCGAGCCGCCACTGCAGTCAGTTGGAGCGTCCACGGAGATCACAAACAAGTTGCGTCTCTCATCGCGGTGCTTGTCGATTCTACATGAATCACGAAGCCGAACTGCACATATCCAGCTGTTAATCAGGAACCACTCTACTAATGCCGCTTCGGCCTTGCCACTTATTGCTATACCTACACCAGCCAAACCCGCTGATGCTGCTTATGGATGTCCAAAATGACGTAGGTGATATCTGGCTTCGTGTTCAGTGGGGGATGTCAATGTAAGTACAGTGCTGGGATCTTGCAACCGGGTTTCTGAAAGACAGCAGACATCAATATTGAGAGACTCTAGGGTACGCGCTAGATTGGCTTGGTGTCCAAGCTGCATGAGTGTCCAAACGTTGAAGCACGCCAGACGGAACGAGGATCGGGGACGAAGTAGAGCCATAAGTTGAACTCCGTGGTTCGCGGCGCAACCGGAATCGCAGCCAGATTGTTGAACACATGAATCGGGTAACGGAAAGTAAGGATTGTTAGCAAACAAACATTTGGCGTTTGATGAAGTCGCGTGAACGTGAGAAGCTGAAACGGTAACTGATGAACACGTTGTAGTACAGTTCATGGTTTTGTGAGAGGGCGTGATACTACCCGGTTGCCCAAGCCGTAGTAGGGAGTTAACTTAGGGGACCCCACCCCGAGGCATTTGCTAAATTACCTACCCGCAAGGCAACGGGGAGAATTCAGGGAATGGCGCCCATTGGGAGGTGCTGTCTGAATGTTCAGTTCATGCGTCTTTCGTTTGGTAGATTACCAAACAGGCGCCAAATACTCCCCATGAAAGCAGCACAATTACTGGACAACAATCCCCCACCGAGGTGGAACACTGTCGCCGAACATTTCGCTGGAACGGGGTACACCCCGACCACCCAGCTGGCACCATGAGGAGGTAGTTGGGCAATCCAGCCGGGCTCTCAATGCGTAACCGTTTGTGTGCGCTTAACTAACACCTCTTTATTGCTTCGGCACGTTATCCAGCTGCAACTTGAATGGCGTCTAAAATGAATGAATTATATCGAGAGCTCTGATCTCCATATTTCTGACCAACACTACGGATATTTTGCTCGTTTCTGGCGAAATGGATAATTATGTGAATCACTTACCCTGGAGGTCCTTTTAGAGTAAATACTTGTGGGAAGTATGATGGCGATCGGTTTCTTCGACTCGTTGCCGACGAACGACAACACAGCTGTTTACTTGGCGCCATGTGATGCCCACCGAACTTATACTTGGCTTCCACCACATCGCCATCAGTCGGCGCAGTCGATGCAACAACTACTCCTCGGTTCTTAGAAGAGCACGGAGATGTCTCATCCTTCAGTCTGCCAGGACTCATACAGTTCCATCAATAAACGAACCTGTAATCCTCAAACGGCCAACCCTAACCAGCCTTGCAGTAAGGCTTTACACTTAAAAGGAACAGGGTTCTTTCCACATTGTAGGACAGATATTTCCAGATGACATAGTTTATCGTCCAGATGTGGCTTTTCAGGTTAATCTCAGAGATGTTCATAACAAATCTGCATACAAAGCGTGAAACCGGGTAACCTTACGTTGCGCCACGGTTGGTATTGGTGAGATATCTTGTACCAGCACATAGCCCGGGGTGTGCGAGTAATTGAGCCGAAGCATATTAACTTACTTCCTTGACGTGCCCTTTCTCACAGATCCGTCAACTGAGCCTTGTTCATTGTACGCTAGACGTTTGATGGTGCTGGGGTATTTACTGATTGTAAAGATATATTCAACACGGCTCCGACCAGAACGAAACAGCCTGCCCTTCATAATTTCCCATGTTTTAGCATACAAATCGGTTTTTCTCTAGGCTTATATTGTGACAACATTTCGCCTTTGACACAAGAGCTTCAGGTCAGGCCTGCCTTTTACTTAGATGTTGTTCGCGTAGTAATATGACGGCGGATAATTTTAGTGCAAGACAACTGTAGCTGGCCTATCAATGCCTAGCGCTTCTTCTTATCCTTCATTTATAGTCACAACATCCGCTGGCCTCTGTTCTTATGGAGCTTGTTTGATGCTCCGAATCCTCTGCTAAGAAATCGGTCCGCAGACATAATCTGAACGGATCAGTTTGTCTTTCACGTTTGCCTTCTCATATCGTCTGCGATAGCATAGTAGCAAGAACTTCATCTGAATTCAGCCAACCAACCACTGTCTGAGCACCAAAGCATGCGGCTGACTTAATTGTTCCAACCTATATCGCTATAAGATTGCAGATGAATAATATTCTTTTTGGGAAAGAGGAATCATGATGGCCTCAACTTCGAAAGAAGAGAAATGAAACCGTGTAATCGCTTTTAGCTTCACAACGGCGTCTTTTGAGAACTTGTTTTTGCCCTTCGCGGAAGTCTATCTTTCAGACCTCATCCAATAAGGCGCACTACCCGGTCAACTCCTTCGGTCAGCTCCCACATACTTTTTTGTCATCTCAGACAACCAGGTTCAGCGCACTGGCTGTTACCTCCTTGACACTTGCGATTATCGGCCAACAATCCGATAGTGGTCAGTCGATTCGCTCCCCAAAGTATATGAATCCCTACGAATCAAATCACTCAGGGGCGTGCTCCGCTCACCAGGAAATTTTCGGTTTGCTTGCTGCGTGATTTTAGTTAATCGGGCGACCTTAGTACAATGTTGCACGGCTTCCAGTCTAACTATGTAAATCCAAAGGATGGGCGCTGCGTGAAGCTTTTCCTTTCTGTGCACCTGTGGCTCTGTGTATGAATAAATAATAATAATGTCAGCTGTACGCCGTAACGGCGCTTCACTGCCACGCGACCACCAGTCGCGCGCGGGCTGAGTGTACCGCGTGGACGCCCACCCCTACGCGGACTCGAGCCGGTGACCTTATGGTTGCAAACCAGGCGCGCTGACCACTTGGCCACCGGCCGACACTCGGTCACCGTCCGACTGTGTGTGAGAGAGAGCGTTGTGCAAACGATGCTGATGGTGTCCACCGGTTGGTTACAAATGGTGGTGCAGTATTAGTCCCTACACTTAACGGTTGTCGTACAGCTTTCAACAACGTACATCACACTTTGTATGATTGCATACCGCATCCTTGATGATACTCACAAAAAGCTGGACTAGCAAGTACCATCCTCCCGGATGGGGCTTTTAGAGTCCGTTAACCCGAAGGTTAGGGGCAGGTTCCGATTTAAATCGTGCACAGGACTAGTGGAGCTCGTACATATGGTTTCTTGCATCTTACTGTCAGCTTTTCTCTCCCGACAACAATCCTTTTTCACTTCATTTTCATTGTTTCTGTTTGGGTTGTTTCATGCATTTTCGTCGTTTTTGTGTTCACGCCAATTTTTATTACGCAAAATTCATTTCGATGTGAATCAAAACCACTGGATCCACCACACCTCGATGATTGTATCATAGTTGTACAATGGTCTTACCGATTTCACACCACTTCGCCTTTACCCAACTCGGTTGATGGCCTTGTTCATTTTAGACTGTGGAGACGTTTCGCTAATCCCATGACTTTACAAACAGGCTAAATTTAGGCACTGTAGACCATGGAGTGTATCGCAGTTTGCACTTGAGCCCACATACTCTATCTTCCGATGTGATCACCTCTAGGTAGATCTTCTCTTTTTTTCAGCTGCTTTGCTTGGGTTGACAATGTCCATCTCTCCTTATTCGATGTTCTCTTAAATTGTGGTTACCGCTTGGTTTCTCTTTTTCATGGGCTATAACCATGTTCGTCACATCCACTTACTGTAGAATTCTGCTCTTCGCCTCGTGTGTCTTTCCGATAAACTATGTGTTGCTCCTTCCCAGCTATCATACGTCGACAAGCTGTTAATACGTATTTTAGTCGCTCTTTTTCGCGCTCTTTCTATCCATGAAAAGCATAGTTGCTCCAGCTGCACCTCACTTAGTTAGATTTCAATAACGACCTACCACCGGGCTATATCGTTCATTTTCCTCTCGAGGACGATTCCGAGAGTGTCCCGCAGTTTTGTCCAGTGTTTAATTCGCTTTAGTTACAGCTATCCACTCACTCACTGCTCGACGTTTTGGCGCAATGCACGCCGTTCACGCCCGATGTGTGGATACCATCATCCCGTGTGCCCTTTTTCGTCTCTACTGCCACCCTTCCCCTCCCCTCTTTTAGCCACTACTCAATCCGCTCTGCAGAACCTTTTGGACCTTATCACATGCTTAATTTTGTATAATACTGTGATCCCGATCAGTATACCCGTGATGCTCGAGGTTGTGCGATTTACACAAGCTTTGTACATAAACTGGGTGAGTCTCGCCTACCACCGGATCGGTCATTTTTACGCTCATATTTGCCTCCCTTATGTACTGATCACGATTAACGTCTCCATGCCGAAGCGTTTTTTTCCTCACCGTATATTGCCTCCTGCTCATTTGCCTGTATGTGCCTAATATTCATGTATCGTCATTTGTTTGTGCTCTTTGCCCCCCGCCTCCAATCTCCACGCCTGCCATGCATTCGCGCACTTCCCACTATCCCATCGACCTCATCGTATAATGATGCCGATGTTCTTCTGCTCGTGGTACCGTCACCTTCATTTCAACGGCTCATGAACCGACCACCAATCCGGATGTATGGTGTTGACTCGGCCGTTCCGTTCGTCACCATCAACTCAACTCATTTTTTTACACGTGTGCGCAACGCATGCATTTGGTTGCTTCGTGTGTTGTAAACGTTGACACGATGTGACTCTTCTATATACCCCGGGTGTGTTCGCTTGCGCTGTCCTCTTTTATTCCCTTCTACGGCCTGCTTCATGCGGTATATTCGTTTTCTGCGACGCATGTTTGTGTGCACTTGTGTGTGTGTGTGTGCATGTTGTCGGTGCACACACGCAATCAATTGCAGGCACGATCAGCGCAGTGTATGCATTTAACATGCTTCTCACCGCCTTTATTATGTTTCACACCATGGTCCCAATCAGTCTGCAAGTCACTTTGGAGATGGTCCGCTTCGTTCAGGCACTCTTTCTCAGCTGGGTCAGTTTGGTGCGCTTTCCCCTTGAGGGTCCTCTGTTTGCATATTTTCCTGTTATGATCACAGTCACGTATCTCCTACATGTGTCCGACCCGACAAGTGCTCTTCCAGTCGCTTCATTCTTCGTCCGATCGATCATTGTGCTCGAATGTCCAATGCTGGTCACTCGCGCTCAACTCTATTGTACTACTCCCCCCTATCAGTCCGCAACGCTTCCCTGTGACCAGTGGTTGCAACTACAGTGACGGAAAGCTGAAGCTATTAAAGAGGTCACTTTTCTTTAGCCCTTGGTACCTGCGACTCAGCGCTCCTATCTGGTGAAGCCACTTAGAGAATGCGACCAAGTCCCACCGATTGCTCTTTAGACATAAGCCCTCTGGCTTTCTCTTGCGTTGCCCATCGAACTGCCCACATATCTGCTGACCACCGCATCGAGCGCTGTTTTATGTAACCTCAGGGAAGCCAAGTGATAACAGGTCTTCAGTAATTGAGTCACGCTAGTGTGTTATACTGTGCTCCTTAATGTAGTCGACCACGTTAATGGTGCATCTCACAGTCGCAAGGAGTAGCATTTTGCAATCAGCAGCTTCCTTCGGAATGTTGACCCTTCTGTACGATGGTTCCAACGTTTCCATCCCTATAGATGCTATGCGTGTTAATTGATGGTATCAACAGTACTCCGGTACGCAGTACCGGCGCTTCGCTGTCACTAAACCACCGCCGGTGGCATCTGGGCTAAGGATACTGCGAGGGTCGCCCTGCTCCGGCGCATGCTGAACCCGCGCCTCCGGATTAGAAGACAATATCGTTACCATTAAACTATGGGCCGGCGTGTTAACTTATCTCACGTCCCGAATCCACAGCGGCTCTCACTCATATGTTTTAGGCCTAACGCCTTTGACCTTGTGCTGGACGTGGCATATGTCGACACTGCAACGCAAACAGCGTGTGGTACCACCGGACGCAGTCGTCTTCAGGCTGTGCTCAATCTCAGTGATGAGCAAATCCAAAATCGTATCTCGACAACTGGCAATAGTACGTACTGCTGTTGAAGATGTGAAATACCACTCACTTGACTCTACAATGTATTAGTCTCCGTACAATGGTGCTCTTCATCGATATCTACACTAATGAGACCATGTAGAACCGGCGATGTCAATTTCCATTTGGCACATCACTCACACGGTACATATTTAAGGACTCACCGGGTTACCTTAGGGATTCTCTCTTGGTGCACTACAAGCGGACATTCTTGCATTTGATACAGAAAGCCCTCAGCAATACGCCGGTACATCGCGCCGACGTTTCGCTGCCACATGACTACGAGCAGTCGCGCGTACCCCAGATACTGCGAGGGTCTCCCGGTCCCATACGCAGGCTGGAACCGATGATATCCGGGTCTCAAGGCAGACGCCTTGCCCTTCTGGCCCCTACATATGAAGTTAGCTTGTTACTGACACCACTTGGTTCTTTCTTTTGCAGCTCGTCTCTTCTAAGGCTGTGGATGCTTTAGCCCCAACTGTTAACTGCCGTTACTGTCTTTTTGCATTCATTCCCATACGATTTTCTGACGCCTACGTCAGATTCCACGAATGATGATGCTGCACACACTTGTCTTGGCAATGCACCAGGCATGTCTTGTGTTTCAGCTACACCATGGCATTGCGACACACTGTCTGCACCATGATTGAGCTTCTGTTTGCTTTGCAGTTACTTTTGCCATCTGGTAAATGGTTTATGAAGTATCCACCGAAACGTCTTCGCAATGCTTTTACTCCTTATCTATCCTCTTCCTAATCATATTGTCTCCAACTTGGCTCGATTGACCGCGAGTGTTCATTTCTGTCACCTAAAGCTATTCCTCTTCGTCCTACTACTGTGACAGTTGAATGTCAGCGAACTTCGTTCGCACCCTCAGCTATTCTATTGATCTCTCGTTTGCTAATCCGCGACCTCCGGTTCATTAGGCAGTGTGCAGTCGGGCCATTGCTTCCTATCTACAACACCTCCACTGCCTCCGGCAACACATGATCTTCATTTGACCACACTCCAAGTTTAAGATGTGTTACTAACCAATTCTCCAAAAGTACATAACGAATCCCATACGAGACCATGCTCTCAAACCACAACCTATCGCTTTCAGCGCTTGTCGATGGCTGCATTCATTAGATGTAGTGTTTTGCGATCTGAGGTTGACACGCACGCATCGCTCTACCAGTCATGGTCGTTACCATAGCAAAACTTACGCACGTATCATACACACACAGCCACTCAACTTCTGGACTGTGCACATTCCCGTCGTTTCTTTGCACTCCAGAAATCCATTCCGACACCCACGTCGTCTCTTTCAGGGGTGCCGGTATCGATCAGATTAAACTACACCTTCCATATGTTCCCTTACATCATACTATACCACGTTTTAACCGGAAGACACATCTGGACGGGCATTTTCACGACAGCAGGTCTAAGCTAACGTGCTCTCCACGGAAGTGCGGTTTGACGGTCTGTAGTGACCCTCAATGTAATGTTCACCCGTAATTGTTCACCCGTATCTTCATTTGACTTGCAGTACTGTGCACCATCGATGCACCCCATAGACTACTCGTTTGTTTTTGTTACACCAGGTCAACTGGTAGTATCATGAAGTATTGCAGCTACAATCAAAGTGCTTCAAGTATCCCATATAATCGGGTCGCGCGAGCATATTTGACCTGGTGCCGAGGTGATGGCTCTCCTGCGCAACCTCTTTTCACCCCGGCATACATTACGCGAGGTATTTTCCAAGCCTAGTAATCGATTACCGATATTTGTTTGTTAATCGTCATATACCTCTTCACCCAGGTTACTTGGCGACGTCTTTATTGTTGGTTGGACTCTCGACTGAAAAATTGATGTATGGTTACTTGTGATGTGGCGTTACTGCGTATGCATTGTCTATATGCTGAGCACACATTTAATGTACCTCGCTTTCTCAACATCACGGCACATAGAGATCGTTACTAACTCCAAATTATGTAGTCAACGCCACCATTTTGTTGGATTATCAAGCTATTGTGGAATTTTGCTCATCTTCGCCTTGTCGAGTGTAGTCTTCTCTCCCTATATGTGCCTGACAAGTGGCCCAACGGATCTACTCCATCTTGTTTTTCTGATTGCCTTCCATGGGATTCAGTGTTCCGGGATTGTTGTCTTAAGGAATCAGTGACGCGATTATGCTTTCGCAGTATAGTGGTCCCGTGGCCGCGGCTTCATTCCGGTCTGCTGTCGCGAACAGCTGAACTCGAACAATGAGCCACCTATCTTACAAAAGACATCTAAGCGTAACTTCATTGCCACTACCTTCGGACTGCTCATGCGCATCATCCTTCTGCCACCCACGCCTTCACAACGGTCGGACCAATCAAATTCAAACTGAGCATATGCGCCTACTTTACAGCTGCTATAGCAACACTTTTTACCACTTACCCACCGGGGTCCTCTTCCTTGAGTTGATAGTAGCCTCCGAGTCCATCTTTATGTGTTGTGTCTTGGATATTCCTTTAGGTCCATTGATGTGTATGCCACGATTGTGGAAGACCTTTGAATAATTGGCGCATTACCGTCCCTCTGTTCTCACAATAGGTGTTGGAGTGTATCAGGGTTACCTCGATTCTTCATTATTCATTGTTTCTTGTTGGGTCTTGTCAGCAATTCCCTTCCAAATGCTTCCGGGGATCGACCTGACAACCCTTGTGTTTGGAAGTCAGCGGATTGCACCCTTAGACTATGAATGACGTACGCAGTCAGCTGTGACCGGTTACGGTCAGAAATACATGCTTTCCGTCCTACGCCGTCATGCATGTTGTGAACGCAGACGACAAAGATGACCTCGTCGCTGCCTTCTCTGTATTAGACCTTCGGTTACCTACCCAACCAATAACCAAAACTGCTTGAATGCTTTAGAGGAGATTTGTCTTAGCCGATTGGACAGACTCGTGCATATTCGTTAACGCGTTGAGCGGTCGTTTCGTCATGTTGCGACTCGTCGGCATTCGAACCCAAATCGATATTTGAAAGCCTGTGGCTTGTGCTACTAGCTCACGGTTTACGGCGGCCGATCTTATGGTTCCTTCGTTTGGACGCGATCACACTGAGGCACTCTTAGATGAGCTGACTGCATGCCGCAATCTATGGAATCATTACCACACCTCCATGGTGAGTAGTACCATCACAGCAGTTCTCACACCTACAAAGAATCCAATAGAGATACTCCATCAGCTTACCTATTAACGTTACGGTATCATCACATATGGTCAAACTTTTGAATATGTTGCTGTTTCATAAGTGACGCCTTTGTTTTTCGAATGTCTCAGTCATCTGCACAAGCAGTGAGATGTTAGTTGCTCGTTTAACAGTTGGGTGCAAAGCTCTGCGATGCGATCATGTGTGTCTGTATGGATCGGAGACAACCGCTGCGCGATGAAGATGTTGAGAAATGACCGTGGTTAACCATCTAATTCGTCGAGGCGTTACTTTTATCCGATGTGCCCACCAAGTGAATGCTGCTGAAGTCCACCGGCTGGTCTTTGACAACAAACCCTCTGTTTCCTCACAAGTGTGTCTAGTCTAGTTAGATCATGATCTCTTGGTACTTTCCGCTCGCCTGTCTTAGCTTGTAATGCGTTCTGGTGTTTCACCTCGACCAACCGGTTGATAATATGGCAGAACGACTGTTTCCTATATGAAAACATTTGGTTCGGTCACATCGGGATTCAGAAGGCTTTTGCAATTGGGAAATCTTGCTATCTCACATTTGTTTCCTTCCTCTTGGTTTTTAACTCTTTCGTCCTAACATTTTAGTTCTGTCTTTGCTCGTTTGTCTCGATTTTCCTCAATTCTATTTAACTGTTTGTGATCACCATTATAACTATTCTATAGTCGCTCAGGCAAGACTTAACCAGGTCCAATCATTTTGTTGCTGGAATCGTGGCCTATTATCTAGCCTGACCTAATCTAAACATGACTTTGTCTCGGCTACGCGTCTACGAATCACATTCCGACTACGATTAGACTAGCACGTGCACAATTTTATTTGCCACCGTTCATGAGGATGGTGGACTCGATTCGAGTTGGATGCTTTCCACTCTTGTTTGAGTTCCCCGGCGCCCTTGACTGGCATCCACTCATTGCCTCTGACGTCACTTTGTGCTCATTTCGAAACGTGCGCATTTTGATCGTTGCATCAGTATTTATGGTATAACTAGTTCTAGTGCACTCAGTTGTGACTACGCTGTCGCTTCATACAATCCTTGCAAATTATTTTGTCATTTTAACCCTCGCTTATTTTACTCGCTTGAATGCAGATGCTGTTGTCTTATTTGTTTTCAACCCCTCTGGTTCGATGAGTGCGTCGGTTTTGTCTCATTTACCCCGATTTGGTTCCTTCATGTGTGTTTCCCGTGTTTGCTGATGGGTGTAACGATTTCTTTGTTACCTTTCAGGACGTAGACATGTATGATCCCGATACGGACACTCCTGCGATGGCACGGACGTCGAACCTGAACGAGGAACTTGGACAGGTGAGTTGTTCATCTCGCCTCATACACAACGAATCTTAACGCAATGCAACGATCTGTCTAATTCTTTGCTGTTACAAAAGGACGACTTTAACTTGGTGTGACGGTTTGCCTACATCTTTGACCCATTGTACTATACTGGGTGGTGGCCCGCACACCTTGAGAGTTACTCCTACCAGGTTGGTCAGTTGTTAGAGGTCAGACAAACTCAATCTCCTGGTCCTTTAAGTTTGGTGTTGAAAATGGTAGCTGTGTCACCTCTGGTGGTCATATCACTGAGGAAGTAGCTTCACGTATCAGCAAGGCCTGCGTGGCTTTCCAGAAACTCAACTATCTGTGAAGACGGTGGGATATTAGCCTGTCAGTGAAAGGTAGGGTGTATAGCGCTACGGTAAGACCGGTGTTATTGTATGAATCAAACACTTGACCAGTTCGCGGCGAAGACATTGGACGCTTGGTCGGGTTTGACCACTGGTGCTTGCGGAAACACCGGGTGAGCAATGCTGAGGTCCGCCAGTTGGTTTATGAAAGGATGCTTTCTGTTTGACCGGCTTCCGCGGCGTGCATTATGCGCCGTGGCTGCATCAGTTTGGCCGAAACCGCGAGGTGACCAGTCCATGATGTGGCATAGAGGCATGAAAAATCAGAGATTTGGTCAGGCTGGATGGGAGCCTCGGGACGCTCCACACTAATGATTGAAGACCGATTCACACATATCGCAGTCAGGAGTGTTGATGCATTCCGTTTCTTGCATCTGGTTGTTTATTTTCGTTCCACTGATTAATCTAATGCACTTCCTTTTAGCTTCCATTTTGTTCATATTCCATTTACATTCAACCCCACTATCTTGACATGACATTTATTGTTACTCTTGCGATGTGAATCGTGGCAACTGGATTCACTGCACCTCGGTGCTTGGATCATATTTGTTCAACTGAACTGAACTGAATTGTTGAGTACGTGAAGAACATGGCTGATGAGTTACACTAGCGTTGATGAATGGAAGTGATGACCCCTTCCACGATTTTGAGACATTCCGGAGCGATCGGCTCTGATGGGAATAACCAGCAAGGTGAGTAACATCGTATCCTACATCAGTATGTAGCCAGCTTCCTTGAAACATCACAGTGGCTACCTTCGGATATTCATTTTGCTGCATAGCATCAGTTAGATCCACTACTTTTCCCATGAGTGATGGAATATTGCTGGATTGGATCATTGGTATCTGTGTCTTGTCAACTGGACGACGTCTAAAATCGATTCGCCAGCCAGCACAGTGTTTTCCCAAGACTCGTTTAAAACTATTTCTGACTTTTTGGACATACTCAACGTTGCGCGGATCTAGAGCAGTATCCCGGAGAGATGTAAAAACGTTATCGAAAAAGGACATTGGGGTCAACAAAATAGTTTAAACAAAATTCCGCAAACGTTTTATGATTTGGTTACATTCGCAATAGCTATAGTGGGGATTATTTTCCAACGAGAAAAGCAACGACCAATTTGAAGATCCCGATGATATGGTCGATGTAGTCTCGATTGTGACGAAATCCGGCTTGTTCTTCATGAATCTGGCTTTCCCGTGCGCAACTCAGTCAATAGGAAGCGACAGAAGCAAGGCAACAGTGATCAGACTGAGGTGTCTTTGATTTCCACATTCCAGATGTGAGCCCCCTTTTGAATACTCTGACTATAACGGAGCAATTTTAGTTTATCGTTTCCAAATTTTCACTGTCAACTCGTGTCTGTAAGAGGTGGTCCCCCGAAAATGAAGAATGCTGGAGCAAGACCATCTAGCTTTGCGACCCTATACGATATCAGCAGTTTAATCACAAGTTCCATTTCTTCGTGGTACGGTGGATCCAGTGATACAGCCCAAGGAGCAGCTTCATCTCTGGATGGCAGCGAATCTGGTAGTTCTTACTGGTTTAAATGCTTTCCTGTGTTCAACAGAACCTCCCAAACTACTTGTCAAGTTGTGGATTTGCTGTCCACTCTCGTCGCATATAGTCTCGCTAACACCAGGCCTCTTGCCGCCCGTTTCTCGTATGAGACAAGATAAGTTCCGATGGTTACCAAGGACAGCGGCCGTTTTCATCTACGCACGTTAAGACCACCTCGTTTCGCAGTCTCTGCTCAGGCTAATGCACAGTTTTGTCCTGAGATCTTTACGAGTTTCGTGTTTGATTCCAGCCGGAATGTGTCGGCGAGCATCCAGAAATTCCAGAGACGGCGCAGAGAATCATTGCGGAAGCTGGCAGTCAAATTTACCAATGAGGTTTAATAAACGTGGGACCAATGAGTACTTACTTAGCTCGGATGTCATCGCGCTTGAATGCACACTCAGAACACCTGGCTTCGCCAATCGGCTAATGTCTACATGCCAACAGTGTCGTCGCGGGCATCAGCCTAAAGCGCTCACAGATCAACACACAAAAGTGCATTGTCGGAGTCCACCTTTGTGCTCCACATCTAACGGCAGTCTTGGACGCGACCCCTCCTGCGCTTACTGATTAATGTAGTCGATTTGCGTCATTGGCTGGTTTACGTGTGTTGCGCCGAATGTTATTGCACGCCAGAAATAGACGTACATCTTCACACAGATGTAACAGCCGCTCATCCTATTCATTGTGGCAGCCTGCGTCGTCTTGTCTGTTCATCAGTGAACAATTTTCCAACTTAAGCTTTCCGATCATCAGCCAGCACTGCAGTATCGATACTTCTTCCGCGAAGAAGAAACTCATTAACTTTTCGATAGAAGTCCTCTTTCACTGAGTCAGAGCTACATTTTGTGTGTGCGTAGACAGTATTGACAAATCAGCACTTATTGTCCCCGCGCGACTTGGAAGTTTTAGTGAGCCAGTCAGTCAGACCGCGTACAGCTGCTTACTGATTGGGATTCAGTTGATCAGAGCATCTTCAGCCCGGGGCTTCAAGGAAACGTCCACATCGGCTTGACCGGCATTTGAAGCTGTCTTATCTCCGGATAGGCTATGTGAGAAAGTACCGCCAATGTCACTTAAAAGGGATCGTAGCTTGAGCGGGCGGGTTTCCACTAAACAGCGGATCTTGATTGATGCAGCTTCTAATGCCCGGACAAGGGCTACCAGTTGGCCGATCTGTAACAAACCTGCTCATGTCGAGGCGCCTCAGTCTTAGCGAGGATCGAGGGTCTCAACTGGAAACAGTTGAACTGTTGTCTGTTGGGCTGAGTACGGGCTTGTCGAAAGAGCAGGAGTGACGCTCTGTCATTGCGCTTGAGTTGAAGCTAGAAGACATATACCTATCAATGCAGGGTGGGTTGGGCCCAAAATTTTTGGGTTGAAAACAGGTGCTAATTACGAAGTAGGAACGGGATGCTAAGGATGAAAGTGCGCGAGGTGTGGGTTACGAATACGAGAAGGCCTGAGCAGTAGCATCCTCACCACTAGCCACTTCACTCGATGCAGTAGATAGGGTATTGTTACTTATCCTCTTCGACAGTCAAGGCATCAATAAATTTTCGCCACGATACTGTCAAGTTGACCTACTTTATGTAGGAGAACGATTAGGGTTCTCAATCAAAGCGTTTGGTTCGAATACCTGACCGTGTGTGATGGTGAGCTACCGGGAGTCCGTTTTAAGAACTAAGGGCCACCTTCATTTCAACCCCCCAATCTGTGGGACCATTCTGCTGAGCTTTCCTGACCTCTAGCCATTGACCAAGGGAATACGAGTGTTTTTGAAGTTATCTGAAGCACCACCCAGCGCAGCTCAGTGGATCGTTGGAACATATAAACCATCACACCAATCTCGTCGCGATGGTCTTACCTTGGATTTTGTATCACCTTTATCAATCACAGTACTGATACTACCTAACGAATTAGCAAAACCCAAATGGCTTTTCAAAGTCCCAATCATCTGTGGGGACAGTGGGATTTCTACCTGTCGGCCATGGCAGGTTATGCAACACTGCAACAAGGCTGGTGCTACTTTATAGACCATAAACATAGACAGTTCGCAATGAAGACATTAATAGATTGGTGGTACTTTATCACACCGGTTCTTGCGGAATGTTGGTCACTTTCCATGAAGTTCGCTAGCTGGCATTAGAAAAGGGTTCATCAGGTTCCGCTTTACGTCCGTTGGCTTAATCATCCCCTCCGGATGTTGTCGCAGTACCTCGGCTATCGAAATAGGACTGAACCTTGCGATAGTTTGCATGCCTCATCGATCCATTCAGGCATGCCTTATACATTTTTTGCACGCTAGTTATATGTCAGTGATTCACAGTATTGGTACTCCAAGTTGGGGTGTAGTTTGAGAGTGGCTACTTGTTACTTAAAACGGACTGCATTGAAACAATCACCAAAGGACCATATTATTGCGGTCAGGTTTCTGAACCTTAATCGTTTCCCTACCTAAGCTTAGTCAGGTTAACATTTTCCTGTCAGCATAACCCGATAAAAACCATTTCATATCATTTCTTGATGCTCTGGATGTCGGAAAGGGTTATCAGCTGCATCAATCGGTTGGATAGTACTAAGGGCAATCACTCTCCACAATAAGAGTACATCAACCATTTTAACTGACGCTTCGCTGCCGTAAAATTACAATGACCTACGAAACGAAGAACGATACTAGGGAGATTAGGGGAACCTATCGAAAAACCTTAATGCCGTAAGCAAGCATACAAGGACAAGACGCCTGCACCTTGTAAACAACATCCTGTCACAAACAAATGACTATCGTGCACAGATAAAGCACTATCGGCAAGACAGATTCCTTGCGGCTTTTACTGCTTTGCGTCACCATCAGCAGATTGTTCAGCACCAAACACAGTTTAAACAGACTGTCTGACTTCGAGACGATAGCAGATGCGCCACTGTTGCCTACTGCGAGCCGTGCCCTGTAACATCTCGAGGCAAGCACAAGGCGGGTCACGTGGACTCCAGAGGGAAGGCGAGAAAGACCAACCGTACCCAGTTTAGTAGTTAGTGAATTCATTTCCGCCTGCCAGTCTTAACTTTTGCCCACCCCGGGCCTTTTGCAGCCCTACATCTGACAAACAAAACAACGCCCTCCTCGTTAAACGGTGACTGGGCAAGCCTAGTGCGTATCCAAGCCAGCGCAACTTATTCACTGCTAGCCTAATTATTACTACCTAGCGCTCGCCTATTCACATCATCGTTGCGAACGCCCTGATGCCATCCGACACCAGCAATAGTTCGCAGACAACCATGATCAATGATTAGAACGCGCATCATATCGTCGAAGTAATGAGGTTACTACTGTTCAAGCCTTCCTTTCATTTGTTACGTGCGATCACCGTTGCCTTCGCAATTTAGCTCACATCTGGTGGGAACACCGCGTGAGGAACGAGCGTGTTCGACGCTTTGTTTACGGCACAGGAAAAGGAAATGAACCGCTCAGCACCGTTATTTCACGCACCAGGCTCCGATGGCTCGGCCACGTGTTACGCATGCCAGCCAAATGACTCCCGCGACATGCGTTGTTTGCGCGCCGGAAGTGTGGATGGAAGGAGAAGAGAGGTGGCCAAGTGATGACTTGTTCAAGAGGAATGAAGGCCCTCACCTTGAAGCTCCCTCAGTTGGAGCGTCTCGGCTCCCTGGTTGGGGTCCGAAAGACGATGAACACGTTTTGCTGGATACACTTGTTGATATGACTATGAGGCGACCTCAATGACGTTCGTGCTGTGAGTTTCTTTGTCCCACCCCATCCTTCTTAGCCTCCCCCTCCAACTACGATCTCATTATTTAACATTTTATAATTTTGCATAGTAAATTATTTTTTTTCTGCTGCATAGTAGCCGGCTGGTAGCTTACCGGAACGATGCCCATCCGTTACCGGTGGCTCAGCTGGCTTGCACCTGTTTCATTTTATTCCCTTTTTAGGTATTGTGGCACAGTAGCTGAGGTGTTTCCCACCTCTAGATAACGTGTATAGTGTGTGTCCTTCCATCTGATTTCCCCTCTTACACCTTATCATCTCGTTCCAAGCCAGCAGATGACACAGTATAAAGGCATGAATAAATTAGCCGAGAGAGTGTCAGGCGTGTACGTATTGTCTTCACGTATAGAGGTCTCGAAATTAACCACATTATTGGTGGGTGACCTCCGAAAATTTCACAGTTCTGTGGCGCATTTCGCACTGGAACTCGCACTCTTGTCTATCCTTTAACATTCGCTTCATTAAATTTACTTACTCTTCCCTTTCGATTATCTCTTAACATTCGACTTATTTTCTTGCCAATTTTCCTCCCAACTGACATATGTTAACATCTCGACGACACGCGTCGTCGATGCCCGGATCTTAGTGATTTTATCTGTACTAGGCCAGACATACAGTTGATGAAATTTGAATCTGTGATCGATACAGCTGTTGTTATGTTCCCTGTCGATGCTTGTTTCGAACCAGTAAATTTAAAACTGGTCTACTCCTTTCTAACTTTCTTTTCACGTGTTAATGTACCGAAACCAACTTTAATCAACCCTGCACTGACTAAAGGAACTCAGTTGAACTCGATGGTTTATGAATTCTGGCTTTAGGCTCCGTTCTGACTTCACACTTCCCGCACGATCTGTGCTCGAGGTTAGGGACTGTCCATCTGAGCCTTCCAACACTGGAACATTGCCTGCAGGCCTCAGGCGCCGCTTCACGTTGATGAAGATCCTCTTGGGAGCAGTTTTCGTGGCGGTTGCAAGCTGTTCTTCGAAGCTTCTACGTTTTTTTGTTTTCGCGTTGTTGCAGAGATTTCGCTGTGCCTTGTACGCATTGTAGTCCTCATCAGAGCCAGATAAAACGAACTTGTTCCATAGTCTGCGTCGCCATCGGGTCAGTTTGCTGTACTCCTTGTCGTCCCAATGTGCTTTGACTGGCCCAACTTTCCAAAATTTGAGGGGTACAAATCGGGTGCACAACGATTTCACTCCCTCTTTAATGATAGTCCAACGGGTTTCAGTAAACGAATCCTGTGGTAGAGACCAGTCCATTTGGTTCGCTGATCGAATGAGGCCCTTAAAGTTTGCCTTCCAATAGTTGAAGGCTGGCTCCCGCGGGGGAGAATACGGCAGCGGTAGTTCCAAGTTGGCTATGATCATCGAGTGATCACTCGCTCCCAGTGACTCTAAGACTTGAATGTCATGCACACTTTGCTCATAACTGGTCAAAAGCAGGTCTAAGCACGATGGAGTCGCGCGCGCAGTTATGCGTGACTTTTGGTTGATATGCTGTGTAGCCCCGGTTTCAAATAGTAACTCCATCAACTTCCTCTCGACTTCACAGTGGCCGGGGAGAAGTTCAGCCTCAGGCCACTGTATTCGGGGCAAGTTGAAATCGCCAATGGGTAGGAACATCTGACGACTCGTGTGGTTGCGGACCTGCGGCAACCAGTCCAAACAGCGGCTCAGTGGACTGCGATATACCACGCCCACGAGCATCTCTCAGCTTCTGAGGTGAATCGAACACCATAACTGCTCAAATAGACCATCAGCGCTTCGGTAGGCGCTCACTAGTCTCACACACAAGGAAGACTTTATGTAAAGTAGAACTCCACCTCGATCAGCTGATTGTCTATCACAGCGGAAGCATGAGTAGCCGCTGATTTCCACTTCTTGGGTGGTTACGTCGGAATTTAACCATGTCTCAGCAAGGCCTAATATGTCTAGTCGCTGAGAGCTTACAAAGTAGTACAGCTCATCGCGCTTGTTCATCAGACTGTAGACGTTAGTAAAGACTACGCGCAGGCCGCGGTAGGAACCGCTGCACGCGCCTGAAGCATCAGGAACCTGTTGATCCAGATTCGCGGAGGAATCTGGGTAACTACCCGAAAATTTGTAATACGGAGATTTGTTTCTCTAGCGTCCGTGCGTCGCTTTTGTTCAAACATCGCAGACTTGAGTTTATCTCTGTCTGCTGGGTCTAAGTCACATATATTTTTTTCAACGGTCTACGAATAGACATAAAGCCATCAGAAACCATGGGACTCAAAAGAAGGTACAGCAATAGTAAAAGAAAACACCACAAAACACATCAAATCCATGATTTCGTCAGAGGGCGAGATACTACCCGATTGCCCAAGCCGAAGTAGAGTGTTGATTTAGGGGGCACTACCCCGAGCCTTTGGCTGAATAGCCTGCCCGCAAGGCAACGTAGCACATGCAGGGAATCGCGCCCATTGGGATCCGGTAACTGATTGTTCAGTTCATACGCCTTTCGTTTCTTCCTTTGTCAAACAGGGACCCAATGCTCCCCAGAAATACAGCATAAAGTTGCTGGAATACAATGCTTCGCCAGGATAAAGCATGAGGCAGGGAGTTTATTTAGTGGCGAGTCACGTCCGTCACATCACAGTGTTGTTAAACGGACATATGTGGCTTTTTATAGGGAGAACGCTTGCCAGGCGAAAACCCACCACATCCTGGAACACTGCCGCCGAACCATTTGCTGGAACGGGAAAATCCCGAACCATCCAGCTGGCACCTCGAGGTTGTTCGGCAAGCCAGTCGGGTCTAAGTCAGCGCGCACGTGGATCTTTAGACTTTTCAGTCTATTAAGGCGGGACAATATTAACTTAGGACTTGGCTCTTCGACAAAAGTCACCCTCATAGGTTGATTTTTGCCCTCAGTTCCTTTTCCGAGACGAGCGATCTGTTTCACTTTAAGCCCGCCCTCATCCACTTTGAGCAGTCTATCAATCAGAGTTTGCAAAGACTCGACGTCGTGCTCATAGCGCACCTGAGGATTAAAATCACATGGTTCAGGTGCGTGAAAGACTATGAGGCTGCGGTGCCTCAGCTCGCTTGATATTGTTCTTGCTTTCTTTGGTATTTGCATTTTCCGTTCATTATCACCAATTCGCTTATTGCAACTAAGACCTTTAATCTTAATTGAAGAAATCGTAGGCCTTGAAGGCAAGCCTGCCGGAACGCTGGCACTTTGCTCCAGGGATAGATTCGCTGTTGTACTAAGCGCTGGCTGTTTCTCTGGTTGTGGTGCAGGACAAATCGAGCTGCGCGTTTTAGCGCACTTCGCTCTACTGATCCCCTTGTCAGACTTTTCGGTTCCATTCTGCCCAAAGTTAGACTGATATTGCCTACAAATAGTCTTCAAAAAATCGTGCTAAGTCCCTTGAATTACGCAGAATTGGTCCACAGACAGACCAGTGCACGAAATATGAAACTTTACACTGCATAAACTGCATGTAATCATATTTGCGCGATGTCCAACAACTTTGGAACAAATACCACAAGGTGTCTGCTTTGCCATTCCAAAAATATGCACCGATAGATACGAGTAAATCAGCGTAATGTTGAATCACAGAAATTATAATAAACTAATACAGCTACTTATGATGAACTAAATCCAAATAACTAATTTGAATGAATTACACCAATATCTATAGCATAAAACGACTCTAACAATGAAAAGAACGAGATAAACTCGCCAGACGAGGACACGAATAAAATACGACGAGGGCGGACGAGGACCGAGGCAGACTAGAAAGACTGAATTACTGTCGAAAAAGGTTCTTATAATTTATTACTGGATAATTCAGAACCACAAAAATACCGAATCAAACAATTGAAGACAAAAAATTGCCGTATATGACACAGAAAACCTGAACCTACTGGTCTGGGAGCGGGCGATATATTTCGAACCGGTCGCCGTGGCCTTGACCTTGGGCTAACTCAGAAAAGGTTGTATAAGCGATTTGTTGGGAACTCTCACAACTCAGTTACAAAAATTCTAATACTGGAATAGCATATACTGTGCGACTACTATGCCGCATAAGATCTCCGATGGCAGATTTAACGTATCCTGGCTCCTCTATCCGAACACTACCAGGTCGAACATGTCTATCAGTAGTCTGCTCATGCACTTTGCCTTAACATGGACTGACCACCCAACATCGCTCATCTTATCTTGATGCTTCGAAATAATGTATGCCACTAGTGATTACCCACAGCTATTGTATCGGTTGGAATTTTTATACAAACTGTATGTTTATCCATAGGTACTGCGTGCAACCGACTCTGATGCCTGTTTACCGGTTAGTCTGTTATTTTGCTGTCCGTTTTCATCTCCACAGGTTCGATATTTGTTTTCTGACAAAACCGGAACTCTGACTCGCAATGTGATGGAGTTCAAGCGTTGTTCGATTGGCGGAGTGATTTATGGGTTCGTCCATTTTTACATTCAAACTTTTGTTCTTTACACCGTGATACAGCTTTGCAAATTTCTTCGCTCACAGAGAACACTTCTGCTAGCAGCCGCATGATTTAGCTTCGACTTGGGTATGCTGATAACATTGCCCTAATATGTAACAGCGCTCAAACGTTCCGAGCAGCACTGGACTCTTTAACGCTGGCTTTCAACCACTTCGGCTTATGTTTCGCGCCCTCGAAATGCAAAGCCCTTCTCTAAGATTAGGAGAGACCAACTCCCGCGCTAACCTCTCTTGGTGATCAACTAGAAGTCGTCCAGAAATTTAAGTATCTAGGCTTATACATTGATGCCTGTAGAACATCACGACGCATATATTCAAAGTTGGAGGTACTTTTGCTAACCTCCGTCACCTATGGCGCCTACGTAAGATCACTCGTTCTGGTGGGCAGAGTTTACAATGCAGCCATCCATTCAACTCTCCTGTCATTATCATTATCATCAACAGCAGTACATCAGCCATTTGAACTGATGCTTCGCTGCCATACAACCATGAGGACCTATGAAATAAAGAATAAGAAGAGGGATAGAAGGGGGATTTACCAAAAACCTTAATGCCCTAAGCAAACATTCTGGGTCAAGGCGCCTACACCTTGTGTAGACAACATACCGTCACAAACAGCTGGTTATCGTTCAAAGATAAGGCGGCATCGGCGAGACAGCTTCCTTGCAACTTTCACTGCCACGCGTCATAATCAGCCATTACGCCGCAGATAACCCAGCACCAAACACACTTTAAACAGGCAATCCGATTGGGAGACGGCAGCAAACGGGCCACTGGTGTCGGCTGCGAGCCATGTCCTGTAAAGTCTCGAGCCAAGCACAAGGCGAGTCACGTGGACTGCAACCCGGAAGGCGAGACGGACCAACGGCACCCAGCTTGGTCGTCAGTGACTTCATTTCCCGCTGCCAAGTCAACTTCTGTCCACCTCGAGCCTTGCGCCACCCTACAACTGGTAGACTAAACAAGGCCCTCCTAAGTAAGCGGTGACCAAGCATATGCAGCACGTGCCCGAGAAAAAGCAACTTACCCAGTGCTATCTGTTGTTTTAAAGAGGTAGCATGATTATCACTACCTAGTACTCGCCTACGCACATCATCGTGGCGGACATGCTGGTGCCATCCGACACCAGCAATGCTTCGCAAACAACGATGATCAAAGACTTGAAGGCGCGTCAGATTTTCAGACCGAAGGGGCCAAGTCTCACTACCATAGTGCAGAACGGCCCTCACTGTGGCCTTGTATACACGACCTTTCAGACGGAGGGAAATTCCCTTCTGTCGCCAAAGATGCCGCAAGTTCAAGAAGGCAGCTCTGGCTTTTGCAATGCGTGAGTTGATGTCAGATTCTATGCGCCCATCATTGCTGATGCAACTGCCAAGATAAGTGAATTGATCAACCACCTCGAGTTCCTCGTTATCAAGCGTCAATGGGTCATCAAGTGGCTGGTGGTCCTGCAGCAACACTTTGCACTTTGAAGGTGCGAAGAGCATACTAAATAATGGGACCACTCTGGACAGGCTATGCAGGGTTGATTGTGCCATCGCAACATCGTCGAAAAGCAAGACGATGTCGTCCGCATAATGTAGATCAGCTAACCTTTCACCAGGCAGCACTTCAACGCCTACATCGTGAGATTCTGCAAGGGAGCACTCCATGACAGAATCCCCGACGAAATTGAACACAAATGGGGAAACCGCGCAATTATTTCGTACGGAACCGATCGATCGACTGAATCGAACACACCCTTGAAATTGTGCAACACAGCTATTGTCGGTTTGCGATATGCGGGGCGCAGCTCCAGCACCTGCCGCAAGGTGAATATATGATCTATACAGCCACGTCCTGGGTGGAAACCGGCCTGCTCCTCCCTAATCCGAGATTCCCGTTCTGCAGTGAGGCGACGAACGAGAATCGAGGCCAATAATTTTGTCACAACTGGTGTTAGGCTAATGCCCCTGTGGTTAGAACATTCTGTGCGACTGCCCTTCTTGTATATTGCCACTATAATCGATTCGCTCCAATTAGCCGGGACACTCTTCGTTCCAGATACGTTCGAATAGAGAGGTCAGTGCTTTGCAGAGGACCTCACCTCCATTCTTAAATAGTGCAGATGGGAGGGAATCCGTGCCAGCGGCGCGAAACTGTGATCGCGTTTCGCACCTCGGCCTTCGACGGAGGCTCTAAACTAACCGTCCATGGTTCCTCCTTCATCACCTGAGTAGGAAGAGGTCCGGGAGCAGGGGGCCAGCTGAACTGAGCTTGGAAGTTTTCCGCCCAACGAGCCATATGACGCTCCTTATTGTGTATCAGCGCACCTGCGCGGTCTCTGTTTGTCTCACTGATGCCTAGTTTTCTGGGACCAGTGGTGCGGATTAGTTGTAAGAGCTTCCGGTAATTGCCTACTGCTCCTGCCTCCTCCATTTCTTGAGCCCGTCTGGTCCACCAGGCTTCCTTGTCAGCACGTAGGCTCTGCTTTAGTTCACGCCTAATAACCCGTCTGGTCACATTGTGTTCAGAGCCCGCCGCTAGGTGTCTTCTAGATTCCAACAGGTTCACTGACCTCTCGGATATCCAGTGACTGGTGCGGTGACGAAGGATAGTGCCACAAGCAGATGCTCCTGCGTCGTGCTTAGCGGCCAAGATCCTATTCCACTGAAGCTCAGTGTCATTAGGACAAGACAGCGGAAGTTCGGTATGCATTGCTTCTTGATGGGCTTGCCTGACCGAGGACTGAGACAATTTCTCCGTTGCTAATCGTAGGGGACACTTGGTGCGCCGCTCGGTAAAGTTCATGGAAAAACGACAGCGTACCAAGGCATGATAAGAGTCGACGCAGGTACTCCAGTACGAGCGGCAATCCAGGATAGAAGAACGCCATCTCTAACTTATGGCTATGCGGTCAATTTCAGTCAATCGATGGCCAGCTACATGTGGACGTCAAGTGGCACTTCGGCGCCCACTGTGTCTAAAAGCAGTGCTATTAAGAAATAACTAGTGCTCCACACGCAGTTGCTGCAGACGCTCGCCGTTATCAGTCTGTTCGGAGTTAAGCGCACAATTATTACCCAGCTAAGCTTCTGCTGAGTTCAGACGCCCTACTTGTGCGTTCATATCCCCTGCAAGTACTATAATGTCTGAGCTAGTAGCACTGCGTAGTAACGCGTTCAGTTCCTCATAGAATGTGTGCTTGACAACATCTGAACTGCATTCGGGAGGATCATAAGCGGAAAGCACAAAACAAACAACATTTTGCACTACTTCCTGAATCAATCTTAGCTGATGTCGTCAAACCGGCTGCACATAAACGGCTATTCACCGAAATCCAATCAACCATTGATGGCACAGCGTTGGAGCTTAGAATGATACCTACACCAGCTTGACTCGTGAGTGCTGCATTGGCGTCTCCGGGTGCGTGCAACAAATACCGAGAGGATAAGCCGGGTGCAGTTCATTCAATAACCCCGTTAGAGTCCTTGATCTTAGTTTCCGATACACAACACACATCAATACCCAGTGTGTCCAAGGTGCGTGCGAGTGCAGCCTATTGACCTGTTTGTCTTAAAGTGCGGACGTTGAATGTCGCCATGGAAACGGGATAGCGTGGCCTTATAAAGGACTTTTGCCGATAGGCGTCCGATAGGTGCTGTGGGATGGTGACTACAGATGGTTCTACACCAGTGGCAATTCGGTTGCTGTCAAGTAAGCTGGGAATTATAGAAGGAAGGTTAATGATGGTGGTAGGGATGGGAGTAAGAGAAACAGGTGGAAAAGAAAGAAGAGAGGCGCCAGCATTAGCATGTTTTCGCTTATCCGCCCTGCTGTATGCAGCAGATAAGGTGACCCTTGATAATCTGCGCGACGGCCGATGCAGGATGAAGTTTGTTTGAAGAAAATGTCATGGTTGTATGTGGGCTGGGATACTGCCAGGGCGCCCAGACCTAGACAGGAGGACGATTACGGTCCTCATCCAAAGCCTGTCCGCAAGACAGCGGGGAGGTGGGAATGATTTAGTTTTACGGAATGGGACGCCGTCCTATTTCAAACCCCCAACCTGTAGGACCAGGAGACTGAATTTGTCTGACCTCTCACCATTGACCAACCTGGTGGGAGTAGCTGTCAAGGTGCCCGGAGGCATCACCCAGTATAGCTCAATAGGTCAGTGAGGTACGCAAACCGTCGCACCACATTAAGGTCCAGTCTCGTTGCGACGGATCCCTCCTGTACGGTTGCGAAACTTAGCCCATCAAGTCGACATACTTAAAGACGCTTGTTACGTTCGACCATCGCTGCCTTCACAACTTAGCTCATGTTTGGTGTGAGCACCGCGGGAGCAATGAGCGTGTTCGGCCTCGCGCATTTGGTGCAGGAAGAGCGAGTGAACCGCTCAGCAGCAGTGTATTACGCACCATGCTCCGATGGTTGGGCCACGTGTTGCGCATGCCAACCCACCAACTCCCATGACGTGCGTTGTTTGCGCGCCAGGGCTGTTCATGGAAGATGTGGGGAGGCTAAGTGATAACTTGGTCAAGAGGATTGAGGTCCCACATTTCGCCGGTTGGTGTCTCCCAACTTTCGGGCTCGAGTCCGAAGGACGCTGACGACATTTGGTTTGATACGCTAGTTGACATGGCGAGGAGCCGATCTCCATGAGTTTCTTTGTCCCTCCTTCTCCTGCTTAGCTTACCCCGCCATCAACGATCTCAAACCCTATGCATAATGTGATTTACTTTTCTATATTTTTTGTAGTCTCTAATGTTTAATCTCTTATCTTTTTTGTATTGCGGCACATTAGCTGTTTGTTTCTCACCCTCAGCTGACGTGTATTTATGATGATTGGTGTCCATTCGGTCTTAAAAGGGTTCGATGCTGTACGTGATCTTCTGGCACCTAAGACAACACGGTATCCTCACGCAGTTGTTCATCCGTATGCTGTTTCACCTCGATCATGCTGTGGGAAAGTGTAGCTGTACCAAAAATTCCCATCTGAGTCGACGTGCACCTCAGTATTCCTGTCACATTGTCGTAGGTTTTCTTACCGATTGATAGACTTCTCACGCAGCTTGTTGTATTGATAGTCTTCGCATAACACCTGTATCAGGAATTCTACTGTCGTTTCTATATCACACTACCACAATCGTTTTCACTAATAACATTATAAAGAGGGGCAGAGGAACCTTGCCAACAGTGATGACAGTTGTACACCGTGCATTGTAAAATCACAAGTCAGCCAAATTTGAAGTCGGTCAACGACACCTAATTTCCGCAACAGTTAATTTCTTCTTCTCTGTCAGATTATTGAGACACAAGCGCGGCGCAGACAGGCGAGAAACGCGCACCACAGCATGCGGCTACCCCAATAGTTTGTCGGAGGTTGATTGCCGCTTCGCCACTGACATTCAAGCTTGCGATAGTACTCGCACCTCTCACGCTTGCTATAGGGGTAATTACAAAGAAACTTCTCAGTACATCTCCACTATGAATAGTTTGCGCCTTGAAGAATGGGCTATTTGTAAGGTTTCAGCCGGTGGCCGAGTGGTCTGCGCGTCATAAGGTCTCCGGTTCGAATCTGCATAGGAGTGGGCGTCCTCACAGTATACTCAGCTTGCGCGCGACTGGTGGTCGTCGCGCGGCCGCAAAGCGCCGTTACGGCGTAAATCTGACGATTTATTATTTATTACTTTATCTCTAATGCTGTAACGATTGGTATTCTTTATCCGGAGGAATAGGTAACCTCGGGATCCCGACTGCCGTAGCAACCAGTATCAGTTCAAACTCACTTCTATAGGTCAACATTCCTAAGTTTAATTGACCAGCTTGAGCCTTTGCACAATTACCCGTCGTTTTCCACAGGTCAGATGGCTGTCTCTTCATCCTTGTCCAGTGGACACTTTCTAGGTCCCCTTGGGTTACTTTTCGATTCGGCACAAACTACTTTAAATTTTTCTATCGTTGTATGTAGTCTCCACTGTTTAGTACATGTTCAAGATTAGAGCTGTTTACCTGCTTCGTCATGCCATGTTTTAACGAGATGAGGCAGTGTTCCGCTGTTTGTTTTGGCAGACGTCTGATCTAGTGTCCGTTGCATCTTGCACCACGGGTACGCCGGAATTCTACCTTTTAAGCGTCTTGTGCTAAGCGGATCGATTTCGGGGACTATATTTACTCCAGCTCTAGATAAGTTTGGCTCATTGCGGAAGGCAATTTCTTACTCAGTGTTACCATATCCCGTCCATAGCAGCCATCGAAGCTAGCTCTCTCTCTCTCTCTGGCTGTCTGGAGTAGCCATTACCTGGACGACATTATTGTTGTCGGAGGCAGTGATGATGACCTATTCGAAAACTTGGGTCAAGTTCTTGGCCGTGTTAAGGAATATGGATTCAGACTCCGACCTGAGAAGCGTATTTTCTTCATGGCCTCAATTACGTTTCTCAGCTTTATAATCGATAGGAACGACAGGCGTCCTGACCCAGCGCACATAGAGGCAATCAAGAAGATGCCGCTGCCCAAAGATGTTGCAACGCTAAGGTCATTTCTAGGACCCATAAACCATTACAGCACGTTCCTACCGCACATGCATCGCTTGCGTGGTCTATTCAGTGACCTACTGACCAAGGATAAACATTGGAACTGGTTCGAAGAATGCCAGAGCTCATTTGACGAGGTAAAAAGACTACTATGTTCCGACCTTCTGCTAACACATTACGATCCAACTTTGGAGATTATGTTGGCGACAGACGCCTCGAACTATGATTTTGGCACAGTCAGCCCACAAGTTCGCAGATGGTTGATAAAAAGCAATCGCACATGCAGCCCGGTCGCTGTCTGCCGCAGAGCGAAATTATGGTCAGCTAGAGAAAGAAGCCTAGGCGATAGCCTTTGCTGTAATGAAATTTCACAAAATGCTATATGGAAGGAAGTTTACACTTCTTACTGGCCATAAGCCGCTGTTGGCGGTTTTCGGATCATAGTCGGGCATCCCTGTCTATACGACAACTGGTTGCAGCGGTGGACTACTACGTTCCTCCGCTACGACTTTATGGTGAAGCACTTTTCTACAAAGGACATTGGTCAAGCTGATGCACTTTCCCGGTTATTAGAAAGACAGCAGCGCCAGCAAGAAAAATCTATCATTTCAGCGATCTCTCTGGAGTCAAGTGTGGATCAAGTGTTGTTGGAAACGCTCAGAGAACTTCCGGTAACTTTTGAAATGATGTGTCAATGCGGGATCCTTTCCTACAACAAGCGGTCAGGTTTCATACTGCACTATGGCCGAAAGACACTCTAAATGGGGAATTGCAAAGCCTGTCCCGGAGAAAAGACGAATTCTCCATCATTAATGTTTGTTTACTTTTGTCGGAAAGAGTTGTTATCCCTAGTGAGCTTCGCCAAAGAATTCTACGACACTTTCATCGTGGACACCCTGGCATTAACAGAATGAAAATGATTGCGCGGAGTTGCGTTTACTGGACGAATATCGACTCGGGACTGGAACAGCTAGCGAAACTGTGTCCGAAATGTGCGCTTGTAAGCAAGGCGCCCAGGAAAGCGGAATTGTCCTCTTGGCCGTTATCAACGAAACCGTGGCAGCGAGTACATGCGGATTTCTTCGGTTTTGTGAATGGACACTAGTATCTCATCGTTGTTTGTTCCTTCAGTAAGTGGCCGGAAGTGTTCTGCATGGAACGCACAACAAGTGGCGCAACCATTGGTGTACTGATAAGACTTTCCGCCCAACTTGGAATACCAGAGACCCTGGTTACTGACAATGACCCTTAGTTCGCATCTTTGCAGTTCGCCGAATACTGTACATAGAAGGGTATCACACACCTACGCTCGCCGCCGTTATACCCGCAGTCCAATGAGCAAGCTGAGCGCTTTGTTGATACCTCAAATGGATGTCGCTGAAGATGAGGGGGAAGGAACTACCCAAGAGATATTGAATGTTTTCCTTCTATTGTACAGATCCCGTGCCGTGACGATCGATACTACAAGGGGTGCAAAAGTAGGTATACAGTGATACAAGAAGCAGAGCATGTACATTATTCACTTTATTTATTATACAAAACAATGACTGTTGCGTAAACATGTACTAAGAAGCCCTAATCCCTCTGGTACTCAAATTGCTTGCCGTCAGCGTTCACACACTCCTGTAATCAAGAACGAATACTCATGCACACTCTAGAACTAATGTCTTTATCAGCATCAATTTCATGAGAAGCCTCCAAAATGATCTGAATCTTCAACAGCACGGGGCTCGCTTCCAGAAACCTTATCCTTTACAGTTATCCAAAAAAGGCCATAGGAGGTAAATCTGGCGAGCGTGGCGGTCACTTGATAATACCGAGGCGTCCAATCCATCTTTTGTGAAATATCACGTCAATTAGTGCACGCACAGTAAGCGCAAAATGAGGTGGGGCTCATCTTGATGAAAATAGAAGGCTTCATCTTGGTATTGTCCGCGTATCCGTGGTATTATTGTATTCTTTAACATGTTCAAGTACACCGTTTGATCAATGCTTGTGGGCTGAATAATGAGTCCAACAACACCTTTGCAGGAAAGCCCAGCCCATACTCTTACCTCAGTTAGTTCCCAAAAGTGATGTGAGAGTTTTCGCTTACATAGTAACCACAAGTGTGTTGATTAACGGCCCCGATTATTTAAAGTTTGTTTCGTCCGACCATGCAATTTCGTTTTGGATACCGTCACCCTCAAGTTCCTCGCTCAGGTTGTTTTCGAAAAATTGTGAACGACGATCCGAGTCATCTTCTAATAAACCATATATCAATCGAGGGGTATACATCTTTAGTCTGGCACGATTCATCAGGCGCCCCAATGATCAGATGAGGTCCTGTGTTTCGATTCCTGCGGGCTTTGAGTGAATACCTGAGCAACTACGAATTCCTTTCCTTTTTTGGTCACAGTAATTGATCGAGCACTTCTCGGTGCGTTCTGGGTATCCTGTTCGTTCAAATTTGTCATGTAGTCGATACATTGTGAGCCTTGTTGGGGGAGGGGTTGCAAAAGTTTCGATCCACTGTTCTCTTACACGTTCACTATTTTCTGTCTTCCAGTATTGTTTTAAAATTCACTTACGCTGTTCGTCGGTTAAATTACCGGCCATGTTTGAATTGCCAATTTAACTGGAAGAATGAAGGGAACTGATTAAAAGTACATGTCACTAATTTCACTGATGTTACACTACTGTATACCTACTTTTGCACCCCCTTGTATACCGTCAAAGCTTTCGGGGCTATGTAAGTAGGAGGAATCCAATCTCCCCATCACCCAATACCCTGTGAGCAATTTATTGAGAACTTAGTACGCAGGGCTAGTGCTGATTCTCTGCTGTCAGTTCTGTTATTCGTCTGTTACCTCGTTGGGTAAAGCTGACGGAAAACCGTCCATTGATTTGGGCCTCATTGTGATAGGTCTCGATTCCAGGGCAGGTGGTTTTTAAGCCAGAAACCACCCCACCTGAAGCTTATGACGTCGTCGTCATCATCATGAATACAGGTCAGCCGAGGGTGAGAGACACCTCAGCTAATATGCCGCAATAAAAAAAGTAAGTCATTAAGCAATGTAGACTTAAAAGTTATAAAAAGTTAACATAATGCTAATATCACATTTTTGATGGTTGTTGGATGGAGAAGCTAAAGGAAAGTGGAGGAACAAAGAGTATCACAATACGAACGCCATAAGGTCGACTCTTCGCTACCTCAGTTAGTATATCCAGTCAAACGTATTCATCATCCAGCCAGGCAGTCAGGATGCACCAATTGACGCCAACTTCGAAGTGAGGAACTTCATTCCTCTTGACCTCCTCACATCTTCCATCCACGGCCCCGTAGCGCAAACAACTCACGTCACGGGAGTTGGTGGGCTGGCATGCGCAACGTGTGGCCCAACCATCAGAGAGTGGTGGGTGATATACTGCTGCTGAGCGGTTCACTCGCTCTTCCTGCACCAAATGCGCGAGGCCGAACACGCTCATTGCTCCCGCGGTGCTCACACCAAACATGAGCTAAGTTGCGAAGGCAGCTGACCTCTTTAACTTTATCGGCTTGGTGGGCCAACTTTCGCGACGATAAAGGAGGGTAGTACGGACGGCTGCATTGTGAACTCTGCCCTTTAGGCCGAGAGTAATGTCACGCCGGCGCCACATATGGCGGAGATTAGCAGAAGCGCATCGAGCTTTTGCTATGCGGTTTGTAATATCCTCAATTCCGTTGACGCTGGTATAGCTGCCCAGATAGTTGAATTTGGGGACGTCTTCCAGCTGATCACCACCAAGGGTCATCGCAGGAGTGGGTCCCTGCCAATATTAAAGAACTTTTCATTTCGCTGAACCAAAGCTTTCCCCCGAACGCTGACAGTCAGAGGTAATTTATCTAGTGCTGCTTGGCACGTTAAGGCGCTGTCACCGATTAGAACAATGTAATCGGCCTACTCCAAGTTGCTAAGTTTTTCACCAGGGAGTAATTCCATACCTTCTAACTCGTGCTCGGCGAACGCCTTTTTCATGACTTCGTCAATGACGAATTTAAAGAGTAAAGGTATCAGCGGGCAACGTTGTCTCAAACCGCTGGAGATATTGTGGGACGGCGACAGCTTGTCGTAAACCCTCACTCTGCCCGACCTACGCGCGTATAGTGCTCGGATAAAGGTTACAATTTCTCGGGCACACCTTTTTTGAGTAGACAGTCCAAAGGGCACATCAATCAACCGAATCAAGGGCCTCTTTAATTTCTAAGAACTCGACTACGGTGGGTTGCCATTAAACATGGCGGTGCTCCAACAACTGATGTAAAGATATTGTCAATACAGCCTCGATTTCGACGAAACACGGCGGAGGACTCATCCAAGGGAACTGCCAAGGGAGTAGGGCACCCATTGTCTGATGGTCAGGTTTGGGTCGATATCCAACCAGTTGCCATGTGGAGACCAAGCCGCGCATTGGCGTTCATTGGGCTTGTAGCTGTTGCCTGTTAGATGAAGCGTGGCATCGGCGCATAACTGATTTGTACACCTGTCGTTGTATGCGTACTGAGAACTAAACGCAAACCTTTTACCTATCTGTGCCTCGGAAAAACTTAAATATCTTGTTTGCGCCCCCGTACATCCTACATTCCTTAACATAATCGCGCTGATAGCATCGCATAGAGAGCACACAGTTTGTTATTAATAGCTCCTTTGCTAGTTCACCCAGACCACGATTGACTAAGGGTAGGCTGTAACTACGAGCAAGCAACAACTAATACTGCTTAGTAAACTAATCTTGGTGGGCTCCACAGTAACGGTCGTTCAAAGGAATCCAATCAGTCAAACGTGATTATCTTTTGCAGTAAACAACGATCTCATACCAACTTGACCTGTAGCCGATACATCCTCTTCGGATACATGGAGCAAAAGCGGGAGAAAAAGTTTGGCTCAGTTGGTTCGATATCCGCATTCTAGCCTCAGCGGCGCAGCACACGTCGACACCAAAGTTATCTTCTGTGCTGGTGTGTGTGTGTGCGTATGCGAAAACAGCCTGTTGTCCCATCCACCTTATTCTACGTACGTTGAATTCAGTCAAAGCAACTGGGTAGCGTAACCTGTTGTGACTTGTGTGTTGATGGTGGGTTGTTGAGCACTGCGGTGAAATGAGGCCAGACGACAGAGCCTCATTACAAATAAAACCGACGTCTATTACACTGGAGCCGTATCAGCAGTACGCCCGAACATCTCATCATCCAGATTATCCACACCTATACAACGTCAAACTGGCCATCCACCGTTTTCAAACCAAACGTCATAACCACTTCACCATCGGTTGGAGCTGCTGGAGGAAATGTACTGATGGATATAGTTAGAAGTAGAAAAATGGTAAAGGGGCACCACAGCATCTTGTTTTTCACCCAACCGCATGCAAAAAACTAGGTGGTCTTTTCGAAACGGACGATGAAAAACGATGCACGGTTTTAATGAGTTCATGGTTGTGCAGAGACTGGGATCCCTTGGCAGCACGGTTACCATCGCATTTGACTTATACACGTAACCGAAAGACAGCCGGAATGCTATAAAAGCGCATAGGATGTCAGTTTTGTAGAATTGAGTTTTGTTCTATTCTAACCATAAACCGCATTTCCCCAGTTTCTAACCATTGACCAACGTTGTAGTAATGACTCTCGAGCACCTGAGCACGCTATCCAACATAAGTCACTGGATCGGAGAGGTCTTCAAACTGTCACATATCAGCACATCTATAAAATTATGCCTTTTTCTCATTTTATTCGAGCTGACAGCGACGATGAATGTCACATTCCTCAGTGCCTCGCCAGCATGCTTCACGTCTATCTTGAGAATTGCTTTTAGAACTCCGTTGTTATCACGTGCAGACACTTGAACAACTTGAACAAGTTTTATTGTCATGTAGCGTTTTAAGGTGATGATTTTTCCCCGTTTTCTTCATTCAGTACACTTCGAGTAATCTAAATTCGTGTAAGCGGTTTTCTCACCGCCATACTAGCCCAACACTTGTTTGAACAAGTGCTGGAACAAAAATATCCACTCTTCAAACGACTAGCAGTAGCCTCCACAGATCAGTCTGTCCATTTCCTCATTGTCTGGTCCTGCTGACCACGTGATCAGTGCATACTGGGGACCGTTCGTTTTTTAACACACACCAGCGCAACATCGTTGCTGTGGCGAATTCACCGAGTAAGCGCCCCCATCAATGTTTGCTTTGGTGTCGCACTGAACTGCCCGCGAACTCGGACGGCCTACGTATGTGTGTATCGTTTGCTAGCATTGCACCTGGTTGAGTTAGGCTCCTGGATAGCCAGCCGATGACTGGGGAGATCTTCCAAAAGACTTGGCTAGCTTGACACATGCATGGATCTGTCAAGCTACTGCTTAGAGACATTTTATACTAAACAGCCTACAAGTCGATAGAAATACTATATTCTACCGGATACTTCTGTCTGTATATCTCTCCGTTAAAGAATTTCCCTTTTTCCTTTCCATAGTTTTGCCCCCTTTTTGTTAGCTTTTTTTCATTTCTCTACTTATCTGCTATCCTTGTTGTTATTTTATTGGTATCATGATGACAGCAGTCGAATAACCGAGTCTAACCTATATGGTCGTGTCCAATCGTTTGGTTGCGCTTGTTTCGGACAGTACATTCTTGGTCAGATATATCGCTTTGTTAGTTACTCGTCAGCAAACCGCCTCCATCATTGATCGGTCCGCCATTCGGACCACGCTGCAACCCACTTTGTCCGGTGACCTGCGGCAACGTTATTCGGGTGCAGCACGGTGTGCATCACCGGGTAACAGCTGTAACTACGTGTCACTCCAACCGGTGAATGCTTGTCAGACAAACACACTTGGGGTTTTGTATGTCCTTGCTAGAACCCAATGCCTGATGGTTGTGCGATGAGTGACCCCATTCGTCCGCTTTTCTTTTCTGGCAAGCGGCAATCGAACTCTGTCACGCTGCAGCCGCGTGTTAGAGAGCCTTCAGTTGGATAATCAGCCTCACAGCTGAAACTGCAACCCTAAGGTTCTACACTTCCAATCAAAGTAATCCATAGTTGTGTATGTTGCTTTAATGTAGCTAAGAATCCACTAGTTTGAGCTAGAGAACGACGGACCGCATCGAAAAAGGATGGCAGTCTTTTACATATGACGATTGGCTGGCTGATTGCACCTGTCGAAACACAAGGACAAACAAGAAGCAAGCACACTTGACCTCGACGGTTGGTGCCTAAAATTTCTGTTTGCCAATGAACTCGATCTGTCGACCCAGCACCTTTGCACTTCTTTTTGTTATCAACAATAATGCATGCCTTTTTTCGCTGGTTATAGGCCCAATTTCTTGGATATTTCGTGTAAGAAATGAGTGGTCCGAATTCGTTTGTGTTGTCCTGCCACCACTCGATGCTCCTTATCTGCCGTGCTTTCCCGGTTTTTGCCCGAAAGCTCAGAGTTCCCGTCTCTCCGGGTGCGCCTGTAGTCACCTCAACATAGTTCCTCCAAGCACCCTGTATTGACAGCCAAAGCAGTTCACATTCGACATTTGTCCTTAGGGATGATTGACTTCTATATGATGTCGTGCGACAACTCCCCCCTTTCTGTATATCCTGCTGGTCGTAGGGAGCTTTTAGTCAGCCTTTCCCCTCTGCAACCACGATTATGACTGCTTTTTACTTTACTTCCCTCCACCACTACAGAAACGCCACCGAGGATTCCAATGCAATGAACGACGAGGCATTGTTATCTCGGCTGAGATCAAAGGATCCTTTGGCGAGGCATTTCTTCTTCGTCCTTGCCATTTGTCACACTGTCGTGCCCGATGTATCTGTCGATGATCCAGATCAACCGATCACGTATCAAGCTTCTTCTCCAGGTTAGATCCCGGTTGTCTGCTTCCATTTCCTGTACCTGTCTGTGTTACGGACTATCGCCCGCGTAACCTGATAAAGGAACCACATCCTGCATCCTGCGTGCCTCCATATGTCGCGTCCAGCCCCTTTCTCGGCCCATTGTCCGTTCAATTCACCAGTGGTTCTAGAGCTAGGGGGCGTATACCATGTCTTCGCTCTCCTGATGGGCTTCATTACAGTTTTCAACTTAGCGCTGGCAAGGGCATTAGCAGTACTCCGACACGCAGTACCGACGCTTCTCTGTTGTGCAACCACCATTAGTCGCGCCTGGGCTAAGGATACTGCGAACGTCGCCAGGTCTCCTACTCAGGCTCGAACCCATGATCTTAGGATTACAAGGCAGGCTTGTGATCCTTAAAGCCACGGACTGGCTGCATCATGCTTCAACGTTCGCTCCGCGTAGTGCTTTAAGTTTGCCTAACAATGTAGATGTTTGTGAGTTCTCCACTCGCCCGCACTCCCCGATATCTGGCCTAAGGTGTGCTGGTCATCACTGGTGCTGACGGGATGCACCGTTATCAGATTCAATCTCCCTTTCAGTTCAGTTGGTCATTGATCACTGCTACTTACAAGTGAGAAAATTAGGTGAATCAGATCATTTCACGTGAGTTTGCTAGAAATTGAGAATCGTTCGGTGGATGAGTTAGAAATCCGCATTATGGAACGCAGCACAAAACATCCTCGATTTCTTGTCTACACCATACGCATGGAGGCCGATAACCTATTATGTAACCCGTCCCTGGGTCCTCATCCAGGATAACGATTTATCAGCACTTCGACTGGGTTTCTTCCTGTTGTTTTGCCATGCCATCACATCTGTGTACCATCTACGCAACTGCAGTGTCAGCAAACGACACACACGAGCTAGCTTGGTATGCCATCATTTGGCTAACCTAGGAGTTTGGAGCTCAGCGAATTGGCCAGTTTTGCACGAGACAGCCTGATACCAAAAACACTAACCCGCGCACACCGGTGCTTCTCTTTCAGGGCTCTTGCAAAAGAGTACCTGCATCTTTAACCAAAACCATACTCGTCTTCTAACGACCTCAGCGAGCAGCAGTCACGTATCTGGCCTGTATAGTGACATTGGTTGCGGTGCAACGTTGTGGATTCTGTCCTTGGCCAGTGGACTAATATCACACAGTCTCCATAAATGTTTCCTACGCTGCAAAGGGAGTGGATCCTTGACAGAATAGATCGCTACGCAATCATCGCTTAATGTGTACACTTTATGTATCCACCTACTCTAGTTTCACACGAACAGGGGTCTTTCTGTCGCTCACGAAGCTGATATCAGGCGCCCGCAAAATTTTCGCCTGACCTCTCGGTGCGCGCTGCATATTTTATTTTCGTTTCCTGTTTTGCAGATTCATTTGCTCGTGAGTGGTACGTTTTGAGATAACGGTCGACCGGTGGTCTAGTGATTCAGGTTTCTGGATTTTAATGTACAAGTCGCCTGTTCGGGTCTGTGTATGTGAGGGTGACCTTTCGCGTGACTGCCTATAGTCGCTTGACAAGGACGTAGCTACTCCCTGCAGATACCTTAGCCTTTTCCGAACCAACGGTGGTTTCCCTTTCACCTTTCCCCAGCTTCATAGCTCCTAGCCTATCTTGGATATGACATGTTATCGTGCCATAGTGCATTTAATATATATATTTGCCCCGTACCTTGAATCCTGCGATCATTCGCAGTCGCGTTATTAGTAAATCCGAAAGTGATGAACGTCTGTGTCTGAAACGCTTTTTCCGCACTCTGGTTCATAGCACTGCATCGGTCACATCAGGGGATCACTGGTTGTCGCATTTTGTGAGTCTAGCACACTCTTTCATTCGAACATGCCCATACATAGCGCAAATGCCATTTTAACATATGATTGCCCTATGTCTTTTCATTCTCACCCATTTCCGTTTGTTAGACTGAAGCGCCACAGCCTTAGTAGCATAACGAAATTGTAGATGTACATTTCTCACCTGAATGCTCTCAGCCTGTTCACGCGGCGTTGTGCACTTTGATTCTTCTATCGGTACTCGTTTTGCGTCCCTTTATCAGACGAAGCCGCTTTGGTTAAAGCTGCCAGCGCCATGGGCTTTGTTTTCGCTACGCGTACACCCACCGGAGTCTCAGTCAGAGTGGTGAGTTTGTCCTCTTCGCTATTGATGGTGACATCTATAACGATGAGCGTGCTTATTTTATTTATGCTAATATTTATTGCCGAGATTTATTGCATTCTTGGCGTTTTTCACTGCTTTTGCAACGTATCTCTTTGCTTCTGTTGCACACCAGAATGGATCCGAATTGCATTACGAAGTCCTTCAAGTTTTGGAATTCACCAGTTTCCGCAAACGCATGGGCGTGGTTGTTCGTGAGCCAACCGGGCGCATCGTCGTGATGGTCAAAGGGGCTGTGAGTGGTATACACCCCCATGATCTACACTAACTTCACCCACTAACTTTCGATTGAATACCGATTGCATTTAGCATGGTATTCATCCGTACATTTGTCGTATTGCCTGTTTTCGTTGATCACTCAACCATAATAGCAGGCGAGAGTTTTTCTACCGCAGATCCTAAGATATTTTCCTCGATAAGTTCACTCAGATCTTCGGTTTCTTCACGTCCCTTCACCTATCGTACTCGCATCTATATCCTTCCTCTCCTATCGAATTTAGTTGTACTATAGTTTAGTGCAGTGTTTTTTTCAAAGTATGGTCCGCGGACTCTACGGCGTCCGCGGGAGTTCCCGAAATGTGGTTCCGTTTAAAGATTTTCTAGACATAATCATTTTATTTTATAATTCGTTGACATGTCCGCAGTGAAAATTTGTTAAATCTTATCTGACCGTTTATCTTAGCCTTGTTTATGGCCCATGTAAAACAGACTCCTTCAAAGAAACAACTTGTGCTTGGCAGAATCACCTTGTGAGTGAATGAGACTGTCATATGGCAGCCTTATAGTGTGACAATCTCAACATAATGCGATGAGTGGAAGTTGGATGGTCATTCTCCTTCCACATAGGCACACATAACCCAGCGTTTGTTCCCTGGGGGTAGCAGGAAATGAACTAGGGGAATATGGTCCTTTTTTGGGGTCATTCCGAAAGTTGCTATTCCCCGAAACCGGCTAATCGGAAAAAAGGCCCGTTGTTACGATCTCACCCAGGGAAGCTCAGAAGGAGAGTGCATATATTTCCGTGTTTTACGAGTGCGTTCATTTTATTACGCGAATTGTAAAGAAACCATCCATGCGACGTCATAAAAACTTGTCTGTTCTGTTTATTTTATACCTCATTCAAATTTCGACTTATCATAATGATTAAACTTAAGGTTTGATCAGGATTCTTGTGTTTAATTACTTGTTTTTCTTTTGTCATTTTCGCATGGATTGTTGACTAAAGACAGGGACATTAATAAACTTGTCACAGGAATAGTTATCTTCGAATTCAGATGTAATAACGGTTGGGTCATGTAAGATGCTTTCTGGGAATGCAGAAACGGAGGCATTCGATGCACTTGTACTAACTGACCCGATGCAACATCAATCTATGCCGACCGGAGCCTCTGTATCAATAGGCAGTTGGCATAAATACGACCTTTATTTTCTTTTGGATTTATGGAGTACAGCGATTGGCCACACTGTCTTGTAAAAGAAAGTGCTTCCATTTTGCCTGCAAAAATGCGGCGCATTTTTTCAAAAAGCGTGCGGACTGTAAAAACGGAAAATGTGAGTCCTTTAGCGCAGGCTAGATGAACAGTTAAACAACCAAAATTACATTTTAACGCGTATCAGACTATAACTGAAAAGTCTACTGAAGCATCTTACCTAGTTGTTGCGCTAACAGGAGAACCTCACACAATAACTGAGTAACCTATCAAACCATGTGCAGCCGAAATGGCCAGGTGCTTGCTGGATAAAAAATCAGCAAAATAGCCGCTGTAATACGGCCATCAAATGAGACGGTATCTCGAAGAATTAAGGCACTAGCAGCTGCTGTTAAGAAGATGGTTACCTCACATCAGGTATACTCCTTTTGCTCTAAAAATGTAACAGGACTTGCTGTACTGCTTGTGATTACAATATATCAACGCTATCCATAGAAAAATACACTTTGTGTAAACCTCCACCAAAAGATACTACTGATGCGGAACTGTTTAACATCCTTAATAATTTCATGCATAATATAGCATTTCCATTTGACAACTGCATCGATATTTACACTGTTGATGCCAACTCAATACCAGGAAATGTTGCTGGTATAATGAAAAGAAACCAATCAGTTGCATAAACGTGCAAAAGCAGACAGCTTATTCTTTGTCGACATGCCCTTGCCATTAGAAACCTGCCACTAATCCCAAACCTGTCCTCATCGAGGCGGTGGAGACAATTAACTTTATTACATTTCGGCATTTGACCAATCAACTGGTAAGGAATATGTCTGACGATATGGGAATTGTTCACAGATCTTTACCAGCTCTCCCGTGGCTAAATATTGCTACTTTGGTCAAAATTAACAAGGAAAATCCACGAGTGTAACCAGAGTGAATGATACAAATCGAGCTTTCAAAGGAAAGTTAGAATTTTGGTGCTTTCTGTTCTCACTGGAAATGTTGGAAAATTACCGGCATTAAAAGACATTTTGGAAAATATGGGCGGGCACAGAACTTTTATTTATTTATCTGGCCGAAGGTTTTTTCTATGCCCCAATAAAGAGAATGAAAATTTGAACAAATTTTTACAAGTCAAGAACCCGTTTACTAGCACAAAAGCTCCCTTTCACTTCTGTTCATTTTGCGAAATGCATTGGCATGATATCAGATTCTTCCGTTCATGAAGAATGTCACAAAGTGTCACTGTCTGCCTTCTCGTGTAACATGAAGCAAGGACGACTGTCACTGTTCCATAATTTCTTTGTGTGAATTTACATTTTCACATTACACGTATATCAAAACTCAGTATCACAAAAGGCCTGTAGTTGAGCCATATGTGATGTTGCAGCTTTACACAGTAACACCCAACGGCAAACAAGTCAGCGCTGCATATCAGCAACAATTTCCTCCCACACTGTAAGCCTTAATGTACGTCTTTTTCTACCTAAACTTGACAGCTCTTCTTTTTAACTAACAATAATGAACGCGCGTGTTAATTCAGTTTACAGTAAGGAACGTTTCAAGGGCACTGCGCCTCATTCACATTTTATTAAAGGCTAGTCCTCTGGTTAACAATATATCAGGGCTCCGCCTTGCGAAGTTTCACTATAAGTCGGTCTACAGGCCAAAATGTTTGTACAGTCCTGACAGTATATCTGCTTGCTGTCGTTCCTATGGAAACTCGCAAAATCACAGCTGTTTCATTCACTTAGTATCAAATTATTGGATCTACATTTTTTTAGCGCCGTTAACCTTCCCATGTGGTGCGATCCGCTTTTTCCACGCCATTTTTTCGTTGCGATTGCTTCTGCCAAGTTTGCGCTTGAGAATATCATGGCTGGCTAATGCATTCTTTTCTCTGAGACTATAGTCAACGGATTTTTTCACTGAGACGAGCGGCAAAATATTATTCAGTGTCATTGCATCACTGACTCTCTCACTAAATTTATAAAAACCATTACATGTTGATTGAGTGGCATTGCTCAATATGAGTGCTTCACTAAAGGTTTTCGGTCCTGCATGATACCTGACACATCCACCAACCGTTTACGTGTACACACTATTCACATGGTTTTTATTGCTGCCGGTCCTCTATTGTATGACCTGCGCGGCAGCATTTTATATCTATCCTCTTTCACCCGCGGCCGTGTGATTCCATACTCAATCGCCATACCGTGATCCGTGTTCTCGTTTGTTCACGATATTTGTTGCTGTGAGTCAGCTGCTGATGCTTGCGGTGACTGAAAATCCCTTCGCTTTCATACCGCTCGCGTCTCGCTCATCATCATCATCAGTGCACGTTAACCGAGGGTGTGAGAGCGTAATATAACAAGACGTTAAACATTACAGACTACAAAAACTATAAAAAAGACCTAATGTTACATTTCATGTTATGCATAGGGTTTGAGATCATTTTTTGTGGGGGAAGCTAAGTAGCAGAAGGAGGGACAAGGGAACTCATGGAGATCGGCTCCTCGTCATGTCAACTAGTGTATCGAACCAAAGGTCTTCAGCGCCCTTCGGACTCGAGCCCGACAGTTGGGAGACGCTAACCGACGAAGTGCGCGACCTCAATCCTCTTGACCAAGTCATTACTTCGGTTCCCCACATCTTCTTCCATAAACAGCCCCGGCGCGCAAACAACGCACGTCACGGGAGTTGGTGGGCTGGCATGCGCAACACGTGGCCCAACCATCAGAGAGTGGTGCGTGATATACTGCTGCTGAGCGGTTCACTCGCTCTTCCTGCACCAAATACGCGAGACTGAACACGCACGTTGTTCCCACAGTGTTCCCACCAGACATGAGCTAAGTTGCGATGGCAACGATGGTCGAACGTAACAAGCGTCTTTAAGTCTGTCGACTTGATGGGCTAAGTTTCGCAACCGTACATGAGGGTTGGATGGACGTCTGCATTGTAAACTTTGCCCTTCAGGGCGAGAGTAATGTCACGCCGGCGCCCCACATGGCGGTGCCTGGCAAAAGCGCATCGAGCTTTTGCTATGCGGTTTGTGATCTCATCTTCAATTCCGCTGACGCTGGTATAGCTGCCCAGATAGTTGAATTTGGGGACGTCTTCCAGCTGATCACCACCAAGGGTCATCGCAGGGGTGGGCTCCTGCCAAGCTTAGAGGAGGGCTTGCATTTCGACGGTGCAGAGTATAGCACAAAGCGATTGAAAGCCAGTGTTAAATTGTCCAGTGCAGCTTGGTGTCTTTAGGATCTGTCACAGACTAGGGCAATGTCGTCGGCATACTCTAAGTCAAAAATTCTCTCAACGGGAAACTGATCCACACATTGTAGGTAGTGTACAGCGAACCGCGGTCTCAAATTCGTTAGTAGCGAAGTTAAAGAGGAAAGGTGCTAGTGCGCATCCTTGTCTCACACCGCTGGAGATATTAAAGGGCGCGATAGTTTGCAGTAAACTCTCACACTTCCCGAACTTTGCGCGTACGGCACTCTTATGACATTTAATGCTTATCGGCACAGCGATCAACCGAATCGAAGACTTCTTTGATGTCTAAGAACACGACTCCGTTTGATCGCCAATAAACATAGCGGTGCTTCAACAACTGACGTTATGTGTAAGTTTGGTCAATGCAGCATCGATTTCAAGTAAACCCGGCCTGCTCCTGGCGCATCTGGATTTCACGGATACCAGTTGGTCTATGGAGAATGATGGAGGCAATGGAGAACAGATTAATTCCTCTGACTACCACATTCTGAACGAGAGCCATGCTTGAAAATTGGGACTATAATGGGATAATCTCCTACTCCCATAAATTCACTAGTAGCTTATGAAAATCGTCCAAAAGAGCAGTTTCTCCGAATTTGAAGGCGACTAGATGATGTCCATCTTTATCAGCGGCCCTGTTCAATTTCAGTCTTCTGATCTCAACTTCGCTTTCTGCGCTTGTATTCTGATGCAAGGGGACGGCCCAGGGAGCAGGGTGCTAACTGGCCTATGCAGAGGCTGGCAACTCTGACTGATTAAACTGTCTCTCAGTGTTCGACCCAACGCTGCAAGCGCTTTGACAAGCTGTGGTTTGGCTGTCTAATCTCATCGCATATGGTCTCACCAACACCAAGTCTCCCGTTGCCCCTTTTTCATATCAAAACGTATAACTTCTGATGGTCACCAAGGACAGTGGCTGTCTCCACTTCATGGGCACAATGATACCACCACGCTTTGCAGTCTCTCTTCAGGCTAGCACGCAGTTCCGCCCTAAGAACTTTACGAGTCTCACTGTATTCGCTTCCAACCGGAACACATCGGCGAGTATCCATAAGTTTCAGAGACCGCATAGAGACTAAATGTCTATGTTGGCAATTTTCTTTACCACATGAAGACATGCCTATTGCTAAGAACGTCTGGTAGGTGTGCGACCAATGAACTACAACTGTGTTCATTGGGCTTTTACTCAGGTCAAACGTCAGCGTACCTTGATACGCATTCAGAACACCTGGCTTCACCAGTTGGCAAGTATTTATGATCTCACAGCGCGGTTGCGGACGTCCACCGAAATGCATTCGCAAGTCGGCGCAAACTAGTGCGTGGTCAGAGTTCAAGCTCGTGTCCCAAATCGAGCAGCAGTTTTGGACGCAGTCTCTCCAGCGGTAACTGACCACAGTGTGATAGATTTGCCTCCATGACCGGTGGACGACATGTCACCCTCCGGCGCGTGGTGTGTCGGAAGTTAGTGATAGCAAGAAATAGGCAAGCATCTTCACACAAATGAAGTAACTGCTCGCCGTTATCATTACGCGAGCCTAAACCGTGTTGGCCGCTCAGATGCAATTCATCAGTGGATAATTTTCCAACTTGTGCGTCCAGATCCCCAGCCAGCACTACTGTGTCCGAGCTTCTTCTGTGGCGGAGCTCGTTCAGTTGACGATAGAACTCGTCTTTTACCGAATCATCACTATAGTTTGTGGGCTCATAGGCAACGATGACGACTAGGCACCTGTTAGTCCCGTTCCACTTCGAAGCATTGAACGAGGCAGCCAATCGGACCGCACACAACCGGCTACTGATTGGGATCCGACCAATCAGCGCAGCTTCAGCCCGGGGACTCAGGGCAATACCAACACCGGCTTCGCCGGTGCTCGGAGCTGCATCGTCATCGGATAGGCACCATGAGAATGTGATGCTAGTGTTACCTGAAGTGGATCGCAAAGTGAGCACAGAGCTCGGGCCTTGCAGGCGGATCTCCAATAAGTAGCAGATATCGATCGAGTGGATCTCTAATGTACGGACAAGTGCTGCCTGTTGACCGATCTGTAACAATGTGCTTACATTTATGCATGTCGCTCAAAAAGAGGATTGAGGCTTGCTTAACCATGCGCTTGTCGACAAGTCAGGAGTGATTTGATGTTAGAAGCTAGATGCCTAGCAAAGCATTGGGGGGTGGGAGTGCAAAGCATTGGGAGTTTAAAACGGGAAGCTACAAGTCACTTGGGAACTGGACGAGAAGGGTGAAAAAGCGTAAGACGGGAGGGCTTGAGCAGTAGCGTCCAAACCCCTACCCTGCTCGATGCAGCAGATAGAGCGCCAAAGCATCTAGCAATTATTTCAGGAAAGATTCATAATATTACATGGGCAGGATACCTTTAACTTGCCCTGGCTTAGATAGGGGAGCGATTTGGGTTCTCAACCAAGCCTTTGGTTCGAAAACCTTACAGCAAAGTAGCGGCGTTTTGCCACTAGACTACACAGAGCCCGTTATAGAGTAATGAGCCACAATCACTCCAACCCTCAACCTCGAGGGCCAGGAGACTGCGTTTGTCAGGTCTCTAACCATTGACCCATCTAGTATGCGTGGCTCTGAAGCTGCAGAAGCACCACTCAGCATAGATCAATGGATTGCTGAGGCACGAAAATCATTGCTCCGCGCTAAGATCCAGTCTCGTCGCGTCTCGCTAGTTGTCGATAGTCCGATCTTTCACATATCATGTATCCGTCAGCTTGTATTCTATGCACTTTATTAACCTTGCGCTTACTCTTATGTTGGTTGGCATGTCACATGAACGAAACCGATCGTCGGCCAAGGGACGGGATATCCAATGAACGCCTGCCTTCGCAAGCTGGTTAACTTTGTATGGACCAGATGAACAGCGGAGGATTGGTTTGGGATATTGTGAACGAAGCGCAGCTTTGTTCCATCTGGGATGGCAGTGGTCCAAACTGCAACGAGCGAGCACGACCCAATGAACTCATGCAGATAAATAAATATATTGCTTATTCGTTACAGTTCGGGATACGCCTAAAAGGACATGTTCATAATAATGCAGATGCGTATGATCAGCAAGTGAACGCGAATGTTACAATTTAACCAGCACCTACTGGAGGGTTATATATATATATATATATATATATATATATATATATATATATATATATATATATAATTGGATGAGTAATCATGTCGCGTGAAACTGTTGAAGCTGTGGTTGTGTTCGGTGAATTCGCCAACGTGGTAACCTAGAATCAGCCAGCGTAAGTACGCTGCAGTAAAGTAGTTATCTTGATGTGTGTGCAGTATATGATGACCTTTCCTTCCTTAATAACACATTTTCGGACTATCTCGACAGATACTGCGCTTCTTGCTTGCATTCATCTCAGCAGCACGTAGTTGTGGTGTGAATCGGAAGATTTCCTTTCGGTTATAACCAGAACATACCCGGGAAAGCGATGGGTAACTTTCGTTCTGTTGGGAATCGTCACTAGCGCGTATCCGCCCGGATCCTACTGAATTCGCATCAGTGGTCTTACTTCTATGAGTCATCAGTTGCAACGGTTGAGTTATGGGTAACAGCCGTGGACCGCCATAATTGATTAGCACCTGTGCTATAGCTGGGGTCGTCCTCCACCATATTGTGTTTAGGAGTGAGTCGAAGCTCCATTGGTGAACTCCTTCAGACGGCCTAAGTTAATTATTTTCAGATGTGTTTAAGACATGGTTGCTGGGGTACCTCAGCTTCAGATTGGTCAACGGTTACGTTCACATCGACGTTCACTACTTTTCTGCAGAATTGGTGAGAGATTTCCACTTTCTGTGCCCTTCTGCCCACTTCGCGGGATGCGACTGACATATTCACTCCCTTTCCACATTGTACCAACGCTATGTGCTTGTCATTTATCCGCTGGTTTCCCACCTTATATTGAGGCGACCCCATATTACGTATATTTGACCAGCTATCTTGAGCATATCCCTGGAGCATTTTCATGTATCATATCTCCATTCTTGTTCCTCTACTTAGACTACACCATACGCTTGGTCGATTTGGGCATATTCTTCGTTTCCTTGTGTTATTAATCGCACCTACTCTTGTACGCTCAAACTTTGTTGGCTTTTTCCTTCGATATATAAAACTACTTATTCGACAATTTGGTCACATGGGGGTTCGCAACCTGTGCACTAATTTTACCTTCCTCTACTTTTTTTGTCTCTTCCACAGGACACCGTCATTTTTGAACGGTTGGCCAAGACCAGTCAATTTCGTGAGGCCACTGTGCAGCATTTAGAAATCTTCGCAAAAACTGGTGAGGTTTTTTAAGGTTCCACAAACGCTTTTCATTGGTTCCGCCGGTTTACAGGGGAGTGGTTCACTTGCTTACGCTTGCCCGTTGTCCAATACTGAACTGCTTATTCGCTATCATAAACAATCAACAGCACAGTCTTTTGGCATTCGTACTTCCAAACTATCTTTAGCACGGCCCGTGGGTCGTTAATTTGATGCGAACAACGGTCTGTTCTTTCGTGTTTCAGGCACTCCGCACGCCCAAAAGTCTACTTGACTAGAAACATATATCTTCACACTGTCACCCAATACTGTGCGTTAAGATTTCTCACATTTCGGTTTCCGACCGAGGCAACCTCTTGACTTAGTGGTAATCAGTTTGGAAGCTAGTGGTATCGTCTTTCACCAACACAGTCTAATCTCTCAGTGCAGCTCTATACTAGTATATAAACTCTTAATTGGTTCAGAGGGTGGTGCAGACGTGCGGCGCTTAAAGCTTACTGGGTTACTGGGTTCACTAGAGACAGTCCCACTTCGTGTTTACACGGATTCAACGGTCTTCGACCTTAAGCGTCTGCTGATACTCGGCTTAACCACTGAGTCGATGGGGATTAGAGGTTCCACTCTGTGTTAATAGCCTTTAAATGCTTACATAGGCTTTGTTTTTCACTGAAAACACCTAACTAGGCCCTTCAAGTATCTAAAGTCCACTCATTTCAGTGTTTGACCTTTTCGATCACTGCGCTTAAGTGGTTGCGTCAGTCGACTGACCTATCGGTGACATGGTGGAGCGTCATATGACCGTTGCACCCGTCCGATTTGCTACCACCAGCATCTACCGCCTTATTGAACGACAGCCTTGTAATCCACTCTACCGTTTGTTAGAAAGCTTATCCGATGTTTCATATTCTAGCATTTGTTCTCCTATTCCTCGTGCGGTTGGCTTTTCTGATGTTTATAATCTTTTGCTCTCGCTTTTCGTCAATATTATATCATTCGTAACGTTCGCATCTATTGTATTTCTCTACCTGAATCGTTTTCGTTGAAATTAACGGAGCTGCTTACTTGCACTGCAGCACACAGTTCCCGGCGTGTGCTCGTGTTTTTATTCCTTTTTGTTTTTTACTTGCTTATTTTAAGGATTGCGGACTTTGTGCATTGCTTCCGCTGAAGTTTCCCCCTCATTTCACCAAAATTGGGCCCGGTTATACTACGAGGCGAGCACTGCACTGGATAACCGCGAGGAGAGGATGGAACAGGTTGCAGAGTTGATAGAAACGGTGAGCTGTGACCGTTGGTCGCTTCTTTCATTATTTCCCTTTTTCTCCTCATCGATGTTTGTAGTGTTGACGTGGTTCATTCTTTTCTCTCTCATCAACTTCTGCTCATTGTTTTATTTTCTGTGGATCATGTCCTACATGTGCCCATCTTTTGTTATCCTGCAGGCGTTTTGTATATCATGGTTTCTGTTGTTGGCATAGCCTCACATTTCTGCTTGGGGAGGTATGGCTTAGTAATTGATCACGGAGATGCTAACCACAAGTCTGCATTTCCTCCTCCTTGGTTACCTTCATGTGATTTCACACACCTTGCCCAAGATCATCCTGACAATAGAGCAGAATTCGTACACTTTTCTGATTTGCTCAGTTCTGTCATTCTGCAGCACATTTGCTGTCCAGTTTGGGTGAATATTTTATTTCACATTCTTTCGTATTCATATGGCGCTTCATGCTGACATGAGTGTTGCATACATCATGCTTCTTCATCGAAGTTGGACTACACTGACTAGATCTTAATAGGAATAAAAACTATTTCTGTTTATTTGTGTTCATCAGTTCCGTTATTCTGCTGCATATTTCATGACAATTTTGCGTATTTATTTTCTTTCAAATTCTGTATTGGTTGCTTAATATCCCCGGTGTGGCTGCGCTTGGTGTGAATGTTGACAACATGCCTACCTCTCTAACATCCTGCACTTCGATTACTGGTTCCGGGAGACTGTTAATCTTCGCCAGGAGAGACGTGGTGCACCGTCCTCGTGACGTCGCGAGGCCCAAACACTGGATCTATCCAGTGTGGAGCGCACTACTGCCAAGCCATCGCCTTGTGTACGTCTGGTATGCGTGATTTCTAAATTAGATAGACAGGGTGCTGCTGCTGTGTATGTTGAAGGAATGTGAGCCTTCTCCGTTCACTTAGAAAGTCTTACTCTATACAATCTGTCACTTCTCATAAGTGATTCTACCTGCGATTTGGATCTGCGATACCTAAGTACGCTTAATTTTAAATAACAAATTGGATATATTGCGGCTAAAGCACGACCAACCATTGGAACGTTGAGCTGTTTACCTATAAAAAATGATGTTAAACTCCTAGCTTTTAAGTGTAAGTCCGAGCTATACAAAAGTACCGTACAAACAATTTCAACAAGATAAGCAAATGTGATAGACCGGAAATCGAGGCAACTCAGAGATCCTTCACTACAACACTTGTGAGTTACACATCTGCCCTATCTTACAAAGCAAGATGTAACTTGCTAAATCTCGAGCCATTGTGGCTTCGAAGGTTGAAACTAAATTTATGTCTCATTTACTAAATAGTCCATCGACAGATGCATACAAATTTTTGCGAACCGGAATGCCAAAAACCTTTGCCATATAATCTAGGAATACCCCGCTGTCACACGAGGCTCCGATGAAACTCCTTTACGTTTAAATATCCACTGCTATGAAATAGATTAAGCTCATCCATCAGAAGTTCAGCTTCCATTTGGGTGTATGAAAACCTGACTATAAAACAGCAAAGAATTGCTTTGCCTCGATTGCGCGAACAAGTATATGAATGCGGACCTGATAATATCTAACCATCCATCTCTCTCTCCCCATCTTTGCGTATTGTTCAGTTCTCCACCTGCGCTTTATAATCCTTCGTCTCTTCAACGATTTATTATGCAGATTGTAGAAGGCACTGACGTCATATCGATTTATCGTTGGAAAAATCAGGTGTTCATTTTCTCCTTTTCTGTTATACACATGCCAGAATGACATGTATTCTGCTCTTTAGATTTCTACTAATTAGTTGGGTTTTTGGTATAATTTCAGGGGTAATTAGTCACATTTCCCTCTCAGTCAGTAGACTCTGTCACGTCTGGAATGCCAGCAGACAACGCTGTTTCGGCCTTTTGGGTCTCCTCAGTGGTTCTCCTTCCCCGGACCTCTGCTGAGAGTGAGGGGAGGTATACCCATCTACCAATCTTGAAAAAAAGTGCTCTGTATTTGGATGGGGAAAAGCCATCCCATACCTAGAGGCTCCAATCACCAACGATTAGGTGTAAGTTGGATGGCCTGTTGACCGTCATTCAACGAAACCAAATCGTCAACCTACTTCTACTTAGCTAACTGGCAGGACCAAAACTCCGACGTTTAACTAATCTTCTATGGCATTTTTGAAGACATCGTCAGTGGTAAAACTGTATAGGAATGGGGTGATATGGGGCATCCTTGTCGAACCTACTAAGGAAGACGAAAACTTGCCATAAACCCTAACTACCCCTGGTCGGACTGTAAATAGTACGCAGTACGGAAACGTACTTCCCGAGGACATCACTCTTCAATAGACAGTGCCACAGTGCATTGCTGTAGACAAAATCGCAGGCTGCACGGATATCTAGGCACACGACAATCGTTGGCTTTTAATACACCTGGCAGAACTCGAGGATCTGGGGGAGTGTGAAATGTGATCGGTACAGTGGCAACCAGGGCGCGACCCAGCCTGTTCTTCCCGATGTAGGGACTCGCTCGTTGGGATAACCTGCGAACTTTGCTAGACTCCAGAAGCTTACCGACAACGGGAACCAAGGTTATACCTCTATAGTTAGAGCACATTGTACGCAGACTCTTTTTGAAAATGGGTCAGCTATCGATTTACCCCAGGATGATGGAACTTCCTCTCTTGACAAGACTTCTGAGAACAAAGCGGTGACTTTTGTAACCATTGAATGGCCATGTTTGAAGAGAGCAAGAGGTAAACCATCAGGGCCGGGTACTTTACAATGCTTCGGTAGGCGGAGTTCCTGCCAGATTTCTTGATGAGAGGGAGGATCTGTGGGGACAGACCGCTCTGCACTACTGTACGCTCCAGAGGAAGCAGATAGGACTCCCTTAGTGTAACGTGGCCACCATCCGCTTGCCTACCGGCCTTATTCCTTCGGCTTACGCTGGATTTGGAGTGTGTGGGTGGTGCAGCGCGAGCCATCCATCCCTCTGTGAGTTCATGCCTCCTATTGCTGTTCTGTGAAGGCCTCAAAGACAGACAAATCTGGAACCGAATGCCGCCAAACCTATAAAGCTTTACATTTGAAGAATTGAAACTGTGCAATTACTTGTGAGAATTCACTTTTTCCTTGCATGAAAAATCGTGATCATACTTGCGATAGCTCTTCTTGTGTAGTTATAACCCTGGTTATAACCTGGTTGCCCAAGCCGAAGTAGGGCGTTGACTTAGGGGACACCACCCTGAGCCTTTGACTGAATAGCCTGCTCGAAATGCAGCGGAGCCAATTCAGGGAATCGCGCCCATTGGGAGCCGGTGACTGATTGCTCAGTTCATTCGCCTTTCGTTTGTTCCTTTGTCAAACAGGGGCCCAATGCTCCCCAGAATTACAGCACAAAGTTGCTGGAATACAATGCTTCGCCAGCATGAAGCAAGGGGCAGGGAGTTTATTTAGTGGCGAGTCACGTCCGTCACATCACAGTGTTGTTAAACGGACATATGTGGCTTTTTATAGGGAGAACGCTTGCCAGGCGAAAACCCACCACGTCCTGGAACACTGCCGCCAAACCATTTGCTGGAACGGGAAAAATCCCGAACCACCCAGTTGGCACCGCGAGGTTGTTCGGCAAGCCTGCCTGTGCTGCAGTTGGACCCAAGGTTACTTTGTTACGTCTCGTAATTGAAAAGCTAGGCACTGTGCATGTTTGGATTAAGATCTAACAGATTTCAAGTAGCGAAGTTCATCAGTTTGATCGGGCCTTTATTGTCATTGGCATGACCATGAATCTACTCTGGAGCCTCGGTGTTGCTTCTCCCAACACTGGCACCTCATAACCGGTTTCGCTCTCGTTTGTACTCATCACGTAGCGATAGCCTGAGCTGGGATGAAACTCTGGCCTAGTGATTAAAGTCTGACGCCTTGATCACTATGCTTCTACGATCCGTAAGGAACGCTTGGCACAGCGGTAAACAGTTCAAAGTTGGATTTCGGGTACCCGCTGGTGGTTGGATTGCGACACGCAATCTCTATCGAGACCTCGGTCATTCCAATCACAAAGGCCGTATCGGAAATGGTGTTTCGGCGCTGCTCCTCAACTATGAATCAACTCTACTATTTTACTGCTCATCTTTATCCTCCAACCCATAGAAGTGACTCAGTGGGTACATATGTCGCCCACCAACTTCGATGATCGTTTTCATTGGGCGTTATGTGCAAATCGGATCAGCTGGGTTTTTCAATTCTCGTGTCCGCAACTTACTTGAGCTTCGCTCCCTTAAACCCCTCGCTGACACTGCCACGCGCTCTTTCGAGTTACCTGTCATGCCCTGTCTGCTCCAGAAAACACATGTTTGGTGGCATCCGTTTCCAGATTTGCCTTCCACTGTGTACGCAAACAACAACAGCGTCTGCGTCTACTAAGTGACCATGCCTAGATCGCACTACCGCTGGCAACTCTACCAGTGTAAATCCAAAGGAATACGACTGGGAAGCATGTGGATGGGAGCCACTTTTCATCAACGGAGCTGGCCCACACCTCTTCAACATGCGCAGCATCAGCATTCATGCCTGATTGGGACACCTTGCGTGCCAGACGCACGCAAGGCGGTAGCTAGGCCGTAGCACGTTCCACAATGGATGCATGTAACCACTCTTTGAGCCTAACACGGCCTCTTGGACCGTGCACTCTGTCCCCTCCAGCAACGACCAACTGTCTCCTGGAGGAAGTGTAATCGAGACGCATGGTACTAGACAGGTAGGCGCCTTGTCAACATTCACATCAAGCGCAGGTACACCGGGGATGTCAAGCGACAGCCAATCACTTGAAATAGCAATATCAAATAAAATAAGTCGAATAAAGCATACGGATATGCCGACATAACTCTCCGCTAACTTGGCATATAAAATAAATGGGTTATCCACAAATCCGTGCTAAATACACCATGTCAGAAAAAGGGATCCAAATGCAAAAACATGAAAAAAATTAACGAAGTTAACCATTTTTCCTTTAAACAACGTGTACAAGTAAATAGAAAATTATTCAGGCAGACATTGAAATAGGTTACAACAAAAGTTTTAGGAGAACATAGGAAATCAATCACCTTGAAAAAACAGCACGCAAGCACGCTGTTACTAAATCGAATGGAAGCGCATGCACTTTACCTACTAACGATGTACCGGTTCTGCTTACGTTCTCAGCAAGACCCGTCGTCCTTTCCATGCTGGTCCTGAGTGGCCTCGCTCGTGGATCATTAAGCCTGCCTGACTGACACTCGCGATCGCATGCGTTCGACGTCGATGGAGAACACTCTATCGGTGCATGTCACTTCCTCACCTGCAGCTTATTCTCTGCATGCACGAGGACTTTCTCCTGCACTTCAGAAATTGCCTTTGTGATCAAATTGCGCCATGCACGCCGATCAACAGCCTTGGATTTCCAACACCTACAACCAATGTTTGAGCGTGGTATGCTGACCTTGATCATGTCCTGGTAACGAAGCTTCGATTTCCTCGCATGCCGCTTCCCGATACTCAGCTGACCATATAATAGCTGCTACGGTATCCGCGTGGAATCCATACGCCACACATAACTGAGCCACCTAAGGTGTCACAGCAAAAGTATGCAGTCCGCTGCATACATTCCACTTCGGTGCAGGCACACCGTAGGTACTTTTCAGCACGCAGATGTACAATTTGGTCCACACCAACTTGTGATCAGTGCCACACTCAGCTCCACTCAGTACACGTGTCATGCGCACTTCACGCATATCACGCTGACGTACAATGACATAGTCGATCAGTGAGCGTGCCCACTCTGGGTGCATCCAAGTTGCTACCTCACTCGCACTCAATGTAAACCGAGTGTTCGTGATCGTCAGGCCGTGAGTGGCACATAGTGAGAGCAGCATGTCACCGTTCGCATCCGCTGAATCAATGCCATGCGGACCGATGACATCTGTCCACACCGATGCATCACGCCCCACGCGCGCGTTGAAGTCACCCATCAGAAATAGTCAGTCGCTCCTCGGCACAGACCGTATCACGGAGGATACCTGAGAGTGGAATTGATCACGTATGTTATCAGGATAACACATGGTCGGACCGTACGTGCTCATAAAAGTGGCAAAATTACCTCTTCTGAGTCGTAGTCGAACAGTCATCAGTCGCGCACTGATGCCAGTGCTTCACGCACTAGCTTACTATTTTGACGATCGGATAGCGCAAATCCCACCTCATGTTCACATGATGCTGAGGTGGCGTTTCCCTCCCAGTAGAACCTATAGACGGTACCAACTTCATGTTCAGCGAGCCGGGCCTCACATGGATTTATAATTATTAGCGTAATTCATATTTGGGGTTTGGACTAGGATACTTTCGGGGCGCCCACACCTGACAATAGAATGACTGTTGTCCCCAATCAAGCCTACGTTAAAGTATCCACCCGAAAGGCAGCGAGCAGATTTACATTTGTCAGTGAACCGGCTCACATGGAATTGTGTTCTGGATCTTAGCATGTTGAAGGGTGTAACCCAACTCCCATTTAGCGGTTGCCACGAGGAGGCGTCCGGGACATCACCCCGTAGCACAACCTAGAAGACTGTAACACGTGACAATGTCTTCAGTACATATCTACCATGGATTACGAGTTCTTGCTGCGACTAATAGGGTTCCCATCCAGGATGCTCGCGTTCCCCAACCCGGGAGTCAAGAATGCCAGTCCACGGGTATTTTTACAATTTACGCATTCATACTTCGGGTCCAAGTCGTATGTTGGTCATCTGGCTTTCGCTTCCAGCGAATTCAGCGCTTGCACACAGCGAAAAACAATATATGCACGGAATCGGCATACGAAACACATGTCCAAGCCACCTTAGGTTTTCGCGGTGGTATACTGCAGCTCAGCAGTTGTCTTTCTGATTAGAAAACCTTCGACGAACGTCATTGTTTCTAATATTCGCCATCATTGCTCCAAGAGCAGTGTTGATCACAACCAGACAGTCTCTGAACATCTTTTACACGAACAACCCAAGTCGCACAGCATGGGGCAGTGCCGCCCTTCAGTAACATTGTAGACTCGGCCCTCCAGAGATGAGCTGGGGTTGCATGGACGCCAGAGTTGGTTGAGGTTAGCGAAGGCAAACCGAGGCTTAAGGATGTGCATAGACCTCGTACGTTAATCCCTCAGCTGTACAACAGCTCCTGAGGTTAATTGGTTCGCTAGCTTTTCCAAAGAATAGCCCGAAGGAGTGAAAGTAGGTGCAGATCATGACCAGTGTTGCTAGAAGACCTTGCACTCGAAAGGAGTAGGGGGTTAAGAGCTGGGAGACACTGGCCTCAAACCTACGCAGTATCTAGTGGATGGTCTGAGACAGATCACAAATTGCGTCGGCGTCATCCGCATACCCCAAATCCTTGAAGTCGGTCTCCTGGGAGCCTCATGACGCCTCTTGATTCGAAATATCGACCGGAATATATTCTCTGATGCGATAAGAGTTTCAAGGAGTCATTAACAGTAAACTCTCCATGGGTAGACGCCATTCACGCCCAGTCATCATAAAGCTTGGGATTTGACCGGTCAATGAGTGGACGATCGATAAGCCAGTAGACATTTGAGAAGAACCGTGTCTCATTCCCGATGAGTCTCGGTAATCAGTAAGGCCTGTAATAACGTCTTCAGCATGCAGTTTGTGAATTATGCTAGTCCGTTTCCCTTTGGGTTGTAGGCAGTCTTGCGTGTCCTCCGAATGCCGCAAATGGCCTAGTTACCTCATGAGCGTGCGCTCGAATTGTGCTCCGCGAGCTGAGTGCAACTGGTAGGGCGATCCCCACCTTACCACCCAGTTGCTAAAAATATTAGCGCTACACTCCATGCATCTGCATTTTGAGAGAGTACTGCTTCACACCATTTGGCTTCTAACATTCACTGACATTGGGCCAACAATGATGCCCATGATTTCGTTCAGAAAACCAGCCGTCATTGATTGCAGTGAATCGAAAACGCAATTGTCCTGGCTTAGGTTGCTCATCGGTCCATGAACCTCGCGGGCACATGATTTGTTTCATTTAAATTAATCTGATCAGTTCTCCTCCCCTGTAAGTTTCTTCATTTTATTATACAGGCCTGATGAGGAATCACGGAAAAGGAGTGTTCACCTCTTGTCCTATTTCTTTGTTCGGAATTGTCTAGAGCACCTCCCAGTATATCATCCATTGCGAAGTTCCGTGGGAAAATTGGTGCTAACCAATTCTACCTCACCCACTGGTGATGCTAGAGAGATGCGAAAGTCCTCTATGTACCGGCGCTTGGCTCGAGTTTTGAAAGTAAACTGCTTGAACAGTATGCTTTTGCTTCCCGGAGACTCTCATCTTCAAGAGGCAGAGGGTACTCCGGTCACCTGAGTCAAAGGTGCCTCGTACAAGAAGACGGCGGCCGTTGATTTACCGAACGTTTGATGACGCTCAAGTATCTGGCAGCTCCGACTTGAGCGGAACCCAGTTCGCTCTTCGCGTTTCTTTGGTTTGCGCACCCACTGAGTTCATTTATATGCAGGATGGCAAGCACTTTAAATGCAACCAAGATGCGACCAGTCCCTTGATGGTCAGTGCAGTCTTTTCGGCCGCTCTTTTTAAGGTAAACACGACGTTCGCTTGGCTGAAGATAGACAGGATTCAAATCCAAATCTTTTATATCAGGGAAGGTAACACCTGGATGAAGTGTGGACCTACTCTCTGAAAAAATTTGAAGAGTTTGTCTGGGCCAAGGGCTTTGTAGCGCCTCAGGAAACGAAGCTGACAAGCAATCTCAGCCTCAAATGGTGATGAGGCCCTCACAAACCAGGGGGCCCTTTGGATTCCTAAAGCGATCTCGTCGTTGCTGCAAGCCTCAAACTGTTGTTCGACGTGCTGAACCCAACGCTCCTTTAGAATCACAAGTCTTGCACACCGTAGCTCTCTAACTCTTAGCCCATTGTTTACCGTTGTCGATTTTGAGTCCAGGCTCCACCCCTTTTGTTCTCATACCGGGAAGCGCTATGATTCCTACTTTGTGCACGGCTCTTACATTGCAATCTGCCACACGTCGAAGTTGTTTTCTTTGGGGTACAAAATCCGCTTTTTTTGATCAACGCATCCCGCAGTTTACTCCACCCGCGGTACATTATCCCAGTCTCCACACAATCAATGTCATTTTTCGATGCTTTGGCATCCTGCTCGATCAAGTGGTATAACATTACATTATCAAATGAATACCCTTTATGATTCACTGAATCTCTCTGTACTTTTTCTCGCAGAATCTACAATTGGTTGGAGCCACTGCTATTGAGGATAAATTGCAGGACGGAGTACCTGAGACGATTGCCAATTTGGGCAGAGCCGGAATCTCCATTTGGGTGCTCACAGGCGATAAACAAGAAACGGCCGTCAACATAGGTTTGTGATGTTTCTCCTCTCGCCTCTTTTTGTGCTCGGTGGCTCATGTTATCCTCATGACAGCTCGACTTGATCGATTCTTCCGGGATGGGGGATGTCTGTTCGCACCACCGTCTGTGGTTCGCAGTGCAGTTGTCTTGGTGGTCTGTAACACATACCGTTGTCATAATCCTTCAGTACATCCAGTGAAGTCTCCCGTTGACACAGCGACTTACTAGTCACTCTGACTTCCGTATTTTCAGGAATAGAATCAATGTGTTGCTAGGTCGATTAACCAATTCCCATAGCCTGCAGTGAGTTTTTACAAATTCAGCGTAATGCCTACTTCACAACGAGATTGGTATGATGGAATTAAGTGACCATATGTTACCTTTATGAGCCACAGCATAGGTTAGCTGCCACTCATGTCGAACCTTGTCTTTCTCCCCTTATTACTGTTCGAGATGAAGTTTTGCGCGATTCTTTGAGCTATCAGCAGTGACTTTTCCTTATTCATCCCACTGGAATCATATATTGTGCAACTTACTTAGGCGAATGACTCATTTAACTATTTTTATCTTGGTGCCCACTATCTTTTGATACGTGTGTACGCACGAATCAGTGTGATAGCTCGCGCTTGCTTACTATCAGTCAATCGTTACTTCGTCGCTTGTGAGGGACTTCTTTATGGCTATCTATAAACCTTGCAAACGAAGATGTCTTATTCGGCCTGCGAGGGAACAGATGATTCCTGTTTGAAATGATATATTAAGAGAAATCAACCAATCCCTTCCATTCACGTCCTTTTGCAACCATTCAGCTGGACAAGCTTCTTGCTCACGACCGGTATTTGGGTAAATACGGGACTATGACTGTCATGTATATCTAACTTCTAAATATGGACCTAGGAAATCCGCCAAAGCAATACATTTCTGTCCACTTTAATGGGGCGGCCAGTTGTGTCAGATCTGTTTGTAACCAACTAGACACCGCCTCTCATCCATTGCCATTGGGAACTTTATGGACACTTCTGGTACGGTCGTTCGGTTATGCGGCTTACTTGGTAGGCCACTGATTTGCCTCCCTGCCAGTGTTCTCTCAGCTTGTCAGTTGTCAAATTCCACTAAAGTGCAACGGTAGAACATCAGCTGAAAGAGGAACCGCGTAATTTCGATTACAGTGCTCCAATGAAACAAGGTCTTTATACTTCTTTTACTTGATGCAGTTTATCATTCCGAAAGCTCTACTTCGCTGGACACTTGCCGATTCATACACGCATCACCGGCGTTTTAATCCTTGTGGGTACGCTGAGCATGAATAGTACTAACGACATCTTTTAGCCAATGATACGTACTTGCTATAAGTGTCACTTTTTCCATATCTTTTTTCATTCAATTGCCTCCATGGCGCCTTCAAATTCCTCCATTAGTAAGTCATCTTTCAAGACTGTCCTTAACGTTATCACATTGTATCCAACGGACGCGAACGTCTCTAAATGCTACTGTCCATTTAGTGACCAATCCCAAATCAGTCATTAACGTCCCACTCTGTGTACTCCTCTGTTATACTATCAGCTGATTTGGGATTGGTTGCTGTATGAGCATTACACATTTTAGAAGCTTTTGCGTCCATTGGAAGCAATTTGATAGCCTTTAGGACCGTCTTGCGAAGTCTTTGGAGGAACATGACTTCCTCATGGAGGAAATTGAAAACGCTGTGGAATCAAATGGCTGAGAAAAGCTTTAGCTGCAGCGGGTTTAACCATCTTGTGTCTGACCGCGGACACTAGCACAACGTATCTTTCAACTGACCTAACTGACGGATCATAAGCAGATAGTGGAACTACATCTATCCAATGCAGCATTGACAGCGTCCTGTGGGAGCCGAGCAGAGGCCCACTTCTATACTGAGCTTGATGAAATTCACGTAAGCAGCATCCTCTCAGCGACTTGTACCAATGATTTGCCTTGGCGTATCTGTGACAGGCGAGATCGTAGCGGGCGTAGCACAGTATACCGGGTTTCTCTTAACGGACTTGTCTTCAGCTTTTGAGCTAATGTGGCACATCAAATGTGTTATTTAAACTTCACAGCTTTGTCCATCGATTTCAGTCATGTTCCGAGATTCTACGTCGCAACCTGTCACATAATGAAATGACCTAGTTTTAGCCTTTGGATTAGGTGCTGTACATTTGATTTGTGACAAACATTTTGTGGTTAGACCCTATCCTCGGAATCACTTGGACCGCATCCAAGATAGAGTTGTTTTCGGTGTTACACATTTCTAACACGATACTTGTTACCCCTGTCAACGCTAGAGATATAGTGAATTCATGTGAATGAATTAGCAAGTCGTGATTCCCGAACGGTGCTCAATCGTTGTCTAGCGGGTTCTACAGATACCGCATGCTTTGTCTATTGAAGTGAAGAAATTAGTTTACGCACTCAGGCAACCTCCGCGGCACCAGGTCTAATTTATCGCGTGATCTCACACGAGTAGCGATTGTTTTGGCTTCACAGCAATTTCCCACCTTACCGCTTTGCTGGGGTCTGGATAATCATATCACATTGATCAGGATCCTGACTTACTGGATGCGTTTATTGGTAGTTGATGCCTCAAACTGCTGGTTGATAACTCGGTCAGCTGTTTGAGAGTTGGTTTACTCACCGAAGTGCGTAGTTCTTTTGTAGCCATTTCTCCAACAATCGCGATGGCATCTCCACTAAATTGCTTCATTTATATGCCTCTTTTTCAAGTGGAGCAATGTTCCAATGCTTGTGCACATCTGTCACTAAACGAAACTACTAGAAAACTGTCCATTGTCTGAAGCGTGACATTTTTCTTAATGTCAGCTCCTTTCTGCATTAGGTGTTATAATGTAACTTGGCATTCAAAGTACCTGTTCTTACGAAGGCATCTTGTGTCATTCAGACTTGTATTGACTCACGATGGCCTAGAGAAGAGTACTACACCCTGCCACTACCCGACAATATATTGCCGGTACAATGTAGGGTGAATTTTTTTCGCAACTTTCGCCCTCATCTGCATTTTGCTATGTGATACTTTTTAACGAATCGAACTATTTCTGTGGTTACAGTTGGTATCCAGTTGCAATGTTTCTAACACTCAATGGATGCATTGGCTGGTTAACCGTACATATTTTATGTTACAGATGACATATCGTTCACCGTTAGTAGCTAAGCGGAACGCTATCATGTACTCCATGCATTCACCGAAATTTTGTCGAACCGGGGATTGCACTAAAGTATACGAATATTTGATCTCGCGTGCCAGTGGTAGCATTTCACGAACACGTCAGGCTTGGAGCGGTTGAAGTTAGATCGGGAAACGAGACTAAAAACGTGCCACGTACGGCTGTGAAAGGGGTTTGTCGGTTAAACAGTATGACTGCCTGTTGCTTGTAGTGTCTGGAGTACCCACTATCTGACAGGGTTGCGACGCCCAACTTTGGAGTGAACTGTTCCGGTCACTGGGATCGCATTTGATATTGCTCGCTCCAAAGACTTCCATTTGTTTCGCATATGTTAGCACTAGCCGAGGTAATGACTGGTATACTGCTGAGGGTTTTGTGGTCGACGTGACGAACACACAAAAGCTTGCAACCAAATGGAGAGTTTTCCTGCAGACACAAATACCCTCACTTTCTTCGACCCGCATCTCCTCGCTATGCGTTTCGTCGGTACCCAAAACGACAATAGAGGCGACACCGTTGCAGAAGGAGAAGCTGTTGTTTCTTCGATGTCGTACACCAGCGACGTTTTTTATGAGCGCAATGATTAGGCGTAGCAACTATCATGCTTTGGGCTTGAAAACCCCTATGTTCACTGATAACAGCTCCCGGTGTTTATTATCTGATGATGCACTTCATATCATGGGAGGCGTTAGCCACAGCAGATGTTTCATTTACACTGCCTGTCGACTGTGGTCCCAAATGTTCATCGGACACACTCAAGCGCTCCCCTACCAGATATATGCTAAATGTAAAAGGGTTTAAGTACGGTTCACGCGACGCAGCAACTAAGCGGCTTTTATCGAAGGACGTTTGTTGCAGCATCAGTTCATCCTGCTAGATCTAAATTCACTTTAATGGCTGTTTCACACGCAAATCTCACACAGCATGATTCCAGTGCCCCTTTTCGACGTGTTGCCTTAGGGCTGTCATTTAACGTGAATTGTGTTTACATGCAGCGATTGGGATATGACCGGAAACACAGCACTCGTTCCTTCGTTGTGGCCTCGGAAGTCATTACTATGCGCGTTTTTCATTTCATGCCTATGAAATTTCTGCTGGTTGAGTTATCAGCTTAAACCGATTTTACTCGGCACACTTTACGAGCGGTCGAACTGAGTGCACAGACGACGAGGGTCACTTTTGCATTCTCTTTGCCCAGCTTCTCAGTTACGGTTAAGTATGTACAAGTGCACATGTTCATTCACTTATGATCACATGATCTAACTATACAGCTCATTTCACACTGCCCATGCTCGGTTAGGGTATTCTATTCTGAGAGATGCTCATTTCTGTGTCCATCTTCCTACGTCTGATTACAGTGGGTCAAATGACCATTTCCGGCACATTCATAGCTGTTTTTACTTTTACGCTTTGTATCATCTTTCACTTCTTCGTGGTTACTTCCTGTTAGTCGTCGTTTCTACTGTTTTTGGATTCTGCTATGAACAGACTGGTGACCAATGCCTGATTTCTTTTCTCCTATATTCCTTGGAGTTACCACTCGTGTTAGGTTTGACCTTTGGAATGTGCCCGACAACTAGCTTATCCTCCCGGCCGGATACGCGGGGATTGTAATCATGTAATAGAAACATCCGTTCCGTTTATTGTTTAACTTGAGTCACTACAGATACCCGTCTTCACCTTGGAGACGAAACATTGCATTCAATACACGGATGCATTTAACTTCCTTATCCCAGGCTTATTCGTATCCTCATGGGCACGCGAGAGGAGTTCACTGATCTAATTAAATCTATTCTTCTAATGACTTTGACTAGTTTTCACGTTTACATCTTTGACAGGTTTTTCTTGTCGTCTGTTGACACCCGCTCTTCAATTCGTCACTCTCAACACTAATTCCTTGGATCAGACCCGAACTCAACTGCGCGACTTGGTAGAAGATTTGGGTGACAACTTACGCTCAGAGAACGACCTGGCTCTCATTGTGGACGGACATGTGAGCTATCCATTTCCCATCTCAGCGTTTCGCCGGTCTGGAATCATGCTTGAAAGAGTTTGCTCAGTTTTGAAATGTACTGCTGACATCTCCCAACTCTTTTGGTTCCCTTACTGTGCTAGTGCACATTTGTCGCAACTATACTGTCAGACAACCATTGCACATCTGGAGGGCAGTTCCGTTGTAGTAGAACTCATCGAATTATGGGCTCACAACCCACCAACTTCCTCTTTCGGTGCAACTTCTTAGGCGATCTGATGCGAGTGACGACAGTGTTTGCCATTACTGATTTTTGTCTGGACATAACCCGACCCATTCCCCACTAACACACATGTTACTGCCTTATAGGATACCGGATCAACGCCCATTGCCCTTACTTCTCTTTCCAAACTGCATTATAAGTCGGCTGGAACGATTAAGGTGACAACGGATGGCTGGGACGGAGTTTCTTAAAAGATATTCGTCGCAACTAGACACGGTGGGCCGACACCGCCCATCCAGAATGGCGCTGAACGCTCGTCTCATCTCATTGGGGCTCATCGGTGGGCGCGCATCCTCCGTGAGCCCGTGCGGATTCCAACCCACAACAATCCTGACTGGTGGCTACTAACATCTTTTCCACAAATCTCTTCGAACTACCCTAAAAGTTCTCTCAACCTTTTTCTATCAGCCTACTGCGTTTGATGCACGAGTTGTGCAAGTAGTGGGTTACTCTGGCCATTAGGTGGCCTCACTATTATTTTCAAATATGCAAAATTACCATTAATTAAAAAAATCGGTAATACCACCGGTTATGTATACCTGATTTGGCCAGCGGTCATTGTGGTCATGTTGTCATTCCACTTTAGTTAGGTTTTGTTGAAGTAGCAAATGTAAAAGAGTAAATTAACAATCTCTCTATCCTGAACTCTGTGACTCGTTTGCAGTGACGTCCATTCTCACCTGCGCTTCATCCCGAGGCTCAAATACAATCATCCAGATAGATGTACTAGTCGGCAGTTTTCTCCAATCGTTGCGCGACTATTTACTGCTAATTGAACCGGCTTCTTGAACTTTCTGAGCTTTTTCTCGGTTATAAAGGCTGTGTGTACATGGCCACAGTGCGGTTCATCCTAATCCATTGAATTGAGACTTGGCCCGTCGTGTCTGAGGACCAAAGGTGCCTACAGCTATTTGCGTTTCGTTGCCTGCAGTGCCTTGATGATGTCTACTGGCACCACCGTATTCGCAATGATGATATCCGTAGGATTGTAATAGCGGCGGTAGCTTAGTTCCTTGAAACAATGAATAACATTGGATAAGTCGCGTTAGCTGCGTTCTGCGCCACCCCTACCTAGGATGACCTTGTTTTTGCCGGATCTTGGATGACGGAATGCCCGATGTGGGCGAAAGGTAACTTGGCAGCGGGGAATGAAGTCATTGACTATTCAAGTCGGTCCATCTCGCCAATCAAGTGTAAGTTCATGCGACCCCCCTTGGGCTTTTACGTGGCTTTATAAAATCTGACGTGTTTGCCATCGTCTCCTAGTCTTAATACCTGGACACATTATACACATGCTGATTTAGCTGGAGTAGTAGCCGATTATGATGAGTGACCGTGAAAACCACAAGGAAACTGTCTCGCCGATGCCCCTTATCTTCACACAATAAGTAGCTGTTTTTGCTCGTTTGTTGACTGTTGTTTACTTAGCGCTTTTAACTTTTATACTTAGTCTCCTCTCCCATTTCTTACTCTGCATTCCTTAGGTCATTGTCGTTGTACATCAGGAAAGCATCAGTTCAAATGATTGATACACTGCTGTTCTCACTTGCATCTTTAGCATACTGTGTGGAAGCTTTGTAAAGATTTGAGCACCAATTAAATCAATTTTCCAGCTCGGTTTCCGTCTCCGGACGATGTTTCAGGCACCCAACAAGCTCCTTATCATCATTTAGCTTCCCAGCACTGGCGAAATGTTACCACTGGCGCTTTGTCTTTCACTGTTTGATCGATGTCCATCAGACCGAGCACTGTATTGTTATCATCCCTGCTTCATTGTTCCTCCTACACAGACCTTAGAGTTTGCACTTCTATGCGAATGCCGTAAAGACTTCCTTGATGTGGCCCTGTCGTGTAAATCGGTGATCTGTTGTCGGTAAGTTCATGTTTGGGCAAGACTTTCGTTTAAATATGTAAAACCTGATTTCCCTCTCCCCCGCGAAACCCCTAGTTGTGGGTTGTTTGTGTTAAATCCGTTAGCATTCGCCCATACTACTCAATAACCGAAAATTGCGAAATTTTCGATTTGTCTTTTTCCGTGTCTAAACCTGTTGAGGTTTCCATCAGATAACCGCCGTCTGTGGCATCTGCTCTGGTGATTCGATGTGGGCAGGTCAAGCAGCCATCCTGAAGAGCAACTCCGCGTTTCAATCTTAACCCTCACATGTGATAATATCCCATGGGTCTTGGCTCATCACAACGAGACTGGATCTTGACATAGTGCAATGGTTTGCTTGCCCCAGCGATCTATTGACCTATGTTGGGTGGTACTTTTTGCAACTTCACAGCCATTCGTACCAGATTGGTCAGTGGTTAGAGATCAGGCAAACTCAGTCTAACCCCCCAACTTGAGGGTTAGATGGGGGTGACTCTTTACTCCATAAAACGTAATCTCTGTAACCCAATGCCGCAACTCCGCTGCCTTGCGGTCAGGTTTTTGAACCGTATGCTTTTTTGGGAAATCTAACCGTTCTGTTCTCTGCGCCTGAGCAGCCTGACAGTGTTCTGCTCACGCAATACCATCTAATGAACTATCCACAGGATTTATTCATCCTATGATCGTCGCAGAAGATAATCGACGGTGTCGAGCCGGGTGGATAGGGATGAGGGTGCTACTGCTCAAGCCCTCCCATATCCCTAATCCCCTACTTGCGCGTCTTCATCCTTCTGGTCCCCTTCCAACTCACTTTTATCCCCCCTGTTTTTGACCCCCCCGAAACTTGTCCCCCCATCTTGATTTAATGGTCACTTGTCTTATAGTTTCAGCTGACAAGCAATCGCAAGCATTGCTTCGACCTAGTCGACAACTCACTGTCCAACCAAGTAGACAAGATCGGTTCATCCGTTTTTCTTTAGAACCCGCGGTCCTTGCTAAGACTGAAATGCCTCAACGTGCGCGCTTTATTGCAGGTTGGCCAGCGGGCAGCGCTTACCCAAACGATAGACTATCGATCGAGATCACGCCTGCAAGATTCGAGCTCTGTGTTTATCCTGCGACACTGACAGCACTTTCGCAATGCGCTTTTCCGGAGACGACACAACTTCCAATACCGGTCAACCCGGTGTGAACACCTCCCGGAATCCCCGGACTGAAGCTGTCTCAGTAAACTGGATCCCAAGCAACAGCCTGATATGCGCCGTCAGATTGGCTAGCTCGTCCATAGCTTATAAGTCGTGCGCAGACGAACGGTATCTGTTTGTCATAGCGATCTACACTCCAACAAGCTGTAGCACTGACTCAGTGGAAGATGATTTTTATCACCAACTGAACGAGCTCCCTTGTTACGGAAAAATTACGGCTACTGCATTGCTGAACGCTCAAGTTGGAAACTGTCCACAGCGCGGCTAACGCGGTGTACGCTCCCGTAATGATAACAGTGAGCGGTTGCTACAGTTGTGTGAAGGCGCTGGTCTATTTCTCGTGAGCACTCACCTACACAGCACACACCGGATGATGATATAGTACTCACCAGCCTCGGACCAGTCACGGACACAAACCGATCGCATCATAAGCAGCTGCTGCTGGAGTGCCTGTGTCCAAAACTGCTGCTCGATTTGGAGCACGAGGGTGTACTCCGATCATGCTCTTGTATGTGCCGATCTGCGAGTGCGTTTTGGCAGACGTCCGCAAACTCACTGTGAGCGCATGGACACCAGCCAACTGGCGAAGCCAGGTGTTTCAAAGTACGCTGGCATCCGAGCTGAGTTAGCGCTCAATGGATGCATATCCACCAGCCGTTATTAGCCACAAGCATGTCTTCATGTGACAATTACAATTGTCAATTTGGATTATGGGTCTCTGCGCAGTCTCTGGAACTTTTGTGTACTCGCCGATGTGTTCCTGTTTGAAGCGAACACAACGAGACTCGCAAACTTCTTAGGGCTAAACTGCGTGCTAGCCTGAAGAGAGACCGCGAAGTCTGATGGTCTCACCCTTCATCAGAGATGTAGCTAGCCGCTCTCTGTTAGGCGTGCCCGATTTTAACCACACTAACGGGGCCGAATGAACAAATTCCTTTTATTCACCATCCACGTTGCTGATTTGCATCGCATAGGTTGGTGTTGGTCACTATTCCACTATGTCCCTTATCCACAGCACCATCATAGTTCAAAGACGTTATCATCCACATCTTTCCTTGGTGTTAGAGCAGTTCCCGTTAATTCTTCGGAAAGCCCCACGAGGAAACCAGCTCAGTCCATTATATATGTGGCTATCCAACTCTAATTAGTAGCTCTCACTTTTTGTTATTTATTGCGTGACTCTACATTTCGTTTTTCGTTGTCATTCTCGACTAAAGTTCATGTCGCGCTTCTCCAGTGTATGGATCCCAGTGAGCAGTTGTATGTGTACTGATTGCTTTTTGGTTTTCCTCGAAGTTACTATGCAGCTGTTGAAATCATGACGCCTATTTGTGGTTTCGGTCTGCCTTCTCACCGACTAAGTCATATGATTATCGTAAGTAAATCTTAAAAGCGGCTCCCTTCCACAATTCGAGTGGACAAAATTTCGGATGCCGGGATCGTTTCGAGGGATGTGAACGCTTAGGTCGGTTGCCAATAGGACTCAGTGCACAACGCGGCCGCCGTTTTTGATTCGGCACTTACTAAATCTGAAATGGTGACTGCTTATTTCAACTGGGCACATTCCGTGAACTCTGCATAAAGAGAACAACGTTGCAACGCAAATGCTCGCCTCGTTACCTATCGTCCACTGAACGATCTGAAGTATCTTCAGCCTGATTTTAACACCAGCCGCAAACTACGCATATCTGTCCGGGGCTGTAGCTCTATCTATTGCATCTACTTCAATTTCGACGATGCGGTCCTGGCAGCTTCGTAGTGCTCACTATTCTGGCTTCTATCACTTTCCTAACTGGCGGTTTACTTATTTGCCACGTTCCTCTTATCCAAAAGCAGCGGAATCGCTGAATTATCCGATGAGGGAGACGGAACGAGAGAATGCCGATTGGAGTCTCTCCTTTCACTAAATAACGACATTTCAAGCCGATGACCCGTCCAGCCTTGGTATCGGAACAAGGTGTGGCATTCTGGGGCCTGATTAGTTCAGTTGAAGTGGGGATTATAATTCCATCTGTAGTATCCTGATGTTATATGTAACGAATCGTCCCATAGTTGACCGTAGGACTTGATGAATAGCAATAACCCATGAGCTCGGGGAACATCCGAGTGCCGACTCGAATGAGTCGTAGCACAAATCCAGTTAATGTGACAAGAGCTGAGGTAGTTGGACAGCTGCCTACTTCACACTCACCTCAATCAGACCGTCTAATAACTTTGCTGACGCTACCGTCTACCGAATCATCCGAACCCGCGCGGGACATTGCCGTCTCCTTTTTTGTAGATGATCATCAAAGTGAAGCCAATCTATTAAGACAAAACCATAACATCTGGATCTAATAGCCTTTCTCTGTCGTTGTCGGAACTTGTTGACCCGTTGATGCCCGGTCTATATACCTTATTTATCCTTACCTGGAGTGTGGGTGGTTGACAACGGTTATCCCCATCTCCCAACTGAGTCAAAGGATTTTTTGCGAAGATCTTTGCGACATTATCTTTGTTTTCATTGCATCCGAACTTCTTACTTCCGCGTTGAATCACTAGTCCCCATACTAATTGAAACAGCACCAGGCGGACTTTCACACTCGTCTAGGATTTGCATATTTACTCTTTGATACGTTGGAACAACGATACGCGTACACTTGACTTAGTACCTTGAATTCCTTTGACATCAAACAACCTGGGACTCTTGCTCATTCTAGGCTGTGCTACCCCTCTCCTAAGGATGTGTAAAGATGATCCTTTTTATTGTGAAATCTCTACTGCTCGGTAGGTGTTTGCTGAAAGCTGTCTGCTTAGTACGCGTGGCGCCGGGGTTGCCCCGTATCCCCTTCCCACTTCATCTTTGTGATCGAGTTGATCACAAATGACCGTCATCTCTGCCACTTATGGAGTAAAACTTCTGAATGGACAATTGGCAAACATTGTGCTGGTAGATAATTTATATCTCCTTGGTTTCGACCCAGCGGCTGTGCAAGCTCCATTGGATTTTCTGACACGCAGTGTTGCATCCTTCAACGTGCGCTTCGTACGTTCAAATCCCGAGGTACTAGTGCAGGACTAGGTTGTCACGCCACTAGTGCTTTCTGTCATAGAAAAACCACTGCGATTTGTCGATTGACCTATGTACGTTGGTAGCGGTATCACTTCTGTCGGTCAGATCACTTTGTAAGTTGCTTCGTGTATAGGTGAAACCGTACGCCTTTTCAGTGAACCAATCTTCTTTAGGGGTAGCAAATGGCAGGCTGTTCGGAAAGTAATTTCATCTTTCTGCCTTTTAGTTTTTTTTAATTTTTTCACAGTCAACTGCACTTAAGCCGCATAATCATTATCTATTTTGACAGCTGATATAGCAAGGATTGTTTATGAGAAAGTTCGATAAATTCTACGCATTAGTTTTTGGGTGGTGCACTTTCAAACAAGTGCAAGCAGCATTTTCGTCATATTCTAGGTTTTTGCTATCAAGATAAAAATGCTGTCCAAGCAAGAAACAAAATTTTCAGATGTGTATAGAGATGTAATGACAAAACGCCAGGGCCAAAGCTGGTTCGCAAAATTTTGATCCGGAGATTTTGATGTTAAAGATGCACAACGTTCTGGAAGACCAGTAACAGCTGATGAAAATACAATAAGGGCATTAATCGATGCAGACCGACAAACAGCAACTCTTGAGATCGCTGAGGGAATTAATTTATCGAATTCGACCGTTCGTAATCATTTGCAACGCATAGGTTTATTCTCAAAGCTCAGCATATGGATACCTCACGTTCTTAAGGAAAGAAATTTGTGTCCTCGCTTTGACATCTGTGATTTATTTCTCAAATGTCAAGCAAATGATTGGTTTTTGATGCGCATCATCAGAGGGGACGAGAAATAGGTTGTCTGCAACAGTGTTAAACGCAAGAGATCATGAAGTAAAATAATGAAGCGCCTCAAACCACTTCGAAGGCCGATATTCATCAGTAGCACATGATGCTATGTATTTTGGGGGATTTCAAAGGAATCGCTTTTTTATGCGCTTCTACCGGACAACACAACGATCTATTCTAAAGTGTACTGTCATCAGCTGGACAAATTGAGTGATTCGCTTAATCAGGAATGACCATAATTGGTCAGTAGAAAAGATGCAGTGTTCCACCAAGACAACGTGACACCTCATACAAGTTTGGTAACTCGCTAAAAGGTTTTACAGCTTTAATGGGATATACTGCTACACTTACCATATTTTCCAGAACCGGTCTCCTGATTATTATGTGTTCCCGCCTCTGCAAAATCTCTTAGACGGTAAAACATTTTCTTCAAGTGCAGAGATCAAAAAGCATTTGGATCCGTTTTTGTCAGCAAAGGACAGGCTACTGACATAAAGGTGGCAAACGGCATTGGACCAGAATGGGGAATATATCATGCAATAAAATATTTGCTATAAGAAAATCGACTTTTATTGTCATAAAAAACGAAAAAACCAGATAATTTCTACTTCGCTGCGATAATGTCTGTTGTCGTGTGAATAAGAGATTCGGCCCCAGTGCTTTCGGAGAATTGCTCGCTTTTCGTGTGACTACCGGGTGAGAAACACTGAAGCCCACCACTTTGTGTTTTAAAGGGAATCTCGTGCTGCATTGAAGCGTCTACCGCACTTGAACCGTTTACTTTGCTGTCACTGCGCCCGATTGGGTCAAACCAAAGTTTGACTACTTGATGGTGTCCATAAAGATATGTAGAAATTGACCGACAGGTCACATCAAATTCTACGTGCCACTTCCCCGGATGGGGTCCTCTGCATCGGCCGCATTTAGTTGGAGACCCTATCCAGCGTGGCGCATTTGTCTAGTTAATGGTGCTCACTCGTTCGGCCTACTGCATCTGCCCGTTAACATTCCAATCCGTTTGATTTTGACCACTCTGTTGACCGTATATCCCTTTGTAGTCACATCACTGTGGAGACCACCCTACAGCTCATTGAAGCCCGCATACATTTCAAAAGTCACACTCATATAGGGAGGATAATGGTATACACGTCTATGGGTATTGAAGCGATTGTACAGGGCTGCGCTGTCCGTATGCGCTTTGGGGATACTAAGAGATCGCTCGTCTTTTATCATCGATGTCGGAGTATTTCTCATAGCTGGACAGAACGTCATGCTTATACGGTTTCTCAGTGCCGCACTGTAATATCCATCCGATTTAACTACCTGTGCTGCTAGTTAGATTATATCCCTCCCCCCATTTACCGGGGAGTCGCCACGGTGTGTATTACTTGCGAACACTTCATGAAGCGTAAGCTGACCACTCAGTGACATCGCTGAAATTAATTGTATGATCCGTGTTGTTGCATGTTGCCTTTCGGGATGGCATTCTTGGATTGATGATGACGACGACTGTTGGATGACTCTTCTGACGTAACACGGCTGCAAATATAAGTGATCCTTACAGTTACGCTTCCTTCTTCATCCTACTGCTTCGATGTCTTTTAATGTTGTGCATTTCTTACGATTCGAATGTTTCTCTTTCTTTTCTGCCAACACTACGTAAGCCATTGCAACTGAGTCTCGTTCAATCTGATATAGGCGCCATTGCTTATCAACTAAGTTGTGTTATTGTATGGAAAGAATGTTCCCATGCAATTTTTGTGTAAGTGGATTTCGAAGCACCATCTGACGGTGGGCCGCGCTTCGCATTAAATGGTCACTTACCACTCACTTCTGTAACTGGATGGGAGTATCTATCGGACGGCAGATGAACACCTTTGCTGGTCACCGGCTTCTCTGTGCACTGCAACCAAACACGAAAAAGGCAAATGAACCACCTGGCTGTCAACGGGCTTGTTATTCGCCCCGCTGTCTTGCTGGTCAGGTCTTTGAGACCAAAGGCTCGGAGTGGGGTCCCTTAAGTCAACCGCCTTCCTCGGCCTGGGCAACCGGGAAGCTCGCTGCCCACACAGCACATGGAACTTCGCACCCCTTCCTCTGACTCCCTCTCTTCCTCCTTTTTGTTGTTACTCGTGTGTTGTGGCGCACTCTCACTCTACATCGAGTATCTGAACACCGCTACCAGTTCCAGCAGTCCACGTTCGTGTGCTTTGTTGATTCTCGCACTGCCTTTGACTCATTTGACCGCGAAGCACTTTGGGGGATCCTACTTGCCGATGGCGTGCCGGATAAACTCCTTAACTTGACGAGATCACACTACCGTTGCACGAAGGCTCGGATTCGGGTCTATGGAGAAGAAACAGCGGAATTCGACATCAATACTGGAGTCCGGCAGGGTTTCCCACTTTCTCCAGTGCTGTTCAACTTCGTAATCGACTGGGTTATGTATCATGCCTTTGAGGGCTATCATGATGTTCAGGTTAACCCTGACTCCTGACTGTCAAATCGATAATTTGCTGACGATATCGCTATCCTTGCGGAAGATGCTATATTACTATAGTCCCTGCTAAATCGGGTCGATCAATCAGCCTTTTTATGATCGGCCTCAAAATTAACATCAGCAAGACGAAATCCTTCTCATCGTTAGCCTCTCAGTTCGCCCCATTGCTCTCCTTGCATGGAAAATTCATCACATCTGTTCCTGAGTTCAAGTTTCGTGGATCCACTATACTCCCCAAGGATCAGGCTGCATCTGAATTCCGGAATCGTATTGCCAGCGCTAGAACAGCCTTCTTACAACTGAGAAACACGTTATGGCGAAGGATGGAACAATGATCCGAGTATTCTCAGCAACCATTCGTGTCATTTTACTCTATGGTTGCGAAACATGGCCGCTGCAACCCGAAGACACCCGGAAGCTGGAAGTCTTCGACCATTGGTGTCTAAGGCTTATCTTGAAAACGCAGTGGCATGGACGTATCACCAATGACGAAATCCGTGGTAGTCAGACTTTAGTGGTTCGGTCAAGTCTTCCGCAAACCAGACACTGACTTCACTAGGGCCATGGTTTCACCCTCTCCTTGTCAGAGTTGTTGTCGTCGCCGTGGTGGGTAATTGAAAAAGCGGCTCACTGCAGTGTGATCGGATGTCCATTTTCTGGGACTTTATGTTGTGCATGGTTGCGGCACAGTAGCTGAGGTGTTTCCCACCTCTAGCTAACGTGTATGATGATGATGTTGTGCATGGCGCTCGTCACTAGAGGAATCATTAGATCAGTATCTGCGTGGAGCTTGAGCCGCACTTGGGCAGCTGCAATTCGTGACATTCATGAAGCCAGCTCATCCTGTCGCAGTTTGCCGCAGTAAAGCATAGTTAAACAGTTGTGGCACACTGCCAAATGTTTATTGGGCGTGTTTTGTATATATATATATATATATATATATATATATATATATATATATATATATATATATATATATTCGGCTAAGGCCCCAAGGCCACCGGGCTTGAGCGCTTGCTGCCTTTGTACATTGTTGAAGTGCGGTGTTATCGGGAGAACAGCAGCCGATACCCATCGGCTCAAGTTGTGTTAAGTTGAACTTCCGCATCAAGTGATCTGCAGAGTAATACCAGCGATCTTAGCGGAATTCAGCTCTACTTCCAATATATACGCGATTGTCCACAAAGTTCAGTTTTATTCATATTCCTTTGGATCTGCTCTTCAGAATTCCATGAGTCCGGATCATAGCTAAATCATTATGCAAGCTCGTCATTAGGTAGTACCTATCACCGTGCAATCAACGACTATTATCAATCGTAGAGGATATTGTTCACTCAAGTTCTTTGCCAACATCAAAATGTTTCCAAAAAAAGTACTAATCGATTGCTTTCAAATTATTACACCATGGCATCGCGATCTCTTCCAAGCATGCTCCACGTTATCTAGCTTAGTTCTGCGGATCATCCCGCCCTCTGCCAACTTTTACCTTTTTTATGAACTAACTGATCTGTCTAACTCACTTTTTGGTCCACTTGTGCGTTTTATTCGTCTCGAACAGTTTAATCCCTACTTCATGGATTGTGATGAGGCACTTGCAGTAGATTTACACCGATCGATTATATTCTTACACCCTGCCAGTGATTATTCCCCTCAAACTAGGCACGATATTGGAAATCTTCATCCCCCTCGGAAACGCCGCGCTGACTGTGTTTACAGTGTTTGTTAGTTGTTGAATTTGGCCATCACCATTGTTGAGATTACGATTGCTCAGTTCACAGATCGATGGTGCCGTGTCATGCTATGCTTCTTCTCCTTCTCTCGATGTCTTCTCTCTACGCTCCCCACATTTCCTCGGTTTTCTAATATTTCATTTGCTTTCTTTTCCGCGTTGTTATTCTTTTCCTTATTTAGTGTCAGTCCATGGCAGAAAGCTGAACTAGTCAAGCTTGTTCGATTGTCGTTGCGAAATGCAGTCACCCTGGCCATTGGAGACGGAGCGAATGACGTCGGTATGATCCAGGTGAGCCTTCGATCAATCGTTTTTTCGATATTTACACGTCATGTGATATCCTTCCGGTCCCTTTTGCACTCTGAATAACCACTGTGTTGACGTAGCCTCACCTGTCCCAGGTTACTTCAATTGTCAAGTTAACTGAATTTGGCTGTGTCCTTAGGAACGACTTACTCCATCCCACACCCCCCAACCACGCACTGTACATCTCTCATCATTACTGCTCGCTGGTTCTGCACTTCGTTTCTCTCTAATTCCCACTGGGTATAGTTACGAGACAAACTGGTATGCTACTGTTCGAACTCACCTCCGCAACTGCTACCACTTGCTGTGTCTGGAAAACGCCAGCCTACTTGCTACTGAATGGATATACATCGTAGTATGTCCGCTTCAGATTTAGAAATCATTCACTCTCCTGTCATCGCAATATGTTAAATAGGTGTTCTCGCTCTTCGCTTGGCACATGTTCGGACTACATTTGCGCCCAAATTCATTTCGTGTCTGCTGTGGGGAAAATCTCGTAACGGTTGGCCTGCACACAAATTGTCCAAGCACTGAACAGATGGAAGCTTAGTGTTATATCGCGTATTTCTTCCTACAATCCCTGAAATGTCGCGCATCACGTAGGCCGGTGGACTTAACCTGGATCCTTTCAAAGGCATTAGCTTCTCTTGTGTTGTACAAAGTCTTTTTTCTTCTCTCCTGAGCGAGTTAAACATTTCTAACACGTGCCTCTTTCCTAAACTCGAAACACCGCTGGTCGATCGTTTATTTCGAGCGGTTCCTCTACATTTGCCTCTCCCGCATCACAACGTCTTCTCTCTCCGTATTATTCAACGATTTTCCTGTTACACGGTCTCCCTTTGCTCTGGATATTTTCTCGCATACACATTGCTTGCTGCACTTATAATTCCCAAATTTTCTTATGCTGATCTCATAATGATCGAATCTATCGAGTGCTATAATCGTTAAATGCCTTTTCTCATATCGTATCTTGGGCTGAAGTGGTGTGGTCACTTCTCGGTACCATTCAGTTCAGTTTACAAGCTTTGATCCGTGCACCGGGTTGAGGTGCATCCAGCTGCGTCAACATACTTCGCTAAAACAATAATTATAGGAGTAGAAGCAATAACAAATTTACCCAACATCGTCAGATCGGGCAGTTAACTGCACGAACGGAATGTGAGTGCGCCATCCACCCCGTGACATCACTATGTCCAATAAATTTTTCCTATCATTACTGTGATTGATCCCGCTGATCCCGTCCTAAAAGGCGATGAGCACCAAGACAACAGGCTTTCGGTTAGTGCGTGATGCATTTTGGTTTGGTGAATATTACTTTACCCAGTAGTATTGCCCACTAATCACCTATCCGCATCGGCTCTAGAGCATAAAACCTTATTCCTCTGGCTTAGCATTTAGTGAGTGGCTTGTCGCCCGCATCTTTTAGTGAACTTACCTTTTCGTGGTCTTTACAGTCGCGGTCTCGAATTTCCGCTTTTCAAACCGTCATCTAAACTTTTGGCAGATAGACCCAACGTCTAATTTTATAGGCTTGCGAAACGCATCGTTCCCTGGACTCGTGCGGACATCGCCATTCATGCTTATTGTCAGTTCATTTTGTGCCCTGGCAATCATCGTTAGTGTAAAATTCATATGCCGTTTCCGCTTTTCAGTTGTTGCTGGTTACCAATCATTACCCGTAGCTACTACACACTGGTACGCGGTGCACTGAACTCACACGTCATCCATTGACGGACATGCAGCATGGCAGTGGTGGCTACAGCGCCTACCTCCTGAGTCTGTGTGGGTCACTTCGAAGCACTCTTTATGTGAATGGATTGCGCTACACAATTTCATTCTGGGGCTCTATTCACTTTGAAGTGGGCCTCAACCGATTCGACCAGTTGAACCGTGTCTGAGACAGAGGCGTTTTTCCCTTGCAATCCCACTACACATGCGGTCCCAATGATCTAATTCAATGGTCCCCAACCTTTTTACCGCCGTGGACCGGTCAACATTTGATAACTTTTTCGCGATCCGCTTAGGATGGGCGTTGATTATCTATATGTAGGATGGTTTTTATTTAATGTTTTTATTTATTTCTATTTAAACATGCCATAAAATAAATTAAAATTAAACCAAAACTAAACATAAACAGATTTAAAACCTTAACTCACTAGAACGCTAACTCATTGAGAACCCTGAGCTTGTTTCTCTGCAACGAGACTGTTCCATCCGTGTGTAGTAGGAGACACTGACACTCGAAGTATGTTGCTTATGTGCATTTTATTCCGTTATCTACTTCTGCTTTCTGTCACTGCAGAAAACCCCACTTCACACAGGTAGGATGTCGGAAATGGCAATAGTGATTTAAGTGCTGTGGTGGCAATCTGAGAGTAATGCGCCATGACTTTAATCCAGAACACCGGTAGATTTGTTGTCTTGAACGCAGTTTTAAGACCGCCGTCACTTACAATCTCCAGCAGTTGATCTTCTTCTTGCACAGGCATGCTAGATTCGCCTGGTTTGTTGACAAATGGGTCTCGGATCCATTTCTTACCACTTCGTGGGTCTTTTGGGATTGGGATGCAGCGATCGAACTCTTTTAAAAGCAAAGACGGGTGATCGTGTACCAGCTGGGAGAATGAATGCACTGGGTCAGTCTCGCCTAAACTCCCGGTCTTTCTTCACGCGCTGTCTCCACGACTCCAGTTTGGCTTTTTGAATGCAGTTACTTTGTCTGTCATTTTGAAAACAGTTGTTATTTTCCCCTGAATTGATAGACTAGGTTAATTGAGCAGGCTGATATGTCACACAGGTAAGCCAGTTTTGCTACCCACCTTTTGTTACCGAAATGTGCTTCCAGCGGTGATTTCTTTTCTGAGCGAAATTTTTGCAATGGCTCTCGAAATTCTCATACTTATGTTGGTGATTTTCCCCTGGATGTGGAGGCATCTGTGATCTGCTTCTATCTCCTCACAAACTTGCCCAAATAGGTGCGAGTTGTGGGCCTGTGCTTTAATGGGGTTAATGACTTCAACGACATCAATCAATAAGCAGCGGAATCTCGGTGACATTTTTCGGCCTGTCATCATTAACCTGTGCACGACACAATGCGTAGATTCACTTCTGGTGCTACCTCCTTAATCCGAAGTTGAACCAGACAGTCGTCCGGCCATGGCTGCAGCTCCGTCTGTGCATATGCCGACACAAATGACCATTTTAGTTGTCCTGGTATGCAATTCTGGTGTGCAATTCTGCTCCTGTGGGGTTGGTTGGCAAAGATACCGCACATAAGCAAGCCTTGTTGTCAATATCTATAGGTTCGTCAACCTGGAGTGCATACCACGGTAACATATTACTCGTCCAACAATTGTGCCTCAATGTGTTCGGCTATTTCCTCAGTTCGCCTGGTCACAGCGTTAGCCGACAAAGGCACATGCGCTATCTTTTTTTAACGGCAGCCTCTTCTAGAATTTCACGGCAAATTTTTTTAGTGACAGGCAACATCAGTTCTTCACCGATAGTGAATGGCTTTTTAGCCTTAGCAATACGGTTAGCCACCAAATATGGTGCTTTCAGTGCATTCTCCTTTATTGATATGGTGGCCCAGAAATTTCTTCTGCCCTCATGTTCCAGTTTTCTTTCAAATTACTCCAGGGGCTTATCTTTTAATCCAGAGTGTTTGGCGTTCAGTTGGCGAAGCAATTTTGTAGGTTTCATTGCCTCATTAGAGAGCCAGCCGCCGCAAAATGTGCAGAGCGGGATTGGTATGTGGGAATCACCTGTCCCCATAAATCCATATTTCAAGTAGGACTCATGGTATTGTCTGGTAAAAGTTTTATGTTTCTTTGATGTTGTAGGCTGTTAATCTGTCTCTTCAACGAGCCATTTCTTTTTCCCAAGGGACCTTTCTAACGACGTCTGATTCGTACCAATGTTTGCTAATTTGTCGGTTACATATGAGCACTCAACTGACCGAGATTTAACCTAGAAAATAAAACAACGTTCAATGTAGGGTTTCGGTGTGGCTCTCTCCCATTTCTACACCCCACGACCGACGGTTTCGTCCTGGTTTGGACTAATCAGGTAGAGATAGCCGAGCTGGGATAGTAAATGTGGACGAAAAGGGGCAAAAATAAAACACAATATGCGCATGCACCAAGCACTGTTAAACATGAGAAAATATCGGTGAACGGAGAGAAGAGCGTTTGAAAGCCTCTCCACCAAAGATACAACACCATTACCGCTCGCAACCGCTCAGCTTTCGGTTAAGCTCTCGTCCATGGAAAGTCGCACAATCCAGAGAGCAATACACCACAGTAAATAAAATGGAAATAGTTTAATAGTTCTTGGGCGGCCCAGTACCATTTGATCCGCGGCCGGAGGGCTGGGGCCCACGCATCTGATTGACCCGATTTCACTACACTGCGATCCACATTGAAATTGCGTGTCGCAATCCATTCACATAAAGAATACTTCGAAATGGTCCTTCCAATCAGTTGTTAACCGTTGCGATGGACGTTATCTGCCATTACTCGGTGGCTTATGGATAAAGGTTTCTATTTACTTCCCGAAAGTCTCGAGTTTGTGTATCACGTAGTGCATTGTTACGGGCAAGTAATACCATCTATTCATCTCTTTTAACTATACTAACTCGCTAGGCTTTTTCGTTTCCACCTCGGTTTGCGACTAGTTGCTTCTCATACCAATCATCCTGATCGCCATCTCATGCTGGTTCCGGATATTTTTCCATACATTCGCTCTCCTGAAATGTTGTTCTACTGCACTTGAGCTGTGGCCCACAACACGTCGCAGATGATTTGTTTTTAATATTAACCACTTTCCGGTAAAATATCAGTTTTGCCAAGCCGAATGACGAACAGGCATCGATTGTTGACTATTCGGTGCAAAATACTTTCCAAATAGGTCTTGGATCTAGCTTTACGCTAAATTTTCTTCGGCTTTCTTGTTAACTCCAGTGTTCTACTGATTTACCTCAAAAGGCTTCTTGACCGTTGCATCCTCTATGGCACTGGTGTTCACCAGTCATTGCCTTACTCCGCATTTGTTATTACAAAATACTGAAGTTCTTGAATACATCCACTCTCAGGCCGCTCATGTTGGAGTAGGTATCAGTGGCAAGGAGGGAATGCAAGCGGCCTGCGCTTCCGACTACGCGATTGGTCAGTTTCGATTTTTGAACAAGCTACTTCTTGTCCACGGTGCATGGAACTACAACCGGTTGACGAAGCTGATCTTGTATTCGTTCTACAAGAATGTTTGTCTTTATGTGATTCAATTCTGGTTCGCTATCTTGAGCGGCTTCTCCGGACAAATCGTATTCGAACGCTGGACAATTGGTTTGTACAATGTCGTAAGTTTCGCTGAATTTCACTTATGTCATCCGTCTTGACCGTGATATTCGTCTGTCCTTTCACCCGGTCCAATGTTATCTGACTTGGGTATATTTTATGGGCTACTCCTATTCAATCTGACTACTGTTGATTCGGTTAAATCCCTCGCTTTTCTGTCTATATCACAAGTGAGAATGTGGTTGGAAAGGTTCATGTATTCCACTTCGAATCACCCATTATGTAGGCTACTCGGTCTCTCCTCGCGTTGTGCATCCATAAACGCATTGAGAAGCATTATCCCGTTAAGTATCTCAGATTTTTTCACACCTCTGACCATCACTGTTTCGGGGTTACCATCATAGACGGCTTCGCTTTCACATAGCCGTAATGGCTTCACTAATAAGGAATTTTACTACTACTACTGCTACTACTACTACTAGTAGTGGTAATGATAATAAGCGATTCTCTATATAAATTTTAAACACTTTACCAAGGCACCCAGGACCAAGGCGCCCATGGTCACGAAGAAGTGACCTCCCTGAGGCTCCTATTGCTTCGCAGCTGGCTACCGGCTATTTGGTTGCTTTTGCCATGTAATTTGTCCTTTCCCCAAGTTGTGTGTAAACAGCTAAGGAAAAGACGCGAATTTACTGAATTCGGTATATTCTGTCAAAATGTGATTTCTTCTTGCTCCTTTGACACTTATAATAAGCTCTGGTGTCGCACGGCCTCAATCGCAGGATAGCAAATCCATAGTTGAAGTGTGTACGCATGCTGCTTGGAATGTTTTGATGACCCGTTTATACTGTCTACCCTTCATAAGCTGCTATCACAACTCGGCATCTTGAGCAGGCCTCACGGCTATTCGCAACGTTGCGAGCTCATTTAAACAAGTATTTACTTATTCGCGATGCGTTACAGCTCTCCGTTGGAATCGGTTTTTGCGACGAATGAATCGGAATTCAAGAACTGTACAGCACGGAAAAGTGTTCATTCAATTTCAGTCAATCGTGCCTCTCTCTAGTCGGCCTATTGATTACAAGATGTACCATTTTGTCACGGCGTTTTCATATCCTCTGCTGTACTTATAACGCTCCTGTCGTCACCTATCACGATTGTCCAGCAAAACTTTCACATCAAATTAGGGCTGTGTACTGCGATCCACTACGGACAACTCACCCATTTTTCCTCCGTCGTTTATGTGCTGATTACGGTCCCCCTACACACACACACTCTCCAATCCGTAATTCGTCTATTACTGCTTGCGTGGCCAATTACCCGCATAGTCAAACCTCCTGATCAGTGATTTGCACCGCATCATATAGACGATTGGGGGGGGGGGATCGAAATTATTTCTTTTTGACCACCGGGTCCCTGTGCCTTCACCAAATCGCATTTCAGTGCTAGTGCTTAGTTGACCTACAGCTTGACGGCACGGACATGTCTTCTACCACACCACACTACCTTTGCGTGCAAAATTATAAACCCTCAGGTTGCTATTGAAATTATTTGAAGTTATGTTTTCGATTTTTTTCCGACATCGCTTTTCCTTAAACCGATACCACTATTTTAATGTGCGCATAATTCTTACTTCCGAAGGGACTGTGTACTTCTGCTTAGGCTGCTGATTTTTGGTCCAGTTTTACATTGTCCTCACTCTTGTCGGCAATTCTACTAGAAAAAGAAACTCTTATCATTTTCCAGATCTTCTCTGCTGCTCCCCCCATCGCTTTGGGTCTTTTTGATCGAAGTTGTAGCGTAAAAAATTGCCTCAAATATCCCGAATTGTACAGGGATACACAGGCTTCTGCTTCTTTCAATTTCAAGGTAAGTATTCTCTGTAGTTTCCTACATCTGTTCAGAATTTGTTCACTTTTTAGTCTTTATTGTTTCCCCTTTACAGCCCTCTTCAGTTGTCTGTGCCACCGATCCCTATTGCATACCGATTACGATGCAGCATATGAATTTTTCCACTTTTACGAGTTTAACGGTCATGTTTGATGTCTTGTCGATCGCCACAGTTTTTCTCTCAGTTTTCTGATACAACTTTGGAGCTCGTAAAATGATCGTTTGTCTCACTCTTCTAGTTCCTCTGTAACGAAATTGAATCACCAACTATTCCGAGAATGAGCGCGTGATCCAGCTGCTTGCGGATTGTCTTGACACTGAATCAGAATGGTGTGATACGTGCTTGGCGCGCACTATTCATTGAAACCATCGCTCTCACTTGGCATCGTTTCCACCTATATTCTGTAGCACATAAATGGGTTTAGGTGGCACAATTGTGTGCCGATCACTGGCCATGTAGCGAGCGCACATTCGCTACTCACAAGCCCCCATAGAAATACAATATCATTTGATCTACAATTTGCTCTGAAACCAAACCCTGCTAATGGCAAACGTTCAGTTCATCACACTCACGCTAGCACCGAAGCGCAGTTGATCCAGTCACAATGGCTCACATCACAGAGTAACATTAGTGAAGGATGGTACAGAAAGTAAGGTATAGCGCAAGCGAAGTTCAAGGACAAATGGGTTAAGGAAATTTTGATCGGGCTGGTGAAGTAACAGAACGCTAGAACGCCACTAACTGAACGGTGTGGGATAAGGTAACTAGTGCAGGGGGCTTTCGTACAGGAAAGCGGAAAGGGACAGTCTGATCAGCTAGTTCGTTCATGGCTTTATGTCACACCACCGATTGGCCACCCGACGATTTCACCCAGCTAAGTGTGTAACAGCGCTTCTTAGGTGCTGGATTCAGAACTAATGCCCCGTCGTTATTGGATGCCGTATGTACGTATGCAGGCATTCTCATTCATATATGTTGATGCTCCCACAAATTAATGACGGAAGAACAGAAGGAAACCCACGAAGAAAGGCTGCGAGGTGTTTATATGACTTGATGTACAGTTGTTCAAATTTGGTATCGATTGTGTGCTAGTTGTAGCTTTTGAATGATAGTCAATACAGCTGGTGAAATTGTCAAATGACTTGATGTATCGTCTTACCAGTCCAAGTGTAGCAAAAATTTGTGTGTCAAAGAGATGACGTTACTACAAGTCCATAAACGGTATTGGATACACATCGTGGTACAACACGATAATCCCCATGTTCCTAGGTTTATCACCTCATTGTAGCCTAACTTTTGACTTGCCGCACTTTTGAAACACACTGCATAGAAGTTCTACTGCCACCCATTTCCCCCCCCCACCGTGCTGGCCACTGAGTTCATGCATTGCATCAGACTTCCTTAACCGTTGCATTCAGTAGCAAGTACAATGTAATTCGCATTGGGACAAAGTGGCAGCGTGAGCGACTGCTCGATTTCGTAAAATCAGAATGCCTCCCAGGCTGAGTAGCGGGATGTATCTCACCCACTATTTCGTGCGATGTGAATCACTGGCAATCAAAAGCCATTTATCCCCGAGCTAACTTCCTTATCTAGCAACTTACTTGGTTGACTCGTAGAAACCGTGAACCCACCGTTTAGCCCGCACATACTTCGCCAGCTTCTTTATCCGACATTCATGGTCTAACTTATTCTGTCATCACTCTAGTTTCCAGTTTCGCTAGCTCAGACTTTATATAGCATGAATTGTCCATCAGAAGTAGCATATTCCTGTTCGCTTTAAAGGTGCCTATCCGATGTATTTTCCAAAATTGATCTTAAACTGCTTGAATTTCTGAAATCACCCAATTTTTAAGGAACATAACATCGGCTTTCTGCTTCTTTTCTGTTGAAGAGATGTTGGATTAATATGCCGATAATATTACCGTAGCAGTCGCGTCTTTATTATCCAATTTTTTTTACTGTACCTGATCTAGAGATGTCTGAGTTAGCCAAACTTAAATCGCCAGGTTTTCTTCGCCCTCTCGAGTCGCTTGTTGGGTTTGCGTACTTCTTTTTTTCCTTAATCGGATCTGGTGTTTTGCGCATTCCCAGGCTCCTAACGGTCTACGCCTTTCCTCGAGAAGTCGAGGTTGCGGCACCACTTCACGTAACTTAGTTTTACAGTTACTCTACCTCGCTTCCCTACCCGTTTGCTATTTTACTGGTGTCTGTATTCCCTTTGACAGTTAACAGTTTAAATAGTCCGTGTTTTTACCGCCTGTCTACTTTTCGGTAGCTTCGACTTGTCATACATGCTCTGACCTAGCTATCGCGTGCTCTGTTTATACACTTCTGCATTCATCACCGGTGACAGCAACATGCTCAACGAACAGCTCGGGCCTGAAGCGCCAGTACTCTGACCTCACTGTTATTTAAGGTTGTATATTGCGAATGCTCTGACTTGAAGTAGCGTCGAGTATAGCGAGAAATACAGCGCCTCCCTTGAAGATCATTTTGCTTTCCTTTGTTCTTGTCATTTACCTGTTGTTGCATTACCCTCTATTTCCTGTCTGAACTTGCCTGCATACTGTATGTGTAGTGCTTTTCCAGCTTCCGACGCTCTTCTCTGATTGCCATGCCGACTCAGCCCACATACAACCATGACATTTTCTTCAAACATAAACTTCATCCTGCATCGGCCGTCGCGCAGATTATCAGGAGTCGCCTTATCTGCTGCATACAGCAGGGCGGATAAGCGAAAACATGCTACTGCTGGCGCTTCCCTTCTTTCTTTTCCACCTGTTTCTCTTACTCCCATTCCTACCTCCATCACTAACCTTCCTTCTATAATTCCCAGCTTAATTGACAGCAACCGAAGTGCCACTGGAGTAGAACCATCTGCAGCCACCATCCCACCGCAACTATCGGACGCCTATCGGCAAAAGTCCTTATAAGGCCACACTATCCCGTTTCCATGGCGACATTCAACGTTCGCACTCTAAGACAAACAGGTCAACAGGCTGCACTCGCACGCACCTTGGACACACGGTATTGATGTGTGTTGTGTGTCCGAAACTAGGATCAATGACCTTAACGGGGTTGTTGAATTAACTGCACCCGGCTTATCCTCTCGTTATTGGTTGCACGCATCCGAAGACGCCGATGCAGCACTCACGGGTCAAGCTGGTGTAGGTATCATTCTAAGCTCTAAGGCTGAGTCATCGTTGGTTGATTGGATTCCGGTGAAGAGCCGTTTATGTGCAGCCCGTTTGACGACATCAGCTAAGGCGGAGTTACGAAGTAATATAAAACGCTGTTTGTTGTGATTTCCTTTTACGCTCCCTCTGACTGCAGTTCAGATGTTGTCAAGGACACATTCTATCACGAACTGAACGCCCTACTACGCATGCTACTAGTTCAGATATTATACTACTTGCAGGGGATATGAACGCACAAGTAGGGCGTCTGAGCTCTTCAGAAGCTCAGCTGGCTGGTAATTGTGGGCTTAACTCCGAACGGACTGACAACGGTGAGCGTCTGCTGCAACTGTGTGCGGAGTACCAGTTGTTTCTTAGTAGCACTGATTTTAGATACAGTGGGCGCCGAAGTGCCACTTGGCTTCCTCTTGTAGCTGGTCATCGATTGACCGAAATTGACCACATAGCCATAAGTTACAGGTGGCGTGCTTCCCTCCTGGATTGCCGCTCCTTCTGGAATACTTGCGTCGACTCTGATCATGCTTTGGTACGCTGTCGTTTCTCCATGAAGTTTACCGGAAGGCGCACCAGGCGTCACTCCCATAGGCAATTGAGAAACTGTCTCAACCCTTCGTCAGGCAAGTCTACCAGGATGCACTACGTAACGAACTTATCTTGCTCTACTGACACTGAGCTTCAGTGGAATAGGATCTCGGCCGCCATGCATGACGCAGGAGCATCTGCTTGTGGCACTATCAGTCGTCACCGCACCAGTCACTGGATATCCGAGAGGTCAGTGAACCTGTTGGAATCTAGAAGACACCTCCCGGCTGGCTCTGAACACAATGTGACCAGACGGGCTATTAGGCGTGAACTAAAGCAGAGCCTACGTGCTGACAAGGAAGCCTGGTGGACCAGACGGGCTCAAGAAATGGAGGAGGCAGGAGCAGTAGGCAATTATCGCAAGCTCCTCAGCTGATCCGCACCACTGGTCCCAGAAAACCAGATAGACCTTTTAATAAGCCCGTCATCCCTGCGACTGATGAGGATGTCTAAGAATGGCAGACAGTTGTTTTGTTCCACTTCGCAGGTACACATACCAACTTGCGGGTCACCTGCGAAGTGGAACAAAACAACTGTCTGCCATTCTTAGACATCCTCATCAGTCGCAGGGATGACGGGCTTATTAAAAGGTCTATCTACAGGAAAGCAACTTGGTCCGGCCAATACCTGCACTTCACCAGCTTCACACCAGTGCGGTACAAGCGGACCCTTGTGGAAACTTTAGTTACTCGTGCTAGACGAATTTGCTCGGCTGATTGTCTAGCCGACGAGCTAAAGTTAATTACAACAACACTCATTGCAAATGGTTATCCACGTAGATTTATAGAGAAACACAGCTACCAGCGAGGCCCAAAAAACTTGGTGCTTACGGCCACCAAGAAAAAGATCTATATCGAGTTGCCTTTCAAAAGCGATTTTACTGGATTGGAAACCACGAAACGTCTAATCTCTGCTACGCAG
>OX104059.1:13996202-14020541 GCA_944474145.2 Dicrocoelium dendriticum
GATTTCATCCTTTCTAGCTGACCGCCTGCAATTAGCTTTTCTCAAAAAAGACTCATGTTTTGAGGCCCCATCTATCCTTCATTCCGTGCTTCGCTCCTCTCACTCCCACTGCTCCCCCTCTCTTTCGCCTCTGGGCATTTCAAAGGCCTTTGGTTCCATCTTCCATTACCCCAATTGGAGCTGCATCTTCTTTTGGGCCCCTAACTTTTTATTGATTACCTGCTTTCCTACTGTTCTTCGTCGATCTCAACGTTCCGAAAGGTGGGAATTCATTCGGAGCGAAGCGTTTGACAAGGAGACCCACTTTCACCCCCTACTTTGCATCATGACGCTTCACAAATCATTACCAAAGCCAGCCTCCTGTCGTTGGATGTGTCCCGCAGGCCCGGTTGATTATATTGCATACGCGGACGACGTGATCATCGTAGCGCAAAACAAAGATGCACTACAGGAATGACTCCTAACTTTTAGCGATGACCTCCAGCTTATTGGCCTTTCCATAAAACATCGTCATCGACAGATCCAGGCAGAAAGCGCTACTGGACACTTATGACCTTCAAGTCGGATCGATTAAACTTCCACCAGTCCAACCGACGGATTCACTTAACTTCCTAGCTTTACCTCTTAACTAGCACGGCAAGCTACCGCCTCACTCCCTCGATGAGCTACGTCAGCAACTCCAGGAAACTTCGCAAGCACCATTAAAACCACACCAACGCATCGAAATTCTCAGCATCTTTTTTCCTACGACACATCCACAAGCTCTCGCTGGCAGTAATACATCGATGCACACTCAAAACGATGAACAAATTAATCAGGGCCAACGTTCGCAAATGGTTAAGATTACCCAAGGATACAGCCGTTGCTTTTTTCATGCATCCATCATTGACCACGGTTTAGACATTTTAAGTTTCTCAATCATGTTGCCATTACTTCGGAAAGATAAATTGGCGCGGTACCTTTCCAACCCTAATTCCATCTTGAGCTGGGCCATTCATGACCCATCTGCCTTTGCGATATATCGGCTAGGTAATCCGCCACACATCGTAGGTAGGCAAACTGTCTGATAAGGTCTGTAGAGGGGGCATAGAGGACTCAGTTACTTACTACCCTTGACGTATCCCCTCTACGTCAAGCTTCCACGCATCCAATTGCTCATCGATGGTTCCGACAACCTGCACGCGTCTTCCCGCGCCTATTTATTAGGGCAACTCAATTACGCCAAGCCTCCTTCCTACAAAAGTCAGACGCACCAGAGACAGACCACCGCGTTCTCTATCCGATCTCATTTGCTGCGGTGCATGTGGGCAACGCGAATCAATCTCTCACGTGTTCCAATCTTGAACCGTAACACATGACGCATGCTGCAAAACGGCATAACGACATTGCCAACCAACTTACAGCGATTCTGTCCCGTCGGGGAGCTGCAGTAATACCAGAACCACGCATCCTTAGGCCAGCGACTTACATCAAGCCAAATCTATTCATCTACTGGGACACTACTATCTATGTGATGGATATTGCTATCTGTGACGCACACCGGATGACCCAATCTTCCCAAAACAAAACTGATAAATACGGTGTCGGTCATCACGTAGCGGCCATCAGGAACTACGCACAAACTGCACTCCGGCAATCTCCTCTATTGCACATTATCTGCTCATCTTAAACAATAAAGGATATATCCGTCCCGCGTCAGCAAAACACCTGTTGTTATTTGGACTCTCGACCTCGGATATTTCCGATCTGTGCATTTCCACCATACGGGTGTATGATGTTTATATGTGAGGTGCAGTCTATCAAACACAATCACTATAACAACACCGACACGTAATGGGCATGCAGTCATTGACTGAGTTCCCCTACCGTTTATTAAGCCATTTGCTTAATGTTATGTCGGGGCATTCGTCTCACCTTGGCAAATGTCTATACTGCTCATTCCTCGAACCATACATGCCTTTGCCGAAAATAAATGTTCCTCGATTAACCGGTTCTAAGCTAAACCTACTCAGCACCCGTTCGTTAACCTCTTGGATTGTGGCAAAATTGATGTTTACATCCACACTGATCATTGAGTGCCCATCTCGCACAAAGAATTAAGCTTTGTTACTTTAAGTAATCAATACTCTGTAAATAGCACCCTAGGTCTTGGATCCATTGCGTGCTTTGAACAATGTGGGGTCGACTGGAACACGTATGGTAGCATTATGGCCCAAAGGAAAGACCCCAACGAGTTGACATAGAAGGAAAAGGTTCATCTGCTACATTTTCTGGAAAGCAGCAGCCAAAGAATGATGCAGAACATTGACGTCCCAACTAAAATATCCATCCTCCATTACTTCGAGACTCTTGCTCACAGTAATCAAGTATCCCACTCTACATAGCCCTGCCTCATCTTCATCCAGTACCGTCGGCTTCAACCATCGCTGGTGAACCTTAATTGAGCTTCTCAATCAGCCAGCCGTCACATTAAGCTGACTGTGCTTACTGAAACTCACGCACACTTCAAGCTCCTTGAGATTATGTAATCGAATGAACCGGTCACAGTCGTCAGCAAGTCATCCGATCATTTTCACATCCTACTACGCGCCGCACAGACGATGCGACTCGTTACCTAAGTGGTTGGATCAGCAGCTGAGCCACATCAGCAACCTTAACTACCGACGATGATTGTGATTGGTTGACGACTACTGATTTTAATCACAAGGCTTGGGCTTCTGTCCGTACAGTGAGTGAGGTAGGTCAACACTCCACAGATTTTGTTTGCCAGTGACAACACCACAAGGCGTCGCTTTCTTTGATCCGATTTCTGTGAAATGACTTTCTGACATCACAGATACAGTCGTTTTCCGTGCACTGTTACTTCGCTCCTCCATGGTTCTGTGTTTATTGTGTAATTTATATGTTATATTGTATAATATATATTACAGATATATAATATATGTAATATATAATATTATAAACATTTCCATGCTCGTCCATAGCGTGTTCGATGAATTTTGATTCCTTGTCACTTTCCAGATGTTGTCGATTCCAATGGCCAATCGAGCAGCCTTTTGGTTTTGGGAAATTCGGTGTACACAGTGAGTTCCCTACCTCTAGTTTGGTTCACTTGATTCGCTGACTGTATGACGGCGTATAAGAGTGGGCACTGGAGATTGGATTCATTTGCCGATTTACATGTCACTGTGGCCGCTCAGAACCACAGGACGCGTTCGTGGTGGCTTGCATTGCACCGCCATCCACTGATATACCAATTGTCGAACCGAGAGAGTAGAATAAGGCGTGCATTGTCCGTGCATCTGTCAGTCGCTCTTTTATACAGATTACATCACGAAGCATAACTAGGAATCTCACTTGGTTGGCCCACACATACTGATAACTGTGGTGCGCATACACCGATGCTCGTGCGAAGCGGCACTATTCTCAACTTGGTGCATATCGGCTGTTCCATTAAATGGTTATTTAAGCGGTCGGCTTGGGCATGGGACTGCACTTTCCTTCTCATTCTAATGGATGGTAAAGCAAACGCCCCTCTGTATCCCACTAGATGGTGCATTATCGATGATACGATGGCGAAAATACATTAGTGACCTTTATATCACTGTTATACTGTTCCGTTGGCACTGAAACTCGCTTAACCAAAAGTCATTGTCTTCATTACACGTTTGTTTAAGGGGAGAAACACATCTCAGTCAATATGCCGCGGAATATTATATCTACCTACCTATGTAGGCGCAGGCGTCCTGTGACTGTCCCCATGGACGTCACAGTGACAGGCAAATCCGGATACGGACGCCGCCAAATCATCATGTATATATAAACTAAAAAGTAGTATGATGCTCATATTACGCATCATGCGTGAGAACGGGGTTAGTGGAAGATGTGCGGGAGACGGTGCGACAAATAAACTAACCAAGCGAGTACCATTGGGGTCGGCTCTTCGCCATGTCAACAGGTGTATCCAACCAGACGTGTTCACCATCCTTAGGAATCCATCCCGGCAGTCGAGACACTAACAGACGTCAACTTCGAACTGTGGGAATTCATCCCTCTTGTTCCATCCACATCCCGATCAGGCAAACATTGGACGTCGTGGGAATCGGTGTGCTTGAATGCCTAACACCCAGCCCTGCCATCGGAGTCTGGTGCGTGGAATAATGGCATTGAGCGCTTCACTCACTCTACTTGTACTAACTACGCTACACCGAACACTCATTGCTCACGCTGTGTTCCCACCGCGGATGCAGCAAAACTAGGGTTCAAGGGAAAGAATTTCACAGGCAGGAATAAAATTCGAGCCGCAACGAATTTTGTTGCTCGGTGCGATGGTGCACGCATCGAGAACTTACGGCAATTTTTTGTCGAACGGTAAAGCACTGTTTCTTCCTCTACTTCACACTCATGGATGGAGTTGACGGCGAATTCAGGACGATATTCATTCATTGCTTTTTACGGAAGTTGCTTGCACTAACCCCCATGGCTTTAGGAGCTCTCCCACTGTGTGTGTGCACGCACGTGCATTTTGACTCCGGAATCGCTTGCTACTTACACTGTTGTCGCGTGACATATCGTTACTTCCAGTGATCCCACCAACGCGATTGAAGGCCAATTATTGCTGACTACCAGCGTTTTAAGTCTATTATCAGCTACAGAGCAAGGTTCACTTTTACTTTCTGTCCCTTTCCACTCCTCTTACAGTGCTTACTTTTCATGTCGTGAACGACATGTCCTTGTTGTAGCTTGTACGGGTACGGGTACCCACGGACGCCGCGGATTTTTGGATCAACATGTGCTGGACACTACTTTTACCTCAGATTACTGTGTTTGAAGCGTTTTATCTGTGTGAATTGTGCACCATTATTCTTCTTTTGGCGTATTTTCCGAGCGGTGCAAATTTGGGAGCTATTCTTTGGCTAATTCCGGAGATCTCACTGATTTGCCATACTACCATCTCTGTCCGCCATCTTAGATTTGCTCTAGCTTGTGATGCCGTCTCAAGCTACTTGTGGTTCGTGTTCGAAAGTTGTGGGAAATAAGGCTCATGCACTTCGATGCTACAGCTGTGATGTTTTGTTCCATATTTCGTGCATTGGCTTATCCGTTGACGTGTTTCGAAAATCGCTCGACATCCGACATCGGTTTTTTCAAGTTATATGTGATAAATGTCGCGGTACAAGACATCAGAATACGCAGCGACCGCAAACAACTACGGAAAAATCTCTCTTTCAGATAGGAACAAACCGTTCACCACGTGGGATCAAACGCCCTCGTGAAAGTACCTCTGTCACCTCGCCTTCTATTGTCACTCCGCGATCTGCACCACCACCAGCGTCTTCGACCCCGGCCGAACCCCAGGTTCAATGTTTCCCACCGATGGAAGACTCAGACTCAGAAGCTACGAAATGCCGCTTCACTGATCGGTCCGTGAATTTCTCAGAGCCTGTCTGTGAACTGCTGAACACCGAGGATCCATGGACCACTCAGAAACGCAAGGGCCCACGTAATCGAGTTCAGACGTCACCTGCTGATAAACAACTACCCAATCAGTTAAGCGCCTCTAGTTCTGCTCCCACAGGTTCATCACTGATTTCGCTGAGGCGTCATAATCTCATGGTCTTTCACGTACCGGAGTCAAAAGATGAAAACCCTCAGGTACGTTATGATCACGATGTTGAGTTCCTCCAGGGGCTCATCGATAGACTCTTGGATGTGGGCGAGGACAGTGTGACGATTAAACAAGTAATCCGACTTGGCCAGAAAACTAACCAGTCATGTCGACCTCTGAGGATCACCTTTGCAAATCCTAATATGCCGCAGCTCATACTGTCTCGTCTGTCAAGGCTGAAAGGCATAAAAGTTCACATCCGCCGAGATTTGGAACCCGAGGACAGGGATCGTTTGAAGACTGCGGTCATTGACCTCAAACGCCGTACAGAGGAAGGTGAGACTGACTTACAAGTTGTAAATTTTCGGGTGATCAAGAAGGGGGTACGAACCCGTATCAATCGGTTGCTCAACCTCCAGGCACGTCCCGCAGTACCTCCCAGGACCTCCGTGTCACATTCGCCAACGTGTGCAGCCTAATGAACAAACGTGACGAACTGTGCCGCTTCGCTGTCTCGGAGCGGCCGGACATTTTAGGACTTGCTGAGACATGTTTGAACTCCGACATCATACCCCAAGAAGTCGTGTTGTCAGGATACTCTTGTTTCCGATGTGACCGAAACTCAAAGGCTCACGGTGGTGTTCTGTTGTACATAAAATCGTCACTATCTGGCAAACTTATCAGTACCTATCGGAGCGAGGATAGTTTATGCGAGCAATTGTGGTGCACAATCCGTCTCAGGCGCGCAGAACTAATTGTGGGGGTTATCTACCGGAGCCCATTAAACCGTTGCTGCGATTGGATACCACATGTACAGAAGCACATGAGCCGCCCTCAGTTCTTACTGATGGGGGATCTAAATTTACCTAAGATAATTTGGCCAGATGTTCGACTTCTTCCCGGTCATGGCAACGTTGAGGCTCAATTCGCTAAAATGACTATTGAAATTGGGGCAACGCAACATGTCATCCAACCGACGCGCGTAACTCCGTACTCGGCATCTTGTCTGGACCTAATGTTTACGAGCTGCGAGCAGAAGCTAAAAGAGATCAGAGTCATCGAACATCTGGCGAACAGTGACCACTGCTCTATTGTAGAAAGCTTAGAACTGTCGTTACCATATTACAATCAACAGAAGCCGACATTCAACTATTGGAAGACGGACTTCAACGGACTTGTCCAAGCCGCAAGTCAGACTGATTGGACACTACCACATGATGCGTCACTTGAGGCGTGGTGGTCATTAATAAAGGGGCAGCTTAACTCGCTCTGTACTCGGTTCGTTCCCCTTAAGTATCCAAAAATCGGACCTGTCAAACCGCATTGGTTTGATAGGGATTACAGACAGTTAGCGCGACGACGTCGTAAACTTTGGGATAAATACATCAGCTCGGGTTGTGATGAAGATTACGCGGTGTACAAGAAACAGCGTAACTTATGTAACGCCGCAAAGATCAAGAAACGCCGGCAGTTCGAAGAGGAATTAGCATCCTCGGCCGCAACTGCACCCAAGCGAATATTTGCCTACTTGAAAAGTCAACTGAAACCTGGAGACGACCTACCGGTCTTAGAGAGCTTAGACGGGAAGACACTCATTTCAAGCGCGGAGCGCGCGGACGCCCTGGCTACGCACTTCCTCACTGTATTTTCCAGTAAACCGGCGGCTGTTCCAGTACCAGCACAGGTTGCGCCAGTCTTGCTCGACAGCCTACAATGTGATGCAGTCGAAGTACATCAGCTACTCGTCAACCTCAATGGTGCAAAGCCCCCCGGGCCAGACGGACTTCACCCACTAATACTCAAGTCCCTATCGATTATCATCTCACCAGTTGTGACAAACCTTTTCAATAGATCGCTCTCTGAAGGATCTGTCCCCAACGACTGGAAATGCTTGATAGTTAAACCGCTTCCCAAGGGTGGTGATCAGAGTAAAACAGAGAACTATAGACCGATCTGTTTGACTTCGGTATTATCCAAGGTTCTCGAGAAGGTTGTGAAAAAGTGTCTGCTGTCGTTCTTCGAATCGATGGACATATTGACGCCAGCGCAACACGGCTTTACGAAAGGGCGATCCTGCATCACCAACTTGATGTACGCAAACCACCAGTGGGTTCGAGCTCTCAATGAACAGAAGGATGTTGACGTGGTGTACATCGACTTTAGTAAGGCGTTTGATAGAGTGAACCACGAGGTACTCCTTCGTAAACTGAGGACATACGGAATCGGCGGCACGTTACTTCTGTGGATACAAGAGTTTATTGTGGGACGAAGGTTTAGAGTACAGGTCAATGACTATCTGACAGAATGGTTCCCATCGACCAGTGGCGTGCCTCAAGGAACTGTACTTGGGCCAGCATTATTTCTTATTCATATCAACGATCTTCCGCAGCAGCTCCAGTCACCATGTGTCCTGTTTGCAGATGATTTGAAAATCTGGAGGATCATTGAAAACCAGGACGACTGCGCTCGCCTCCAGCATGACTTAGAGCGACTGTCAACGTGGTCCACTGAAATGCAACTCCCTCTTAACGCAAGCAAGTCGGAGTTCATCAGTATCACCAGACGTCCAGCCACTCGATCATACACCTTGGACGGCCAGTTGCTCCATCCCAACACATCTGTCAGAGACTTAGGAGTTCTCTCACGACATGATTTAAGATCAGTAGTAAATACAGAGAAATTGTACCGTGCGGGACTTCGTATGCTCTGGGCATTACGGCGCAGTTTCTCCACATGGTCCGAAGAAACCGTCCCTCGTCTATTCACCTCGCTCATTAGACCAATCCTTGAATACGGTGCCCCAGCTTACCATCCGATAACCCAGTGGGAAACTGAAAAATTGGAGAAAATACAGCATATCGCAACTAGAATGATACCAAGTCTACGAAAACTTCCATATGAAAAACGTTGTGAAAAGCTCGGACTCTACACACTATCCTATCGCCGAGTAAGAATTGATCTTATTATGACCCATCGAGTACTACACTTGAATCACTTCCCCATACTACGGCCAATATTTCACCTGCGAGAACCCTGTAACACCCGAGGACATCGTTACAAACTCAGGGTCCCCAGCATGAACAAAGTATCACATCAGCTTTGTATCGAACGACGAATCGTAAACTTATGGAATACACTACCTGAAGGATTAATAGAGGTCGATTCTGTGAAGTGTTTTAAAACCCGTATCGACGATTATTTTGCAAACCTGTGCTTTTGTGAAACGATGCACAAACAGTGCCAAAAGAAGACATTGTATGTCCGGAAATAATGACGCTAGTACAAATTTCTAACCGAACACGGATAAACGATTAACGGACAAGACACAACTGCTGATAATTCACAAGTAAATTTTGATTTTTCGTAATTCGATAGAGTTGTACAGAAACCTTTCTACTTGCTCTTAAATACAGTATCAGTATCAGAATCTTCGTATGGGAGCGGGTGACCCCCTTAGTACCCTTAGTCCACGCGCGACTGATGGTGGTTGCACTGCAGCGAAGCGTCGATACCGCGTACCGGCGTACTGCTTATGCTTTTTTATTAGGCACAGCTGCCCTGGTATTGGAGTAATACAACACCTACTTGTTGCAGATGCGAGAATCTTTTCTCGTGTACTTTTCTACTGCCAATGGTTGTGGTCTCCTCCTTCTTGTTAACTATCGTGGAGCCGTGATCACATCGTGCTGAATGGTTGATCAGGGCAGCTTCATGATTCTTTTGGACCGTCGATCGCTAGCTTTCATTCCGCTGAGATCGATGTCATCCACTTTCTTTTCCATTCACAATTGCATATTTTACTTTCCTGTTGGTCCTTTGTTGACAGATTCTGGGTTTTACTGGGCCTCACATTAACAATAAGGCTCATTTTTCGCGATAGTGTCCGCAAACTTGCTCTGTTCGTTCCAGTTGTACATTCATCCTTTTGATTTTACGGTGCATGCATGAGGTGTTACCTTTCTGTCATTGCAGCTGAATGGTTACACCGTCGATAACTTGCTTATGTGCTCGAATTACACCGGCTACCGCTTTCCATGTGCCCATGAATAACTCATACACGATTGAGTGAAAGCTATAGATCGCATCAAATTAGCTTTTCTCTTAGTCCAATGCCTCGTGGGTCGGAGCGATATTTACAATTTTTCTCCGATACAGAACCACCAATGGCGACCGTTTACTGTTTATAAATTTTGCTTAATCTACACATTGCGTTGCCTCCGCCGGTCGTCTTCGACAACTGGGACTATACCAATTACTCACTGAAGTATTATCGCTTGCCTGAAGTCATGCAGCTTCCGGGTACCAAAATGCGCACCATCAAATCTTACTCGTGTTTGTATATTCTTAGTCTAATCGCCCCGACGAGCGTGCTTTGTTGCTGTTGTGCAGTCGATGTACTATGGCTCCGAGTTCAACCTACCTTCTGTGCCCTGTGACTCCGAAGGTTACTTTGTTAGCTTCCCACTGACCCCTTGGCTACTCCGTATCCTAGTGTCCTTGGGTCACACAGTGGAGGCAGCTGAAAGGGTTTGAAACCACTCCGCACAGCGTCTATCAGAATGCGTGACCAGGAAATATCTTCTACCCACAGGACTTCGTTATCAATTTCCCTTCGTTTTGTTTTCCAACCGTCTCAGCAACAGCAGATGTATTGCATCACCTTTCGCGATGTATCGCTTACCACTTTGTTGCATGAGAAGCTAGTTTTTGCCGGGACGCGGTATTGGTCTATACAGTTTAACTTATCTACATGAGTCTCCTCGTTATGTATTGGTAGCACTGCGTCGCCCATCAGTCATAGTCCACTTGCTCCTCGTTCAGCCTGCGGTGCATTAGAGTCCGAAAACGGGATCACGTAACTTTTGAGCGTGGTGAAGCCATCTGGAAATTCGATTTAGTCTTTGGTTCTGTTCTACCTAACTGATGACTTGCGGTATTTTCTTTCAACTCAACACTTTGCTGCCAACTTGCAGCTCCCGAACTTTGTGTATCGTTCTGATTCATTTCGCATTGCCCAAATAGAGGTCAAATCTTTGTATTGTGTGTTTACTGTTGCAATTCCGATGACCGTTTTATTACGGTCAACTCAGCCGCATGATGGGGCTGCCCAGAATTCCATCCTTGAAAAAGCCACTATAAGTGGCTGGCTGAATCACTTCTGTCTCCAATATAGTCGATTGTGAACTTGTATCCACTTTCTGGCGTTATCCATCCTGGGTGCAACTCAACGAGAACTCCGCTCTAGGCTCCAGTGCATTCCTTAACCACAACGGTGACTTATCTATCCAGACCATCTGATTTATCCATGTGTACGGCCACATCACTGTACACTCCCAACCATCCGACTGAACAGCAAAGTATATGCGGCCATCTCTACTGGACTATCCAAATAATCCCTTCTTGTACTGCGCTATGAAAGCTTGTTGGAGCACTATCTTTCACGCGCCACCTATCAAGTTAGTGTACGTAACTACGAGTTACCACAAGCAAAGGCATTCTTGTCTCAAGGTGTTGCCAAGTGGAGGGTTTCGGTGTGGCTCTCCCATCCCTGTACTCCACGACCGACGGTTTCGTCCTGGGAGTAGAACTTGGCTCATAATCCTTGGCGGCTATCGCTATGATCACTAGCCCATTGAGCTCCATGAGCAATACCTTGATACAGCGGTTAGAAGTTGATTTTCTGTGTCTTGCGACTCAATTGTGGCCTCGGTTCACTTTGAAGTCAGCCTGTCTATAATACCACTGACAGCGTCACCGAAGTGGAGGATTTCGGTGGCTATCGCCAAGTGTTTTGGTGTACCATTTATTGTCATTTCGACTGTTCACTTCCAAGCCTGATGCACTGTTGTTCACTACGATGCTTGTCGACGAACACACTACACTGAGATCTGTTTGTGGTTGATTCACGCCATACACGTGGCTTCTTCCCGGCACTCCTAATCCCAACGGAAGGACCAAAAGTCACAATCCTACTGGAAGCATTTTTCTTAGGTGAAAAGCGGTTTGTATTTATAGTTTAGACGTACGTTCGTATATGCTAGTCTCTTCTTATCAGTTATTTGTGCATTGGTCACGGTGTTCGAACTCGAGCCTGCTGGCCGACTAAGACGTGCACCATACTTCGGTCGTCTGCTCTCGCGACCAATCACATTCATACCCGCATGTCTAATTTACTCCCACCCTATCAGGTCATGCGTATGTGTTCGTTCGGTGTGGCCGCGGAACTCTGACCACATACTACACTATCGTTTACTTTGAATGCTTGCTCATTTTATCTCGCTTTTTGTCGTACCGTATCCCATCCGTCCAGTTACTGCGTTTTCTTCCACACTATTGGTGTATTTCACCAACTTTTTGGAGACAATGCTGTTTTTTGTGCCTTGCCACTTTAAGCTTATCAACACCTGCTCCGCACTAAATCACCGTGATTTCCCCCATCCTGTTTCAGTATGTGGTCGTGACCGTGTGTCTCAAAGCCGGGCTGGAGCACACAGCATGGACTTGGATTTCTCATCTTGCAATCTGGGGCAGTGTTGTCTGCTGGTTCTTCTTTCTGCTCATCTACTCTCACTTTTACCCCGTGCTCCCAATCGCCGCCGATATGGTCGGAATGGTGAGTTCGCAAGTGTTTTGTCAGATCTACCAAGCAAGTGCACTGTGCTCCCGTAACTTGGGCTCTCTATAATTCTTGTGTGATGGCATTCCATGGAGTGTTGTACATTTTCCTGTACTTTACTTTCAATGCGCTGATTTTAGTTCAACCTTCATATGTGCCTCCAGGTGTTTTATTGATTTTGTGTTGTCCTCTGGTCAGCCAAATCTTTCTGTCCACTTAATCCTCTGTGCTGTCGCAGTTTCCATTCGAGACTGTAGAAAATTGGACTTGAAAGTTACTTCTATGTTCATCAACAAACTGTGTTCCACGAGACCTGGGAACCGACGCGGTACTCCCTAATTCGTTAGAAAATGTACGGGTTATTCCTAAATTGCTCGACTAACTTATTTTCCATCCGACCAATTACTCGTTTGCAACGCAAGTGCATCGCACCAGCTTGTATTAAGTTACCCATGTGCATATTCACTGGTGGTGAGAAATGCTCCCTACTGTTAGTTACGCAGATCGCATCCTCGTGGCCTGATCCCCACTCTCAGCGTGTCAGTAGTGTGCTCTACGCTAGGCAGTGTCAAACTTTTGCTTCTGTGGGAGGAGTACCCTCATGTTCCATTTCGAGACCCGCGTACTGGCAATGTGTTGGGAGCGCCCCTTTAGGATGAACAAGAACGAGCCAGACAGCCGAGAAAGAGGATCCCGCTGGATTTGGTCGTGAGGCGCGGCAGACGTAGTCACTCTTTTCCACTGTTGGTTTATCGTCTGTGTGCTTATGTTAAGTTCCTCGTCCTTTGTTTAACTAACTAGTAATTTCATCAGTTCACAGATGTTTATTGAATTGTACGATCCGTGTGCATCTAGGCGTTGTGTGGACCAAACGCACTTTGATTTTCGCCGTTCATCCATGAATGACCGACTTTTGCTATAGTTTTGATTCAAGAATGAATTGTAACTAAGACAGATACATGCTACCAATGCCTATCCACTAGTGGATCTTGTGTTGGGTATTTACAATCTGGAGGTTTACTAAATGCGCCATTTACTTGCACTTTGTGAACTGCAGTCAGTATCATTGGTGGAAGCAGATGGCTTGTTTGCTCTTTAGCACCACAGCTAATTCTTAAATCTTTAGGTAGCGCACCTTGTTGCAGTCTGCCGGAGTGCTTGTAGCGCCTGCCCGCTTACGTTGGCAAGGTTATGTTCCCTTTCATCCGGCTTGCTATTCATCTGCACTTATTCTTTTTGTCTCCTATAGCACTTTATGGATCGCTTCTCAATCCATGAATATGATCGATCTCGTGTCCACCTCCACGGCGACCGCGTGCATTGTCACAAATCAATCATTTGATCTACTTCTCTATACTTTCTTACCATATGCACCCTGCCACTGCGATTTGCTCATTGACCCGTAATCTCGATCAACAACACAGCAAACTGGATGTTTTCTTGTTAGGTCTGTAATTTTCTATTCCATTCCGGTTGAAAACAATTTCCTACCCCCATAGACTTCTGAGCTCATTAAAAATCACCAATCTATGAGCTCTACAAAAACGCATATTCACGATGGTGTCAATTGCAAAAACACCCGTATAGATGGATTGAGACAGAAGTTGCATTTACAGGTCAGGCTAAAACCTTCGATTTGTTAAGCAGCTAGTTAACAACGCACAACTAGCTCAGTCAATCTGCAACTTGGCAAGGTCACAAGTTGTTTTGGCTGTTTATTTAAAGCGAACTGGAGTCTTTCATTGAGCAGTGTTGATCCCATTCATTTTTCTACCATCTTTTATGAAAATTTCAATCTCCCTGACAGCTGTGAAGAAACCCAACCTGTTCATCCTACATGGGGCATGTTCATCAAACGGTTGATCATTTGACCTCTGTTTTCTGCTTCGCACGCCACTACTATCCTCACCATTGGTTGGGATTTTGAAAAATCACACTAGCCTATCACTTCTAGAGGTGACCCATTTATATAGCTGTTGATTAGTCAGCTAACTCAGGTTTTTCACCAAGCATAATGTCTGGGGACATAACCCGCTCTTCGACGGATTTCACACTTTGAAAGTGCGGGTGTCACTTGCCGAAGTACGCTACGTTATCCTATCTAAGCTAGCGAGGTTTCCATGGGAACCGTGCCACACCTTATTGGCTAATCTCATACACCCACTCCACACCTATCTGTCTGTCTGATAGTAGAGTTTCCGCTCTAGTTGGCCCTACCTTGTCCCTGTGGGTTTGCTTCGCATTTAGCTCATTTGCCTTGGTGCGGCCGGAGATTTCTTCTGAATGATATCGATAGCAGGAATATAACACAGCTCCCTTGGTATCAGTCTGACCCGATACAGTATGCCAACGAAGAGGGTGATAGAGAGTCTGCATTTATGCTACTGTTCTGCTATCTGTGAGGTTTCGAACACATTCTCAACACTTTCTATCCCATAAATACTGTTTTCTAGGGCAAGTAGAAGTGAATTATATACAACTCTTTCGAAATATGGTGAAAAACCTTATAAAATTCTCAGTCGTGAATATCGTTCTCATGTAACATTTAAAATATCTGCCGCACGGTATTGCATTACTCACAAATGTGAGATGTCATCGTAAGAGTGTAATCATCCTCTGAATCGAATAGTGGTGAAATGTAAATCTAACAGCGTTTTGAACTGCTGCACAGATGTTGCCTCCATCACATGTTCATGCAAACTGTTCCGAATATTTACCACTCTACGTTCGAAGCACAGTAGATGGAGAACGCTTCATATCCGGCACGACAACTTTGTATCTGTGCGTGTGCTGCATGGCTGTCGTAAGTGCAGCATGGACAAGTCACCGAGATGTAGAATATGATAGGTAATAATGAGGTCGACTCGCACCCGACGGTAGGACAAGGTGTAAAGTCCTAGTTTCCCGCACCGGTCTTCATACCCGACGCCACGTAAACTCGGGATGAGCCTGGTAGCAGCGTGTTGGACCCGTTCGATCTTCTGTGCCTCGTCTCGGGTAATCGAAAAGTAGGCGGGTTAACCGTACGCTAGCATTGGGTTACTGATGGAAGTGAACAGGCGAATGGCAATCTCTTCAAATCATATACCGAAGCTACGTTTGAGCGCCCAAAGCATGCGCAGTCCGTTACGATAAAGCCCGCTCGTCTTGTCCACGGACTTCATATCGTAGCGCAAAAGTACACCTAGGTCCTACACGGAGGGTGTGGGATATAGCGGTTGGCCGTCAAGTATGTAGGTTCGGCCGTCAGCACCCTTCCACAGACTTGGTTGGGTTGACCGGGAGATGAACTTCTGCAGACCATGTGGAAAGGCGGTTGAAGTCTTGCTGAAGTACGCCACAGTCGTCGGGAGCGTCAATATCTCTCCAAATCTTCATGTCGTCCGCAAACAAAGACACACGGCGACCGGAGAAGCTGAGGTAGATCGTTGACGTGGATCAGGAACAGAGTGGGCCCCAGCACAGTGCCTTGAGGCACGCCACTTGTAGAGGGGTACCAGTCAGTTAGATGGTCCTCGACCTGTACCCTCCACTTTCGTCCAACAAGAAAGTCGCGGATCCAACGGTGCATTGAGCCACCGACACCGCACATCCTGCGTTTGTTAAGGAGAACCTCATGGCTGACCCTGTCGAACGCTTTACTGAAGTCGATGAATACCACCTCGACAGACTTTTCTTTGCTTATTGCCTTCAACCACTCATGCCTCGTCACAAGCAAGTTTGTAATGCATGAGCAGCCGTGTTGCGCGGGCGTCAGGACCTCTTACGACTGTAGCAACTGTAATAATCCTTTTTTACGAAATAAGCATCCTTAGTAAATAAAAATATAACAGTATATGCCTCGCACTGTCGGGGAATGTGCCGTTTTACTTTTATTTATTTTTATATTGCTTCCCTCCCCACTTTCCAGGCCATTATTATCCAGTGGCTAGCGCAACATATACAGGCGATATTGTTTGGTTCATTTCCCAATGTGTGAATTTCGGTCATCATTTTGTGCACCCTGCTCATTGATGCCATATTACCATGTGCCTGTAGCTGGATTTTCATAAACCCCGCTTGTTTTTCCCCATGATCCGATGCATACATTTCATTTTAAGCCGAAAATCAGTATGGCCCTCTCTTGAACTTGGACATTTTTCACCTCATGGTAATTAGAGGTTCACTTACGTTCTTCATGTTACAGGAAAGTTATGCGCTACTTAGTATCTGCGCCCACGTGACGCTGATGCATCGCGTATCACGGCGACTTCCATTTTCACTCAAATATAGGTCGATGTGGCTTCCGCAACACGGTGAAATGACGTTCAGTATAAATCCTCGTCTAACCAAATTAATATCCTGGGAGATGGATTGTTTTTGACATACACTTGTGCCTGCAACCCTGTGTTCACCTTTGGCTAAGCCAATACACGCTTCCACTTTGTCTCTACCTCTGGTTCGCCGTCAAGTCACCTGGTCTCACCTTTCGTCTCATCTGCGGAGTTACCCGGTCTTCGACGATGATCTTCATCGTCCATTCAGTGGTTTGGATTCGCGGAGTTGTGATCGGTCCAACTTTCAATCATTTAATCTACGCACGCGTTTCAAATACGATTTTCAGAGCAGCACTGAACTACAACAAATTCAACGTTTTTACTTCTTTGCGTATGCTCATCTGTCTGAGCACATCTTGTCGTTGGCTATTTGTGGATTATCATCGGTTCTCGTCGGCTACGTTATTCTTTCCATACGGGCTCTGCGTTGCTCTCTGTATATTCACACGTTACTCAATATTGCTAGCCACTGTGCTCACTGCTTTCCTTCTGACTCACCAGTTCTTCGTGCTATGTTCTTTCTAAATTACTAGGACGCCGCTGTGTTTGGCAGTTGGGTCTTTTGGTTTGGTCTGGTTCTGATACCGTCCCTGTGTCTGACCCGCGACGTCGCTTGGAAAATGTGAGTCTACTTTTTTTCGTACGCTTCACCAAATTCCCGTGTCGTCCGCATTTCCGCTTTCAGAAATTTAGTCTACATACCGTATGCTGGCGGCATTTCCCAGTCGGCGCCATGCACTTCTGCACACCAACTCATCCTCGCGCGGTACCCTCGTCCCCTGATGTTCTCTGTTGGCGTCCCGGATCACGACAGCTTGTGATTTGCAGCCTATATCAATCTCATCATGCAGGCCAATGTGTGTCCATAGTAAGGACTAATAGAAACCCGTGTCATCCAACCGTTGGATACACCGGCCGACTTTCACAGCCTACCGAGCGCTGCGTCATCGATTAATCAAAGTTGCTCCTTTAACGCATCGGTACTACGCCACTCACATTGTTATGACCCGAGCGACTCCTATTCAGAGTACGGAAAGACGCTTAAGAACCCGTAAAGCGCTTTTTTCCTTCTTTGCGCCTTACGTGATCGCCCCCGCAAAGTCTTGGGCCGTACCTATTTCTTTTACTGGTCCCCCAACTGCGTAACTGAGATGTTGGTGACACAAAGTGATGCCGTTGTACTTTGATGGTTCTCTTCAATTCCGTTTGCGTCCTTATCTACGCAGCCTTTAGCCGTTCACATGTGTTAGACTGCTTGACAGTTTCACCACCCATCGGTCTCCAATACACGTTTCGACATGTCAAGCGTGTGCATACTTTGCTCTGATGAAGCTCCATTCTACTACTCCACCGTTGCTATTGTTTGCGCGATGAGTCGAATTCATGAATCTTATTGCGCTCTGTGACATCTACTCTTCTCATTCCTCCTCAACTCATTTCCGGTTGGACATCACACCGACATCGTGCACCATTCTTTCGACCTGTACCGCATGCTTGTGCACACCAATTGCTTGTCCGTCTACCACACGCTATCTTAAAGCAGACACCCAACCAAGTTGATACGGATTAGATGTGCGCATGTATCGACTCCTCTCTTGGGTACTGGCCTAATTGGATATGGATGTGACCTTAGTGCATTTTCGCCGTTCAGAGTTCGTTTGCGTGGCACCAACCGATGTGTGTCGATGGTTTTTCGCTTATTTCGTCTCCACTTCATGAACAGGTCAAAGCTGCAGAGAAAATCACCTTGCTGATATTTGGAGGAGATCGATTGCAGCAATTGTGTCGCATTAGAGTGCAGTTGCTTAATTACATACTCCGTTGGGTGACTGCATCCCATCTACCACTATTTGTACACTAAGAGTAGGTTTATTCTTCTGACGATTGTTGCCTTCGCCATGTAACACGTAATTCTTTCGTTAACGATCTGGACGAACAAATATGCCACAACCTCTCTTCGGTTGGTTGTACTTCTGATTTCCGAATGCCATCACAGTTCGTAAGTGTATGTGCAGTGTCATTTGCTGTGCAAGTTAAATTATCGCAGCTTCCACATTCTCGCACAATGTGATTGGCCATGCGTTACCGGACTATCTGGCGCCCTTTTTTGTGACAACTTTGCTACTTCCCCAACTGACCTTAGAGAGCTGGCTGTTTTTCAGTTCCCAAACCGCAGTCCACAGTTTACAGGAAACCGAGAGAATTGATTATTTTCAAGATCAATCAAAATGTTCGGTGTTTTCATGCGGCCGTTGAACTCCTCTTTTTTTCGCTTGCAATACCTTAGAAAACTTATTTAGCGTGGTACCCGGTCCCAACGCAGTGGCGCCAGGTATCCCATGGAGATGGATGGCATTCCAGATAAACGTTTCTCACCTCGACAACGACCTAATTTGACTTCCGTGTCTATTTAACTGTTCGACATCTACTTCCTGAGTTCCTCCTACCTGGCTGGGCGCATCAGCGCTGCCCTCTTGCTGTCTTTCCTTTGTTTTTGTTTGTTTTTTTTGTTTGATCATAAGTAAATCTCTCTTGTCGACATTCTCTGAAGTGGACGTCTTATCAGACGATCGGCTGACGAACTTACGGCACCTGGACGATATATCACACCTTTTGTTTAATCCGGTACCAGTACGGACCTTCATGGATAGAACAACGGAATGCGCTGTACGCTTCACCATGTTTTTCGTATCTACACGGTGCTAGTTACCGTTACTTCTCACTGTCAACCAATAGTTATTTGATTCACGTACCCAGCTAGCTATATCACTTGTCACTAGATTATTTCAGACAATTTCTGTCATCTTTCGCCACCAATACGTGCGCACCGTTGCTCGCCACCTGTGATACCACCGGGTGTGCTATACGGAAGTCTCCACTAATTGGTGTTTGGTAGCTCATCATCTAGGGCCGCTTAAGAGTAACCACCTCTGGTCATGTCCTTGGTGTTCCTGCTGTCCGCGTACCCAGTCGTGAATTGTTTACCGTTCCAGTTGGTCAATGGGGTGAAGCTCGAAACAGTCACTCAACCGCATGGTACGAGTATATGAGGGAGCTTGGCGAAAATGCAGTCGAATCCAATGAAAACGAACTTCTCACCCATAGGGGCTCGGGGTCGACAACTTTAGCGGGTGGTGCCTTTAGCCGGGTTAGCACAGTCGCAGAATCAATGGTGCTGCTGCATTTGGTCTCTTTATTTTTTCATCTGAACTGATTAGGCTGTCATGGTATGGTCATTGAGATTCAGTCATGCCTTTGCTTCATTTACTTATATTGCTCACATACTCGTTCCAATTCTGTGCACTCGGTTGCCGAACAATTTGCTTAGTCTATACCTACCTAGATATAAGATAATGCTTCCAAGCCTAAGCGGCCAACATCCCACAGCCGAATCACGCATTTTGCATTTACACAAACTCAAAGACGGTAAGATCTGTTTTAGTTGAGTATCGCGTCTGTTCAACTTCACGGACTTTTCCCTTATTTCCTCGGAAGGCCGTGCGTTAACTCTAGGACAAACGCGTTTTGCTATGGGATAGCCATTCTAATCCGCATGTTTGGGCCGACCGTAATCATCTTAGCGTACTTTGAGCTCGTTTAATACTCAGTCAGGTCGATCCTGCTTGTTAAAATCCTTTACCTGCTTTTGTTTTACATGAACCCTAATCGACGATGTTCGTTACTCATTTGGTTGCATAACTTCAGCTATTGGGAGCATCTCTCACTTGTTTTCGGTGTGTGAAGTGTCAGCAAATTTTCCCAATGGACCCATCTAACGGAACAGATTATACTTTGAAGAGGAAGATTCCTTCGATCCGAGATATATCTCCACCAGAACCAATTCAATGCAATTCGATTGCATAACGACGATAGGTGGCATGTGTACTTTGTAGCCCCTAGACGGTGCATACTGTCCTTATTTTTGCATCACCTATTTCTGCCAATCCCCTCGAATTTTAACTACATTTGCTATTTTTCAACCCCTGCTGACTCTACCCTCTTCCACCAAACAAGATCCACTTGCTTTTTCCACCTAACCATGCTCTTCTATTTTTTACACATGCGGTATCCACATTTACGCTATCCAACATCAGTCGCACAAAACTGCATCACCACGAAGATGTCATCAGCTGTTTTTAATGCATGCTATTCTCACCGATCACGCCGTTCACATTTATCAAGAAATGCGCCCGCGCTGAGCGCAGCTCCGTTGTTGTTGTCGTCATCTAATGCATCTCGGGACATTAGCTCGCAGATAAACTATCGAATGCCGTGCATCGTTTGTCTTCAAACGGTTCTTAATGGACTACTTCATTTTCAACAAGCTTCTTTGAATATGAACTGTCGTTGCTATAGTGCAACACCTGACTGATTCGTGCGTACCTATGTGTGTGCGTTCCACTTATAGGGGAAAACGTAGCTTCGCAGGAACACTTCGAGAGCAGGTGATGCAGTTGGAACAGCTGGAGGTCGATCCGGGCGTAATGATCAAAGCGAGTCTCAAATGCAAGTGAGTGTTGGTTTGTCTCACCGTTGCTGTTGCACACCATGTTCTCGTGCATATTCATTCATGTGATCACTTTCTCTGTATTGATAAGCAATTCTGGCGCCGGTCGTGTAATGAGCCCATTTATTGGTTCCTTTACACTTTTAGCTATATCATGGTTCCGTTTCAAATCCAAACTCGATAGTCTTATCCTCGCTTCTCCCTACTGGATATCATTCCATCTGAAAAACGCTACTTTACGTTACACACGTCTGACTTGCTCGGTTGGCAGTAGTCGGCTCCCTAAATTGCTTTACACCATTTGCACTACAACAATCGGTTTTCTTTCACATAACGTTTCGTTAAACCCTTGTTAATTGTGACAGTTTATGTGTATATTTGTGTGTATATCTGTTTCTAAGAAATTGGTTTTCCCCATCTCTCCGTTCTAGGACCATAGACAAGGCCGCCTTCATGCGGATTCTTCGACGCACTCGAGGTTCAGAAGCATTGCTAAATCTTTGCCCTGGAGCCAGTGTCGGCCGCTCACGCACTTTGTCATCTCCAAAAGCCTTGGCACATGCCGATCGTGAGTACCCTTACAGTGCTCAGTTATTAACTATGCTTTAAGTATACGTTTATCGATTTCGCGGAATCTTCCAACTCACCGTGGCGCAATTGTGTGGTTGCCTGGTCTTTGTTCGAGTGCTAGCACGTTCTCTTGTAAAAGCAACTTTTGTCACTTATCGAGGTAGATGCAACTAGATATGCGAGTTTACCGGGTGATGCTGTATGTTGCTAGCCTCCACTCGGTATTCGCGTCAACCCTTTAGCATTTGACGATTACCTCACTTCCCTGACTACCCGGATAACACTATTGTGACCTTGCTTTTGCCTGATCATATGTGAATCCCTTATTTTCTGCAAAAATGTTTACGGTAATTGCAACGTTTTTGTCATTGTTTTCGACACACACACCCCCCACAGTCCATGCGGTTGGTCCCAAACTGCCCCTTTAATCCCTGAAGGACTTGTCTCGCTGATAACCGATTTAGCTTCCGTCTTAATGGAAACCATATTGATTGTGTTCCCAATTCTCAGTCACCCACGCTGAGTCTGTCAATCAGGACGTATTAAATACGGCATTCACATCTGTTGATTGCATTTGTCCGCGGCATTTCTTGATCCCGACAAATCTGTACTCCCTTCGAAATATGCATTTCCTGCGACCGCGTTGATTTCCTTCGGTGTCCAATACTACCGTTGTAATGCTTTAGAACTGCACTTTTGTCCTGGTTTCTTGATTGAATTCTTCATAATCGGTTTTATTCCTGTTTCATCTGAAATGACTAGAAGACTGACAACAAGCTTACCACGCAGCCCGACCCCTGTACGAATCACCACACACTTCCACTGACACTTAGGGTGATGCCGGAGACATCGTCACACGGATCCATTTTTTTCGGCCGAATCGACTTATTAAATTGCCTACTCGCCTAGTTAAACGCTTGGTGTTTTCTTTGACAAACGGGATGACTAGGCTCATCTGGTCTTGGCCTATCGATTGTGGTCAGGGTGTGTGCTTTCCTGCTATGGCAACGGCGCAGATGTTTAAAGTATCCAGTGACTTGTTGCATCGCACAACAGACGCCCCATAATACACCAATGAATTAAAATTTACATATGTATGCCTTCTTTGTGGTTCTATCACATTCCTCGCATGTTGGTAACCGACCACCGCACTGTGTTTTCTTGTGGTGACTCGGTCGCCTAATGATTACATGACGAAGGAATATTAAATGATCAGCCATGAACTTTAGCTTTGCTGTTGGTTTTTGTGTTTTCGTCTTAGCTTGTGGCCACTTCACTGATCATAATTTTATGTACATTCCCTCTACTAGCCACCACTGTTTCAGCACATCTCCCTTATTCCTCATAATTGCCCGACCTTTCTTTTCATTTAACTATAATTTTCGTCAGTCACCATAACTGTTGGATCGCACTTAGGCGGCTAGCGTCATACATTGCGAATACTGAACTTTTATTCTGGCTAATTTGTTCTAGCAGATGATTCCTGTCTTTTGCGATTGCTACCATCATGATCATCGGAAACCTAGTCAACAAACTTTAATTGGATAAACTCACGAGTATTGGACCTTAGCGTAGCACATCCCTGTCTTTTCAAATTCACTTTACCCCAACCTATACTTTCTGTTGCAAACATCTTATAGGGCCCCCCTCGTCCCACTGCGGTACGTATGCCCCATTGTCTTTCCATCCAGTGACCATTTTCCTTATGTTGCTTCAATAAGGCATACCTCCACCTCCACACCAAAACGGCACAGCACGCCGCTGCTCGCACGTATGGCGTCGTTCACATACACACACGGCACCTAATCCCGTAACCCCCTAGGTTGACTTGCAATTTTACATGGTTTACAGCACTCAACGCAGTTTTAACTTTTACGGATGCCGCTGCACCTGCTTGTCTACGCGTTCATACATTTCAAGTGGTGCACAAATATAGCGTAGCTTGGCTCTAGTTTGAACTACTTAACACTGACTGACCCCAACTTTTTGCAATTTTCACCCCACGCAACCGATGGCTTTTGTTTCATTTCATCAGTCGTCTCCTTTCTGTTCCCTATACCAGACGGCTACGCATTTTCTCAAGAAGAACACGCCGTTGTCAGACAATCCGACCTGATTCGTGCCTATGACTCCACACAAGGAAAGCCCGAGGGGACGTGACCACGTCTGTGGTGGAGTGCCCATCACGACTAATACACGTCTGTTTCCCAGTGGGCTCGGTTCAAGCAATGTGGCTGACAGTGATCTGCTCTCTAACTCGTATCACTTCTACACGTTGTGGCGTACTCTTTTTGCTCATACACCACTCTGGCATCCGACCCTCACCCATTTGGGACCGTTGTCCCTCGCCTCGACCCTACACTTGTACACACAACCACGATTTCATGAAACCCGTATTCGGTTCTTTCCTCCATTTGTGATTCTTGTGCTGTGGTTTCTTTTCGTGCGAAATCACGCGTCAGTGGGCCCTACCGCTAGTTTACCTGGCGCCTTCACATTGTCACTGTAGGTATTCTATCCGAATTGTTGATGTCCGTGAATTTATGGCCAAACTGAACCTGTCTCATGCGAAAATCTGGCAGTTCTATTTTGTGTGAGAGTGCTTTTGCGCTTTAGCATATCATGTGCATCACACAGACTGGAATCAACTTCCACTGGTCCACGGTCATGGTGTGAAAATACGATGACCACCAAACTCCATATTGCTGTTACTTCACTGGTC
>OX104059.1:14021041-14091668 GCA_944474145.2 Dicrocoelium dendriticum
TCACTATTGGTTGTGATTTTGAAAAATCACACTAGCGTATCACTTCTAGGGGTGACCCATTTATATAGCTGTTGATTAGTCAGCTAACTCAGGTTTTTCACCAAGCATAATGTCTGGGGACATAACCCGCTCTTCGACGGATTTCACACTTTGAAAGTGCGGGTGTCACTTACCGAAGTACGCTACGTTATCCTATCTAAGCTAGCGAGGTTTCCATGGGAACCGTGCCACACCTTATTGGCTAATCTCATACACCCACTCCACACCTATCTGTCTGTCTGATAGTAGAGTTTCCGCTCTAGTTGGCCCTACCTTGTCCCTGTGGGTTTGCTTCGCATTTAGCTCATTTGCCTTGGTGCGGCCGGAGATTTCTTCTGAATGATATCGATAGCAGGAATATAACACAGCCCCCGTGGTATCAGTCTGACCCGATACAGTATGCCAACGAAGAGGGTGATAGAGAGTCTGCATTTATGCTACTGTTCTGCTATCTGTGAGGTTTCGAACACATTCTCAACACTTTCTATCCCATAAATACTGTTTTCTAGGGCAAGTAGAAGTGAATTATGTACACACTCTTTCGAAATATCGTGATAAAACCTTGATACAATCTGTCAGCCGTGAATTATCATTATCGTTTCTCACGTGGCAGACAGTATTAAAAGTATCTGACTCACAGTATTGCAGACTCACAAATAGTGAGATAGTGTCCTAGTAAGTGTGTCATCGTTGCTTCTGAATTCGAAATAGTGGTAAAAAGATAAATCTACACAAGCGTTTTGAACACTGCTGCACAGATGTTGCCTCCAACTAATGTTCAGGCAAACTGTTCAAAAAATATTACCACTCCTCCGAGTCAACATTGGGTGAGAAGCTAGGCTTTTCACAGTCCGGCACAGCAACAAGTTTGTATCGGTATTCCGCGTGTGCTGTCATGGCCCTCTTAATGCACAGTGCCACAGCATGAAGCAAGTCTCACCGAGATGTAGAAAACGGTAGGTCATAATGAGGTCGACTCGCACCCGACGGTAGGACAAGGTGTAGAGTCCTAGTTTCTCGCACCGGTCTTCATACCCAAGCCACGTAAACTCGGGATGAGCCTGGTAGCAACGTGTTGGACCCGTTCGATCTTCTGTGCCTCGTCTCGGGTAATCGGAAAGTAGGCGGGCGAACCGTACTTTAGCATTGGTCTAATGATGGAAGAGAAGAGGCAAGTAGCAAACTATTCAAATCATGTGCCGAAGCTAGGTTTGAGCGCCCAAATCATGCGCAGTCCGTTCCGATATAGCCTGTTCGTGTTGTCCACGGACTTCAAATCGTAGCGCGAGAGTACACCTAGGTCCTTCACGGAGGGTGTGGGATATAGCGGTTGGCCGTCAAGTGTGTAGGTTCGGCCGTCAGCACCCTTCCTCAGATTCATAAATACAGACTTGGCTGGGTTGACCGGGAGATGAACTTCTGCAGACCATGTGGATAGGCGGTTGAGGTCTTGCTGAAGTACGCCACAGTCGTCAGCGGGAGCGTCGAATTTCTCTCCAATTCTTCATGTCGTCTGCAAACAAGGCACACGGCGACCGGAGAAACTGAGGTAGATCGTTGGCGTGGTTCAGTAACTGAGTGAGCCCCAGCACAGTGCCTTGAGGCACGCCACTTGTAGATGGATATCAGTCAGCTAGATGATCGTCGACCTATACCCTCCACTTTCGTCCAACAAGAAAGTCGCGGCTCCAACGGTGCATTGAACCACCGACACCGCATATCCTGAGTTTGTGAAGGAGAACTTCATGGCTGACCTTGTCGAACGCTTTACTGAAATCGATGAATACCACCTCGACAGACTTTTCTTTGCTTATTGCCTTCAACCTCTCATGCCTCATCACAAGCAAGTTTGTAATGCATGAGCGGCCTCGCATAAAACCGTGCTTTGCGGGCGTCAGGACCTCTTACGACTGTAGCAACTATAATAATCCTTTTTTACGAAACAAGAATTCTTAGTACATGCAAATAACACAGTATATGCCTCGCACTGTCAGGGAATGTGCTGTTTTACTTTTATTTATTTTTATATTGCTTCCCTCCCCACTTTCCAGGCCATTATTATCCAGTGGCTGGCGCAATATATATGGACGATATTGCTTGGTCCGCTTTCTCATGAATTTCGGCCATCATTTTGAGCACCCTGCTCGTTGATGACATATTACTATGTGCATGTAGCTGGATTTTCAGAAATTTCGTTTTTGTTTTTCCCCAAGATCCGATGCATCCATTTCATTTCAAGCCGAAAATCAGTAGGGCCCTCTCCTGAACTTTGGCGTTTTTCATCTCATGATAATTAGAGGTCCACATACGTTCTTCATGTTACAGGAAAGTTTTGCGCTCCTTAAGATCTGCGCCCACGCGACGCTGATGCATCACGTACCAAGATGACTTGCATTTTCACTCAAATGTGGGTCGGTGTGGCTTCCGCAACACGGTGAAATGACGTTCAGTATAAATCCTCGTCTAACCAAATTAATGTCCTGGGAGATGGATTGTTTTTGACACATGCTTGTGCCTGCAACCCTGTGTTCACCTTTGGCTAAACCATTACACGCTTCCAATTTGTCTCTCTACTTCTGGTTCGCCGTCAAGTCAAGGGGTCTCACCTTTCGTCTCATCTGCGGACTTACGCGGTCTTCGACGATGATCTTCATCCTCCATTCAGTGGTTTGGATTCGCGGAGGTGTGGCCGATCCAACTTTCAATCATTTAATCTACGCACGCGTTACAAATACGATTTTCAGAGTAGCACTGAACCACAACAAATTCAACGTTTTTAATTATTTGCGTATGCTCATCTGTCTGGTCAAATCTTGTCGTTGGCTGTTTGAGGATTCTCATCGGTTCTCGTCGGCTACCTTATTCTCTCTGTATATTCATACGTTACTCAAGATTGCTAGCCACTGTGTTCATTGCTTTCTTTCTGACTCACCAGTTCTTCGTGCTATGTTCTTTCTTAATTACTAGGACGCCGCTGTGTTTGGCAGTTGGGTCTTTTGGTTTGGTCTGGTTCTGATACCGTCCCTGTGTCTGACCCGCGACGTCGCTTGGAAAATGTGAGTCTACTCTTTTCCGTACGCCCTACCAAATGCCCGTCTCGTCTGCTTCTTCCCTTTTAGAAATTTAGTCTACATACCGTATGTTGGCGGCATTTCCCAGTGGACGCCACGCACTTCTGTACACTCACTCATCCTCGCACAGAACCCTCGTCCCCTGATGATCTCTGTTGGCATCCCGGATCACGACAGCTTGTGATTTACATCCTATATCATTCTCATCATGCAGGCCAATGTGTGTCCATAGTAAGGACGAATAGAAACCCGTGTCATCCAACCGTTGGATACACCGGCCGGCTTTCACAGCCTACCGAGAACTGCTTCATCGATCAATCAAAGTTGCACCTTTAACACATCGATACTACGCCACTCACATTTGTTATGACCCGAGCGACTCCTGTTGAGAGTACAGAAAGACGCGTAAGAACTCGCAAAGCGCTTTTTTACGCCTTACGCGATCGCCCCGTGCAAAGTCATGGGCCGTACCTATTTCTTTTACTGGTCCCCCAACTGCGTACCTGAGATGTTGGTGGCACAAATTAATGCCGTTGTACTTCGATGGTTCTCTTCGATTCCGTTTGCGTCCTTATCTACGCAGCCTTTAGCCGTTCACATGTGTTAAACTGCTTGACAGTCTCACCACCCATCGGTCTCCAATACTCGTTTCGACATGTCAAGCGTGTGCATACTTTGCTCTGATGAAGCTCCATTCTACTACTCCACCATTACCATCGTTTGCGCGATGAGCCGAATTCATGAATCTTATTGCGCTCTGTGACATCTACTCTTCTCATTCCTCCTCAACTGTAACCAACTCATTTCCGATTGGACAGCACACCGACATCGTGCACCATCCTTTCGACCTGTACCGCGTGCTTGTGCACACCAATTGCTTGTCCGTCTACCACACGCTATCTTAAAGCAGACACCCAACCAAGTTGATACGGATTAGATGTGCGCGTCTATCGACTCCTCTCTTGGGTACTGGCCTAATTGGATATGGATGTGATCTTAGTGCACTTTTGCGGTTCAGAGTTCGTTTGCATAGTACAAACCGCTGTGTGTCGAGGATTTTTCGCTTATTTCGTCTCCGTTTCATGAACAGGTCAAAGCTGCAGAGAAAATCACCTTGCTGATATTTGGATGACATTGATTGCAGCAATTGTGTCGCATTAGGGTGCAGTTGCCTTATTACATACTCCGTTGGGTGACTGCATCCCATCTACCACTATTTGTACACTGAGAGTAGGTTTATTGTTCTGACGATTGTTGCCTTCGCCATGTAACAAATAATTCTTTTGCTAACGATCTGGGCGAACAAATATGCCGCAACCTCTCTTCGGTTGGTTGTACTTATGATTTCCGAATAGCGTCACAGTTCGTAAGTGTATGTGCAGTGACATTTGCTATGCAAATTAAATTATCGCAGCTTCCACATTCTCGCACAATGTGATTGGCCATGTGTTACCGGACTATCTGGCACCCATTTTGTGACAACTTTGCTATTCCCCAACTGACCTTAGAGAGCTGGTTGTTTTTCAGTTCCCAAACCGCAGTCCACAGTTTACAGGAAACCGAGAGAATTGATTATTTTCAAGATCAATCAAAATGTTCGGTGTTTTCATGCGGCCGTTGGACTCCCCTTGTTTTTCGCTTGCAATACCTTAGAAAACCTATCTAGCGCGGTACCCGGTCCCAACGCAGTGGCGCCAGGTATCCCATGGCGATGGATGGCATTCCAGATAAACGTTTCTCACCTCGACAACTACCTAATTTGACTTTCGCGTCTATTTAACTGTTCAACATCTACTTCCTGAGTTCCTCCTACCTGGCTGGGCGCATCAGCGCTGCCCTCTTGCTGTCTTTCCTTTGTTTTTGTTTGTTTTTTTTGTTTGATCATAAGTAAATCTCCCTTGTCGACATTCTCTGAAGTGGACGTCTTATCAGACGATCGGCTGACGAACTTACGGCACCTGGACGATATATCACACCTTTTGTTTAATCCGGTACCAATACGGACCTTCATGAATAGAACAACGGAATGCGCTGTACGCTTCACCATGTTTTTCGTATCTACACGGTGCTAGTTACCGTTACTTCTCACTATCAACCAATAGTTATTTGATTCACGTACCCAGCTAGCTATATCACTTGTCACTAGATTATTTCAAACAATTTCTGTCATCTTTCGCCACCAATACGTACGCACCGTTGCTCGCCACCTGTGATACCACCGGGTGTGCTATACGGAAGTCTCCACTAATTGGTGTTTGGTAGCTCATCATCTAGGGCCGCTTAAGAGTAACCACCTCTGGTCATGTCCTTGGTGTTCCTGCTGTCCGCGTACCCAGTCGTGAATTGTTTACCGTTCCAGTTGGTCAATGGGGTGAAGCTCGAAACAGTCACTCAACCGCATGGTACGAGTATATGAGGGAGCTTGGCGAAAATGCAGTCGAATCCAATGAAAACGAACTTCTCACCCATAGGGGCTCGGGGTCGACTACTTTAGCGGGTGGTGCCTTTAGCCGGGTTAGCACAGTCGCAGAATCAATGGTGCTGCTGCATTTGGTCTCTGTTTATTTTTTCATCTGAACTGATTAGGCTGTCATGGTATGGTCATTGAGATTCAGTCATGCCTTTGCTTCATTTACTTATATTGCTCACATACTCGTTCCAATTCTGTGCACTCGGTTGCCGAACAATTTGCTTAGTCTATACCTACCTAGATATAAGATAATGCTTCCAAGCCTAAGCGGCCAACATCCCACAGCCGAATCACGCATTTTGCATTTACACAAACTCGAAGACGGTAAGATCTGTTTTAGTTGAGTATCGCGTCTGTTCAACTTCACGGACTCTTCCCTTATTTCCTCGGAAGGCCGTGCGTTAACTCTAGGACAAACGCGTTTTGCTATGGGATAGCCATTCTAATCCGCATGTTTGGGCCGACCGTAATCATCTTAGCGTACTTTGAGCTCGTTTAATACTCAGTCAGGTCGATCCTGCTTGTTGAAATCCTTTACCTGCTTTTGTTTTACATGAACCCTAATCGACGATGTTCGTTACTCGTTTGGTTGCATAACTTCAGCTATTGGGAGCATCTCTCACTTGTTTTCGGTGTGTGAAGTGTCAGCAAATTTTCCCAATGGACCCATCTAACGGAGCAGATTATACTTTGAAGAGGAAGATTCCTTCGATCCGAGATATATCTCCACCAGAACCAATTCAATGCAATTCGATTGCATAACGACGATAGGTGGCATGTGTACTTTGTAGCCCCTAGACGGTGCATACTGTCCTTATTTTTGCATCACCTATTTCTGCCAATCCCCTCGAATTTTAACTACATTTGCTATCTTTCAACCCCTGCTGACTCTACCCTCTTCTACCAAACAAGATCCACTTGCTTTTTCCACCTAACCATGCTCCCCTATTTTTTTACACATGCGGTATCCACATTTACGCTATCCAACATCAGTCGCACAAAACTGCATCACCACGAAGATGTCATCAGCTGTTTTTAATGCATGCTATTCTCACCGATCACGCCGTTCACATTTATCAAGAAATGCGCCCGCGCTGAGCGCAGCTCCGTTGTTGTTGTCGTCATCTAATGCATCTCGGGACATTAGCTCGCAGATAAACTATCGAATGCCGTGCATCGTTTGTCTTCAAACGGTTCTTAATGGACTACTTCATTTTCAACAAGCTTTCTTTGCATATGAACTGTCGTTGCTATAGTGCAACACCTGACTGATTCGTGCGTACCTATGTGTGTGCGTTCCACTTATAGGGGAAAACGTAGCTTCGCAGGAACACTTCGAGAGCAGGTGATGCAGTTGGAACAGCTGGAGGTCGATCCGGGCGTAATGATCAAAGCGAGTCTCAAATGCAAGTGAGTGTTGGTTTGTCTCACCGTTGCTGTTGCACACCATGTTCTCGTGAATATTCATTCATGTGATCACTTTCTCTGTACCGATAAGCAACTCTGGCGCCGGTCGTGTAATGAGCCAATCTATTGGTTCCTTTACACTTTTAGATATATCATGGTTCCGTTTCAAATCCAAACTCGATAGTCTTATCCTCGCTTCTCCCTACTGGATACCATTCCATCTGAAAAACGCTACTTTACGTTACACACGTCTGACTTGCTCGGTTGGCAGTAGTCGGCTCCCTAAATTGCTTTACACCATTTGCACTACAACAATCGGTTTTCTTTCACATAACGTTTCGTTAAACCCATGTTAATTGTGACAGTTTATGTGTATATTTGTGTGCATATCTGTTTCTAAGAAATTGGGTTTCCCCATCTCTCCGTTCTAGGACCATAGACAAGGCCGCCTTCATGCGGATTCTTCGACGCACTCGAGGTTCAGAAGCATTGCTAAATCTTTGCCCTGGAGCCAGTGTCGGCCGCTCACGCACTTTGTCATCTCCAAAAGCCTTGGCACATGCCGATCGTGAGTACCCTTACAGTGCTCAGTTATTAACTATGCGTTAAGTATACGTTTATCGATTTCGCGGAATCTTCCAACTCACCGTGGCGCAATTGTGTGGTTGCCTGGTCTTTGTTCGAGTGCTAGCACGTTCTCTTGTAAAAGCAACTTTTGTCACTTATCGAGATAGATGCAACTGGATATGCGGGTTTACCCGGTGATGCTGTATGTTGCTAGCCTCCACTCGGTATTCGCGTCAACCCTTTAGCATTTGACGATTACCTCACTTCCCTGACTACCCGGATAACACTATTGTGACCTTGCTTTTGCCTGATCATATGTGAATCCCTTATTTTCTGCAAAAATGTTTACGGTAATTGCAACGTTTTTGTCATTGTTTTCGACACACACACCCCCACAGTCCATGCGGTTGGTCCCAAACTGCCCCTTTAATCCCTGAAGGACTTGTCTCGCTGATAACCGATTTAGCTTCCGTCTTAATGGAAACCATATTGATCGTGTTCCCAATTCTCAGTCACCCACGCTGAGTCTGTCAATCAGGACGTATTAAATACGGCATTCACATCTGTTGATTGCATTTGTCCGCGGCATTTCTTGTTCCCGACAAATGTGCACTCCCTTCGAAATATGCATTTCCTGCGACCGCGTTGATTTCCTTCGGTGTCCAATACTACCGTTGTAATGCTTAAGAACTGCACTTTTGTCCTGGTTTCTTGATTGAATTCTTCATAATCGGTTTTACTCCTGTTTCATCTGAAATGACTAGAAGACTGACAACAAGCTTACCACGCAGCCCGACCCCTGTACGAATCACCACACACTTCCACTGACACTTAGGGTGATGCCGGAGACATCGTCACACGGATCCGTTTTTTTCGGCCGAATCGACTTATTAAATTGCCTACTCGCCTAGTTAAACGTTTGGTGTTTCCTTTGACAAACGGGATGACTAGGCTCATCTGGTCTTGGCCTATTGATTGTGGTCAGGGTGTGTGCTTTCCTGCTATGGCAACGGCGCAGATGTTTAAAGTATCCAGTGACTTGTTGCATCGCACAACAGACGCCCCATAATACACCAATGAAGTAAAACTTACATATATATGCCTTCTTTGTGGTTCTATCACATTCCTCGCATGTTGGTAACCGACCACCGCACTGTGTTTTCTTGTGGTGACTCGGTCGCCTAATGATTACATGACGAAGGGATATTAAGTGACCAGCCATGAACTTGAGCTTTGCTGTTGGTTTTTGTGTTTTCGTCTTAGCTTGTGGCCACTTCACTGATCATAATTTTATGTACATTCCCTCTACTAGCCACCACTGTTTCAGCACGTCTCCCTTATTCCTCATAATTGCCCGACCTTTCTTTTCATTTAACTATAATTTTCGTCAGTCACCATAACTGTTGGATCGCACTTAGGCGGCTAGCGTCATACATTGCGAATACTGAACTTTTATTCTGGCTAATTTGTTCTAGCAGATGGTTCCTCTCTTTTGCGATTGCTACCATCATGATCATCGGAAACCTAGTCAACAAACTTTAATTGGATAAACTCACGAGTATTGGACCTTAGCGTAGCACATCCCTGTCTTTTCAAATTCACTTTACCCCAACCTATACTTTCTGTTGCAAACATCTTATAGGGCCCCCCTCGTCCCACTGCGGTATGTATGCCCCATTGTCTTTCCATCCAGTGACCATTTTCCTTATGTTGCTTCAATAAGGTATACTCCACCTCCACACCAAAACGGCACAGCACGCCGCTGCTCGCACGTATGGCGTCGTTCACATACACACACGGCACCTAATCCCGTAACCCCCTAGGTTGACTTGCAATTTTACATGGTTTACAGCACTCAACGCAGTTTTAACTTTTACGGATGCCGCTGCACCTGCTTGTCTACGCGTTCATACATTTCAAGTGGTGCACAAATATAGCGTAGCTTGGCTCTAGTTTGAACTACTTAACACTGACTGACCCCAACTTTTTGCAATTTTCACCCCACGCAACCGATGGCTTTTGTTTCATTTCATCAGTCGTCTCCTTTCTGTCCCCTATACCAGACGGCTACGCATTTTCTCAAGAAGAACACGGCGTTGTCAGACAATCCGACCTGATTCGTGCCTATGACTCCACTCAAGGAAAGCCCGAGGGGACGTGACCACGTCTGTGGTGGAGTGCCCATCAAACCGACTATACACAGTCTGTTCCCAGTGGGCTCGGTTCAAGCAATGTGGCTGACAGTGATCTGCCTAACTCGTATCACTTCTACCGTTGTGGTACTCTTTTTGCCAACCACCAACTGGCATCCGACCCTCACCCATTTGGGACCCTGTCCCTCGCCTCGTACCCACCTTGTACACAAAACCATCGATATCATGAACCCGTATTCGGTTCTTTCCTCCATTTGTGATTCTTGTCAACTGGGTTTCTTTTCGTGCGAAATCACCGCGTCAGTGGGCCCTACCGCATACCCTGGCGCCTTCACAATTGTCACTGTAGGTATTCTATCCGAATTGTTGATGTCCGTGAATTTATGGCCAAATGAACTGTCTCAGCGAAAACTCGGCAGTCTATTTAGTGTGAGACGTGCTTTTGCGCTTTAGCATCATCATGTGCATCACACAGACTGGAATCACTTCCACTGGTCACGGTTCATGGCTGTTGAAAATACGATGACCACCAAACTCCATATGCTGTTACTTCACTGGTCCCATACTTCTACCACCGTGTTTGTCCTTTATATTCTAAGTAAATTTTCTCATCTAGGCTCTGTCGGTCAGTCACCACACGTCGGGTGAACTGCTGGAGGGCTATTTCCTCGACTATAAACCAGTCAGCGTTTTTTGCCGTTGATCCATAGGCCACTGCGGTCGCCTCCTCCTCTCGCTTCCCATAACCATGCACAGACGTTAGGGTTTGTCCCCGGTGGTATTTAATTTCTTAATTTAATAGCAGATGGATATAGTGTTACCTTCCTTGAAAACACCGCACTTCTCGACCAGTTTAAAACCTGTTTGATCTCACCCTGGACCACTGGGATGTTAGTTTAAACCTGTACCCTTTAGCCACCGGGTCACGATGGACAACACTCGGCACAGAGGTTAATCGAGGGTCATTTTGTACCACACGTTGTTAGAAATTATGATCGTTGGTCACCAGATAGTATTCGAACTGTTTCCCATGCTCCCATTCTCTCTGCTCTGACAATACAACAAAATCCAACAATCATAGAGTTGAAACCGCTACTCGTGTTCACTTTTGTCATGACATCAGTAAATCCATCACCGGATGACCTATTGCACTCATATATTCACCTCCCGCTCCGGTGTTCCAGTTATTACTTCCGTGTCCATCTCCTATTTATGATGCGGTCTCCTTTGTGCCTACACTCATTGTTTCGTTGTCCATCTACTTGCTTTTGACTGTATGCGCACCCAAGCGACACCATATCTGCTCATTCGGTCATCATCTGTTTACGACCGTGTTCGTCGTCGTTCACATGTTCTGACGGAACGGATGCACCTCCAACTGACGGAAAGCCAATCAGGTGCAGTCTACGAGTTTTTTCGATGAGTCAGTCTCTTGACGGTAATTGCATTCGATAACCCAGTTGTAATTGCAGTCAGTCCGCGCTCATGTGCGTTGTTATTAATGAAGTGAAGCCCGTTTTGTCAACAGTGAGTTTAGCTAGTATTTTCGGGCGTTCAACATCCACGTTCCATCTGCTACGGCTACGGTCCCAGCGCTCAAATTTGCACTCTTCCGGTTGATTTGTCTGCTGAATGGATTGTCTTGTGTGGCTGTTTGTATTATCGACTCATTTATAGATTGGTCTCTGGGGCAGAATTTCTTCTACCAACACTGCCCATAGTCCCCAGTCGATGGCGAGACAGGCATTCCTGGCTAATCAATTATGACGTTGGTTGGAGAACTATAATGTTTAAATCGCTGCATTCCTCTTAGCGCTGAAGCACACTATAATAGTTGCTCTGTGCAACGTTACATTCCACGGCTGACTTTTTGTAGATAAAGCTAAGTTGCAAATCTAACTCACAAGTGCTAGCCGCATTTACCATTAAGCTATCGTATTATCACAGCTTTCGGAAATCCCTTGTTGTTTTGCATACCTAATCTCTACTTGTTTTTCAATACGCGACGGAATTGCTTGGAAGGCCTTAGGCAACGCGTCTCCCTCGGCATCAGTTCAACAAGAAAACTGGTATCAGGAAACGTTACATCGGTTACTAATGCTAGTTTCGAACGTACATCTCCATGGGCTCAGTAACAGATTTAACACCATCCCACAGTTATTTGTTACTTAGCCCTGCGAGTCTCGACAGGGAAGACAAATTTCAAAATGGCTTATTACAAGCTGTACCGAAATCTGCACGAATATAATTCAATTTTTCCTTCGTGGAACTCGTTTGATCTGAATACGGTATTTGGGAGCAAATTAAAATCTGGATAACTCCATCGCAACATAATCAAAAAGTTATACAAAGTGTCCGCAATACGTGGTAATCTAATCGCTCTTATGTAGCATTTTAGAATTTCTGACTTTCAGTTTCACAGATTGCTAGTGTCAGTCGTTCTCTGAATCGAATGGGGCTGAAATGTAAATTCAATGGTGTTTTGAAACGTCGCACAGATTTAGCCTCCACGACTTGCTTTGGCAGACTGTTTCAAGCATTTACCACCCTGTTCGAAGCACAGGAGTGGAAAAGTCGTTTTGCATCCGACACCACAAGCTTGTACCGGTATCCGCGTGTGTTGCATGGTGTTCGCAACTTAAGCACCGGCTTCAACATGAGGGAGTCACTGAGATGTACTATATACTGTAGGTCATGGTGATATCGACTCGCGCCCGACGATAAGACGAGGTGTATTGTTCTGGTTTCTCGCACCGATTTTCGTACGTTGCTTCCCGTAAACTTGGAATGAGCCTGGTAATGGCGTGTTGGACCCGTTCGATCTCATGTACCTCCCCTTGGGTGATTCGTACTGCGATATTGCTCTTGTGATGGAGGAAAAAGGCGAGTGGCGGCATCTTCAAGCCAACTACAGAAACTGTATTTGATTGCCGGAAACATGCGCAGTCCGTTACGATATAGTCTGTCCGTATTGTCATTGGCTTCATATCGCGGAGCAAAAGTGCACCTTGGCCCTTCACGGGAAGTATTGGATCTAGCGGTTCGCCGTCAGTGCTTAAGTTCGGCCATCACCACCCTTCTCCAGGCTCATGAACACCCATGTGCTTGGGTTGACCGGGTGGCGTTCTTCCGCAGACCACGTAGTGAGGCGGTTGAGGTCTTGCTGTAGTAAACTTCAGTCGTCTTGGATGCAAATCACTCTCGAATTCTTCAGGTCGTCCGCAAACGGTGGACACGGCGACCTAAGAATCTGAGGTAGATATTTGATGTGAATTAGGAACAGAGTGCCTTGGGGTACTTCACTAGCAGAGGGACACTAGTCAGTTGGATGACCGTCAGTCTGTACCCTCTACTTTCGCCCAACGGAAAAGTCTTGGATCCACTGGTACAGTTACCCACCGACACCGTAAGAGGACCTGAAATCGATGTAGATAATGTCGGCCAGTTTTCCTTGATTCACCGCCTGGGATTATTCATGCCTCGTCATCAGCAGGTTTGTAATGCATAAGCGGCCTAGCACAAAGGGGCTGTGCGTGCATCAAAAGGTCTTATCTACGATCTCCGCAACCTTGGCCACAATAGGTGTCAGACAAATCGGCCTATATTTGTCCACTTTGTTGGGGTCTTCCCATTTCCGAATCGGCTTAACCACTAAGCATTTGCGTTCGTTCGGCAATGAAGCTTCGCATAGTGACCTGTTGAAAAAGTCAGTCATAACAGGTGAGATGATTGCCAGCAGGGACTTGAGAATCTGTTGGTGGAATCCATCAGGGCCAGCAGGCTTGTTGCCATCAAGGTTGGCGAATAGTTGATGCACATCTTTAACATCGCAAATCAGTGTCGAGTTCGGTATGCGTGGTACACGTCGAATTCGGTTCGGACACCTGGTCGTTTGCAAACACAGAAGCGAAATGCACCGCTAACGCGGACGCACGCTGTGCTGGAGATTAGGGGTTGTCTGTCCGAGCCCTCTAGCATTGGTAGACTACCTACCGGTTTCAGGCACCGCTTCACGTAAGCAAAGACACTTTTCGGCTTTGTGTCTGTAGCGAACAACACATGCAAAATGTCCGTGTCAGGTGTAACTAGACTTCTCGCCAGTGAGTTTGAGCGGGACGAAAAGGAAAGCTTATCTGAAACCTGGATGCGCCTCTGGTTAGCTTGTTGGGTCAAACACACACAGTTGCACTCAACTGAATGATTCACTCTACAACCTGGCTTGCGATACTGCTCCACTTTTTCTGGCTGTATCTTGTTTCGGCAATTTCTACACAAATTTGAGTGAAATCATGTTGGTACATTATTAGACCTTGGAGTTGAATTTCACGAAAACCCCGAACATGCTCAGTTGTTAGTCCGATGCATGAAATATCGAATTCGATGGGCCATGTAACATGTGAGTGCATTTGATCGACTTCCGACAACCTCGGGCCAGGCGCCGCAATGTGATTGTTTCGGCATTATGGAAATCCGAAAACATTGATTAGACTACATAGTACATTTATCAGACCACATAGTTTAACTGCCTCGCACCGCTTAGGAATATACCAGTTAATTATTTAAGATGGTGGCCAGTTGTGGAGCACAGAGCGATAGTAAGATCCCCGTAATTAAACAGCGATAACACAAGCATTTATATCCGAGAAAAATAGGATCAAGAATGAAAGTGCACGATATTGCAATTTCCGCAAAATAATTTTAATGCACGGAGAAATCCAACAAGAAATACTTTTGTTAACAGCCAGGAAAATCGACCGGAGGCCAGTAACCGCCTAAGTCGACACAAGCGGTCACTATTTTACAACCCGTCGGACTGCACTTCAACAAACGTGTGATTGATTCCAGAGTAATTCATAGCCGTAAGATCTGCTATCATCCTCTAGCCGGTCTCAAAATCTTCCAACCAAATAGAATTTCGATGCTAAGAGGTTGCTTTCTGGCTCCTAGGTACCAGCGTACCGGTTAGTCAGCGCCTTGAAGAATACTTTTGACCAGGCTTTGCACTACCGAGGATTATACCGCTTATTTATTGAATTCACTCCTCTAGTCCTTAATCTCTGTAAATGGCGAGTCCACCATATGTTGCCAACTGCCTGCCGACATTCTCAGCAGAGTTTTAGTGGGGGTCATTGGTTACTTCGGCAGGCAGTAACATGTCCAACATCTTTGCCACTGACTGATGCCAACCGAACGTCTGTACAACATACAAGCGAAGAGGAGTCTGACGTTCACGTGATTTCCAAACGTGTTGGTACGAACCTGATGTCAGCTTGCTGCAAAAATTCTTCAGCTGAACTAACCTTTGAACCAGTATGCCATAGGGCTCAAAGAACCTGGATGCATTGGCTACACTTTAAATTCGCTTACGGATGTAGCAGTGCGGATGTCTGGCATGGTCGACAAAGAATCTAGCTTGGGTTCTTTATGAAAGAACGGATGATGTCGACCCTTACAGATCGGTATTTTGCATCCTACACCGTAGCGACAGCTGTCGGCTCTATTTTCTATCTTGAGACACTTATAGTATCCTCTTTCAATCCTTATGAGGCCCCACTAACTACTAACATCTAACGCCAGCAAAGTCGGACACTACTTCGCGACGTACTTGCCTCCACAGAAAAGTCTGGTGCCGAGGAAACCAACAAATCGGTGTGCAGGTTATTGCCGCGGAGAGATTTATGTCATTCTTGGTTGTCGATCTGTACTTGACAAGACTATCTGGCTGAATCGGCTTCTTACAATACGAGCCTCTTCGGCAACGAAACCTTCCGAATTTATGAAGTTGACCTCCTGTCCTTGATGAGTAACAGAGCCAGTTGCTATTGTCCATCTGGTCTTTAGATGATTTGGCAGCGCATGAACAACCCGTCCAATAGTTGCAGAAGACTTAAGCTCAGCGATAAAATTCATCTGGGATAGTACACTATTGCCGCTATTCGTGTATTTCTGGGTTTCAAAATAAACCCATGCTGACCACAACAGCGTCCTGTTTTTTATACACGGGACAGATTTTTCGAGCGTGATTTTCTCTTCCATTTTTCCCAGTTGCAGTGCTCAATTTTCTTATCCTTTGCATCGTAGTTATCGTCACGAGAACAAATAGTTTTTGGTGGCATGGCGGAATCGGGCAGGGGTGTCATGTACTCTTTTGAGCTTAGGTTCGCTGGCGATGCAGTGGACTACAACCGTAGCAATGTGGTACATACAGTTGGCTTCGCTTTCCGAAGTGCCACAAATCACCTCGGGCTAGAAGTCATTAGGACTGGCCCACACGGAATGTGTCGCAGAAAATTGGACCCCTCCTATAGGCTAATGACTCATGAAGAACATGGCCGCTCTAGTCTGTCACGGTACTTAAATACCTTGACAGGTGAGAGCTGCCTACGGAGTTATAAATTTTGCTTTGACGACTGTGATTTGCGAAGTAAACACTCTTGACGTTTCTGACTTCCGCAAGACAACATGGGCTTCAAACACCCGGGACGAGTGTATATTCCAGCCTTCAGTAGGGAAAATAGTATAGTCTCATAATATGTTGACTTGTTCGTCCTGCTGGACAAGTCAACTTCACAGAACCCACCCCGAGTTAGAAATAGTTCGAATATATGTTGTAACGCTGCTTTCCTTCTGCTCTCCGACACGCCAACCCAGCCGGGAAAAACAGAACACTGACGCCTGCTAAACCGAAGTGTATTAGTCACAGCACACGGTTCATTTTATAGGTCACAATCTCCTGTTGTAAGTTCCTGAGCTGACTCAAGCCACTTGCCCTGGACAGATTTCAAACCTGCTTGCGCCCTGTCACGTAGCAACCTGTTTCACGCTGACGGTCTGATTTCATCAGCTTCCCGCATGACTTAGTCGTGTTACCGCCGATCCGGTAGCAACACGTGTGATGATGACGAACTGATTTCATCAGCTTCCGGCGTGACTCAGCCGTGGTACCGCCGGTCGGGTAGCAACCCGTGTCCCGATGACAGGCGTCTCGAAACCGTTTCACATTCTTATGCTGTGGCCTTCGATTACCTCCTTTTTCGAATTGAGTCTGCTTGTGTACTGTTCGAATTTGATTTTCTTCATAGCTTTTCGCCTTGGGATCAACTTGTAGCCATTGTGATCGTCTCCGCTTTCGGGTCGGCCTGCATTGTGTATCATCTGGTTCTTTGCAGGTTCTGTTGTGATCCACAAAGCCGCACAGCTTCCTCTTCCAAACTAAACATGCATTGCAGGATGTCCCACGGTAAGGATGTCGGTTCTAGGGAACTTTAAATCTTCCGTGATTCGGCCTCAGCTGATTGGCATACATGACCCATTTCTCATTTTCTACCCTTAGCTCGTAAATGGCTACTCTCTCTCTCTCACTCTTCCTGTCGACCACCTCCTCGGTCCTCGGAAGTCTCGCGTGTACACCATGTCACCAATTTTGAAATGACGGATTCTGTCTGCCAGATTTTCCTCCGCTTGACAACTGCAATGCTTTTCTTTCCTGCTTAGCACAAAATTATCGAACTATGTCCGGAGCTTGCGCCCAAATAAAATTTCGGCAGGGGCTTTTCCACGTGGGGCGTTTGGGTTTTGGAAGATTTAACAGGTTAAATTAAAGGGAATAGTATGGTGGATAAGAGGAATTTGGCGAGAGTGTGGGGTGTGTATAGTATTGTTATTTGTGTTTGTTTGTTGGTTTAATAGTTATTGGAAGATTGTGAGGTTGAGGATTTTTTTGTTGGTGTGTTAGTGTGAGTTGTATTGGGTAGAATTGATAATGGATAATAGAATTTTGGTTTGTTGGAAGTGTTTAGTGATAAGTGTGGTATTAATTGGTGATAAGAGAGGATGAATTTGGTAGGGTTTATTTAGGTGAATATAGGGTTGGGGGGTAGTTTATAGGGTAATGAAGGTAATAGGTGTTTTGAAGATTTATTTTGTGTTGTAAGAAGGAGTGAAGATTTGAGTTGGGTTGGAGGGGAATGGGAGGAGGGGAAGGGGAATTGTGGAAGGGGTATAGGGGGGTTGGAAGGATAAAATGGATATTGGAAATAGGGGGGAATTTGGGGATTGGGAGGGTTGGATGGAAATATTAATAAATGAGATTATAAAGAATAGTGGGAAGACGTATAGTTGAGAAATGTAGAGTTGATATGTATGTGGTGGGGGGTGTTGAGTGGAGGGAATTGTTTATTTGAGGGTGGAGGAGGAATGGAATGTATGTAGGGTGGGGGGGGGGGGGTAGGTTAAATGTTGTTTAAGAGGGTTGTAAAAGGGGATTGGATGGGTATAATAGTAAGGAGAATTTATGAATTATGGGTAATATAGTAAGTGTCAATAAGGTGGTTGCAATATATTAAAGGGGTTAATAATTAAAATTAAGTGTTTGGCTGCGGGTTGGATGAAATTGATAGTGGAAGGATAGGTTGTAAAAGCTGAGTATTTGTGGTCGGCTGTCACTGGTAATCTTCTTACATTATCGGTCAGAATTCGCTGGACTTCGGATTCGAACTTGATGGCTGTAGTCACACAATCATCGTTCTCCTTTGGGTGCGAATTGATGAGACGAGACAAGGTATCCACTTGGCCGATTTGTTGCGTACGTCGATACCGAAATCGTACGCCAACTGTATAGTCGCCCATCTTTGTAACTGCTTGGCGGCAAAAACACGAATTCCTTTCTTTGCGCCGAATATCGACAGCAATTGCTTATGATCAGTCAGGAGGGTGAAATGCCTACCATAGAACATCTTGTAGAACCGCTTCAAGACAAAAACGATTGCGAGTGCTTCCTTTTCAATATGGCTATAGTTCTCCGCTAGCGTTAGGGACCGTGCCGCGAGTGCAATAGCTTTCTCTCCTCTGTTCGAGAAATGGTGGGAAATAACGGCGCCGATACCCTACTTGGAAGCGTGCGAGGCAACGATCATTTTAAGTTCGGATTGAAATTAGTCAATAGTAGCTCAGAAGTGAATACAGCTTTAACTGCGTCAAAGGACTGCTGGCATTCCCTCGTCCAATGCCAAACGTTATCCTTCGTCAGCAACTCGTTCAACGCACCTCTGGTTTGATGCGGGCTTTGTAGAAAAACACTGTGATTTCTCAGGAGACCGAGGAATGAACGAAGCTCTGGGATGTCTTTCGGAGCCTCCATCTGTTCGATATTGGCGGGATCTGGGCGCCGGCCATGTTGGTCCATGCTAAATCCGAGGAATTTAGCGCTATCTAGAACTCACATTTCTCTGCTCGTAATCGAAATCCAGCTTCTTTCAAAAGTGAAAGCACTAATTCTGCTTAATGCAAAATAAACTGTTACGAGCGAATATATAAAGACGGTTTTATAAATGGCTCGCCAAGTAGTATCATCCTAATGCAAATTTATCCGCGAACTCATAGGTTTAAAATGGAAGTCGCATCCCTAGATTTGTACACGAAGTATACATCGTATTTTGTCTAGTATAAAGAAAAATCTTTAGTAATCGGTATGTGGGCTGACCACGGGAAAATAGAACCATGGATACACGAATGGAGAAAACGTTCCGGCGACATTATAACCGGCTAGACGGTGTCGCTAAATTTATATGTTGGCATCTTAGTGAAGTCTTGCGGGTGAGTTTCCATAAGAGTCGACATGAATGGTTAGGATATTTGAGCATCTGATACACAATAGGAAATCACCCCGCAGATGACAATATAGTTCATTGGAAATTCCCCGAGTCCTTATTCTAAACTGGTAAGGGAGGTGGAGCTCTCCGTTGTGGCTTTTCAACAGCAGTGAGGTATTGTTTTTGCCAGTGTCACACCTGAATGGCGTCTTCTACATGTTCCCTCACGTAAGCATTGAGCGTTTTCGAAAAAAAGTAGGATCAAAATGGCTAAACAGTTTTGCACTAGGTCTAAAAGTTTGCTAGCTTTCCTCCCTGTCATCTCGGTCTGTTTTGAGCATCCGAGATCGTCCTGCACCTGCACCCCAAGGTCACTCATGAGAAGCGCGCTGCAAGACTTGTTCCCCTAGCCGATATTCCTAGGTGTTCTGGTGGCGTTTGCTCATTATTTTGCATTTAACAGGCTTATACTCAAGAATGTTTTGCGCCGACTATACGTGAACCTTGTTGATATCATCTTGCAGAGCTGTGGCCGTCTGCCCTCTTGATTGCCCACCAAATTTTGGGATCGTCCGCAAAGAGTAGAAACTTCGACATCACCTCCGCGGAGTCGTTTATGAACAATATATGTAGTCGTGTTTTTGGAACCGACTCTTGAGGGACGCTGCAATGTACCTCTATCGGGTCGGACAAAGTGCATCGAAACCGCATATGTGAGCGTCCTTTGAGTAGAAATTAATGTATATAGCCCAGGATAGGGTCACCGATCCCACAGCCTCAAAACGTGTAGAAAAGCATGCGGCGATTTAGAAAAGCCTTGAAAAATCATGGCAAGCGGCGTCGACTCCTTCCAGCATCGACGGATTCCGCCCGGCTAGCACGGGTTAAAAACGTTCGTCGTACATGAGCGGTTGTGGCGGAATCCATGCTGCTCTTTCACAATTATTGTAAAGACTAGACGAAGTCTAGACTAGGTAATCGCACGAGATAGGACAATGAAACTGTAGGCTAGTGAACATATACTATCCGCACTGTGTGCAAAGAAATAAAGTCGTAAATTCCTCTTAACGTGGTCTTATAATTCAAATTAAATACTATAACCAACTTACGAATAGTATCCAGTCGTAATGGGAAGGGGCAGAAACTGGAAGACATACGGAGGCGTAGCAAAATGTTACATCATAACGGTTTGTAAGTCGAAAGACTGTCAAGCGTGAAATGTTTGACTTTGAGTAGTCAAGGATATACCAATACTTCGAAGTAAAAACGTAAAGTATCTCTTACTGCAAGTGTTAGAAGCAAACATATCTGAATTTCTGTAAATATACAAGTGAAGTGTTTGGGAAAAAGTGATATTATGTCCTCGGTAGGTAAACCAGTTTGTTTGAATATTCAATGTTTTCTTTGGACTTTGCGTTCACCCGGCGGTCTTCTCTCCTCTTCAATGGCTTCCACAGCCTCGTCATACTCTGCCTCGTATGTTTCTAACAAACGGAGTTAGCTGATATTCTTTTACAGGATACCTTCACTTGTCCTCGCAAACGCTTGTCAAACCAGTTGGTCTTTGCCTTGCATGATTTCTTCTACGACTGCCTTCGACCACAGACCTCTTGAAGTGCGTAAATCACAAACTAGAACCAGATCACCCTGCCTGAGCTCTCAAACTTTAGTTACTCATTTCTGTCTCTGCTGTAGTCTTGGTAAGTACACTAATCAACCTACGCCAAAACATCCGAAAGATGTCTTACCTGTCTGCATCTTCTACTGTTTCATCATTGTTGATCGTCGGATTTTCGAGAGCCTGATCGTTCGGCAGTGTCAACTGTTGTCGACGATATGGTGTCTTGGGAATCAGATGCGCCAAGCACCCCTACTAGAGGGCTGTCATTCAGTATGCTTTCGACTTCAGCAAGTATCATTTGCACTTCTTCTGTTACGATCTCACTGTTGAGAATGTTATGCAACAATTCGCATGTCCATGTACTCATTCGTTCCCAAATACCTCCACGAAGGCTAGCACAAGGAGGGCTAAGGTTCCAATCAATCTCCCGTGACAGAATTGATTTCGTTATCCTCCTAATCCAAATTCCTCAGGAGACTACATAATTCAACTTTAGCCTCGCGAAAACTTTGTCCCTTATCGCTGTATATGACAGTCGGCCAGTTGTGTCTAGCCAAAAATCCCAAAAATGCACACAAAAAGGAATCAGTCTCCATGGTATGAGAAACCTCAATGTCAAGCAGCTGAATAGACATTCGTATCACTTTTCATGCACACGGCGGCGTCGTATCATTACAAGTCTAAACTAATTAACCCCAACGGCAGTAAATGCTAGACGGAAGCTCAGACACTGATCGGCTATAATAGGCGCCATCAGCTGACTCAATGGTTTTGCATGGTTTATACAGCATCTAGCACAGCTAAACAGCACATATCTCTTGGCCGAACATCTCACGATCCACTAACGTTGCTAAAGATCGTACGTTGTATGCCGAACTCCGGAGTGTCCGTTGGCATAATAATAGTAATGGAGTATAACAGATGACGGACAAAATGGCGACCCGGAAGTAAAATCGGATGTCTCACTTCGAACGGCATCGAGAGTTGATTCAATCTTCAGCCCACTCGGATTATACCGTTACTGATGAAAGACATAAGGCGTCTCAGTCTGCACTTCAGTCTCAACTTTTGTACTGCTATCCTGGGCTCGTTGCGTTAAAGGAGGTGTATCTCTTCTGAGAAGACTTCCGCTTGCACAAGTCCAGCAATCCGAAGCGTAGCTTGAAGAGTTTCAGCGCTCTCTATTGCACCTGTTGGTATGGTGCAGCGTTCTTCAGAAACTTCGCTACGAAATAAGACTTAAAACGCAGTAGGGTGATGAGTCATTTACGCAGCGCTGTCCAAGTAGGATAGCCTTTGAATTTACCTATCCAATCTTCTTCCAACTTCGCCAAGAAGACATGACTAGTATCAGGCCGCAAACGTTCCAGCGGTAATTCACTCAAGTTCTCCGGAGCCATGGGCCACAAGGGTTCGGCCTGAACGAGAAATTTCGAACCGTGCAACCAAGTGTACTTCTTTCTGCTATGACATGGCAAGTCCTGAAACTAATCAGCCGGGTTTTGCTCCGAGTTTACCTAACTCCACTGACTCGGATGAGAACACTGTTGTATAATAGTAAATCGATTGGCAACATAACTCGGAATGCGCCAGTTAACACTACGACCCAGTTTGAGAACTACCATCGAATCTGTCTTACACTGCCAATCGCACAGTAAGTACAGCAGCAGTGAGCTCTAGTCCTGGTATAGGCACAGTTCAAATAGGACTAACTGGACTTTCCAATAATTAGAGAGATATTAACACTGCCTTCGCCTCGCAAGTACAAAGCAGCGCCGTAGCCGATCTCACATACATACATCGGATAAACAGTGCAAATGTACGGAAGAGGTATTGCATCCAAACGGAGTGAATCAACGTTCAATGAAAAAGCTGTAAAGTCCATCTGTGGTCAATAACCACTGGTTCCACGTCTGATGATCTTCTGTGGAGAGGGGCTCATTCCATTCCATCTTCCTTCGTACAAAATTTTGTAAAAGAAGCTTTGCTGGTAATCGTGCTGGTGCAATGCGGCCGAGAGGATCATAGACGGAAGCGACAAACAAATGTATGGTCCTGCGAGTTAAAACCTTTTCATGACTTTCCTGCTTGAAGTTCATGCGGTCCTGAGTGACGTTCCAGTTTAAACCAAGAGTACTTTCAAGGCAGTCGTCGTCAGTCAGGTATCGTATTATGTGAATCCTCAGTTCCGTCTCGGGCAAATGCGCGATAACGTCGGTTCGATTACTGATCCATTTTGTTAAATGAAATCCTTCACTGGCCAGTTTACCAGTAAAAGCTTGACGAGTCCAATCGCTTCGGGAATAGAATCAACACTGAAGAGACAATCGTCGACGTAGAAACAACTCCTTGCGACTTTAATAACCGATTGGAATTCCTCCGCATTGTCGGTAATGGCTTAATGTAGAGCAAAACTTACACAACTAGGTGACGAAGTGGCTCTAATTGGATGTACTGTCATGCGATATTCAGTAGTAGGTAAGCAGAGCTTACCGTTCTTCCACCATAGAAATCTCAAGCAATCCCTGTTACGACTGGGAACCTTGAGCTGGCGGAACATTGCTTCAATATCGGATGCGATCGCGATTGAGTGAGATCCAAACTGCAAATCGGGACTCTGCAAAAGCTGTTATTTGAGAGACGTACCGCGGTAAGAGGCCTGATAATGGAAAACTACTCGTACTTTCCAGGTTTCACGCGGATACGATACTGAGTCATGTGTTAGTTACCAGGTTTCTCTTTTGATCTGTTCCTTTTGCAGTGGAGCCCGTCCAGCGTATCCTTTAGCTACATATTCTTCCACTAACTTTGTGTATGCCCCCAGTATCCTAGCATCCTTTAATTGTCACTTCTTCAACAGCGCGACTTGGCTATTATCTACTAACCGTGAACTCTCAGCTTGCCACGGTAACGCGATCTCATAATGACCGCCGGCTCTTTTTACCGAAGTCTAAATGAGTTTGAGTGCACGCCTGTCGTTCACGGACATGGCCAATCTGGGACTGCCCTAGCCTTCGAAGTCCGTTGCATACATTTGTTCGAATAAATGATGTAGGTCAGTGGTTTCGGGATTCATCTTCGGTAAGCGTCCACTACAACAGACGCAGATTGATCTTCCTTTAACTCGGGCAGGTTGATCCGATCCAACACTATACAGTGCAATCGGGTTCTAACAGCATACGGGTCACTGGTACTCCCGTGCCTCTGATCCAAAGCTCAGTGCAGATATGGGTTATCACTTCCGATCAGAAGCTTTTTGTTACCCTTCTATTCTGGAAACCGTAAGTCGCATAAGTGAGGCCATCTGTGTTAATCATTTCTTCTGTCCGTTCCAAACGTTTCAGTGAGACGGCTGACTGACCTGACAGAGTCTAACCGGACTGCCTCACCACCATCTATCGATTGAACAGTTACACTAACTGATTACGACTTTACCTGGCATCCACCAGCGACGGTACATAGGTTCAGTGTCTTCACGGACCCTTGAACTCCGATATTTTGAAACAAGTGGAACACTATCAATGTAGTGTATGACCCGTTATCCACCAAGTGTAGCGTCCGAACAGCGCCAGCAGAACCAGAGACTAGAACGAGCAATACACCAAGTGAAACAGCAGGATTTTCGGCATGACTTAGAGCGAAAGTAGATTCGTCGGTATTCAGTGTCCCGGGATTCTTCTTATTCTGATCAGCATGTGGTAACTGGTGATGAATTGGCCTACAGTTACTTAATCCACAAGACTTTATTGACCGGCAGCTTTGTAAGTGATGATTCGGTTTGAGACACCATTACCACAATCGGTAAAGATAACAGAATTCTAGACGCTTCTAGTAGTTAGGATTTCGGGCTTCATCGCATTGATCTAAATAACAATGTCTTCCACATGAAATGCATTTAAAAGACGGTCTACGGATGTTACGGCGTTAAAGTAAGCGGCACGACCTCGGGGATTTAAGCCGCTACTTCTATCAGTGTTAGCAGGTGTTCCGAAAGTGCGTGGGATAAAAGACACGTAAGTATCGACGATTTTGACTGTTTCACCCACGAACTCCGGCAAATCTATGATATTTGGCTCTCTTTCCGTCCGGATGACCCTAGCGGCAAGCTTAGCCCACTTGAATTGCAAATGATTCGGTAGTCGACTAACTATAGCGCTAATTGTTCGAGACGCGTTCAGATCAATTTCATGTCTCAACTGCTTCAGACTTAAGTAACGACCGCAGTTCCACAGCTAAACGTGAACAATGAACAATGATTTATCACTGGATAAAAGCAAGTGCTTAACACGTCCCGTAGGATGGTAGCGGTGAATATGATACAATTAAACTATGTCTGGGTCATCTATCGAACGTCTGTCGAGATGAATACTTTGCTAATTAACATCAGTGTAAAATGAAAAAAGTTATTGCGCGTAAACGTTCAGAAAGACACTGGGGTGCAGTGATAGTTGAGGTAAGGAGTGAGAAAAGTAAAATATGGTCGCTCACTTAGGTCCATTTGATACATAAATCCTGTTGAAAACATGCTTGGCGCAATCCACAATAGAGGAGCTTAGGTAACAAAATGTTAGGAGCTAAGAGCAATATCTAGTCGTTTTTTGAAAACATCCAAGGTAGGAGAGGATACATCTGTCTGGGAGTGCGTTCCAAGGTTGGCAAACCAGAAGGGAAATGTAATCCCGTCGACACTCCAGACGGCTATATTGTTCCTTCAACTTTAAGCAGTTACCCCTGAGCTGCGTGTTGTGGCTAAGTTTCAGCAAATGGCGGCATACGTGGCTGGGATCACTCAGTATCTGATGCGCTAATATGAGATCGCCGCGCGCCTTCGATAACGTCCGCTGAAAATTCCCAGCAACTTCAGCCTTCGGTGGTAAGAGTGATAGCGCAGGCCCTTTACATTCTTTTTTGCTCTTCGTTGTGGTGCCTCTATCGCTTCTAGGTCGCGCTTCAACCAAGGTTGCCAAACTTGGATTGCGTACTCAACATGCGGGCGCACGTAGGAATTGTGCATCATTGGGAAGATTGATGGGTCAAATCTCCCGAATGCCCTTCGCAGCATTCCTACGTGCTGGTTGCCTATTTTCGCTGCTACCTCAGCCTGTTTTGAACAGTTGGGGTCGCTCCGTACGATCACAGCAAGACCACGTTCCTGGGAGCTATTCTGCAATCCGTTTGTCCCAAGTAAATAGGTGTAATTATGTCTACGGCGTAATTGTACAACGCGACATTTGTCTACGTTGAACGGCAGGGCGTTTTGAACGGACCAGTTCGACACTGTGTTAAGATGGCACTGGAGCCGTTCATGGTCGTTCGGTCCTCTAATCCTTCATCATACCTTGATATCATCAGCGAAAAATAGGAAATCGATGATATTAGGTCCATTGATGTGGGTCCTCGCTATCATATGAGATCGTCCGAAGCGCCTGCGCAAAACACTCATTGATTCCTTGAAACCTTCAACGAGTTTGAGAATCAAACAGGTTTCGACGGCTTCTTTGGTCTCAACGCATCAGTATCCTATGTGAAAGTCGGATGCTTCAAAGTATCGCATAAAAATCCACTAGCGAACTGGTGTTCCAGAACTCAGTACCTCAGGAACAAGCGTTTATTCTGCAGTCAAGTCGGCGATAATTACAGCACGTTTGGCAAGCCAAACTCCTCGATATAATTTGCACATTCAAGTTCATAATTGACGACCATTCTGAGAGGATGAGGTACCTCCTCTGATTAAGTTATACAAACTTTGAATCACACACGAATATCGGTCAATCAGAGTCCATTAATCGAATCCGTGATGTTCGCTTCCCATTGGCCGTCTGGCTTGCTAGGTTGGTCCATTCGCACACTCGTGTCTGATATTCTAATCATATCCTCCGTTTTTCTTGTTCTTGCGCCCACATATTACTATCCACCTCGTACACCTTTACACTCCGTGTCGTCTTCGTTGTATCTGCGGCCGCAGTCTCCTTGCCCCACGCCATCTGATGCTTCACTCCTAATCGTCTCAACTGCACTCTATTTCTTTTGAACGTTTTCCCTCCAATGCTTATTTCTTAGGACGAGGCACCGACCCTCGCAGTCACCGACGTTCCGCATGGCTCAGTTGCTAATGCTACTGGCTAGTTGACATCTGCCTCTAGCGGTCATGGGTACGATCCCCAGTAGAGGACCGAGGTAATGCGCACGACTGACGAGCCCCAATAGGACGAAAGGCCTAGTGCATTTCTGGACTAGGCTGTGCTACGTATCTTGTGAGCTGCTGGAATGAAAACACTAAATTTACTATGTTGCTAGAGTGTTGTGCTAATTAATGAACTCCCCCCAAGGGACATTGGAGGGTCGTTCCGCTACTGTGATGTCGATGTGGTCAGATAAAAGGTTGTGCTGTGTTACTTTGTGGACCTGTTTGATGTCTGTTGAATCGCTCTGCGTAGCAGATTTAGCGCACAAGTAGTATTACATGAACAGTGCGCTTCAAGGAGCTACTTACTGTTACTGTGTCCTACGTAAGTTCCTCATTGATCGACGGAGGAGGTGCAGAATGACCGGTTTCTTCACCATTCTGAATCTCGTAGGGGATGTTACGTGACTGTGAAATATTCGGGTGCTAATTCTTGTAGTTCGGCCTTAAAGTGCTCGCCACCGGAGGTTGGATGTACTTGCGCTTGCAAGTTCAGGTCCCCCATTAGGAGAAGGTGTATTAGGCTGAGTCAGAAAGGTCTTTAGAGCAGAAGCTAGACGGTCATCCATTTCCGGAGAGGATATGAGAGGACGGTATACTATGGGAAGTAAACATGCGTCACCACATCTTAGTTGCAGGTTGCACCAAAGCGAATCCACAAGTTGAATATCTGGTTCGTCAGTGACTTGTGAATGTAGGTCACTACGATGGTACAAAATTACATCATCTACCCTACTGGATCGATCTTTACGTACATACATGGAGATCTCTGTCTCCGTGCTTCGGGGAACACCAATGCTGATGAAGCATGGGTCTTTCCAGTCCGCAACATTGCGCCCAACTATAGTTTTCGAACTTATCTGATCTCGTCAGGTGGAACTACAATTCAAACCCGGTGTATATGGGATGTCCGCTGAAGCCTCTGCTCCCAAGCAATTGCTCAGCGACGAGCGACGCCTTCATATTCATCATATGTCGTCAGTTTGTGCATTGCAGGGCATGAGTGATAAAAGGAATTAGAATCACCAATTGATAAGTGGCCTAGGGTACAAAACCTACGTACAGATGGCACCTGTGTTAGTGGGGACTCGAAAAGACTTCAAAATATGCTAGTCAAAGTCTTGTTGTCCAAACCATCAAGTTGATAGTAGTTCCACGAGCACGTATTGAATTTTCCATCTACGTAGAGCATACATGGCATTGAGGGTCAGGTTAAACTGAGGGGGTAATTTAAAGGGTCTGGTTGTGCAGATAGCCGATTTGCCAGTGGTTTAATTAGCATATGTTGAAGTCGAGTATTACCAAGTTATAGAGTTAAGAATGTGGGTTTGATAAAGAGGATATAGATTTCCAACATGACGTTGTGCCAGTTATTCCTCTAGCCAACTGCAATCTTTCGATCCAGGCAATCGAGGAGCAGAATGAGCTGAAGAGCAATATTTCCTTTTTGCATGACAGACGGAATTTTTCCGATTTTTCGGTCAAACAATACCTGTACCTCGCTCATCTGTTTGGCTTATAATTACTATGCCATTTTAAGGTTGTGAGTAACAGCTACCCGATATCTGTTAAACTTTTTGCAAAAGTTACACTCCGATTTGCTTGCACTAGCGCCAATCACGAGATTTGAACAGCCGCAAGTAGCCTGTTTCTCGGACCACATCACCTATTCCACCTTTGCGACACCTACGGACTGGAGATGCGCTGTTGCAAGTCCAAGTGTCCCCTCCCCTTAGAATGCTGACACCTGACTCACTCACCTGATCATGCTGCTCGTATTGTTGAACCAAGAATGTGTGCGTACACAGGCTAACATGGGTCTTCAACTCACCTGATTACCTCGTTTTTGGATACCGGAATTAGTTTACTTTGTGCCTCCGAGTGAAGTCAGATGGAACGAAGCAGCTGATGTTTCGAGGAGTCAGCACACGCCAGTCACTCCGAAGGCACAGGATTTCCTCACGTTTACTTGCGTACTAACTTGTACTGACCAACGTCTTTAGTCTTTGCCCTATGGGACAAACTACTATCGCGTTGTTCTGGCCGATGACACATAATACCTCAGTTAACCCAATACGCTATTGTACTGCAACTCTCCTCCTCATCATCATTCTACACACTAGTTAGAGGTGAGAAACACTAGCTATTGTGCCGCAATACACTTCAATCAGTTGTTAGGTAATAAAACAAAAGAGTAGCACAAAAATAGTATCATGCTTTGTTTTTTACAACGCATTGCCACGCGATCGCGATTAGAGGAAGCTATGTTGGGGGACTTGATAATGCATCAACAGACGCCATTGGGTTCGGTATTTTGTTACGCGACATGTGTATCAAACCGAACGTATCCGTCGTCATTCGGTCTCCAACTCTGGAGTCAGGCAGACCTAAACGAAGCCAATTTCAAAGTGATGGCCTTCCTTCCTATTGCATCCACTCCCCTCGGTCGCGAATAAAACACACTTCTCGGGAGTCGCTGGCTAGCATACGCAACACGCTGCCTAGCCATCGGAGTCTGGTGCTTGAAATAATGATGTTGAGCTAGTCACTGGCTTTTTCTGTACCAAATACAGGACGACGAACACGGTCATTGCTTACCTGACGTTCCCACCAAACTTGAGCTAGAATGCGAACGGACCTGTGGTCGAACGCATCTAGTCTCTTTCCGTCTGTCTCCCTGATAGTTCAAATTTCATAACCGGACAGTAGTGTTTGAATGAACGGCAGCATTGTACACTATACCCATCAGCGTATGCGCGAAGTGACGATGGTGCCACCAATGAGGAAGATTTGCAAAATCACTGGATTTTTGCTGGACTGTTCGTGATCTACTCTACCGTTCCACAGATGCTGATACAGGTTCCCAGTTAGTTTTCTGAATAGTATTTAGCTGATTGCAGGTGGCGTTTCTTTCTAATCTTAGTGGAATGCCTTGCATTTGGCGTGCGCCGCAATCACAACCCAAAACAACCGACAGTCATTGCTAGTTTGTCCAGGGCTGTTTGAAACATTCGTGCGATGTCACAGATGAGGGCAATATGGTCGACAAACCCCAAGTCAAGAAGTCGATCACCATGGAGCCATTACACTCTTACCTCGTGTCAAGTGAATGCAGTTGCTATGAGTTAGTCAGTGGCGAAGTTAAAAGTTCAATGTGATATGGGGCATCCTTGTCTCAAACTGCTTGAAATATAGAAGGCGACGATTTTCCACAATCGTTCACTCAGTTCGAACTACGATTGTGCAATGCTCTTATGACATGTACACACTCATCGAGGACACCTTTCCTGAACAAACAATGGATTATATGACCTATAAGAAGACACAAGCTTAGCGTGTTCCGTAAGTTGGCAATGGAAAGAATTGCAAATTCGGATACAACATAAGTAGACCGAATAAAATGCGCATTCGTAAACCGACCGAGTAATGGTATAAAAATAATAGTAATTGGGGTGTACTGATGCCATGCCAAACGAATTAACAAGCTGTTGTGGTTAATGCTAATAGCAAATAACAGCCGGATAGCTTACTCGCCTGCATAGATTTACGTGCGTCATTGTGGGGTATAATGCCAAGTAGCTAGTTAGCCTAGATATGTCGGTGTATCCGTTCAGGTAACACAGTGCAGGGAGCTCAGCGTGACATCCCACCAATTTTGAGGATGGGAATGGGAGCAGGGAGCATAAACAGCTGTTTGGAAGGACTTTTCAGAGTTGGCAGATACGGAGGGAGAAATAAATTCGACGATAATCAAGACGACTTTCTTGTTGACTTAGTTTCAGGCTATTTCCCTGTGGTTAGTGTTCGTGCTGAATCTCAAAAGGTGGAGGCATACGTAACTGGTATCACTCAGTGTTTGGTACAATAATATAAGGTCTCCACATAATCGCCGGGAGCGTCCACTGAACAATCTGAGTCTGCAGTCGTTTTTTGTTATTAGAGGTTGCGCAAATACCTGACAACTTCCGTTGCTCGAGGTTGTTTGATATTTAGTGTTGCGAGACCACCCTTTAGCTACTTTTACTAACTCTGGATAGCATATTCGATGTGGGGACGCAAATGATCATTGTGCATCAAAGGGAAGACGGATTAGTCCAAATTCCAGAGTGCCCTCTGCAGAAGACCGTGCTGGTTTCTTTTTTTGAAGTGGACTCTCACTTCCTGGAGCAATGGACGTCATCCTGCACCTTCACGCCCAGGTCAGGTCCATGAGAGCTTGTCTGCAGATCGTGCATCCGAAGATTGTAGATGTTAACCTGTCGAGGGCGATGTGGGCAACGCGGCATTTGCGCACATTGACTGGCATTGCGTTTCTTACCTACCAAATTCAGGACTCATCGAGGTAGCACTGTAGGACTTCGTGGTCATCCAATCCCTTGATGGCAAGCCAACCCTTAACATCGTCCGCGAAGAGCAGAAAGTTTATGATGCCAACTTTTGCTGGATCGTTACTAACAAACGAGACCCAAGTACCGAACACTGCGGTACGCCACACTCCACTCGAATCGGGTAGGAAAAGACGTTCGAACTCTAAACTCCATGTGCCTTCGTGGAGCAAGTTACTGAACCCTCCTAATACTGAATCGCTGACGCCGTACTGCTGAAGTTTATGAAACAGAATTTAATGACCCAAGTGATGGAACGCTATCGAAACGTCTAATTAGATTAATACTATCGGTTCCTGTCCTTTAGTTGACTGTTTCTGCACGATTGTCGCACGATATCAGCAGAATCGTGGTACGTGATCGATATTGTGGAAACCCGTGCTGTTCCGGCGCAGTGATGCTGTAGTGGATGGTTTCGATGCTGCTCTATCCCATCCATGAGTTCCTGGGATTGGAGGGATTAATACTGAAACCCTCCACTTCGGTCGGGTACGGTCTCAGTGATCGGAATGTCACAGGCTAAGTACAAAGACAACGGAAGCCACGAATGAGATTGCATGTAACAATCCAAGAGTATCAATAATGTCGTAGATTTCAAGATATTCCTTCAGTGCGTCTGCGACGAAAGTCTTGCAGAAATCAGTACTTCAGCAACAAGCGTTTCTTCTGCAAAGTCAAGTCGGCGATAATTACAGCATGTTCGGTATAAGTTGCACGTTTAACACCATAACTAACGACCCTTCTGAGACGATGAGGTTCCTCCTTTGATGTAGTTAGATAAATGGTGAATCACTCACACGAATATCGGCCAATCCGAGTCCATTAATCGAATCCGTTACGTCCGCTTCCCACCGCTTGCTGATACTGTGGTCGTTAACTGGACAGATTTCAAGTGCTTTACATGTAGCAGATCTTTTAAAAACTGGCGTTATTTGCCTCAGTACCGCCGTCAGGCCAACCGGGATGCTTACAACGCAGAGGGTCTGGCGCGACTATTCAACTACCGGTGCAGCTCTTCTGTTGTAGTGGACGAGCATCTTCTAGCCTGCACCATGGATATGGAACTCTCCGACCCCAATCTTTTGCAGCTGCTCAGGCAACTCCGCATCCGCTTTCCATACCGATCAAGTGATTGCAATAAGAAACGACTGTAAGATCTCTGTCGGCACATCACGGGAGCAAGAGAACGCCTCTACAACTGCTCAGCTATGTCAGTTACGCACTCCACCTCATCCTCCATCCTTCTTACTCACTCGGCAGGTTACCCTTACTACGTTCTGGCCAAAGAGGTACACCTACCACAGGTCTTATTTCACCCATCTCCTGACGTGGTTTCCATCCGTAGAGCCATCAAAACGACTCTGTAGTCACGCTGAATATCAGCACACACAACATAACTTGACTTAGTTTGGCGACATCCCACCGCTCCATCGTCCAGACTATCACTGTCGTCCGCCTCGCCATACGGAATCACCTCACGACAACGTGAAGCCAGCTGCACATGCCTGGCACCTAGATACAGGGACTACAGGTGACCACGCTGCTATTCAACGTCTTTTGGTGGAACAGCGTGTCGCGTGCGCCAATGACTTCAGTCCGTTTACGTCATTTGTGCGCGGATCGGTTATCACTCACACCAGCCAACCATGCATCTCACACACGCCCCCGGTCTCGTAGCCTCAGTTTCCGTGATTCTTTTATCTTCTTCAATTGAGCAATAAACCTGCTGCTATTCAAACGTGTTCTACTTATTGGTATTACTGGTCTCGGTAAGGTGCGTTGTATGCTTAGCAGTACTGCGTTATACTGGCGATGGAAATGATGAACACAATGTTGGATACAACTACCATTTGCTAATCTGCTAAGTCGAAACCGCCCTTATCGAACTGGATAAGATGGAGCAAATCAGCTATCAACTTCCTGGAATTACCTCTTCTAATGAATCCCACCGTTTGCTTCTCTGAGTCTCACCAAAGTAGAATATTCAGACAAATGCGCTTGGCAATGAAGATCAACGGCATTACGATGCCCTGCAGCTGAAAACTACGCCACCCTCAGTACTGGTTTGGACACCTATACTTGTCTCAGTCGAACGCAGCTAGATAAACCTACAACGACTACCAATGCAGATCGCAGTTAAAAATATTTAGTTGTGAGCAAACCCAGTCATGTGGTCACGCAAACTGGCCTAGATTCTATCCGACGTTCAACCCAGCCTTCCGCCCATCCTTTCTCTGAAGATTCATTACCTTCACATCCTGATTTCTCCGGAAACACGATACCAACTGAGGATAGTGATCCACTGACTTGGCGCTCTGCTAGCCCTTAAGACCTAGCAGAGTGTTTATTGCTTAAGGATTTATGAAAACGACGACAGAAGAAGCTGCGAAATGAAGAGAAGCTTCCCGCTGCTGGTTAAAAACAAGCCAGGTCAAGCACAGCTTAAGATCATTGTCCTCCAGCAAGAACCGCTACAAATGATAAGATGCGATCAAATCTGATGGTTTTTCACGCGTCTGTGTCCGTCAATCGAAATTCTCAGACACGCAAAAATCATGAAGTTGAGATTTGTTCAGCCAGGTTAATAGGCTTCTTGATGTGAGTGAGGACAATGTGAACGTGAGGCAATAATTCCACCTCGGCATAAACACTGCTGTGAAATCCCAACCCATACAGCAACTTTTGTCAACCAGGCCCATTCGAATCTAATTCTGTTTGGCTGAGGGGCGAAATGATGCTTATTTGTTCTGACATCGATCCAGCTGACCGAGAGTGTCTCAACTCAACTCAAGATAGGCTTAATACACCCTTGTGGGAGCATTTTCAGTAATTTACACTATCATCAAACTAAAGCGACGAACCGATGAAGGAGGAACAAAGGTATGTAGTGCAAAATTTCTTTAGCTACAACGCGAGCACGCATCCGTATAAATCGACTGTTCACTGTTCAGGCACGCCAGGTAGTTCCTATCGCGGCCTGCGTATAGCATTTACCAACGTATGTAGTCTTATGAACAAGCGTGATGAACTACGTGGATTCGTTGCTTTCGAGCGACCAGATGTAGTGGGACTCACAATGATGTGGTTGAACGATGAAGTACTCACGCGGAAATCAGCTTAGTGGTCACTCGTGCTGCCGTTGTGATAGACTATCGAATGCCCGCCACGATGTATTGCTCCACATTCGGTCTTTTTATGGGAGACTAGTGAGCGCTCACCAGGTTGAAGATGGCCTACGTGCCTAGGTGTGATGCCCGATGCACCTCAAACGCGGATAGCTACTCGTGGATGCATTCTATCGCAGTTACCTTAGCCTATTCTTTAGATCGGTTGCCGCATCACCGGTACCAATTGAGTCGCCCCTCATAAGTGAATCAACTGTCCTCGAATACGCTGGCTTGAAGTTCAACTTACCACCGAATATTGTGATGTTAAAGCAAACTTCTCTGGTAGTTGAAACTGAGGCAGCACAACACATCTGTCAAGCGACGCGCATAACACGGCGCTCAACTCCACCCTGCATACACCTGATGTTAACAAACTGTGAACAGCATATATATGACCTTTGTATCCTGGAGCTTCTGGAAGCAATCGACCACTCAGTTCTTGCCAACATGGAGCTACCGGTGCAGCTATCACACGTACTGCGACCAGTTTAAAACCACTAGTAGGCGGAGTTCGACGGCCTGACGCGGGCCGCCTGCCAAATGGATTGGTCTCTGCAGCAATCCACATCTGTTGAAGCTTGCTGCTCAGTTATAAAAAATGGAGTAAACTCATTGTGCAACAGGTTTGTTCCTCTAAAGGGTCAGAAAGTCGGGTGGGCCAAGCTACATTGGCTCGACAATGCACGAAGAAAGTGGCCTGGCGGATACGCAGACTGTGAGAATTCATTCACTGGCTGTTGACGACTCCGAGTTGTGTAAAAAGCAGCGATGCATTTGCAATAATGATAAAACGAGCAGGCGTCTGCTTTTCGAAGAGCAGACTGCAACTGCCCCGAAGACCGCCCTGAAGTAAATCATTTCGTGCGTGAAGCCGCGCCTGAAGTCTGCAAATGATCTACTAGTGATATAGAGCACGGATGGACAACGCTTAGCTTTCGCAAGACACTTCGCTTCCGTGTGCATTACTGCGCCAAACTCCTTGAAGCTGCACGGAAAACCTCTGTCCGCGTATCTCACAATTCGTGGTCTTGGGCTACACTACTCGAGCTCTTTCAATTTCGCAGTACAGGTGCAGTATACTGTTGCAAAAGCCTGTAAACTAGGAGAACTAATAGTAAAATCCTTAGTTTGAATGAGTCCAAAATCTACCTGTATAAAACACCTATTCGTCCCCCATTAGCAAATTGTAACAATGATTTTGGACGGGTATAAAAGCGATTGATTGATATGTCCCGTATGAGGGTTAGGGTAAAACCCGCGAAATGAAAACCGTGTCAGTAAAAGAACGTCGGATATATGAATCAACAAGTGGTTTGGAGTAGCAACTAATCGAGTATTCCCACATGGATCATAGGGGGCTACAATGCCCTACACTGTTTATTATGCACTAATGCCATCATCTGATGGTCATGAGCTATATCACTGTGACTGTGAGATCCTTCCAGTAGATTCTTCATAGCGGAAGATAGGGTCTGGTCCATTTCTAAAGTGGACATTAGTTGGTGATATACGATGACTACTAAGCATCTATGGCCTTGGGTGTAGACAGTACCATAAAGCGTCCATGGTTGGAATCCCAGAGTCGTTTACGCGGTCCATGAAAAGGTAGGTAAGGTAGTAGAGAATTACACCACCTCCATTTGTGGGTTGGTTGCTGCGCAGTAGTGACATACCAGGTAGTGCGACCTCGGCGTCGGTAATCACGCCGTTCAGCCATGTACCGGTTACCATGAAAAGGTCCCAATACATTGAGGTTCGAAGAGATCGAAACTCGGTCAATTTAGAAGACCTTGGGCGTTTGTATACAAGCAACTGGGAGCAGCGGATGCCAGAAGCTGATGTGGACACACAAACGTTTCTCGATAATTTAGGTCGATTTTGGATATATTTCTTATCAACACCTCAAAGTGGTTTCGACCTTTTGCATAGAGCACCCACCACCTGGTCATTTATAAGCGATTTGCAATGAAATGTCTGTTCCTTCCTTTTCTGACGGTTGGGGAGTTTCACTGCCTTCCTGTTCAGAAATGCACAGCGGGGATCGTAACAACTTCTCGTTGGTTTTGTGTTCCCTCACCCAATAGTGACCTGGATTCGACCACATTCAGACCCATATCTGAGGTCAGTTTGGTGTGTAACTTGTGCCAACTTCCGAACACCCTTTCAACCATTTGTTTGGAGTAGAACAGGAATTCAACACCCTTGGACGACTACCATTATAGTGAGGTGATATTGGGCATCCTTGACTTTGAGTAGGCAATCAGGTCACGGTGATAGAGGGCTTCGCGGATGAATCGCCACTCTTCCAAGTCATCAGCTTGTGTTGGCGACTCGTCGGATGACTATGTTTCGATGACACCATGAACAAATAGCGATCTTTCGTCGGTTTACCTGCGGTATTCTCCTGAGTTTTGCTTCCTTTGCCGACTCTCACTCCAAGAGATGTCAGGGAATATACGAATGCCGCATGAAGAATCACGAAGACGGTGAGCTGACAAGAGTGCGATCTCAGCTTCGTCACCCGACTGAAATGTCACCTGAAATAGACTTGGCTCGCCATAGCGAACTGAGTTTGGGTGGCGTACGATACCACAAGCTAGCCAGGCTCGTCTGGATTCCCATTGGTTGGTGTATTGTTTCCCATTGTTTCAAGTCGTCCAGTACTTTGTCTTTGATTGAGCTTGCCTTTGACTCAGACATATTGGAGCATACTATTTTCATCGAGTACTGCGTCTCCTCAGAGTTCGTAACTGTGCCTTCTTTTACTGACGTAAGCGCATTGGTATTCGTGTCATTTCTAGCACTCATTGGAGTAGTTGCAGCTATGCTCGCTAAACTTGCCCTAGATTTGCACACAGCGACGACGGTTGCGTACGTCGTCAGACTTTCGGCAGCGTTCGATGAATTCGAATGCAATAGAGTACCATGTGAGACAGATACACTCCCAGGAGAAACCACTCTGTGCAAAATTAGGGTTGCCGACGTTGACAGACCCTGGCTGTTAGTTCTCATGTTTGGAGTTCCTGGCTTTAGGCTGTTGACAATACACTGGTTTTGGATATTTTGTTCCACGTTTGAACACATGTTTTGGCAACGGGATTCGAATTCCGCTGCAGCTGATTCCGCTGTCATTGCTAGAATGACAGTGGCACGCTGCACAATAGCTGACAGTTTGTCACATTTTTGAGCCAGTACGGCAATTCAGCTTACGAGTAGATTAATCGTATTCTCTGTACACTACCAAAAGGCGTCCGATGTGCACTGTAGTTCTTAATCTCCCATTACGCTTAAATTTACGCAGCTGGGATAGTAATTTTTACTGCAGTTACTAGCTTTTGCTCCAAATCGTATAGTCTTGGAGTACGATTTCGATGCGCAGAGAACTTTTGTCTGTGGTTGAGTGGACCATGTACACATGGCTTTCCATGTTGCTGTGTTGCGAGACATTGCCGAGGCATTAGTCACGTGCGTAGCTTGCGCTGTTTGCGCGTGTTGTGTCAGACACACGATGTCGGTTGCCAATATTCTACGAGTGCGACCACAGTTGCGACCAAATCCGGCTGAGGTCGGTGCGCGAAGTTACAGGCTGAGGATGTGGCCGACTTGATATCCATCAGGTCGGGCTTAGACCAGGAGAGTTTTGACGTGTGTGGTAGAGCACGCTAGTTTGACGAGTGTTAGGATGATAGCTGCTAAATGTGTTACAGGTATCAAACGAAGTGTCAGATACTTGTGTCAAATGAATCGTTGGATAACGCTAAGAGCGCCTTATGGAACGAGGTTACAAATGATGGCGTGCACTCAAAAATAAGGCGGGTGCGAGGCTGAATAGCTGTGAAAATCCCGTTGAAATTGCAATAAGGGATTCAATGATGGTGTGTTAGACAATCCTGCAGCGGTAGGTCCACTAGAAAGCGCTGATAGATCCGAATTGGATAAGCGAAAGCATAGTAACTTGTGCAGAGAATTACGATTGGTAGATCCGAAGGTAGAGGATCGTCGATTCAATACGACCACGCAGCAGGAAATATACTCATTACTAGACTCTAACATGAGAAAAAGTGACAGAACGACAATAGAAAATATACAGTGCTTCTTTACGCAGCGCCTAATGGAAAACTCTGGTGCTCTTACTATAACTGTTACTGTGAGATGAACATGGAATCCATTTGGTTAAATAGACTAAAACCTAATCTGAGCTTCATGTTCGATATGAACCATAAACAGGTTTTTCCTTCAGTCATCAAGGTTGTACTTCCACCTTCCCTCAAGTACTATATAAGGAGCAGACACACAATGTTACAAATCAAAAACCACGAACTAGCTTATTATCGAATGACATTGTAACTGTTACGAAGTTAGGTGGAATAAGTTACCACAGAACGTGAGCACGTGCGACTCAAAGTGTTCTTGGTAGTCTAGTTAACAGAGGATTGACAGTGAATAACTTGTGGGACATGTTCAATATAGAGGTGAGTATAACCACGTTATACGAGAAAGGGTCCAGTGTCATATCGCAAACAATAAAATTCTCTTATTCGCAGTCAACTTACCAATACCATAAGTTTTATGCATAGAAGAACATTTTCCGCACTCCAAACGAACTCTCATTTTTGTCCGGCGGTATCAAAGAACAAAGTACGGAGTAACTACCGAAACCCGTCGTTCTCACGCTACACATCTCGGCTGCCCCATATCGCTGAACTGCTGAACCACCAACTCGTTAACTTTCCTTATGAATGGATTTAACTCAAACCCTTCTTGACGGTCAAATTTAAATTTGATCGGATTAACCATACGGTCCGTGTCTCGCACTGTCGAGATATAAACTATTTTTTATTTTTGGTTACTTATGACTTTTTACTCTCCAATTTTAATGTTAAATATGCATTTTTTCACAGAGGCGACAGTCAAGGAACAGAGAGCAGGTCTCATTGCTCAGCATTATCAATTGCTGTATTTTTCGGACGCAGACGAATGATGATGAACCAGAAGTTTCTTGTCAGAACTGTCGATACTACCAATAGCCATCCGTTCGGGACACTTCCCCTGTACCATCTGATCAATCAGACTTTGCGCACGGAACCAAGAGATGATATTTCTTTATTTGATATCATTACTTTTATTACTATTCTACCTCCACATATGGTATATTCTTCACTTCGTTGGAGTTTCCAACCCTAATACTTGTATCCACGCAAGGCGTATTGCCGTTGGTTCCTCGGCGATATATAAGTTTGACTACAAACACAGGAAGTATGAGATCTTGGGAGGCGAATCCAAATTTCAGGAAGACCAAAGCGAAAAACTGTAACACAAATCGAAAAGATGGTGATTAATCAATTAAAATTGTTGCTGCAACATGGAATGATAACAGAAATGACGTACAACATTCTAAAGCCAATGGGGACACACACGCCTCAAATGTATGGCTTACCGAAGATCCACAAGGTCAACACACCTATAAGACCTATACTATCCCTGTAACTCACCATACCACAAGTTGGCGCTTTGGCTGGTGGATCTGTTTACACCGGTGAGACGAATGATGACAAAGTATACTGTGAAGGACACATTCGACCTGATTGACTGCGCAAAACATGAATATTGCTGACAAGGTAATGTGTTCAATGGACGTACAGTCTTTGTTCACTAACATTCCATTAAGAGAGACGGTGGAATTCTTACATGAGTTTATCATGAGTAATAAAGTAGTGTTGCCGATTCCCGTGGAATATCTTAGGGATTTGCTGCTACTGTGTACGGAAAATGTGCATTTTTATTTGAAGACAAGCCGTGCCGAGAGGTAGATGATTTAGCCATGGGAAGTCCGTTTGGCCCGGTATTGGCTGACATCTTCATGACGATGGTTGAAATGAGATATGGGCCGCACATCAATCAAATGTGTTTATACGCGCAATACGTAGATTACACACTACTGGTGGCCCCAAGTGGAGACGCTGTTCTATCTCTTCTCACTCTGCTCGATAATGCACATCCAAACGTCCGTTTTACCTATGAACTGGAGGATAAAAACTGCCTTCCCTTTTTGGATGTGTTGTTGACCAGATGAGAAGACGGCTCCATAAAGCGTTCTGTTCACAGGAAAGCTACATGGACAGGACTATATGAACATCTTAACAGCTTCGCCCCTACGCAATACAAGCGGTACTTAGTCAAGATGGTGTTTAATCGAACCCGCAGAATATAAACTGATGACTGTTTAAAATCGGAATTGCAGTTTATCGCAAAGACTCTACGGGCCAACGGATATCCAGAGGCATTTATTCGATTCCACAGTCAACTGAAGGAAAACAGGCCGAGGGTACGTACCGTGTCCACAGTCTGTCTACCTTCAATTATCTTTCAAAGGTGATATCGTGGCAGCCCAACTTGAAAGACGTTTGCATACAGCGATTCGTCGGACATTCAATGCCGCCAAATTCTGCCCCATTTGGGAGACCAGGAAGTTGCCTATACCTCCAGTGAAGCCTACTCAACCGATCTCTGCCACAACCCATTGTATTTACCAATTCGTTTGTAAGTACGGAAGTGGTTACATTAGCAAAACTGATCGATCCTTGGGTAAGCACATTGGAGAGCATATCCCAAAACGGGTTGCTAGACTATCGACACAATAAGCAGCCGAACGCAAAAAGGTACCTAAGCTGCCGGCATCATCTATCGCCAGACATCTACTCGAAACAGGCGATCAGGTTGACCATGGGTTAACATTTACAGTTGTCTATCGAAATGAAAACCCCAAAGATTTGAGGTTTGTCGAAACGGTGACACTTAACCGGCATCGCTCTATCCTTTGTGTACAGAAACAATTAACAGTCTCCCTAAAGCTTCCTTGGGGCTCATGACCCTAAGGTCAAGCTCGTTGATCTGTTATTCTTGCGTCTACGTAATTTTCCTTTGTGACCAGTTTCAAACCTTCGATTTTTCTGTCACGTGATTCATATATATGTTGTTAGTTTGCGAGTGAGCAGATAACACGAAATGGTTCCATCTCACAATACCAGTCTTCTCATAGATATAAAAATGCTTGACTCAAAGAGCCTACTGATGGTACCGACTAGATGATGACTGTCCACACTATATGCATGTAACAACAGCCCAAAGGATGAGTTACATAGATGATTGCATACCTACTTTAAAAGCCACACCGGCACCCGTCCAGATGGGGCTTGGAAATGCAGGTGAAACTCATCGAGAGAATAACCCGCGTGGACGCAGTTCGCCAGGAGATGTTCCATGTTGCGTGTTACTTCACTTATACAATTGGATTTATCTGTACTTATTACTTTTTGACAATTTCTCAATTAAACCGATCAATTAATCAAGTCCGCTAAAAATATTCTGCGAACCTCTTTGGAGTCTCGAAAAATGAAACATATGCTCCTTGAGAGTCCGCTGCACATCAAGTACCATAACATTCACTTGGTTAATATCTCTCACCGACGAGAAATATACAGTTGTTTTTTAACAACCACAACTTAATATCGTTCATGCAAGAGCATGGTACTAACTGTACATCCATGTGATGGGCCAAATATGGACACAGCTCTTTGTTTGAAGCGAAATATGCTTGGCGGCATCCGGTTTAGGATTAGCCTGTCACTGTGGTTAGCTACAGGACGCCTGTGCCTACAGAGGGACAATGGGTGGCTTGCACTGCACCACCCCATATCCAGTGTAAACTGGGAGCAGTAAGACCGGGAGGCAAGTGGATGGGAGCAACGTTTCATCAACGGAGCCGACACACACAAGCACGGTGTATTTGGGAAGCAATCGCACACAAGGTGGTGGCTGGACCGTATTTCGCTCCACACTGAGTGCATGGAACCACTCTTCGAGCCTAGCAAGGCCACAAGGACCGTGCACCCTGTCCCCTCCAGCAACGACCAACTGTCTCCTGTAGCCAGTATGGACGAGGTAGTGGGTAATAGACAGGTAGACACCTTGTCAACATGCACATCAAGCGCAATCACCCCGAAGATATCAAGCGACAGCCAAGCGCTTGAAACGACGGTATCAAATAAAATAAATCGAATAATGCATACAGGTACTTTGACATGACCTTTCACAAAATTGGTGTATGAAATAAACTGGTTTCAACAAATCCACAAAAGGTTCGATACGTCGGAAAATATACGTTAAGTATATTCGCCAACCAAGAAAGTGTTATCGAAGTAAACTACAATTAGATTACTCGACGTGTACGAGTTTCTGGAAGAGATAAAGTGAAATATGCCCATAATATAATAGGTGACCGCATCAAGTTCGACGAGCCCCGCTCTTCTCGAATGTTACTGTCTAGCTTGTGGCCTGCAAGAGGTCCACCAAGTACTCTCCGAACTTGATGGCACCAAGCCTGCTGGTCATCACGGACTCCAACACTGATTCACAAGTCCTTATAGGTCATCATCTTACCTGTTTTAAATGATTTATTCAACAAGTCGCTGTCCAAAGGTTCGTCGCCGGCTGATTGGAAATGCTCGGGAGTAAGGACGATTCGGAAAGACGGTGACCAAGCAAAGTGTACAACTATACGCCCATTTGTTTGACGCCTATTTTGGCCATGGTTGCCGAGAAGATTTTGCTGAGGTCCGCTACGGCTTTTCTGGCCAAAAGACTGTCGAGATGGTCCATATCGATTTCAGTAGAGCGTTGGACAGGTAAAGCATGATGTCCATCCTCCAAAAACAGAATAAGCGGTGTTGGCGGCTCACTGCACCAATGGATTCACGAGTTTCTTGTTGTACGAAAGTGAAGGTTGCAACTCGGTAGCCCTCTTGCCGTCTGTTTTCCCTTGATCAGTAGCATACCCCAAAGCAAGAACAACCTGAATAAGTGAATATGGTTAAGCAGTTCCGACGACCACGACCTACTTCAACAAGATCGCAAACACCTTATCGTCTAGTCTACATGAGTGCGCCTTTCGGTCAATATATCCAAGTCGGTATTCATGGGCCTGGGGAAGGGTGGTGACGGCCGAACCTACACTCTCCACGGCCAACTTCCACATCCCACACATTCCATGAAGGACCTAGGCGTGCTCTCAGGCGGACAACCCGAACAATCTACACCGAAACGGACTGCGCATGCTATGTGAGCTCAAACGCAGCTTCTGCATCTGCTTTGAACAGATCACCACTCAACTCTTCTTCTACGTTATCAGACCAATGCTGGAGTACCGCTCGTCCGCCTATTAACCGGTCACTCCAAGTGAGACGCAGAAAATCGAACGGGTCTCACTTCCCTACCAGGTACAGCACAGTTTTGCGAGGCTCACCATAGGAAGACTCGTGCGACAGGTTGGTCAATCATCGAGTGCGAGTCGACCTCATCATGACGTACTGCGTTCTCCATCTAGGCGGCTTTCCCATGCTGAGTCCATTGCTAGACTTGCGAATACCTTGCGGCACACGCAGACACCAGCACAAGCTTGTGGTTCCATGTTTAAAGTGAGTTTCCCATCCCCTGTAACTTGAACAACGAATTGTCAATGTTTGGAAAAGCTTACCGGAGCGTATCATGGAAGCAAACTAGGTGCATCAGTTCTAAACATTGTTGGAATTACATTTCTCCGGTTTTAGCTTCCGAGAATGATTACCCGCTGACAATGTGATCTCGCATTTGTGACTCCCAAGTTACTGTGAGTTTTAGGTTATTTTCAAGACAATGTGAAAACCTGAAAGACAATCAATAAGTTGACTGATAGTAGATAGTTTTTTATAAGTGTCTGATCATATTTCGATGAAGTTGTACAGATTCAAATTGCTACTTGCTCCTACAATGCATTATTCAGTATCTACTGACCAACCATGAACAAACGTTTGTTGGTTGCCAGTAGCGCAGCAATGAGCTGATGCGAAGTCGATGAGTTTGGAGCACAATAATCAATTTCCCTGTTGGTCTATCACACAAAATACCGTATAATTATGTGCAAGAACATCGGTACTCACACTCATGAGAGCACACTTGACCCGAATGAAATCACACAGCTTATCTTTCATGCTAGTGATATCTGTCACGTTTTTCCATTTGCATGCCTACACTCATACGCCGCTCGGCTAAATTCCTGAACAATGTAACAATGGTTTTTTTCGGGTAACAAAGGTAAGACTTAACAGGTCCCGTAGGATCGTTATGGTGAAACTATGAAATATAATTGTTGGCAAAATTGGGTTTACACTAGTGAACTCACTGAGGTATACGTAATATAAGCTGTAAATCCCAACTAACTCCATAAGGATTGACGGTAAATGGGATGTTGGTATAAATCGTGCATCCTCTTGGTGTAAATATACAGGAGATGAAAAAGTGGCACGAAATCTGGGACAGCCAGTGAAATCTCTTATAGACAGTTGTATTTATCTATGGGTAAGTTGTTATGTTAGATGGTGCAGCGAAATAAGTGAACGGTCAACTCGGGCTTTGCATTCTGCCAGCGTGGGAACACATATGACAAATTTCGATAGGGCATTTCAGGTTCTGCAAGCGCGTACGGAAAAGAAATTCCGGCGGCATTCCAAACGAATGTGTTGCTGTACCAGCTTCAGATGGTGGCCTCTCAAATTGCTGTTGTGACTGAGCTCTAGTAAGTCGTGGCACGTGTGGTTGAGATCTCTCAATATCTGGTAAGTTAAAATGAGCTCCCCGTGCAATTGCCGATACTGTCCGCTGAAGACCCCGAGCACATGTGGCCTTTGTTCATACGGCAAAGTATGCAGGCCCTTGACAGTTTTGGTCGTCCGGCGTTGAGGCATCTCCAAGGCGGTGAAGCCTTTCCTCAGCCATGGTTTCCAGACCTGTATTGAGTACTCCACATGTGACCGTATGTGTGAGCATAGAAGTTGCAGCAAAATCGATGGGTAGGATCCTCCGAATGCACTCTTCAGGAAGCCCACGTGTTGAATGCCCCGCCTTCACGCCGTTTCAGCCTGATTAGAACATTCAAGATCGAACTGGACAAAAACTCTTAGATCCTTCTCACCAGAAGACGTGGGAAGCTCCTGGTTGCCGAGTTTGTAGGAGTACACCAACTTGTGCGTACGTGCAGTACTCTACATTTGTCCACATTAAATTGATGTTTATTTTGGATTGACCATGCCTATGTGCTATCCAAATCCGCTTGTAGTACATTGCTATCACCTGGTGTATTGATCACCCTCAACCCCTTGGTATCATCTGCTTAAAGCAGGTCGTTCGAGTTTATGAGGTATGTTATCGTTAATATATGTAAAAATAATCGGGGTCCTAGTACCGATCCCTGAGGCACTCGGCATTACACCCGGATAAGATCTGACAGGGTTTCACGCACTCATACTTCCAAGCGCCGGTGTAGATAATGTTTCTGATCCATCCTAGGGGAGGATCACCAATGTCAAAGGTCTTGAGTTTAAAGAGCATAATATTATGGTCTAACCGGTCGAACGCCTTTGCGAATTCTCGAAAGACTATCATAACTCCTGTGCCGGAGTCTACTGCTTCAGTAAGTCTGGATCGTGCTAGTGTTAGGTCTGTAGTGCACGATCGATTTCAACGGAAACTACGCTGCTCCGGTGCGAGGTAGTTAAATTCTTCCAAATAGGCCGTTACTGCAGCAGTAAAAATCGATTCCATGACTTTTGAAAGTAGCGGCAATACGATTATGGGACGGCAGTTGGCTGGATTGAAAAGACTACCACCCTTGTGAATAGTAGCAATCATCCCATATTTCCACACGTCGAGCACGTAAATTTCGTCAAAACTGTGTTGGAGGAATCGAGCCAAGAATTAAACTAACCGCTCTTCGACCGCCGCTAACGATTTTGTGTGTATAATATTAACCCAGGGAAAGCTGAGCTTGCGCAAATTCAACAGCATTTTTAGTAAAGCTTCTGCCATGAAGGATATATGAATGAGTTTTGGGAGTGAAACAACCATTGTCATGGGGCTAGGTGACCAGTGATCGCACTGAAATGTTGCCGCATATGGTAGGAGTAGAGAATTCGCCGCCTCCTTCGGTGTCCGTATGGGTTCGTCAACTGTTTGAAGTGGAGGAATTCCCCGTTTTATCTTACTTAGACTGTTGAGTTGTTGATACAGAAGCTCATGATTTGAGGCCATGTGCTCTGACAACTGATGGTACACTGTTTTGTACTCACGAACAAGCTGAGTGCAGTTGTTACGTTGTGTCGCATAGGCCATCCAGTTCTCGATGCTTGGGAAGAGTTTGTAGATATGTCAGCCTGAGTTTCGCACGGCTATACACTAGCGTGTCCAGCTTCGCAGAAATGAGATCACGTTCCTCGGGCGGAAAGTCTTAGTCGCTGACGCTTCGGCAACCAGAGTGTCAAACCGGCTGACGAAATGTTCCCATGCACTAGTTGGTGCTTCGTCTTCCAGAAAGGTTCAGTTGGCTGTCTCACCTAGTCGGGCTAATATGTCGTAGCGTATAGTCATTTGCTTCGCGTTGGCAATTCCCACGGGATATTCCACATAACAAATATATTCGAAGCGTAGGACTACATGATCCCTGCGGTCCAAAGATACATCAACGATCACCCACTGGACCATTAGTTCTTTGCTGGTGAATATCCGATCCAATATCGAGGGCTTATCTTTTTCTCGTGCACTGAGTTGCATCTCATTGAGCAGTACTGTCTGGACGCCTCGACGCAATCATCCGCACGATCGCACAACTTCTGGGGTGAGTTATTGAGACCATGAACAGGATCTGAGCTAATAGAGCAAATGATCTTTATTTCATACGGAACGAACGGCGTACACATCCTCCATCCTGTAGTCATAACCAAAGCGTCTCAGATAGAATTTGATGGATAATAGTGGATGGACCCACCCAGTCACTCAAAAATAGTCAAAAATTTAGGCCCAAAGGAACCCAATCAAGGATTACTTTCCAGACAAATAGATCCTTACATACACAACCGCCGAACACGGGCTCGATCCAAAGCTACATCCGGCTCCTTGTATTCATCGCTTTTGTAGCTTATAAGCTGCTTGACAGCAGAGTCTAAAGTATGATATATGAGAGTCCCTCAACCAAAAGTTACTCACCTGCTTATTCCTTAGCGTAGATAAAAGAGCTGCCCCATACTCAGCCTATTTCATCAGAAGCACAGTGCACTTCAGTGGGCATCTGACTCTTCCCAGACACATGTAATACAATGTGAGATAGCAATGAAAGCACTGTCAGCCCTGAATTTTCTCACTTTATTCACTTTGCTTGCTTACTTCACAGCAGTGGTGCCAAATACTCGTCTTGCTTGCTGACTGACGTAATAAGAGACAGAAGAACAGGTGTTTTACGATGACAAGTCTCCACAGTGTGCTCGATCCAGTACCCAATCATACTGCCATTGACTTCTGAAGAGAAAATCACGTGACCTTTATACAGCTTGCCGTTCTCCAGCACCATCCCATACAGTTCAAACTACTGAAGGATTTCCGTGCTTTCAGGGTTTCTTGGTTACAGCTGGACACGAAAGCTGACAACGAATCCGACGGAGTAGCAGTTATTTCACTGCTAAATCTATGCCCAAATTGTTCTGTAAGGGTTGCAGCACTAACTGTTTCCTTTTATTTGTTCGCAACAATCCCCTATCCACTTCTATTAAGGGAATAGTATAAGAATATTTATCATTCTTTATCCCTGAAACAAAGAGCAAACTCGTTGAGGCAAGATCGATACGCCAACGTTGATTGTTTTAAGCCGCTAAATGATTTTAATCCAGGCACTTTGCCTTCAGCGTTCTAAATTGCAGCTAATCAGCATTCTATTTTTTTACTTTATTTGATTATACTCTATTGTGAACATTTCCCTACCTAGATAGTAAGTTACGGAAGCTTACCAATTAATCCATCTTTAAGTGCCTAGATTATATCTGTCCCAAAAATTATCCTTTCCTACCGGCGTTTGTGAATCATTTCCCATATTCAGAAGGTATTCTGTTCACTGTTAGGGATTAATGTGATTCGGCATTACATGCATTCTCCCCCTCAGTGATAATTTTCGTCATTTTCCATCAATAAAAAGAAAGCTTGACCAGGTCATTAGTATGGTGTGGTGTGGTTTGGATTGGTTTTTGTTCCTTAACATCTCGATGCATGCATCAACCTGTACACCGAGGATCTAAATACCCGCTTTGCCTTCCTTATAAGTACCTAGCAGAACACCAACTGCGTAGTATAAGGGATCAATTGCAAATTTTTAGAATTTCTTCGTATCATGATAACGTCCTCATGGTGTTTCTCACGTATACCTTTCAACCCAAGGGAACTCTTACGTGTGATGCACAACAGCTTGCTCCAGTGACAACAGAGCATGTATTCCTTTTTCGTATTTTGTTCGATTGATGCTCTATTACAATACATCCGTGCTGATAGAACATGAAGAAAGATATGAAATGCATCATTGTGGCCACTGGATTTTCGTGCGTTCGGTGAATCTACCCATTCTGTTTGTTTTAACCAGTTACCGTCACAAAATAAAAATGACATGGTTAGCCAATAACTCCTCTAGACATATTCACCAATCTACTGCATGATGACAGCACAATATATTGCGCACTGGCTGTTCTGTAATTCGAGGCTACTTAAAACTAATCTAACTCCTGAAGAAATCCTTCGAATACATCCTGTTGGTTCTTGTAGCTTTTTGTTCCAGAGAAGCCGGAAAATTGTATGCCTAGAAACCTAATATCCAATCTACACACACACGGGCCAAATTTGTCTCTGAAACATGGAGATAAACAAATCTACGTGGTTTTATAGTGTTATTTGGGCAAGATCATCGTAACCAGGGTCACGTCACCCAAGTCTGCTAAGCTGTAATGGTGGCTGGTAAGCCGAACAATCTCCCCGTGATGCCAGCTAGGCGGTTCGGGTTTATCCTGGATCCAGCAAAACTTCGGCTGCAGTGCTCCAGGTACACGGTGGGTTTTTTGCCTGGCAAGCGTTCTCCCTATAAAAATTCACAAATGTCCGTTTAACAACACTGCGACGTGGCAGTCGTGACTAGTCACCAATTAAAGTCACTGCCCCTTGCTTATCCGGATAAGTATATCCAATCCAAGGAAGTCAATTAACTCTTCCCACCTGCGCAACCGACCACATTTACAAGCCCATGTAACGCGCATACACATCATACACACACAATTTTTACATTTATTGTTGGGCAACCTTTTTATATTTTTATACATTTCCCCGATCACTCGTTGTGCTCCTACCATAATCATGCATGTGCTTCGCGTTGTCGTGAATATACAATTTCTTTAGTCGACTAAACCTGAAAGGAGTTTACCTATACCCGTTGTCTACGAACTCCAGTGCAATCTGGGTGCTGTTCGCAAGAACAATAAGATTTATCGCACCTGGGCTGTCAGGCGCGTAGTGGCTTCTAGTTAAGTGACTAGTAAGTTCCTTTATCTTACAAAATTTCGTGAGCAGTGCGCATTACCACAGTCCATGGTGATACTGGAAATCGTTACCAGAAGTTATTGAAAGCTGAAACCTACGCCTCTGGGTAAAGGTGGACTGTCGTTGATGCACGCTTACAAATTTAACTTGCGCGCTACTCCCTGTAAGCACACTGGCCGAAGATACATGAGCTCCCTGGTGATTACGCAATTCTACCTCGTGTGGCAGTGTTCAGCTTAAGTACTATTGTGTGGTCACATTAAGCCGTGCAAGTAGTCTCTGTTAACCACAATCATCGCAACACATTCAGTCTTTAGCAACTAATCTTTGTACTGGAAGTTATAGGAATAGGAGAAACTCTCGTTGCGTTGCAGATGACGATGAATAAGGTACTAGAGGCATTCCAATCATGCCGTAGAGTTTAGTTCACCCGGGGTAAAATTGGTATTGGGGTAAAATGGGTATAATGAGAGACTAAAATCGCTATAAACAATTGGTTGAAGTGGGATGAATATTTTTTAGACGTATTAAAATTAACTGATTTATGTGGCTGCTTTGTATAATCTAACAATATTCTGCTTTTATACTACAATACAGAAAGCTCTGCCATCTTGTTTGTGGCTGTCATGTGTCCATACTAGCTGGTAAAATTACTGTGGAATATAATCGAATATTAAACTTAGACTGGTGTGCGCTACATAGTACTGAGTAATAAAGCTTTTTGTTTGATACCATAGATAAATCAAAATGAACGTTAATATATTTACAGATGGCTACTGATTAAGTTAGAGGGGGTATGGACGTAGGTCAGTATTTTACCGGGGAACCTAGCACAATTTGTTTGGAGATAATTTTTTAGTGTTATTTGTAACTCATACTGTGTTAACCATTATTTTATAGTGTGGACTAATGGATATAGAGTACAGTACGTGCAAATCGCACCTATAAAGATTGTCTCGTTTCAAAGAAAATAAAGCAAGCCCTAAATTATTGAGCTACGAAAAATGTAACGAAATTACAATCGCAAACAACAAATTAGTCACCAGAAGACTTAGAAATTGCTAGACACCTGGTTGAAAAGGAAGCTACAATATACAAAGCTTTCAAGAAGTAGCAAATTTCATACGAGAAGTTAGGAACGAGGATCGTTCAAGTTCCAGAACGAATTCGTTCTGTTCGCCTTCCTCTACTTGCTGTTGATGTGGTGAGGATAATTGCTTGCAGCTTGTACTAGTTAGCAGAAAGTGGCTCGTACCTAGTTTCTATGATCAAGTGTTACGTTGAATCAGGTGGAAGACCCAACTCGTTCAAAGAAAACTCTCCTGGAGAAGCTTGGGTGCTTGGAGGTGGAAAGAGATGCAGTGGGGCGCTTGCACGTCGAGAACCGGAAATTTTGACAAAGGCAAAATCTGAAAGATTTCCAGAGGGGTTGTTGATGAATTCTTCAAAATGTATGAAAATGTGCTCGTTGTAAATGACCTACTTGACGAGTTTCATCAGATTTTAAATATCGATGAAGCAGACTTATGAAGAGATCGCACAGCTTTAAAAGTGTTCTTACCAGTGTCATCACGCAATGCAACTTTCAAATCAGTAGGCGTGGGTAAAACCAATTTAGTGTCTTTTTCTGCGTTTCAGCCCTTGTATGTTCTCTTTCCCCTTTTATCATTTATAAAGGGCTACATATTTATCAATCCCGGGCTACAAGTGGCTCTGCAGGAATATGCTTTGGCGTTATAAAACCCGAATGGATGGAGGACTCAGTTTTTGAATCCTGGTCTATGCATTTTATTCAACCTATAGCACATGTGGTGAAGCCTGTTGTGCTTATTTATGAGGAACTTAGCAACCACCTCATTTACCTGGTAGCAAGGTTGGCAATGGAAAACAACGTAATAATAATGTGTTTGCCACCAAACACTAGCCATGCTCTTCAGTCATTAGACGTGGTTGTTTTTAGACCTTTGAAGTTAGTCTGGAAGTCTATTCTGAAAACGCAGTTTCGAGAGAGCAAACTCCAAAAAGTTAACAAGGAAGTTTTGCCTTCCCTGCTTAAACAACGGTTTGACCGATTGCCGCAAAAAATGTTATCGGTGGATTCAGAGGCAGTTAGTAAAGAAGCCATTCAGCACAGAAGTGCATACTCAGGCCGTGGATACTACTCAGGCCGTTATTTCAGTAGCAGTGAAATTAGGAGGACAAAGAAATGTAGTTGATGACTCTCAATTAAACACTACTGATACGCCACAGCTTGCCTTGAATAATGTTAGAATATCACCGTTGAAAGTTTTACAGCAAGCAACAATAAATACGGCTTCACCGAGGTGTTCGTTCATAAACTTCGAAGCTATGGGTATTGCTCGAAAAAAGAGAGTTCAGGAAATGCCTGGAGAAGTATTAACCACATAGGAGGTATCAGCTAGGTATTTTAACGAAGAAACGGAAAGAAAAGCTAATAAAGAGAAGAAGCCAAGTTCAAAGAATGTCAATTCCATCCTTAACTCCTCGACAGATATGAATGAGAATGGAGAAAGTACGCAAATCAGCAAAGCAATGTGTAATATCTCATTGGGAACTGGGTTTCAGTTAAACATGACTATAAAATGTCCATGCACAAGTTTTTGGGACTTGTTAGTGGAAGATCAGATGAAGGCTTGTGCACTGTGAAATTTTTGACTAAATCACTAGTTGGATCAGACCACATTTTTCCAGGAAAAGCTGACAATGATGATTTTAAACTAAACGTATGCTTAAAAAGATGCCACAACCTGTTTGTAGTAGCAGAGAGCAATATACATTTGACTAGTAATTTGCTGCCAGTGAAATATGTATGTCACGGACAATTTTGACAGACACCGTAATATCACGATTACATGTTTTGCAGTAACACTTTTTCCAACAATTATCCTGATATCATAAAGTTTGACAATATTATGATTTTGTATAAAACTTGTTAACACCAGCTTCATAATTTACTGTAAGCCCAAGTTATAACTGGTGGAGGGCGATATACTCACTTTACTCCGGGGTACACCCATTCTTTCTGGCCATGGGGTAAAATGACTATACTATGGTGGAAAATGGGCATAGGACTAAACACAATATTTTAATGACGAAATAAATTCATTAACCTGCTTGCGCGTGGTTATAAGTCTAATGTAAAAATTATGACATACAAATTTAATAAAAATCCTAACAAATCGCTCAGAGCCATCGCATGAAAAATAATGCATAATTTGTGCCCATTTTACCCCAGGTGACCCTAACTTATGATTTATGGAGCTGTCGACATATGGCATAATGGTAGCGCACAGAAAGCTGCCAAATCTTATTAGAACTTCGCAAACATCCCGTTCCGTTACTGTGTACACGTAGGAAAAATTCTTGATGTCATGAGGAATGCACGCCCCAACAAGATCGCACAACCCGAGTACATTTAGGCAGTTGTTCCGTTTACTTATGTTTAGCACACACACTCGCGTCCATGTGGGTTTTCATGTCCTGACTCGCATCCACTCCCTAAAGTTTGACTGCGCAGACTGCGCTACTTAGACGTGCACATGGTGGTTTGTGGCATCCGATCCCGGATTTGCCTGGCACTGTACCCTTCATGGGACAGCCACAGGACATCCACCTACATCGGTACATACTCGAAACTGTGTAACTTGATACCTTCCTTGTTAGATCTTTAAAAACACGCTCTACAATTTGCGTCAGTGAGGAGCGTTCGATTTGCGCACACATGTGAAACATTTTGCGCAAGTCGTTCCGCTCACTTCGGGGTAGATTTAACGGGTACCGTGTCATTCGTTCTGATCGAACTATTCGTTACAAATAGGACGTTATATCACCCAACAATGGCATGTAAAGGAGAGTAAAACACATTGAGTACAGGTTGTTAGATTGGGATTAGGAGAAAGGAGGTAATTTGGGGAACGCCTGCAGATGGTGGAATCGAAATTGTCATGGGAATCTGGTGCAAGTCCAGTGACGAACAATGAAATTGTGCGCTCTGGCAACCATTGGACTTATGCGGCAAACTGAAACCGCTAGTACTGATTTCGCTTTGTGCACGCTTTCGCCATCATCCGAGTGAGTGGCACCCGGGTGAAACATAACACGTGTATACTAAGCTCAGTTGAAAGGAAGCTGTTCATTGCCTATAGTGATTCCCACATGCGCTTCGTTAAACTAAATGAGTATTTCAAAGTTGGGAGGAGCAACACCGAAATATTTCCATAAATGAGCATCTGTCCTTCACGTCGAACTCATCCTACTTACCTACCCTAAACTCTTAATTAAAACAATGAATAAGGATATATTACAGGTAAAAAAGCGATTGCTTTACAAGTGCCGTAGGCTGGTTGAAGTGAAAGTTAACATAAGTATAAATCGGCAACGTAATCGTCTAGCGATTCAGGTGGCCCTTATTCATATAAACATTTTAGAATGTGTACTGAATTGTTACTGTAGAATAATATGGGAAGTAATATGGGGAGGGTACGACTTAAGAACAACAGAAACAACAACGCTTACTCGTGCGCCGATTTTTTGGACCGACGTATTTGATGAATGTAGTTGTAATATATCTGAAACTAGATTCCACAACAGCAGTGTGTAACTAGTGAAGCACAAAAGCTGCGAATGAGCACCGTTTGTTCGCCTTTGGTTGACAGATATCTCTGATTATTTAGCGTAATGTAAGTGGATAAGCGAATCATCCAAACGTCTTTTGAATACCGTTAGTGTGGGGAAGAAACAACGTATGTGGGAAGAGCGTTCCAATGTTCGCATACACGAAGGGAAAAGAAATTCCGGCGGCATTCCAACCGGCTGTATTGTGTGTCCAGCTTTAGATGGTGTCCTCTGAGTGTGGCATTGCCATTCAGCTTTAGTAGGTGACGACAAGAATGGTTTGGATTCCTCAGGATCATATGAGTGGTTGTATTGTGTATTGTATTCTCAACAGTCTATTAGCTAGACAAAGAGCCAGCCTAAAACCATGGAGATAAGGAGATAAACAAGATTCAAAGCGTCATAATCATCGTGGCATGCTAGTTGAAGGTGAGCAACACACTTCAACTAATATGCCGCAGGAAGAATGGAACAGTTTGATAAAAAGCAGAACAAAACATTTTTAGTTTGTTTATCACACGCCGCTTTTGTTCTTTTTTTGTCATTTTAATGTTTTTAGAATTAAACATGTGAATCAATACAATAATGTATACAATTCTTCCACTGATTCCGGTTGCGGGCCATATCTTCAAGAGTGCTAAGCCATTGGCACTCCTCATCTTTGGGTCCCCATCCTGGAAGACGTACGGATCCTACAGTGGCTAGACACGACGTCAGCGATTTCATGTGCTGCCGCCAAGTGGAAGGCTGACCACCACGCGGTCGCCTCCAGCCAGGTCCTTGACGAGCGAATAGAGCGCGACGCGGTAGACGCTCAGGTGCCATGCGTAGGACATGACCGAGCCATCTCAACTGGCGCAACAAAACCAGTTTGTTGAAGGGAATACTCGCATTCCCCAAGATGCGACGTCGGACGTCATTACTATTAACTCGATGTTGCCACCAAACACGAGCGGTCCTCCTTAGGCAACCGTTATCGAAGGCAGAAAGACGACGCATGTCTTCCACGCGAATCGGCCAGGATATGAGTGGTTATCAAGTCGTCACGCAGGCGTCGATATTGTCCACTGTAGACCCCGAGGGTTTTCAGCCTCAATCGGTTAGGGAGATGCAACAGGCCCTTTACGTTCTTGGTCGCTCTTCGTTGTGGCAGTTCAAGGGCGGTAAGGTCTTGCTTTTGCCATGGCTGTCAGGCGTGGATGGCGTACTCAGAATGAGGCTGAATGTAGGCGTTGAGCCTCTGAGAAAAGATGGAAGGATCGAAGCGCCCGAATGCCCTCCGCAAGAGGCAAAGGTGTTGGTTAGCTTTTTTGGAGGTTTCTTTTGGAGGCTTTCTCGGCCTGATGGGAACAACCAAGATCTTCCTGAATTATCACGCGTAGATCGCATTCCGTTGTGGTGCGCTGCAATATTTGATCCCCCAGTCTGTATTCGTAAGTAGTTTTATGGCGTATGCTCAGCACCTTGCACTTTGTAGCGTTGAACTGAAGTAGGTTCTGAGTCGACCATTCGTAGACCCTGTCCAGACCATCCTGAAGTGCTGTATTGTCGCTGGTTGTTCTAAGGGCTCGCCATATCTTGAGATCATCAGCGAAGAGTAAGGAGTTGGAGGTGCTTACTGTCGCGAGATCGTTTATGTAAATCGGGAATAGTCGTGGACCAAGTACTGAGCCCTGGGGCACTCCGCACTTAACGTCGATTGGATCAGAGATGACGCTGCGAACTTTTACATTCAGATGTCGTTGAAACAAGAAGTTAGCTATCCAACCGAGGATTGGGTCACCAATTCAACAACATTGCAGCTTGTGAAGGAGGATACGGTGGTTCAGACGGTCGAAAGCCTTTGAGAAGTCCAGATATACGGCGTCAACATCTACGCCGCTGTCAACGGTCTCCGTCCAACTGGATCTGGCAAGCAGCAAATTTGAAGTGCAAGATCGGTTCTTGCGAAACCCATGTTGTTCTTGTGCCACGATATTGCGTTCTTCCAAGAAGTTCATCAGCGCTTCGGCAACAATCGCTTCCATGATTTTGTATAGCACCGGAAGTAGTGTTATCGGGCGATAGTTGGCCGGATCTGTACGACTTCCTCCCTTATGGATGGGAGTGACGATGCCCTGCTTCCACATTGTTGGCACCCGCATCTCATCGAGGCATCGTTGGAAGAACTTGCATAGTGGGTCCGCCAGGTTTACTGCAGCCAATTTCAACGCTTTTGGACGAATATTGTCAACACCGGGAGAGGTATGCTCGCGCAGGGCAGTTAGCCTTTTCATAACATCCGCAATCGTATACACAATGTGGCTAAGTCTTGGTGGTGGTACAACGATCGGGAACAGTGTATGCAGCGATGTCGTACTTTGGAAGTTCGGGGCGAATTGTTGACCTAGGGTATTGGCCGCCTCGGCTGCAGTTTGTGCGAGTCCACATAACGTGTGTAAGGCAGGAATTCCTCGCTGCAATTTACGGAGCTTGTTTATGTGTCTGTACAGGAGTTTGGGTTAGAAAGGAATTTCTCAGCTAGATTCTGTTGGTGCTGTATTTTATCTTTGCGTACTAGGTTTACGCAGTGATTCCTTTGGATAGTGTAGGCTTCCCATGTTTCGGCACTCGATGACTCCTTGTATGTTTGTTAGAGTAAATTCCTCGTAACGATACACTTGCGTGTCCTCTGTGTATGAATGCTTTTACTGTCTTCACTCGCGAAGGTCTTTTCCTAGAAGCACTAGTTACTAACGTCTTGAATTGGTGAGCAAATTTAGACTAGGCGTCATCGGGGGATGGTTCTGCTAGAAATGCCCAGTTTGTAGCAGTTATAAGATTGATTAGGGCGCCGTAATCCGTAATGAGCCGACACTCCTCGGTGTTTTCTGAGGAATACTCTGCAAAAAAGATGTACTTGTACATGAGGGTTGCATGGTCGCTACGGCCTAAAGGACTCTCTATCGATACCGTTTCCATCATAAGCTCTTCATTGGTGAATACGAGATTCAGAACACCCGGTTTGTTTCCCGTCCTGAATCTTGTGGAAGATGTGATGTGATTGTAGAGTGGTAATCCACTAATTATCTCCTGTACTTCCATTTTGAAGTGTTCCTTGACACAGGCTGGGGTTTCTATGGTATGAATATTGAAGTCACCAATCAGGAGAATGTCGCTGTACGACTGCGAGAGAATGGTTTTCATTGTGGAGGCTAGGCGATTGTCCATTTCCAAAGTAGCCGACGGAGGGCGATACACCACACCCAACAAACATGCGTCCCCACGGCTTAGGTGAAGACGACACCAAAGCACATCGACAATCTGAATCTCTGGGTCATCGATGAGATCAATGTGTAGTTCGCTGCGATAATAAAGTAGTACTCCACCTCCTCTACTTGGTCGATCGTTGCGTAGAATAGACATCCCAGGTAGTGCGACTTCTGCATCAGTGATCGCTTCATTCAACCAGGTCTCGGTTATCAAAACGAGGTCCCTTGACACCGAGGCCTGACGCAGGCGAAGCTCAGTTAGTTTGCTCAAAAGACCTTGTGTGTTGAGATCAAAACAGGAGAGTGATTCATAGGTTAGAAGGTTGTTTGTGAATGTAGACCACAGGTTTGAGACTTGGCCGGCCATCCTGAGGTCGACTGCTACTAGTTTTTTTGAACTGTCTTAGGCTCGCGAGAATGACTTGGAATAACTCTCTGCACCATGTGATCAGGTTCATGATGATCCTGATGGTCACTCACCTCCTGCAGTGTCTCACGGGATGCTATGACGACAGTCAGATCCGTCTCTGTGGTGGACTCTGCAACAACGGTTGTTCCCACTGAGTTGGTTCTCTCAGTGAAGTAACCAGTAGCCTCTGGTCGTAAACCTGTATGCCTAAGAACTAACTACGTTCCTGGATGACTTGACAAATCGAGGGGACACCGAACAATACTACTGATTAAGTTTAATTATTACTCTTACATGGGGCAGCTATCAGTGTCCTTATGTCATTGACCTCAGTAAAACATTGTATTCAATAACGCACCAATCGGAGGTTAACGGAGCCATCTAACTTTCTGGAACCACGCAATACTTCCAAGACTGGCTGGAAAGGAAATACGACGAATTCTAAATCAAACACCCTTGCTCTTGGTGCTGTCAAGTATGTTGCTCTAATCTTCTGTAACCGAGGGCATGGCAGCCTTGAAAGCTTGCAGTCTCGCGTGTTCATCTTCAGGAAGTAAGACACCAATCAATCCTAGGTTGCTCTCCACCTCTAAGTTAATAGGTGAAAAAGCCAGTTTAGGTCAAATCTTGCCCGGCATCAATGACTCGCACTATTTGTCGTTGTCGTTTTAGAGGACTAACAGTCCATTCAGCTGGAATTTCCGTCCACCGACGGTTTCTAGTTCTCTGTTCCTCATCTGATCAGGACAATGGCTATTGTGTACGTGAAAGGTCTAACACAACCAGCGCTTTCTCAACTCAGTGCACTGCGTTGCGGCCAACTGACTTAGCGGATAGGTTGATTACTTCTGGTCTGCCTTTATGCTCACCCTGCAGTCGGTATTCCAACCTATCGTGATCTCCTCTTCGCATCGAAAGCGCATATACACCTTGCGCACAAATGCCAAGAACGCAGAAAATTTTTTTATTAATGATGAAAAGGATTATACTGAATGAAGCGCAGTAAAAAGTTAGGAAGCGGGAGACAGGATATGCACTGGCCTGTTCATCATTTGTTGGCTGGCCCCAATAATGGATAGGTATTCCACTTGGTAAACTTAAACGACTGTTTTCCCAATTATTCACAAACAGTTCGCAAACGGGACCAATGGCACGATAATCGCACCTACGTCCTATCCACCACCCGGATCTATAAATACTCCCAGAGGGTTGAACAGTCCTAAATATCGCCTCTGCATCAAATATACTGGCCGTTTCCTAAAGCACAAGAAACGAACGAAGATTTTGGTTAAATCGCAAACGACACTCAGGGACGCTTCCTAGCCACTTCCGCAAGTGGTCCGAATGTAACAGTTAGCAAACTCAGGTATAACTAGCATTGAACTTTTTCTTATGGAATGGTTTGTATTGGGACTCCAGTTATATCTATAGCTTTACTCGATACACTCTGTCCAACATGTACTAGAATGACATTAGTATACTGATCTAGTGTTGCTCACGCTAGCAGTGCACTCCACAATCGGTTTCGTCCTTACTTCAAACTTTAAGTAGATGTTTTTGGTGCTGGGAGGTGCAATCAGTATGTATTGGTTCACAGATGACTTAATGCTGACTACTTCACTGAGCGAGCATAGTGCCCACTTTGTATTCGGTCCCAGTGGGATGAATGACCATGGTTCAGCTCAAAGTAAAACGTGATTCCAATTGAGATTGCTTGTGGTAATCTAATATAGCAGATGTTCTGAAGCTCAGTAAGGAACCATCCAAAAAGTGTTGCTGCCATATGCATTCAAACGAGAGTGCTGAGAGAAAGGGTCATGATAGCTTCTTAGAAGAAAGTTTACATACCGTCTTCATTTAGGTGGATCTCACCAACCTGAGAACAACAAGGTGTATAAAACTTATTATTCATAGAATTTGGTTTGCTTCTGAAGGTAACGAAGGTTAACGAGGTTAACCAGTGAATGGCGTGCAGTGTACGCCGTACATGAGGCAAAGCTGGTCAGCTCTTTTTCAATATAAGTTTAAACAAAGTTGGGCCCACTCACTTGTGGTCAACTATGCGTATAGGTGGGCCTTGGAATTATGTATACCTAAGGCTCAATGACTAGCACGGGCATGTTTCGAACGAGCACCGTTGTGCCGCAGATCGGTGTCTAATGGGTAAATTGAATCTAGCTTGGTGTAACAGATCAGCACCGGGTGATGAGAGAGAACCTTACTACTTTCTTTAAGGGACCAAAAAAGCTATTCAAGTCCAATTGTCTAATACGGTAACAGATTCTCACACTCGGCTCTTCCATTTCAGTTTATCTGCGCACCGGTAAGGCCACCCACACTACCATCCTCGGACGGCTTTCTAGTTGTTTGAAACAACAAAAACGATCCATGTGAGAAGCGCTCTATCAAGGTCTGCTGCAACCTATTCTCTGCCCGGGATCATGAAAAACACCAGACCGTTAGGGGCGAAATTACCAGAATTGTGTTGTACCAACTTTGTGTTGTACCACTTGGTAATCCAAATGAACTGCGCGAAATCCTCCTACCGGACTCAGCTGGGCCACGGACTTCGGCTTGGAAAATGGCCGGCGGTATTACAACGCTGTATTACGTGTTAACATTCCAAATTGAACCAACGACAAACTCAAAACCGTATCATTGTTGCATTAATGTTAGCAACAAGTCTACGGCATGTACTAGACACGACTTCTTTTCATGTCCATTTTCGAAGGCCGAATCTTCAAATGGTGTCACATTATAGACCCATTAAAACGCTTTCGCTTATGCTACAGTGCTTGGCTTTGAGTGGTGCATCGCCAGCCGTCACCTGACGACGCCTGTTCCAGGCGAAGTCCCGAGGACTTATCACACCGATGACTAGCCCCCATGCGGATGAAGTAAGTACGGAATAGGCTGTGATGGTAGCTGGCAGCTTACGCTATCGAAACCGAGGTGCGGCCAGTGGACTGAAAAGCCAGTCAGCGCCACCAGTGTAAGTTGATGACGATGACTTGTCCGGATGAACATTGAGGAATTGGGCTGCAGTGCTGTGATTCAAGTACGCTTTGGAAGCGGACAAAGGCAAGCGAGTTTAGCGCGCGCGACGCTGACCTTGAGAGAACGGCTCACGGTACGTTGGTGGTTAATTGATCAAACGAGCATAACAAACAGGGCCAACGAGTGAACAACCAATCAGCGTCAAAAGCGCAAGCTGACCACATTTGCACGGGCAGGCTAAACAGTCCAACTTTGGTGAGGAGCTTGTGAACAAAGCGCGACTTTGTTCCAGCTAAGATAGGAGCGGTTCAAACAACAGAGAACGAACCGCCAGCGCGAGCCAATAAACTCAAGGAGACGGCTAACAAGAATAAGCCGGTGAAAGTGCGCTGAAGTAAAATAGTGGTTTAAATTTGTGTAAATATAAAATGATCTTTTGATCTCTAATAACAAATATTTAGAGAGCTGCACGTCTTCATTATGCCTCTCCGAGAGCTATCTCGGCATATGCTAGGGTCGTAATGAATCCAAGTCAATTTATCCGTGTGTTTATAGGGTCAATCAATGAGGGCGAGAAAGAAGGTGCACATAGCATTTGGTTCAAAACTGGACAAACCTGGTCTGCAGTGAAAATCAAAAAGGTCCCAACTTGTCAATATTTCGCCCGCCCTTGTGATTAACTTCATCTGTACTTCAGACTAAACTCTACAGCCAGAGTTCTTGTTTGCAGAACCGGAAAGGTCGCAGCAAGGAACAGCTTTTCTTCGGGGTGCTTTCAACCGATTTCCGTGTGGAATTGATAGCAAGAAGCGAGTTAAGTTCTCAGTTTTCTTGCACGACTTAGCCACGCTTATCGATTCATTACGCCCTGCCACACCCAGCAATGTTCCGAGAATGCATACAAGAGTGGGACGGGTTCTCCCCGCCTCAGCCACAGTTGCGAACTGGCTTTGGCTTTAGTCAGGTTGCACCACGGTCTATGTTCTAGCTGCCAACGTGATCGCAGTGCAAGTGCCGGAACAGCGTTGAAGAAACACAACCAGGGCATGATTCACACAGGTGACGGGTTACTACATCCCCGCTCTCCTTCCGCTAGTTTGCCAATCTTGAATGTGCTTATTGTGTTCGTACCCATCCAACCGCGCTGATTGGTTCAAGCTGTGGAAAACTCAAGTTGGTGCAAATGGGGTGCGTGGTGAAGAACGAACCTATATATATATTATAACATTTCTAACATAGAACGGTCAGACTCATTTGCGCACATCATTCGTGGTGCCACTGGATTCCACGCTGCGCCCTGTGTTATCGACTCAGCTTGCTTTGACGGTACGGTATAGGTTCGAGGCTTCAGCGACATCCATTTGCAGGGCTTGTTGAATTGTGCACTAAAATCCCGTCGTCCGCGGTGATCCATTATTCGCTGTGTTCATTGCGCCTGCTCGTTTCACCACACTACTACTCATTGGTATTGCATCACACTCCTTCCCCTCTGAAGTCTCCATGGCCGTTGACCTCGAATGCAGTCTCTCCGACCTTGGGCGCGGCCGCATGTATGCCGCAGTTTCTTCTCACTCGTACCACTTCCTTATTTCGCTAGCGTGAACCCGCCACCTATTTCCCTGTCGAGCGATGTTGTATACGGGGCCTCGTCGGTCGATTATGCCATATGGTCCCTTCCACTTCAGGAGAAGTTTCCTCTCGCCTAGACCACATTCAATCGCGCGTTGGTACTCATTGTGTTTTTATTTTCGAATCGATTGGAATGTCTTCGGAAGACTATTCCATGTTGACCCGGGATTCCTCCATCATCCGCGCCTGGGCTGCCTTCGGTTTTCGGTGCGCAACCTGTTTTATCGTGCTTCCCTCGGCGGTAACTGGCATGTCGGCCACATTCTCTCATATAGATCCACAGGAATTCTAGGCGCGCCGCCGTACATTAACTGAAGTGGGGATTGCCTCGTGTTTGCTTGCGTGGATGCCCGGAGAGCTTCCTCCCAATCTCCTCCTTTCGAAGCCAGCCATTCTGTAATTGTCCAATTATTCCTCTCAGCCAACACATTTGTCTGTGGATGGTAAGGAAAGCTTCGTATTTTCTTGCCGTCTACTTTCTCCAGACATGTCCGGAACTCGTCACTTTCAAAGCATGGGCGCTGGTCCGTAAGTATGACCCACGGGATTCCGTGGCCGGCTATCTCGTACCTCATCACCGCATGTGTTATCGTGCTAGCCCGCTGCTCCGGGATTGCCGCGGCTTAAATCCAGCGGGTGAAGTGCTCGGTAATCACGATTATGCATTGATTGCCCCGTCTCGTTAAAGAGAACGACCTCATCACGTTGATTGACTACAAGTCACCAATCTCGGATACAGGAATCGCGAGCCTCTGTTGTGGTATTCATCGAGTATCTCCCTTCAAGAGATAAAACTGCTGGCGTTTGTATCGACGTCTTTTATCATACCCGGCCAGTAAACACACTGCCTAAATAAATCATATGTTCTGGTGCATCTTGTATGGGCCATCTGCTGACAAGGAACAACCAACGATTTCTGCAACTTCGGTGGGATCCCCGGCACCTGGGTAGCGCCTCGCCCTTATGCCCACATCAGAATTCCGGCTTCGTTGACTTGCAGTTTTTCCACGTTAAGCGCGAAAGGTCCGAATTGTTTGCTTTGGCTTTTAGTTGTCAAATTTGATACATTATTCGCGCTCTTAACAACCGGTTCAGGAGCCTATCCTTTCGTTGCCCAGCTGCCATCTTCACCAGATCCTACTCCAGCACCAAACTACTGACACCGAAGGCAACGTGCAGCAAAACATCGGCATTCGTTAGGCGCACTAACAATTCACCGTTCTGTTGTCCCCCTGTTAGGTGGCTTATCGTGAAGTCGTATTCATTTAACTGCAACACCCACCTATCCAACTTGCCTCTGGGGTCTTTGAAGGACCTAATCCATTTCAATGTTTTGTGGTCTGTTTCGACGTGAAAGTGTTGACCCAGTAAGTACGCTCGCCACTGGTCCAGTGCCCACTTAATTGCCAGACAATCCTTCTCTATTGTTGCACAATTGCATACCAATTGCGCTAAAATTCTGCTAGCCTATTTCATTGTCCCCTGTTTTTGCTTCAGTACCGCCCCGATTCCGAGGTCACTTGCATCTGTGATCACCGTAAATGTTTCTCCGGCCATCGGCAATTTCAACGTAAGATCTTGCCTTCCCATTTCTTTCTGAATGTCGTCAAACGCTCGCTGAGCTTGTGGCATCCAGGTGCATTTTTTCTGCTCTCCTAACAGGTCGTACAAAGGTGACACCAAACTGTTAACATTCCTGATGAATTTACTGTAATATCCGACGCTGCCCAAAAATTCCATAAGACTGTACTTCGAGGTCGGAACTGGGGTGTCACGAAATTGAAACAGTAGGTCCCCTACAGCCATTTCGTCAAAGCAGTGAGGAGATATAATTTACGCTCAGTCAACATCTCGCTTGTTCTCATCCGTCACACACATAATACAAGCTGTATACATAGACAGTTAGGTACAGGGAAAAATTGGTACACCAATCAAATTGTCAAAATCAAGACCACGGTAACCTAATTGATTGTCTCAATAATTTCTGTTCACAAAACACAGGTTGGTAAGCCCTAATTAGCAAAGCCACACTAATTGCCAAAATTAGCGGATTGAACGCAGTCTCCAGGATCACATGATGTCGAGTTACCAAGAGATTTTTAGTGATGAATGACGCTGCACTCCAGTTCATCCCCAGATCCACTTGGTTTTGTTGCATCATCAGTTGTTCCAACCACCTCGGCACATGTTCAGCTACCCTGTGAGCTAACTGACGGTCAGTCCTGCCTGTGTAAATGTCAGGGCAATCGTAGGTGTACTGGTAAACGACGTGAGGCCGAACTGACTGCTGAGTTGTCTTGACGGTCATGAATAACAAGGCTTCGCGTTGTACGTATGCGTTGCAATGTAGCGGCCTCGTGGGTGCGCGCAAGAGCGGACCGGAGTTTATGTCCGATATCATTTGATCATGGTCTCCTTTGAATGGCAAAAACAAATAAACATTCTTTTTCTCCTTAGTTAATACAGGTATTTTGTCCTTGGAAGGCCTGCTGTGAATCGGATTGAACTTCGCAGGATACCCATTTGACACCAAGGTTCTGTACAAAAAATTCCTCAGTTTGCAACATTTCGGGGCTGCATCTCCGTCTGGCTCTGTAGCAAAGTCTTTTCCCTAGGCCACGTTTGTATGCGACCGGGCAAAACTGAAAAAGTGGAGGTACTGCCCGCTCCAAGTTGTCAATTTACAATCAATTAGGTTACCGTGGACTTAGTTTTGACATCTTGATTGGTGTGTCCATTTATTATCTGTATGTAAGTGTCTACGGATTCCGCGTGTGGCATGTTTGCGACTGATGAGAACAATCGAAATGTTGACATATCGCAACTTATGTCTTCTCACTGCTTTGACGAAAGTTCCTCGAATTGTCAATATTTTCTCCAACGTCGGTTTCAGCTCACTCAAACCAACCTTGTGACCGAGCAAATTCACGGACGTTTTCACGATTGGAGATTTAGGACCATTTATTCATAAGTCCAACGGTTGGATCTTTATCAAACTTGCTTACAAATGACGGCAATGTCCTGCTTCCGGTGCATTGTATATCATGATGTCGTCATAAATGGACACATTCTCTAATCCATCCAGCAGGCAATGGAACAATGGAACAATGGTATAAGACGGGTAAAAAAGCATACACTTAACGAGTCCCGCAGGTTGGCAATAGAAATACTAACAGATTGGCAAACCACATAAGTGGTTGAAGTAAGGAGTGTCAGTGAGATAAAATATAGAAGTATAACAGTTTTAGGGGGATAAAGTGGTACGACGCAAAACTGGCTAAGAAATTGTTATCGTTGGTGATGGTAGCAAATCAAAATGGAGTACTCACCGGTTCGCACAGATTTACGACCGTGAATTTGGGGTATAAATCCAAAGAGGCTGGTCAGCCTAAATATATACAAGCGTTTTCGTTCATATAACAAAGCGCAGGGCGCTCAGTGCGACGTCCAATCGTTTTTTAAACGTATCTAATTTGGGGGCACAAACAACTGAGTTTGGAAGGGCGTTCCAGGGCCCGCAGACCCGGAGGGAGAAATAGGTTCTCCGACAGTCTAGACGACTGTACTGTTGGCTCAGCTTTAAACTGTTACCGCGAAGGTTAGTGTTCGGGCTGAGCTTCAAGAGGTGGCGGCATACGTGACTGGGATCGCTCAATATCTGGTACACTAGCATGAGGTCTCCACGAAGTCGCCGGTACCGTCCGCTGAACACTCCGAGTATCTCCAGTCGTTCCTGGTAAGGAGTGTGGCGCAAGCCCTTGACGAGTTTTGTTGCTCGACGCTGTGGGGTCTCAAGCGCTGCAAGGTCACGTTTTAGCCATGGTTGCCAGGCCTGGATTGCATATTCGACGTGAGGACGCACGTAGGCATTCAGCATCAAAGAGAAGATAGATGGATCCAAAATTCCGAATGCTCTTCGCAGGAGTCCAACGTGCTGGTTGTCCTTTTTAGAAGCGGAATGTGACTGTTTGGAACACCCGAGGTCTTCCTGTACCAGCACACCCAAGTCGCGTTCCTGAGTGGTGGTCTTCAGATCGTGTGCCCCAAGCTTGTAGACGTGGACTTGTCGATGGCGGATATGAACAACGCGACATTTGTTCACATTGAACGGCAGGGCGTTTCTCACCGACCACTTCCAGGCCTCATTCAAGTCACGCTGTAGGACTTCATGGTCGTCCGATCGTTTTATCGCCCGCCAAACCTTGAGGTCGTCCGCGAAGAGTAAGAATATCGACGTAATAACTCTTACTAGATCGTTAATGAAAAGCAGGAACAAACGAGGCCCAAGTACCGAACCTTGCGGTACGCCGCATCCCACTCGAATCGAATCGGAAAAGTATGGTCGAACTCTAACTACTAACTGCCGTTCAGCGAGAAAGTTACCGATCCATCCTAACAACGGGTCTCCGATACCGTACTGTTGGAGTTTAATGAGCAGGATTCGATGATCCAGGCGATCGAAGGCTTTCGTAAAGTCCAAGAATGCAACATCGACTGCTGTTCCCTCATCGACAGTCTCGGTCCAGTTGTCACGAGCTATCAGCAGATTCGTCGTACATGAACGATGTTGACGAAACCCATGCTGTTCTGGCACAATTATGCCGTAGTTTTCCAAGTATCCCATTAACGCATCTGCTATCACCGCGGAGCATTAAACGTCGGAAAATGAACGGGGCACCAGATAATCCAAGCAGCATCCTTTTAAATTGGTACTACTTCTCACTAACTGTAAACGCGGTCTTCTACTGGTCCACCTGTTTGATCGCTAGCTGCCAGCAGCAAGATCTCGAAATCAATACCGTGAATATCTTTGAGTCCTGCAGTTTGTCGAAGATATCTGCGACTGATGGCACCGGGACAAAACGACTAAGCGAGATTTCCTTCAGCCTCCTGAAGTCCACGCAAAAGCGGCATTTTTCGTTGACCTTTTTCGCCAAAACGACTGGGAAGTTAGACGGGCTTTGAGTCTCCTCGATTACACCCGCATTCAGCATCTCCTGAACTTGACTTTTGACCTCGGTCTCCAGGTGGATTGGTATTCTTCTGGGTTCATGCGGCCGATACGGCTGACGTGAAAGCGGAATTGTGTGTTCGAGCCAATCACAAAACCCCTAGGGGCTGTTATCATCTGTGGAGAGATACTTCTACTTGTTGACAAGCGATTGCAGGGTCATACTAGTGTGTAACCCAGGCAATGATCGAGCACCCCCGTGTGGATCCTTCTCAACCAGGGAGAGGCATAGACCCGTGGTTCGTCATCAGCTTTCCTCGTTTCAGGTCGACAATGGCCTCATTGGCTTAGAGAAAGTCTGCCCCCAGAATGATCTGTTTCGCGTCCGGCGACACGACGAAGACATGGTTGAATTTAAGACTTCCGATACGAACCACATGGTCTGCCATACCATATATGCGCATATCTTAAGCACCGATCGCCTTTACCACGATTTGATTATCCCTCCATCTCGATGGTTGAACCGGACTGCAGCTCATGTATCTATTAAACACCATTGTTTCTTCATTCATCTCTATCATCGCTTGAATCGCACCTTTGTTCAGAACCCGAAGTATGCACTCTCCAACGGGTGAACAATACTTTTTGTAAGCTATTTGGTATAAAGAGTGTACTACGCCTTGAAGGGCATTGTCGCTTCCAGTGTTTCAGTTGCTCACAAAAGTAACATCGCCCAAATTGCTGCGTCTTCTGATGGGTAATGCGAAGTGCTCTGATGTCTTACGTAATCCACACCAAAGCTCCTAACCTGTCCAGTCGATCGCTGTAATTTTGGTCTTTGCTTCTCAATGCTGCACCTGGCTCCTATACCAACTCACTTGGCACTCGAGCAAGTCCAACCACACCCTTTCACTGGATGGCGTTCACAATCCGCAATCGCCGTGCCATTGTTGGAGGTATACCCTCCAGAAAGTGCTTCAATAACAGTTACTGTCTTGACACGTCATCCGAAGCTGGCAGCGCCCGATCCAACAACCTGCCGAGCTGGAACACGAGCACGACGGGCTCCGCTGCTAGCCGCCTTGAATCATCACATCGCATCCTGGCGAGCGGCCGTATTGTCAAAGCCCGCACGCAGCGCCTCCCTCTCGCGGCCGAACACGCCAACTTGACTGGGTCACTTCTTGCCGCCACCAAGATCGTCTTCGCCCGTCCCTTGAGTAGACTCCGAAGTGCAGCCAGCTTCACCCCGACGGCTTCCGCGACACCTTCAAACTCCTCAGGAATCTCCGCACATCCCCATCCCCAAATGAATCCTGCCATGGTATCGTCAACTTTCGCCTGCGGCTGGTCACGGCACTAGCTGTGAAAAAGACGACGTAATGCAAACCAGGTTTGTGGCGAAGAACGAATCGATATATTTCATAACATTTCTAACATAGAACGGTCAGACTCATTTGCGCACATCATTCGTGGTGCCACTGGATTCCATGCTGCGCCTTGTGCTATCGATTGAGCTTGCTTTGACGGTACGGTATAAGTTCAAGGCTTCAGCGACATCCATTTTTAGGGCTTGTTGAATTGTGCACTAAGATCCCGTCGTCCGCGGTGATCCATCATTCGCTGAGTTCATCGCGCCTGCTCGTTTCATCATGCCATTCATTATTAGTGCACCACAATGGGGCTTCCACTTATCGCGTTGCTTCCTCAGCCGTTCTTCGATGAAAAATAAGAAATTCCCTGCTTCAAGGCATATCTGGGCTAAACTGGAGGAAGGTTCGTCGATGCGGCATCACTTAGCGTATTCCTTGTTGGTCGTAGCAGCGTTCGGCATCCTACTGTCGGCACTTCGTTCGAAAACGTTGATGATACCGGAACACCGCATCGAAGAATGTGACCATGCGGGTTCTCCTTGTCGATACAACACACACCGAAATATATTCCGTTTTCATTGCGGATCATTTTGGCCGATGTCCAGTCTCCGTCGACTTCAGGTCAGCATATGCAATTCTTATGACGGTTCCGGAACTTCAAAAGTGGGAACCATATTTAATATCCATAGTTAGTGAACAAGCTGCAAATCAAAGCAGACGTTCATAGTTTTTTGCAAGAGGAAGATCATAGTGACCGCGATGTAGCTGTTGTTGAGATATAAGAACTAACAGACACTCACTGTCTCACAGAAAGGGCGGCTGTGGCCCCCCTGTCATTTTCCAGCTCCTGCTGATGATTAATTGGTCCGACTACGCCGGGTCAAACACGCACCGTTAGATACATCTTGCAGATGGACAACTAATTGAAAACCAGCTGATGTAGTGTGTCCGTATGTGTTCGTTTCATTAGTTGCCTGCTTGTCAAGTTCATAAGCTCGTTCTCCTCATAAGCCGCTATCACTAACCACGCTAACCATAATAAGGAAATACAGCTGATTCGAAATAGTTGTAGTTCATGGTGACCGCTTGGCGATTCACAAGCGCTTCGTTGTGTACATAGGCCCAGGAAGACACTGTTGGTACTACTTCGTTCAGTAGTATGCCCTACGCAATCCAGCTACCAAGTTCGAGCACTTGAATACTTGGTTAAAAAGGCACTCTTAGTCAACATTAATATGAGTTGAAACCTAGGGAACAAGAACATCAAGGTGGAACTCAGTCAGATGAAAGTCATGA
>OX104059.1:14092166-14108254 GCA_944474145.2 Dicrocoelium dendriticum
ACCGCGGCACACAGTTTCGTAAACGGTTGGCGTGCTATGCTACCATAGTTTATCCCTTCACTCAGACGGTATTATTGGAAAGACCTAAACCCGGTAAACATTGTCAAACTTCAGTATGACGCAGATATGAAATCGTTTTTTTCGGTAATTTTCATGCTTTTTATAGCATAGTAGTCGTGGTTGCAAGGTAGGTTATATGTGCATAACTGAAAATCCCATAACGCTATGAAGTTCAAATTGGTGTACATTTGGACCAAGATCATATAGATTATTGGGCTGGCTTGCCGAACAACCTCCTCGTGGTGCCAGCTGGGTGGTTCGGGATCATCCTGTTCCAGCGAATGGTTCGGCGGCAGTGTTCCAGGACGTGGTGGGTTTTCGCCTGGCAAGCGTTCTCCCTATAAAAAGCCACATATGTCCGCTTAACAACACTGTGACGTGGCGGATGTGACTCGCCACTAAATAAAGTCACTGCCCCTTGCCTCTCTCTGAGTGGCATTGTAATTCAAGGGTGCGTTGGGCCCCTGGTCCTATGCGGTCCTAAAGGCGTATGAACCATTTGTTTGGTCACCGGCTCCCAACGGGTTGCGATACCCTCATATCGCCCTGCTGCCTTGTAGGTTAGATCCTTGATCAAAGGCTCGGGGTGGGGCCCCCTAAGACAACCCTCCACTTCGGCCTGGGCAACCGGGTATTATCTCGCCCACTGACGAACCATGGACTTACAACACAACCTTTCACCCGCTGTCTTGCTGTTACCATGCTATCCACTCATGTTACTATGCCAACTGCACAAGCACACGCCACCATTTTACCTACTCTTCCCGTGTCCCATTCACACCCATTTTTACCTGATTCCTCTACAACGATCAATCCCACCTACACTGATGAACCTGTTCCCGTGACATCTGCCAACTCAACCACACAGTACTCAACAGAGAGTTGCCGGCCCCAAAGTCGCCTGTCTTCGCTCCTGCAACCCGGAACGCAGTTCAAACTTGCAGCTTTTAACGTACGCACATTACTGCAGATCGGTCAGCAAGCTGGAGTTGCACGCACGCTAGAGACCCTTGGAATTGTTATCTGCTGCCTGACTGAAACACGACTCCAGGACTCTAACTCGGTCTACCAGCTGGTGTCACCGCTGCATCCATGCACCCGGTTCCATCTCCGCCTCTCTGGTGACGCCGAGTCTGCCACATCTGGGCAAGCTGGTGTTGGAATCGCCCTCAGCGCTAGAGCCGAGACTGCTTTGATTGATTGGATTCCGATCAATAGCCGCCTTTGTGCGATGAGGCTCCATGGCTCTTGTAAGGTCAGCAGATGTCGAGTCGAAAAGCGTGCTCTCTTCGTGATCTCTGCCTACGCGCCCACTGACTGTAGCTCAGACATCGTCAAAGACCAGTTCTACCAGAACCTTCATGAGCTGCTCCTAAGGGCTCCTAAAACAGACATCATTGTTTTGGCAGGTGACTTCAACGCGCGTGTCGGTCGTCTGCTGCCATGTGAGCGCCACCTCGGAGGACCGCATGGATATGATGATGTTCGCTCAGACAATGGAGAGAGACTGCTCAGTCTTTGTGCTGATCATCAACTATTTCTCTCCAGCACCAGCTTTCGTCATCCTGGACGCCAGTACGCCACTTGGCGCCCCCCATCATCAACCCAGCGCTGGTCACAGATTAACCACATAGCTATAAGTCGCAGGTGGCGCGGCAGTGTACGCGACTGCCGATCATTTTGGTCAACGTGCGTCGACACCGATCATGCACTGGTGTGTGCGACCGTTTGCATGCGTTTTGGTGGTTCGCCTAGGTCAAAACACACCCGACTGAACGCCTACAAGTTGGAGGACCCAATGGTGAAGAGAGATTATCAACAAAAGCTTCGCGAAAAGCTCCCTCTCTCTCACACTCTGGATGTTGATCAACACTGGTCAAGTCTCCAGCAAGCCTTGTTGTCGACCGGTTTGTCCAGCTGTGGCCTCACTCGCTCCACTCCCAAATGCTGGATCTCGGGAAGATCATCAGAATTGCTGGATCGTCGACGGGCGGTGCCTGCTGGCGCAGAGTACAACGAACACCGCCGGTCTATTACGCAACAGCTGAAAGCAAGCCTTCGCTCTGATCGTGAATCTTGGTGGTCAAAACAAGCTGGTGAGATGGAAGCCGCTGCATCAGCTGGCAACTTCCGCCGTCTGTTTTACATCATCAGGGCCACTGGTTGCAATTTCCACGCTATCAGCCAGACGATTTGCGAGGCAGACGGCACGAAGATCACCAACCTTCGCAGACGATTGGGTCGCTGGTCAGAGCATTTCGCTCTTCAATTCAACCACCCAACACAGTCCCCTGCGACACCTCCAGCCCCAATGTATGATGCTTGGCCTGTCTCCACAGCCCCCCCCCAAATGAAGCAGAGATTCGAAATGTAGTCCAATCTTTGAAACGCCACAAAGCTTCGGGTCCCGACAACCTACCACCAGCTCTATTCAAAGATGGTGGGAGTGTACTTATCAGCGAAATCCTATCGCTGTTCACGAAAGTTTGGACTGAGGAGAAGGTTCCGAGCTCATGGGGAGAATCGGTCATTGTCCCAATTCACAAGAAGGGTTCCCGCGACGATTGCTGCAACTACCGCGGAATCTCCCTAATCTCTGTCGCATCCAAAATCTTCGTGTCGGTCCTACTGGGCAGGCTTTTAACGACTAGAGAGGAGTTTTCCCGAGAAGAACAAGCTGGATTTCGTCCAGGCCGTGGCTGCATCGACCAAATCTTCACGCTTCGGCAAGTTCTCGAACTTCGTCACATCCACCGGCGGCCAACAATCGTAGTGTTTTTGGACATCCGAGCGGCATTTGATTCAGTAGATAGGTCTGCGTTGTGGAACTGTTTACTGAAGAAAGGTGTGCCCGACAAGTTTGTAACCATCCTGAAAGTCCTTTACAGTCACACGTCGGGCAAAGTTAGGGCTTACGGCACGCACTCCTCTTCATTCGCTGTGACCAGCGGTGTTCGCCAAGGTTGCCCTATTTCACCTTTCCTCTTCAATTTCGCCATCGAAGATGTTCTCCAAAGAGCACTGGAAGGTGTCCAGGACTGCGGTGTTGAGATTCTCCCTGGAGACAGACTCACGGACTTGGACTACGCCGATGATATCGCCTTGCTGGGGGACGACCCACAATCCGTCCAGAACGCTCTGGACCGCTTGGCGATGGAGGCGTCTAAGCACGGCCTGTGCTTCACTCCGGGAAAATGTAAAACGCTGCTCCAGAATTGGCAGGTGCCTGAACCCGCGCTCACCATTGCTGGACATGTTCTGGAGCAAGTCCCTTGCTTCACTTACCTAGGGAGTTGCATCACGGCTGGTGGCGGTGTTGGAGATGAAGTCTCACAACGGATTGCAAAGGCCCGCCTTGCATTCATCAAACTGAGACATCTATGGCGTCGTCGTGATGTCACTCTCAAGCTCAAGGGCAGGGTGTACAATGCTTCCGTCCGTGCAGTACTCTTGTACGGCTGTGAGACTTGGCCTATTCGCTCGGAAGATATGAAGCGGCTATCAGTCTTTGATAATCGCTGTCTACGAAGGATTGCTAGGGTGTGGTGGCAACACCACGTAAGCAACGCAGAGGTGAGAGACCGCGTGCTTGGGGCGAATAGTGCCAGTCTTCAAGACGTTATTCTCCGACATCGCATGCGCTGGCTCGGGCATGTTCTGCGCATGCCAGCCCATCGCCTTCCACGTCGAGCGCTATTTGCACTCCCAGGGAGCGATTGGAAAAAGTGCCGCGGTGGACAGCCGATGACGTGGAGAAGGAGTATGAAGAAGGCGACCTCAAGTTTGGCAGCAGTCGGACCAGTCCGCCTTCCAGGTTGGGGACCACGAGATGCTGAATTGCAGTGGTTGGAAACATTGGACGTCATGGCCCGCAACAGACATCAGTGGCGGCAATGTTGTTCCGCAATTTCACCATCCCTTTGATACACACAAAAACTCATAAAACAAAACAAAATATACAAAATGGCGTGTGTAAAACCAAAAAAATTCGTTTCCCATATTTTTTAATCGCATTAGTGTCCCCATCTTCTTCACCTACTTCTTCTGCCATGGTTCTGATGGCACAATGTCTGTTAACAGACTGTGAATATATATATATATATATATATATATATATATATATATATATTGGGTAATTACATTGAAAATTGCTCGGCTGATATGCGATTCATGTTTGAAAAGAGTGATTTTGCGACCTACTTGAGAATCAAGCATTGAGTTTGTCTGTAGCGATTCTTGAAGCAAGTATAGTTGGTTTACCATATACCAATGATAGGTTCAACTTATACTAACTTTCGGACCATCACATCAACAATCTCACCTGGTAAGTTCTTAGGGTGGTGTAGCGCTAATCTAAACATTCACAGCTGCACGCAAAATTCTATAAAGATTGTATCTAGCAACGTGATTTTTCGTGAAGAAGAGTTGGTGCAATTTGCCGAGAAATCTCGGTGTACTCATGCTTAGCTAGTAATGATATGATTAACAGTGCCATGTATGCCTAACTGTCATTGTAGGGGTAGTGGTTAGGTAAACGTACCTTTGTATATACTGTGGCTATTGTTAGTCAGACGTAGACACTGACCATCAGTTACCAAATTGACTGTTCGAAAGTTGTAAATTCCACTTTCACCATCCCTCACTTCGTTCAGTGGACGCTGTCGCAACTTTTTGTGGACCTAGGTCAACATGAATCAGTACACCAAGTCCTCATTTGCCTGAAGACAATGAAGTGTTGCGTAATTCAGGCTAAACTGGTTTGCCATGTTCTGGATCAGTTATCCGTTAACCCTAGTTTACTATGGATTTAAATGAGGGAGCTCCATGTGTGTTTATTCACATATTTGCTTGTACTTTTGTCAATGGTATATAACTTCGGGTTATGACTGACTTTTCGAACAACCTCCTCGTAGTGCAAGCTGGGTGGTTTGGGATTTTCCCGTTTCCGCAAATGGTTAGGCGGTACTGTTTCAGGACATGGTGGGTTTTCGCTTGTCAAATGTTCTCCCTATAAAATGCCACATATATCCGTTTTAACAACACTGTGACGTGGCGGACGTGACTCGCCAGTAAATAAAGTCGCTGCCCCTTGCTTCATCCTGGCGAAGTATTGTATTCCAGCAACTTTGTGCAGTAATGCTGGGGAGCATTGGGCGCCTGTTTGACAAAGGAACAAACGAAAGGCGAATGAACTGAGCAATCAGTCACCGCCTTCCAATGGGTGCGATTCCCTGAATTCGCTCCACTGCCTTGCAGACAGGCTATTCAGCCAAAGGCTCGGGGTGGTGTCCCCTAAGTCAACACCCTACTTCGGCTTGGACAACCGGGTAGTAGCTCCCCCTCAGACGAAACAATGGACTTACATGTGCTGTGTTGTGTTTTCTTTTACAATTTCTGGACCTACATTTTGTGTTCCATGGTTTCTGTTATCTCCATGCTTATCCATAGACTGTTGCAACATATTTATACATATATATGTACGTATATAAATAAACCTTCGGGTTGTAGTTCAAGGTAAGAACTACGGCATACGAACTGTGTGTAATCACTTAGAGTCGGACTTAAATTCCGCTTTTAATAGTGCATAAGTGTCATTTCTAGTATGAATGCACCAAATTTCTGTTCGGATATCTTGTAGTGCAAAGCACATACGCATTGAAGTAATGCCATACCAGTATAGATGTTTGTCGGCATCCGTATTCTTATTTAGCTGTCACAAACTGTAAACAGCTACAGGATGGCTGCGCTGCAAGAACGATACCTCCATTCACCTTATGTCCAGTGTAAACCAGGAGGAATATGACTTAGAGGCATGTAGATGGGAGCCACGAGTGATTCAAAGCACGTGAACGCTCATTCAATATATATATATATATATATATATATCATTCATTTGGTGGCCAGAGGGAAAGATGCACACCAGATGTACCCTGCGCGGTGGTTGGGACATAACCTGTTCCACACGGGATGGGAGAAATTTCTGAGTCTGGCACCATCACTAAGACTGCACTCTGTCTCTCCAAGCAATGATCAGCTGTTTCCTGGAGCGATCTTCGACAGATAGGCATTTTGCCAAGAGTTATATCAAACGTAGCCAAACCAAGAATATCGATCAGCAAACACTTAGAATGCGATAAAATGAAGCACCCGTAAATACACAGATCAACAGCGGTGATGGTGTAGCACACCTGTCACATCGAGCACAATATTGACCTGGGTTACTAAATGGAACTAAAAGCAGCATGCTTACCTTGGACTAACAATTGCCCATTCAACATACTCGTCGCCTTTTGGATATTAGCTCCTCGTGAGCACAATAACGGCATACCAGATCGATTTGGCTTAGGAACTCGCGACGGCTTGTGCTACAGCACCATGCACTTGTTCACGGTGCCTGTCGATTCTGCAGCCAGCATTCTTCGTCCTGTTACAGCAATACTTTATGATGAACCCGAGCAATCGCATTTTTGATGTGCTCAAGCCATTGGCGGCAATCAAATGCTATAACTTCCAAAAACACCCAAAACCACCATTAGCTCGTGATAAAATTCCTTGACCATGCCCTAATAATGTAGCTTCTGTTTACCTACTTTCCACTTTCCCGTACTGAATTGTTTATGGAGCAATGGAGCAGTGGTAAATGACGGATACAAAAGCGAACGCTTAACAGGTCCAGTAGAATGGTTGAGATGAAAATCGAAATAAATAAACCATGTCAGTAAAAGTATTTGTGAAATACATGACTCACAAAGGGTTCGTATTATCACAGGCTGTACCACTTAGAGTGTGTCAGAGTATCGGTAATGCCTTTTCTAAAAGAAGGATAAAGCAGAAACATTAATTCCCTACTCCCGGAGGGCGTTCCAAGGATGTGAACCTCTGCGGGAGAAGAAGTTTCGTTGACATTATAGTCAGTTGTTTTGCATGACCAGCTTAAACGGTTAACCTCTTGGACATATGCTTTGACTGAGTTTCAAAAGGAATGGCATGTGTGGCTGGGGTATCTCAGGATTTGATACACCAGTACGAGATCCCCTCTTAAATACCAGTAACGTCCGCTGTATACTTGGAAGGTTTTCAGTCTGACTGGTTAGGGAAGGCTGGACAAACCTCCAAGGTTCTTTGTCGCTCTGCGTTGTGCGGTATCGAGCTCGACGGGTTAGTGCTTCTTCCACTATTGTCATGCATGAATAGCGTATTTCGTGTGCGACCTCACGTACGTGTCAAGCATTTTTGGAAAGATTAAGACATCAAAGTTCCCGGGCACGTAGTATTGGTTTGCTTTCTTTGAGGCCCTTTCGGTATGCATAAAACACTCCTTGTCTTCTTGCACAAGCATGCCGAGACCGCATGTGAGAAGTTTGTTGTAGTATTTCTGGCTCTAGATGGTCGTTATGAGTTCTATGCTGACGTATGCTTATAAGTTTGCTTTTTATGGTGTTGAACTACTACAAGTTCTTGATGGGCCATGTGTACGCTTTATCCAGGTCATCCTGTAGGGTTGTGTGATCCTCCACTGGAGCGATAGCACGCCATGTCTTTAGATCATCTGCGAATAGCAGGTAGTTTGATGCCAGCACAATTGAAAGATCATTTATGAAAACCAAGAACGTTCAAGCCCCGAGTAACGAGCCATGAGGTACGCCGCACTTAACTTTGATTGGTTCTGACAAAAGGCTGTGAATCCTCACTTTCAATTGACACTGAAAGAGAAAGTCCTCTAACCATCCTAGAACGGGATCGCTGATCCCATAATTCTTAATTTTTTGCAGTAGAATGCGATGGTCCAAGCGGTCGAATGCCTTTCAGAAGTTCAGGTAGGATGCATCCACTGCTACATCGGTGTCCACAGATTCCGTCCAGCTTGCACGAACAATCAACAGATTAGTGGTGCAGGACCAATGTTGACAAAATCCGTGCTGCTCCGGAACGAGAATCTTGTTATTCACCAGGTACTCCATGAGCGACTCAGTTACAATGGACTCAATGATTTGGGTGATCACCGGAAGAATTGTTATCGTGCAATACTTCGCTGGTTCTGCACGCTTAACATCTTTATACATTGGAGTGATGATCCCGCACTTCCACACCTTCGGGACGTGCAGCACATTAAGACATCACTGAAAGAGCCTTTCTAACGGTTCAGCTAAGCTCATGGAGGCAACTTTCAATGCCTTCGGGCGAATGCCGTCCGCACCCGGGGAGCAGCATTCGTGCTAGGATATTAGCCGCTTCAACGCAGCTGCGGTTGTGAAAGATATTTGCTTAAGGTCTGATGGCGGCATGAGCTGCGTAGGCATGGTGTAGAATTGTTGCACACTATGGAAGGTACGGCCAAAGTATTGTCCAAGTAGGTTGGCCGCCTCTTGTGCCGTTTGTGCTAACCCGCATGCTGTGTACAGAGCCGGAATTCCGCGCTTAAGGCGGTGGAGTTTGTTTATGTGTCTGTATAACAGCTTTACGTTAGAGCAAAAAGTTACCACAAGGTCTTGTTCGTCCCTTGCTTTATTTTTCCGGACAAATTTGACACAATGATTCCTTTTTGTTGTGTAGATGCCTTAACTATACTCTCACGAAGAGATAACGTGGGCGAGCCATGTCAAGTCCGTCAATGCCAAGTGCTTCGGATCCTGCTCCTTAGGAACTACTTTATCTTTTTGGTTCAGTGGATTTTGATTTCAGCTGCGCTTGCCACGAACCTGTTGTATCTATTGATAAATTGCCTGCAGGCCACTTCAGGGGACCATTCAGTTAGGAAAGAGTAGCTTGTTGCATCAATGAGTTCGGGCAGGTCATGATGTAAGATTCCACATTATCTTCTTTGTGATGCTCTGCATAGCACAAATATTGGAACACTAACGTCGCGCGAGCGCTGCGGTCCAAAAGAGTGCATGTTGTTACTACGACCATCATGAGTTCCTCGTTGGGAAACATGAGGTGCAAGATGCTCGGTTTGTTTTCTGTCCTGAAACGCGTTGAGGAAATGACGTCGTTGGACAGCGGTGAATTAGCGATTAGCTTTAACAGATCCGTCTTGAATTGGTCACCCAGAGTGGCCGGGGTTTCTAGACCGTTCAGAGTAAAGCCCCTTTTATTGCAACTGTTTCAATATCTTAGTCGTACCTACACGATGGACATGACCGAACAACCACAGCTATCGCAGCAGAAGTATGGAGTCCATAACATACCTGCAACAACGATGGAGCATTTTTGTGTTTACAACTCTGTCGCAACAACCGATATGCAGCGACCAACGCAGACAGGGTTGATGGAAGATCTTCGGAAGTCCTTCTGGCACAGAGTCTAGATTTCTCTGCGGTAAATAATCACTGACAGCCCCATTGATTTAATAACCATCTGTTTTCCGCAGACGGTCAGTTGGCTTTTCTTTCAGAACTGATGCTTTAGTGTGCCTAATGAGGCACTCGCCTTCGATATGAGGATACTCAGGTTGTTGGTCATCTCTGTGACTGTTGGCAATGTGCTCTAGAAGTAACAAAGCTTAATTGAGGTCTCCGAAATCGCACGCACATTTCTGATTTGCGGGCAACCTACCGGTACAGTTCCTGGTGACGGCGGAAAAGGCCAACATTCTTGTTTATATAGATGGTGAGTCTCAGCTTGGCAGTTGTAGAAGTGAGAACAGTCGTCGTGCGCTGTAGTGTAGACAAGGAGCAGACATCAACAAACACCAACGTACCGGTGGTTGTCTTATGCACTCGTGTTCCCGGCCAGAAACGACGAATGTTCAGCAGCCCACCAGTTATACGGGGTTCCAAACAGACAATACAACCAAAAGGAAGGAAAACATAGGACATCATGGCACTTAGGTAACTATTAAAACTAGGGGGCTGAGACAACATTGCTTCCCAGCAAAGGCAGCAACAAATCAAACCGAGACATGTACACTCAGCTGAATCCTCGCCTACACATAACTTTATAAGCATTCACTAAGCCTAAAATCTTACGCGGGAAACCAAGCATACCAAGGACCACCCACCGTGTCTCGCAGTTCATTATGCCAACAGCATGTGTAATGGCCGGATTCGCTCGCGACAGTTCTTCTGCAGTAACTGGGCAGCTGTCATCATATTTATCATGATGCGACGTGAACGGCATCAGCATTACCTTCCACCAACTTCGGTTCATCTATCTGAATGACGAGACGGTCGAGAAGGGTTCTGGCCATCAGGTTACCCTCACACCTCAGCAAGTTGATATCGCGATAATTTGTGGCACATTGCTGGCTTCATTTGCTCTTATATAGTGTTAGCAAAAAGGCATCCCTTAAGTTAGATGGCATCTCTTCTTTATACCACACAGGTTGCAAAAAATAGTACGGCAAAGTTTCAATGCTGATCTGCCGTGTTCTTCATCATTTCCGTTAGTATCCCGTCAGCTCAAGCGCAATTAGCACCCCGTAGTTGAGCAAGTGCTCTGCGTTTCATTCATTATCGGTGTGTCTGCAAGATACTACTTCAAATACTGTTGCTGTAGCTCATGCAACGAAATGTAGTCAACCTCTGAACGTTTGTTTACGAGCAAGTAGAAGTGTTTTCTCCAAATCTGCATTATGTCTGCAGTTTGTGTTCATGCACCTGCGGAAGGAGCGTCAAGTAACCTCACAATGGCTGCAAGATGGGAATAAGCAAAACCTTATAAGCGTTAGTGGACACCAAGTGTTGGCATCATTCATTGTACCATTCCAGCTGCTCCCTCAATTCCGTCCACCCCGTATTCCTGATGTCATGGGGTACTTGAATCAATGGTCTTCGAAGTTTGCGAAATGACACCTCTGAGGCAGATTATTTCACTTGACTAGGAGCGTAGTAAAGTGCTCTCCTCTGTCACTGCGCTTCATGTCTTCCACTTCACCTAGCGCAGTCGTCATAGACTCATTCGAATCGGAATGACTCCGGTGTTTAGTGGGCATATTTTTACGGAACGATTGCCTATGGAAAGTGCTTTGTGCTACCCAAGTTGTTTTAGCGCGTTTCGCACCTCTACCCTGACGTGCCACTTTGTCGTTTTTTAATAGTTGTCACCGCTGTGACACGGTGATCGAGCAAGGATTCGCTGCGCTATCTGGGGGTCTAAGCATTACATCTAGTGGATTATTTCAACCGAAGCTACGATTTAATCTGTGGTTTCCGTTACATTCGCCCATCGTCGGCACTTTTCGCTGTCATCCATCCACTACAAGCAATTTCCAATGGTTTTGGCCTGCAGGAACCAGTGTAGAGCAATGAGCTAGCAAAAATCCTTGTACATGTGTTCTCGTAGTGACACACTCACCTAGGGTAACCGACATCGACTGTAACAGAGAACGCGAGCGTCACTCGCCCTCTACTTCACGTGAACAGACAAGGGTAGCGTCCGTTTGCAGCAACGGCTCACAGTGAAATTTATTCCATTTAACATCAAATCTGTTGAGCAGAAATGCAAACGCCTAGCCAGAAGAGGTAATATTTGCGACTGTTGTGGCCTTCAGCTGCACCCCGCTACGCTAGTTTAAGTCAACTACAGTATAAGAGAAAATAAACCTGACTGATGCGCTCTGGTTTTGCCAACATTACAGAGCAATTCCAATAGTGAAGTGTATAATATGGCCCATAAAGAAGTGCGAAAAACTGACTGAAACGGTCCAGCAGATGGCGAGCTGCAGGCTTTGCAATTAGAATCTAACCGCACCGATCTTGTTCTCCAGCAAACCCGTCAGAGCTCTGTCCCTATGTAGAAGGCCAAAGTTAGGTTTTCTAACCGTCCAACGACAGCTGCGCGACCAATTTAGACAATAACTAACCCTATTAATAGGCAAGCCAGAACCGGTGTGACTGCTATTAACTCATCCCTGGATCCTACACCCGACGAGTTTGTCACATAACCGACAGTCCAGAGCCGGGTAACGTTCGCATCGACCGTCTGGATAAAAACATTTAAAGAGACACCCGTACGTCCATTTTCTGTACTAAGCACGGTCGATGCGACACCGTTTTCACAACGTACTTAGTGCCCGCCAACCAATCTAAGTTATCAGACACAACATTCAAAACGACATTCGCTAAAGTGAACCACAGTAAGTTACCGGTCGTGTACACTAACGTTCCTGAGTCCAGATCGGGCACAAGAAAGAGCAAGTTGGTGGATGGTCGCGACCAATGAAATTACGTCTGTGATACAATTGGTATTCGGATTGAGCCAACTGGGACTATGACGTGTAGCGTGCCACCCGAATTCATTGCTCTACGGTGAACCCCAATTTATTCGAGTAACGTTGGACTCAACTGAGGAGACAAAGACATTCCTACTCACACCAGTTCCTCTTCGCAACTCATCGAGCGGCATACGCGTACTATCAGATATTCCTTGGAACCGACGGTCAGAGGAAAAATAAAACCATGGCGGTCCTTCTATGAATAAAAGCAAAAACGCGTACTTGTTCATGGTGTTCCTGAACTACTGGGCTCTCCTGATCACAAACGCAAAAAGTGACCGAGAGCTGTGGTGCTATGTCAGCGAAGTACGCTCCCTGGATGCCGTTATCTCTAAAGCACTAACGAGGATTTCTTCATCAATCTGCAAGAGCTGCTTTCCAAGAATATTGAAACGTGCTGAACTCCGAAGCAATGTAAGAATTCCAATTGGATAGATGGTTGCAGCATCGCTCCAGGTTACCTAGCTAGATTAGGTTAAAGAAAGCGGTAGCCCGGCCACTATTTGTCAGCACTTTAATTAAAATTCAAAATCAACAAAATACTAACCACCACAATTCTGCAGATTTGTAGACAAGGCAGCAATCGGGACACCTGATGGGTCAGGGAGATACACGAGCGAACATCTCAGTCTGGGATGCTCCACGCTACCATGCAACCTGCAACCCACGCAAAAAACGATTAGCGGCCGACCGAGGAACGGTCGGTTTTAATTGAACACGAATTTGTTGTCCACCCACACACTTCTAACATCAAAAACACTAGCAGGTTTGTACCCTATTGCTCAAGGTCTTTTTAGCAAGTTGACCGAACTTACAGAACATTTGGCGTCGCAAGCGCGAGATCGCAATATGATTACGGAGACCTGGTTAAGCCTTGACATAGTAGATTCTGAGGTAAATTTACCTGTTATCGCGCTGCCTCGAATTGATAGAGCTAGAATAAGTAGTGGAGTAATACTGTATTGCAAGGTTAATCTCCGATGTGAATTTATTTACCACCCGCTGATCCGTTCCCCAGATTCGCTTTGGTGCCGGCTGTGGTCGCGGAAAAAAAGACACGTCTTATGGCTCTGCTTTAGCGTCCAGCAAACTTTACGTGTGAAATGGACTCCAAACTAAACCAGATTCTTCAGGTTGCTTTGAGCAAGACATACAGTCGAATTCTTATCGCAGGCTAATTTTATGTGCATGACCTGGAAATAGCGGTGACCGATAGGATACAATTCAAAGCCGGTATACAAGAGTTCATTTCCAGCTACCCACTGCACTACCACATGACTTCTGTTACTAGATTACGAACTGCGAATGAGCCGTCGATATTTGGTCATGTGCTCACCAACGAAGAACTCATGGTCGTCGGAACCATTACAAATACGCCACTGGGTGGCAGTGACTATGTGCCACTACTGCTTAAATATATACATTACGGGGTATGTCTTGAGGAACAGGATAATAAAGTGTATACGAACACTCACTACACCGTGTTATCCGCGTTTGTTAAGGAGGCATCTTGGCCCTGAATGGCTTCTGAATGGCCCAACGAAATCGCTTGGGACACTATCACAAAGATATTTGCCACACTAACAAAGCATGCGTCTGAGCAGAAATTTTTCCCTTATGCAAGAAGAAGGAAGTCATTACTGAGGATCAGCAAACGCAAATGCATGTTCTTGATAGACATAGCATTGTGAGCACACATGGACTCCTCGAATTTCAAAACCTGAACTGCCTATGTAACACAGCGTAACTTCTGTGCGAGCTTGATCAGCGAGGACAAGGTGACGCATCAGCAGGAGTTAATGAAGAGATTCTGCGCGAAACGCCAAGTTTTATACAGGATAATGGCCTTCGTAAGGTGCAACGCAGAATTCCAGCACTGAGCACGACCGACGAGTGCACGCGATCAGCAATGAAAAACAGCCGATCTCTTAAGGTCCCATTACTCACAAACATTTCAGAAGGTAAGGGGCGCAACGGTTATTCCTGTTTTTATTTTACCACCTTCAGCTATATCCAATATTACTTTTACTGCAGAAACTGTGACAAAAGAACTGTTGTCCCTGCGTATCCACAGCTCTCCTGGGGTCGATAACGTTCCACGGAAGGCTTTACAGGCAGCAGCCAATGACCTGGCGGCACATTTGGCTATATTCTATCAGCGCTATATGGATGAGAACCACTTTCAACTATATGGAAATGCGGGGTCGTCACTTGTATTCATAAGGGAGTCGCACTGAGTCAAACAATTACCGTCCGATAACGCTACTACCTGTGCTTTCCAAGGTTATGGAGTCTGTCATCGCTGATGCGCACATGCAGTATTTGCAAAATCATAACATGGTAGTACCAGAGCAACATGGCTTCGGCCGATTACCCTGATTTACTGGGAACGTGCTAATTGCCCGCAGTGGTTCGACTGAAGCAGTTGATGGTAGCGCAGAAGTTGATGTCATGTACCTGGACTTATAAAAAGCGTTTGATCGCTTAGACTATCGAATTTTCCTCCCTGGCGTTGGTGACTTACTGCTGATTTATATGGGCAATTTCCTTTCGGTTGGACGTGAGAGTACGAGAATCCCTGTTCGAGTCAATTGAGGTAGAGTGCGGCGTATCACATGGCTCGGTGTCAGGGCCCCGTCCATACATGATTTTCATAAATAATCTCTCGAGGGGAATTACTTCCGAGTGCCTATTCTTCGCGAATGACATCAAGTTACGGTGAAACATCAGAGGACCGAACGACCACGAAAAGCTAGAGAGTTACCTGAAAACGATTAGAAACTGGTCAGTTCTGAATACACTTGCGTTAAAGGTGGAAAAGTATCACGCTGTTTAATTGCGCCATAGGCATGACTAAGTGTATAGGCTTGGGTCAAATGTATTCCAAACCCCTTCCAAGAACGCGATCTCGGTGTGCTCATTCAAAGTGACCTTAACTGTTCAAAACAGTCAGAGGCAGCTGAGAAGGGAACCAACCAGCTTGTAGGCTTGCTGCGGAGAGCATTCAGAAGTTTTGACCCTTCCATCTACCCCATGATGCACAAAATACTTACGTGCGCCCCCAGGTTGAATACGTCAAGCAAGCTTGGCAACCTTGGTTGAAGCGCGACTTAGAAATGCTAGAGAAACCACAACGCAGAGCCACAAAGAACGTCAAGGGCCTACGAAATCTGTCCTACCATCAAAGGCTGAAGTCACTGGGAGTTTTCAGTGGCCGCTACCGAAGGCTGCGCGGCGATCTCATATTAGTCTACCAAATATTGAGTGACCCTAATCACGTATGCCGTCACTTGCTGAAACAGCCATAACACCAATCTCAGAGGTAACCCTCTGAAATTGCGTGCACAGTATAGCCGCCTGGAATGCCGGCGGAATTATTTTTCTCCGGGTTTGCCAACCTTGGAACTCTCTCCCAAACTTCGTTGTTTCCTCCCCCACCTTGGATATTTTCAAAAAACGACTGGATCTTGCCTTTGGCTCCCATCACTTCGTTGCCTAAACTGTGCTACTTTGGAATATATTAATTATCCCTTCAAACCGGATTAACATGTTACATAAAGCTGAGGAGATACAGAAGTGAATATTCTCGTTCTTATTTTTCTTACGGAGTTCATCAAATATAACTGTCTTCATGTTGCCTCGCCGTTTGCATTTAATTCCCACTCACACTACTTGTATTCAGCGGCCTGTCTGCTAGCTAAACGCTCAAACAGACAACTCACCTATCTTTGACTAATTGCAGTTTTACCCCCACTATCCTGCGGGAGTTGTCAAGCAACTGCTTTTTTATCCGGCATAAATCATTGTTCATTGC
>OX104059.1:14108753-14277859 GCA_944474145.2 Dicrocoelium dendriticum
GGACGGACGTACCCCGAGCGTCTACTTAGTTTGGGAATGCATTCAATGCACTACCGAAGGCTTAGAGCAGACCTAATCCTAACCTACCGTATCTTGACTGGGAAGGTTGGTCCGGATTTGTCTTGGCTATTCAGTCCCGCTAGATTGTCTGTTCTACGCGGTCATTCGTTGAAGCTGGACAAACCGCGGTCCGATCGGATTAGGGCGGAAATCCGGCTGTCACGCCGAGTTATCGACCGCTGGAACATGCTTCCGGAAAGTGTTATCAGGGAATCTACGGTTAAGGGGTTTGAGCGGCAACTTGACGCTCTTGGGTGGCAACACGAAACCTTTCCATTTTCCTGAGTAACTCGCATCTTCGTACTTCGATTTCCTTTTCTCTACTTTTCTTCACGTATTGGTATTATTTTCTTATTTAAGTGCACTTCCCTATTCTGTACCTTCGATTTCTCTTCCTATCCTTTGCTTACTTCACGTGGCTGCCACAGCAGGGACTGCTACGGCAGGAAACGTGGGCATTAAATGGTTGGCCAGGGTGCGATACGGGTGTTTCCGTTTTAGATCCATCAATAACTGAGCACTTCATCAATTCCTGGCTCAACGATCCACTCAAGATGGAACACTCACGGAATTTTTCTATCGTTCCAGTCCCCATCTGAACTGAACTGAACTGAACTGAGAGTTGATTGACTATGAATTCTCGTCGGATAATTCCCCTGTCGAGTGATCTAAGGGGAAGCGTGAAGGTAACTGTCCGCTGATGACCATGGATTGAATGATTACAAATTCGGCAATACCTGAAGTGATTCATTTGTTCAACTGTAACAACATCCGTCTTATGTAAAACGAGGTTCAGTAGCCTAGGAATAACAAGTTTTAATCGGACCAGGTAATTGTTGGGTTTCCCAGTTTCGTTGTTTACTTTCTACCCTGAAGCCTTTAGTCACATTCATGAGATCAGATGGCGTGGTGGAAAGTTGAACGCTGATAGACGGATCTGTTGCTTGCTGTTTCATAGATATTTTTACTGTGACCGTATGATTAACATAGGTATCGGTGAATTCAAGATACTCACCTCTTGGGTGTAGTTTGATGGGGGCCCTGACGACAGGATGTTGATGACGAAAAGAACCGGCCTAGTCGATCTTAGCACCAACGCGTAATTAAACCGAAAGTGCGTGGAGTGACGTGTTAAAAACCAAAGCACTAAACTGGGATTAATTCAAGATGGATGGCCTAAATGTGTCTAACTAAGGGTGAAATGTTGGATCATAAGTTAACGGAGCTTAGCTGGAGATTGACTGTCTTCACGGTCAACCTGTTCTCTCCCTGCGGAATATAAGACCATGGTGATTCTTCCACTGAAACTACCCTATAATGACAATACAGTCATCCGCGGGGCTAAAGGTACTGGATTTGTCTGCCCTTTGAAGGGGATAATAGCAGTTTGTCCTGTTGGCTAGTACAAATTTCGCGGTGCAACGCACGAGCATTTTATCATCTTCCACTGGAAACCGTACTAGTAATGGGAAGCAACTTGTAGTCCAATCCATAGGTTTATTAATAATATTTTCCTTATCAGTCTGACCTAAATGTGCTTCTGTGAACTTTGTGGCTATGAGCTCTACTTCCTCAGCTGGAGAATTGATCGAGACAATTCTTCTGGCATGAAGGGGGAAATGTTTTCACCGAATCGCACTTGCGCCGCATTGATGCGATACCAGCATATTGCAAACATTGGTCGGAGGAGTTTGGTTTTCATCCTACGGCTGTTCTAATCTGCCTGGCTTCCTTGTGGCTGAGGAGATTATCCAGGTGTTGAGGACTTTCATTCAACTCGAATATCAGGATGGCTCTGCGGTAGACTTGGATATTGGTTAATTGTTTTGCCACACATTTGATTTGCGTCCTTGATCAGTTGAGTGTCATGTTATATAGATGCAGTATAAGACGGGAGTTAAGAAATAACTCGCATTACCAACAATAGCTCATATTCCAATGATTACGCCTGCATCACTGTAACTGAACATGATTATGATCCTGTTCTCTTGGGAGAGATCATGTAATGAGAAAAAGATTTTCATACTGCGTGACAGGCCACTAGTACGCCAACTAGTGCCCATTGCGTTGAAACACATCTGTGAGTTACTACAAACCCTTGAAACAGCAAAAGCAATTAAAATCACACACATGTTTATCATTCACGCATGAGCATGAGATATCCTATAAAATATGATCTGTGCCAAATATGGCCACAGTTTCTCAATCGATGAGAAATATACCTATTATTATTATTATTTATTGACACGAACTTTCTTCGACTCTTCCAGCTTGACCTCCAGTGAAGTGCAGACAACCCGCCGCGTTTTACGACTTCAACAAGTGTTTGAACTTCAAAGTTAGGCTTGCAGACTTGTGGACATATTCAGTTCATCAAGAAATGTTTGCGGAAATACCATTATTCGAAGGCGTATCGGAAAGCTCGAAAACAATGTCATGATCGTCAAAATAGCAATTTACTATACCTGAATGCTTACAGTCTTCCGGGAGGTGCTCTGTTACGAATTGTTGAGTTGGGACTGCTTTGTTCACATTATCATTTATCCTTGAATGAACACAACCTGAATGAAGAGGAAATGTTCCTAACCTATATGTCCGACGTATCCGCTAAGGCTGAAGAGAGAAAGTAGATGAAATTGCTGAAGAGTTTGGCGACTGATGTGCCTGAATCAAAAATTCCAACACATCCAGAACAATACGTTCACAACCTTCTGTCATGAATCTCCCTCACTGGGACCACAATGTTGAGCTTCGCAACTAAGTAGGAGGCAGTCCGAGCGTTTAATGGACCAACTAAGCAAAATGAAGCCCGTGTCCTCCCAATCTCTTGGCTCTTTCCAACCCATTTTAGTGCATCCTTCATAGGAGTATATCAGCAGTAGGGCACATTCCTCAAAAACAATCCCCGATACACACAGAGATGCGATAAAAATTTGACATCTAATCCCGAGGTCATACTCTGCAGGCCAGATAAGAGATAGGGTTAGGTAATAAAGGATAAGTGTGACTAAGTGTCCAGCAAGCACACCACCTTGGAAGACCAAAGAAAACTCGGGCTTCACTTAGTACAAAAAGACAACATAGTATAGGATGAGCTTATTAATACTAATACGTATTCTCGGTTTTGCACGACATGTCATTTCCGCATGATCAGATTTTTACGATCAAGTTACACAATTATAACCTCTGAAAGTAACAGATACATTAAATTAGTGAAAGGGCAGTAGTAGATTTTAATGAGGAAGCAAAACAGTCAAAGGCTCAATTAAAGTAATACGGCTATTTGTAGAATCGTCTCCTGGAACCTGCTTCCACGCGGGGTAGGCCCCTTTAGGTTTTCACCCGAAGGTCCATTCCCATCTTGTAGTGCGCCGATGTGACTTAAAAGCATGCTGGTCGTCACCGCCTTCATTAATCTCTCAGGCCATTTTTCTGTCTGAGTAGGATAGGCACTTCAGCTCAATCTGGCCGCATTCCGGTGTAACTTAACCAACTAGCTGAAGGAACTAAAACGCAGTAGCTACATTGATAGCACTTTACTTGAGCGATTGGCACCTTGCAGCCCGCATCCACCTCGCATCCATGAAGTGCCAAATGTCCATAAGTCTAACGTCCCACTAGTTCGGGTGATCGATATATCAAAGTCTGCCACACATTCGGTCGCCTAGTGTTCTGTGGAAGTTTTCGAGCAGTACGCAAAGAATTATCCAATCACAAATTGAGTGACACTTTTACATGCATTTAACTACTAGCAGACCTTAATCTGAAAGAAAAATTATTGCTCTCATTTGATGTAGAGTCCTACTTTTCGGACATTTGGTTGTTGCTAGCGGTTCGTTTCAAACGTGGTTACCCAACAGAGAGCAATCTTCTTCTTCGTATTCTTGTTCGAAATGTGAAACGACTGATGCTACTCTGCACGTTCAAGAGGCAGTTCCTATTTGAAGACTATACTATCGACAAATAGACGGAGTTGCGATGTGATCGATCTTAGGATCGCTGCTTGGAAATCTTTTTCTCACAAAAGTTGAACGCGGACCTCTCTGATTACTAAACTACTGAATACTGAGCATAGAGAACGAGAAGACAAAATTTGCGTTGATGCATTGTAGGTGGATCGGGCACATGCGCGAAATCATGCCGCTGATTCCTGCGCGGTGGCAGCATATTGCATTTGCATTACATCTTAGGTGCGATACGCTCCCTATACCTTTAGTCCGCAAGGTGGGCACTAAGGAAGCTCTTAAATTCCGACACCGATTTCGCCTCGACTAGCGTCTTCGGCACCTTGTTCCAATATTTCACCACTCCACGCTGGAAACATAGAGGGCGAGCGACGCGCTTTAAATCCGGTACCACTAGTTTGTACCGATTTTCGTGTGTGCTGCTTGGTGTGCGAATGTACAGTGGCAACGTCAACATGGGCAAGTAATTTAGGTACATTATCCGGTGCGACATAATAAGATCAACTGCAAGTCGACGATATGACAGGTTATAAAGGTGTAGTCACCTACACGGTCCTCGTACGATATACCCCGCAAACTGGGAATAAGCTGGATCCGTTCCCTTCTCTGCACCTCACCTATTGTGATCGGACATAGGCAGGTGAGCCGTAATCAAGCTTCGATCTTATAATGGAAAAGAACAGATGACGCCTAATCAAATCCCTTGATTATTACCAACGCTCCATGGACGATGCGTTCATCGTTTGCGACTCTCAAATTGACACTTTCTATCTGTTGTATCAATCTAACAGCGCGCACCCTTCGTTTAAATTCACCTGTGGGATGGAGGTCGGTAAGCTGTATTGTTGGGTGTTTTACTGCGAAGACTAGAGTATAGGTTACTTGAAAGTTAGATCATCCAGAATACGACTTTGATAGATCAGTACCCGCATTTCCTCAGTTTCGGACCGCTGACATACAAAGGAAACCTAATAATAATCTGCTGATGTTAAGCGTCTTCGCGTTATCCTTAAACTGTGGATATTTCCTCCCACAGTGGAAACACTCGATAATAGCACAAAAGGTGGCTCCCGATCGGCAATGACGAGTTATCGCCCTAGTAATCATACTGCGGCATCCTCAAAGACACTGCGGCTAACTGTCATCAATGGTCTTGTTCACTTATTAACAACCCCAGGCCTGATAAACAACCCGCAACACAGCTTTCTCACGAAGCCATCCTGTGTAACCTGTCAAATACAATTCTTCGACCACCTAACATCGGTTACTGACAGTGGCATGGCAGTTATTGTCATTCTACCAGACATGCACAATGCCTTCGATCATGTGCCACATAAACCTTTGTTGTCCGTCCTGCACTCTTATGGAGTCAGCAAACCATTGCTAAGTTGGTTTAAATACTACCTATAAGATCGGACACAGAGCGTAGGAATAGGTCAGCAACTATTCTCCTCGAGAGTAGTTACAAGCGGAGTTGTCCAAGGCAGGGTACTTGGACCACTTCTCATTCTGCTGTATATAAATACCATATGCGATTCCATCAAACATGAATGATCGTACCGCTTCGCGGACGAGATTAAACTCGTCTACTCATTTCCACCCAATAGCCTTGAGTCGGGCCTTAAAAACATACATGAGGACTTATCTGCGTTGGACTCTTGGGGTAAAAATTGGTGCGTGAAATTATCCTCTGAAAAATTACATGTATATGGGTATAGATGCTGCATACCGGATGGCTCCATCACCCTAGAAGTTACAAACATCCCAAACTCCTCTACAGTTAGGGACCTTGGAGTAATATATTCCGACCGCTAAACTCTTCCGAGCATGTCCCATATCAGATAGCAAAGACCAGGCAATTGTAAATTAATATAGCTAAATCCTTTGTTCTACCTGAAGCGAGACTGAAAATGCTTACTATCCTTGTTTGACCTATGCTGGAGTACTTCATAATTATCCATGGCCATCTGCATAGAATGGATCGAATAGCCTTAGAAAACATTCAGCGTTCTTTCACGAAACTCCTTATCGGCCGGTCCACCACTATGAACTATGAAGACCACTGTCGCCATCTTAAACTAGACCCCTGCGGCTGCTTCGCCCCAGAAATAATCAAGTATTTTTTTTACAACATTCAACATTGCCGGATGTACACGACCGGAATAGACCTTAGCTTGCAAACTTCCACAACATATTCCACAGGAAATAGGGATTACTCACTACCCCTGAAAAAGGGGAAGTTAAAGATCCACTCAAACTTCTTCTTGGTAAGGTATACACACATACGGAACAAGCTACCATTGAAAGTACGGACAAGCAAGAAGTTAAGCGAATTTAGAATGAACTTAGGAGATTTTCTCACCATGCAGAGCATAATGAAAACATTCGGTCTTCAAGCGTTTACACATTTGTTAATTTCATCAGACCCAAACAATATATGATCAATAATGCAGATTTACCCCACTTCAGCATGCCTTAACTTTATGCGCGAAATAGCCACCCTTGAATTCCCACTTGTAGGTGGAGAAAGAAAAAATGTGTGAATTGGTTTATCTCCCCTTCGTATATTTTAAATATTCCACCGTGCTATAACATCCGGTTTATTTGCGTCACCAAGTGCGTATTGAAAAGAAAAGTCAGCTCATTAATAACGCCACCTGTTATTCTAAACTTCTGCACTATTTTATCACATCCGAGCATATGGACTCTCAATGTCGCGAAACACGCTATTTGGCTGCCTATTTCGTTGATAATTTTACCTCATCTTATTCTCCCATTATTCTTTTAGTCACTGTTGGCCCGATCCCATGAGATGCTAGTTTGAAGCTTCTACGCAACATGTATACCCACGCCAAAAGACCCACTAGTCAATATAAAATGTGAGCAGAAATTTAAAAAACAGTCCAATCTGAACTGCTGAGCTCACAAATAATGGGATATGATGACAAACGTGTAGAGGACATTCGGAAGTCGTGATCTTAATTCTACTCCATATTCCTTTCCCCTACTAAACATTACGACCTTACTTCCACATTTCGTCGTGAAACCCCATCTCCGCCTCGTTCCGCCCAACATTCCCTAAAATTTTTATTATCTCGCTTTCGCATCATCCTAAATCGCCTCAACACATTGGTCTAACTTGGTTTACGATCGTCAACACTTTGCATTACATCGCTTAGAGTCGTTTGGTGGCCTTCACCCTTCACCGATTATACCTGTCCGCTGAACTTTTGTCCCCACCGGACAAGCTTTCTGACCATTTTCTCCTTTGTCTATGTGCATCTGTGACTCAGTTGGTGAACGTGCCGCACAGGCCGACTTCACATCCCCTTAAGGCTTACCCACTCCGCATCCCTATTTGTACCGGTGATCAACCCATCTGATCACTCTATCCGTCCTTTAGACCCTCGTGTACCCTAGTAGTGTGATTTCGTACAGCGCGCACTGAGGTTGGACTGGTCGACTCCGACCGGATGATTGTCATTACAATTGTCCTGAGTTTGGAAGCATAATTGTTAATGTTTTTATTGTATATGCTCATTTATCCATTTGTACATAGTACCGTTATGCAGTTCAGGATTTGATCTTCCATTGGTCTCGGTGGAAATGCGTCACTCGGACCTTCCAAGCAAATCTTTTTGTTGACCCTATTCTCCCGGTCATCATACACGCAAAATACTATTAATAACGAAGTTGCTAACTTTAGTGAATAACTAACTTACACAAAAAGTAATTGCTTAAATGATGATGAAATTCGGTACTGGCCAGTGTACTGTTAAACCACACCGATGCATGACCAGATGGGGCGTGTAGGTCCGGGTGATAACTCTTGAAGGTCTACTCCGCATGTAAGCGGGTCCGCGGGAGACGGTTCCACGAATGACCGGATTACTTCACTAGTTCTTTCTTACGCAAATTTATTCTGCATTGAACCTGTTGTACTCTTGGTTGCTAGTTGCTTCATCTCCACCTTCCTTCTGCCTTACCGATATTTCCCATTAGCTTACTACTTAGGCCATAGCAACGATCTCAGTTTTGATGCCTTTCATCTCCACTTCTACCCTAAAAATCGGCTAACTTTTTATAGTTTCCTAATTACCCTGTCTTTGACATCTACAAGCGTACGATGCACTGAATAGGTCTTGAATTGCAGTGAATAGACGTTTATTTCTTTTTCTACTTCTCTGTTTAATTCTATTTTCCAACACTAGATTTTCTGTGCATATTCACGCACACACTAACTATTCATCTACAAGTGAGGACTGAAAGGAATGAAACATACATCACCCAAACTTTCAACAGTCCAGCAGACTGTAGTGGTTACTAATCACATACATTTTGTCTTTCCTGTAATCAATTTTATCATGACATCTTTTGTACAGTTTGTTTGAATTAATGATTACAATATACTTCTTCGTGACCCGCGCTCCATCGTGCTGATATTTGGCCGTGTGTACCGTGCGGTCCAGTCTGCTTACGAATCACATTGTAGACTCGGAATTATTATCGAACGTGTATTCCCATTATGCTAGATGTGTGCCACAGGTATAGAGCAACCCACGACTCGAACTCAACTGTGATTAGACTGTGAGTTGACTCTCTCCAACTTTTTGCCTTTATTAAGGGACTGAAACCTTCCTAGTATTCTTTCGACCACTACATAAATTAGTGACCTCACATTCTTTTTCTTACTCATGTCTGACCAGACCCCATGTGTTTGTACGGACAATTTCGTCGAACTCTCGCTTCCTACCTTTGACATTTCTAATTCACCTGTATGGTTTATTCAGGTAGAAGCTACTTTCCGATGTAGTAAGATCAGTTCACAACCTTCCATGTTCTCCTACTTCGTCTCGCGCTTACCTGTCTGCATTGCCTCCGAAGTCATTAATATCCTTGATCCTATGCCTGTAAAAGTGCCGTATGATAAACTTAAAGCAGCTATCCTTAAACGCACCACTGCGTCTGATGAGGCTCGTCTGCAACAGTTGCTTTCCGGCTTCGAGCTTGGTGATCGCACCCCATCTCAGCTCCTTAGACACATACGTACCCTAGTTGCTTCGTCGAAATTTGACGACTACATACTCCGCCAACTTTGGATGAAATGTCTTCCGGCAAACATCACGACCATTTTCTCAGTTCTTAGAGACGATATCACTCTGGAAAAGCTCTCCGAAATTGCGGACAAAACGCACGAATACTTCTTTAAGAATACTCTTAATCATGTAGCTGAGCCCACCACAGCCAGCTCGTCCCATAACATTACGCTTGATTCGATCCACGATAGAATCTCACGTCTATTCGATGTGCTATTCGACGTGAACGCACTACTAACCGAAGAAGTCCACTTGGCCCGTGCCACAACACATCACGCTCAAGTCAGCGGTCTTACTGCTACTTCCACCGTCGTTTCGGTAAAGCAGAACGTAACTGTTGCCCGGGATGCAAATATCGGAATGGAAATCCGATTTCGCAACCGGGAAACGCCAAAGCCAGCCAGTAAGGCGAGGGCTGTCGCTGGCCAAATCCCCAGTCGCCTTCTGTACATGTTCGACTCCACGACTAAACTTCATCTTTTGGTTGATATGGGAACAGAAATCAGCCTTATACAACCATCTTTGGAAAAGCGCGCTCTGCAACAAGTCGGACTTACGTTACAGGCGGCTAACCAGACTACGATCGCGACATACGGCCAGAACCTGCTGCACCTAACCCTTGGTTTACGACGCGAATTTCCTTTTATCTTTACCATCGCAGATGTCCAGAAACCCATAATTGGCATCGACTTTCTTAGCAAATTCGGCTTCGTTGTCTACCTAGGTTGCAAGAAGTTACGGGACGACAACACTTCGCTCACTGTCCCTTGCCATCTCGCTCCATTCACTTCCGTCGGACTTCGCGTACTCATACCAGACAGTACGCCGTATTCATCATTGCTTCTGCTATTCCTGTCTTTGTTCCGTTCTAATACCGACTCTACCGAGCCCAAACACGAGGTTCGTCGTCATGTCTTCACCACATGTCCACCAGTGTCAGCCAAACCGAGACGTCTTCCAGCTGACAAGCTCCAAGCGGCTAAACGTGAATTCGAGCACATGATCAAGCTCGGCATCATTCGTCAATCCAACAGTTTTTGGGCTCCCCCGCTTTATCTTGTACCCAAAAAGTCCGGTGATTGGCGTCCCTGTGGTGATTACCGGGCACTCAAGTCGCTTACCATCCCCGACATATACCCTATCTCTCATATTCATGATTTTTCATTGGGATTGTATAGGAAATCCGTCTTTTCCAAGATTGACCTTGTGCGAGCGTACCATCAAATTCCAATGGCATCTGAGGACATTGCTAAGACGGCCGTTATCACACCTTTCGGTTTGTACGAGTTCATTCGGATGCTTTTTGGCCTCCGCAATGCGGCACAGTCCTTCCAGCGCTTCATGGACCAGGTTCTCCGTGGTCTAGATTTTGTTGTTGTCTACATTGACGATGTTCTAGTAGACAGTGCCACGCCAGAAGAGCATTTGAATCACCTTCGATAAGTATTCGAACGCTTCGATCACCATGCGATGACCATTAATCCTGATAAATGTCTATTTGGTCAATCAAATGTCGATTTTCTTGGTCACAGACTTGATAGCAAAGGAATTAGACCCATCTCTGAGAAAAATCAGGCAATCATGGACTATCCACTGCCTCAATCCGTTAAAAGCCTGCGCCGATTCCTTGGCATGATTAATTATTACGGAAGATTCATTGACAATTGTGCTGCTGTTCTTCAGCCTTTGACTGATATACTTAAAGTAATCCAATAAGTTCGTCATTACACCAGAAGCCGAAACAGCGTTTGTTGCCATCAAGCAGAAGTTGAGCCAGGTAACTTCCCTGAGCTACTTGGACACTGACGAGAAAACTACTCTCGTTCTCAAGACTGATGCCTCACAATCCGCTGTCGGTGCTGTACTGCAACAATTAATCGGCCATGATATTCAGCTGCTGTCTTTCTTTTCTCGGAAGTTACAGCCAGCACAAACGAGATATAGTACTTTCGGTCGCAAACTTCTCGTGATCTACTTGGCCGTCAAACACTTTCGTCATTCCTTAAAGGACGACGTTTTGTAATTCTGACGGACCACAAGCCTTTGGGCTATACTTTTCGTGCCGCTTCCGAACGTCATTCTCCGATAGAGACACAACACCTGGATTATCTCTCACAATTCTGTGTCGATATTCTCTACCTCGACGGTCCAAAGTATGTTGTCGCTGATGCACTTTTATGTGCGTACATACATCAACTGCCGTGCTGTCCAAAAGATCTTGAGGAAATGCCTGTTGCTTAGAACAACGATCCTAAACTCGCTCAGCTTCGATCGAATATCACATTGAAATTCTTGCAATTACCCATTTTAAACTCAGACGCAAGGATTCACTGCGATGTCTCCACCGGTAACTCAAGACCATTTGTTCCAAATTCTTTCCGGCGAACCGTCTTTGACCATTTTCATAGACTATCGCATCCTAGCATTCGATCGGGCCTTGAAGTTGATTACTGATCGTTATATCTGGCCTGGTATGCGCACCGATAGGCTAAACACTGTCTCAGCTGCCAGAGCAGCAAACTAAACAGACACACTATCTCTGCCCCCAAAACATTCTCACTACCTGAGGCGCGTTTAAAACATGTCCTCCTAGACATAGTTGAACCGCTTCCTCCATGGAACAAATTCACTTTCATTCTGACTTGTGCTGACCGTTTTGCTCGTTGGCCGCAAGTCATTCCTTTACATGACACATCTTCAGAATCTGTTTCCCGTGCATTGTTCGACTCATGAATTTCCTTCTTCGGTGTACCATCTACGATCACTACAGATTGAGGATCTCAGGTTAGTTCCACCGTGTTCCGTGACTTGAATCGTCTGTTGGGTTGTACACGTATTCGGACAACTGCTTATCATCCCGCTTCGAATAGCCTTGTTGGGCGTTTCCATCGACAACTTAAAGCCGTCATCACAACTAATTCACCTGACCCACATTGGTCTGAACGCATCCCAGCTGTCCTTCTTGGTATTCGTAATACCGCCAAAGAGGATAGTGGATGTAACCATGTTGAACTCGTGTTTGGCACCACTCTCAGACTTCCAGGTGAGATGATTTTGGATTCCCGTGTCACTGGTGAGATGGATTCTGTGTCCTACGCCGAAAGTCTCAAACAACTCTTCCGAATAATTCGACCTACGTCTACTCGCTTCACTGCCCGCGAACAACGAATTCATCTGGACTTACACACTGTCCTTTGTTTTCATTCGCAGTGATGCAGTTCGCAAGCCGTCCTCACCTCCTTATGAAGGCTCTTTCAAAGTGTTGTCAGGGAAACCTAAGTATTTCATTCTGCAAATGAACGGATCGAAAGAATCAGTGAGTATTGACCGTCTTAAACCCGCTTATTTTGAGCCTGTCGTTACCTTGACTGATCCCGAGTCGTTTCCCCCTGTTGGTCAACCGACTGATTTCAATGCTCCAGAAACTTCATGCGCTCGCTCAACGAATGATCCCAAACACACACGTTCAGGAGGTTCTGTGTCTTTCCCCTCCAAACTAGCTGAGTTTGTTCTCTAAATAGCTATATCGAGCGTTACCTTACCAGTTCACGCACTATGGGGGGAATTATGTAGTGATTATTAATCTTTTACATTTTGTCTTTCCTGCCATAAATTTTAGCATGCCGTCATTTGTACAGTTTGTTTTGAATTCATGATTATAATATACTTCTTCGTGACCCGCTCTCCGTCGTGCTGATTTTTTGCCGTGCTCTTTCTGCGTGCGTACCATGCGGTCCAGTCTGCTTGCGAATCAGATTGTAGACTCGGAATTACTATCGAACGTCTATTTCCATTGTGCTCGACATGTGCCACAGGTATAGCGCAACCTACGACTCGAACTCAACTGTGATTAGACTGTGAGTTGACTCTCTCCAACTTTTGCCTTTACTAAGGGACTGAAACCTTCCTAGTGTTCTTTCGACCACTACAAGCCCATAACAAAACTTGCTTAGTTCAACTTCCTAATTAAACCAAGGAATCTCAAGCCACCGGGCCCTGCCTTATCTCCCCACGATGTGAATATTGTGTTTATTATTGAGGTAAAGCAACGAGCTTGATGACTGACTAGAGTTTCTCCAATGTAATCTTTTTCTTATTTTCGCGACACCCTTACTTGCTACTCACAAATAGCTCCAACTCCAGTCTGTTAAGCAAGATGGTGTATTACTCAACTGATTTCGATTGGTGACTCTAACGGTTTCATCCTTTTCATTTCCCCTCCCCCCAATCAAACCGCGGCCATCATGGCAGCACTAAGCTGCACCGAAAACAACCAAATGAGAATGCTCTCGAACTGGTAGCATCCGGCGACAATAGTCCCAAATGAAAATATTCTCAAAACATCCCCATAGTAACCAAGTAAAAACCCAAGCCATTGATAACCTCGCATGCCTAAGCATGTTGCAATGTAAATATTAACCGTCCCTTTGTGGGGTCGGTTTTCCGCTACCACGAAAAATACACCTCATTAGTGTATTGTGTCACTACCGGACAACAAGGATTTGCAGCCTAGAGAATCTGAAAGTCAAAAAGTATTTCATACCAAAGACACTGGAAAGTAACAGGTACCCAGCTGCTTTCATCAAATTGCGTTCGCAGATCGGTCTTGATTCTGAAGCGAAAATGACCATGAGAAAAAAAAACGTTTTCCTCTCAGTGCATTTCAAGGGTGACATAGAGTTCGCGTTCTTGAGAAGAAAATTGACTTCACGTTGAATCAAACGTACCCGGCCTCTAGAATTAACATTGACGCCGAAACCGTTCTACTTCGCGCCCATCGCCAAAATCAGAATTTCGATCCAATCCAAATCATCTGTTCTATATCAGTTCATTTGCATCTGTGGTGCCACTTACCTCGAACACATAACCAGACATGTGTCGAATCAGATGACAGAACACGGTCCCGCCTCATCACGACGCGGTACGACCATGAATGTCCGCAGCACCATGCTGAAACACCTTATATGCTGTGGACTTGAAATACAAAGGAAAGATGCTATCAAAATAGTGCATTTTGCATCAGTACGTTTCCAAAGAAAACCCAGAAAGCGCTGCTAGCCATGGAAGAATCAATTGCGAGCAAGCCGATAAAGCCAGGAGTGTGTAAACAGTGGGTACTTGTGTAAAGTTTAACTACAATGGCCCTAGCCTGATCACTTGTCTCAGGCATAGTGCTCAATGGCATTGAGTTTAAAGTGACATTAATTTCCACAGTTCCTCCTGTCCCTGTGTAAACGACAGATGGCCTCCATTCCAATGATTATGCGTCTCATAATTCGAACTGTCTGATGGGATTTATCGAAAGTAAGCCTTTCTCGTATTCCTTTTAGAACTCTAATTAATTATCATTCAAATAGTATCACGAAATATTAAGCTAATACTCCTTCTAAAGTGTTACTTATCTTTACCTCATCAATTTGCTGCTATGGGGAGTGTTGCAAACTGAATTCTAACGTTAATGTATGCGAAAACGGGCTCGCGGTGTACGTACGTTACTACTGACCACTGACTGATAAATATAGCCCACTGCATCCGGTAAGGGAGATTAAAATAAATAGCGTCTGCACACTGATTTGGTTCATGGCACTGCCGCATTGGTCGAAAAGTTCAACATTTTCTAATGAATCCTGGGTGGAAGGACCATAAACCGATTACCTTAGGGGTACTAGGATTCGTGTTAACCAGTGCGCTAATTAGGTGCGCATTCACCACAGCTAAAACGGGCCTGCGTGGCAACGTCTGCTTTTCAACTACCTGCCAGTTGTGAGTAGAGTTTGATGCACGGAAATGAGATTTGCAGGCACGATGGTGGATAGCTTGAACTTGATGACGACTCTACACTGAAACATGGTTGGCGGCATCCGGTTTCGGATTTGCCTGTCACTGTGGCCAGCCACAGGACGCCTGCGCCTATAGAGGGACCATGGTGGGCTTGCGCTGCACCACCCACAGCTCCAACCACACACACCCATATCCAGTGTAAACCCGAAGGAATAAGACCGGGAGGCATGCAGATGGGAGCCACGTTTCATCAACGGAGCCGGCCCACACTCCTTCACAGGCAAACACAAGCACGCTGTATTTGGGGAATCAATGCACACAAGGCGGTGGCTGGACCGTAGTCCGCTCCACACTGAGTGCATGGAACCGCTCTTTGAGCCTAGCACGGCCCCAAGAACCGTGCACCCCGTCCCCCTCCAGCAACGACCAACTGTCTCCTAGAGCTAGTATGAAGGATGTAGTGGGTAATAGACAGCTAGGCTACAAACGCAACGAAATTACCAAAAGATAAGTGCAATTAGCGTAAGCAACATGGCCAGTTAATGGAACATTATTCAGATAGGCAGAACAAAGCAAAGAAAGTGGAATGAAATTTACCTAGCTTAAAAAGAACTAGTTTAAGTGTAAGTTGGTTCAGCCCAACTGCGGTGAAGAAGTATCAAGAATGCTACGTCAGCCTCAGCATGGGGCACTACTCTGAAACATAATCCGCTTTTTATATACCTGGATGTGACTTAACGAATATGGTACAGAATTGCCTCCAATATCACATGCATTAAAACTCCAGCTGGGCAAAATCATCGACTGAAAATAGCATCCCAATTTTCGGCTTCATAAGTCATATTATTTTTCGCAGCCAACCAACAATGCCGCTCTTTTTCCCACAAGTTAATCTTTGCACCACGTAGTAGTCGTCAACCTAACATATCTGTCGAAGAGTATCTCCTTCCTTAACGAACCGACTGCATGTTACTTGAAAAGTTAGTTGCATAACCGAGCTTTTGGTGATGCCAGTACAAGGGCATTTTCGATAACTTGACTGGCATATTGGACAAAGTATCTTTTGCTGACCATCATTGGTGCAAGACGAACTACAGGTCTCACAAATCAGTAACATGTGGGGCCGGAAATATTGCAGTTAACGGTCGAGTGCGTCCCTCTAAAACGTTGACTAATGGCTGGCTCATTTGAAGCCCCCCACTCCCCGAAAATGTGAATGCGTGTATAACACGGTTGAATCGCTTAACTACCCTATTAACTTACTTGCATTCTATATGTACGGCAGACAACGATTTACAGACGTTTCCACTATTATGATTGGGAAGTCAAGATTTGTGTAAGCCCATCGAAAAGGAGAAATTTTTTGAGACATGATTTAATCAGTTTGTATATGTGCTCGTTTAGTATTCACATTTGAAACTAAATTGACTTCTGCGACGATCCCACTCTTCAGTGGGATGGTTTCAGTAGCATCTTTTACGTATTCTTCCTAACAAAGCACAAGGTATATAGCATAACCCTATCCGGAAATACACTACAAGCTGGTTTCGCTCTATTGGGGCTCGACAGTGATGGTTCGACCACACTTTGCTGCGCACACATGGGTGCATTTATTGACTAGTATGCTACTTGCTTCAACACCGTGCACTTGAATGATAACTTCCTAATAGTATGAGGATACTTTGGAGCCATAAGAGCAGCATTCACTTCAATTGCGATAAAGTTGCTAAATTAACTCATGATAATTGTCACCCACAATGTTTTAGGTCAGTACAAACTGCCACACGTATCCTCGCGGCTCTCGCCTTTTTGTGGACCATTCATCACCATTTCACTGCATAGCACCTAGCGTGCATTCATTCTACTCGGAATCATCTTCTCTACACGGTGGATCCATTCCACCCGGATTATTCCCATCGCTTCAACCTCTAGCTTGTGTCTGTGTTTTTCGCGGAGTTTGCCGGGGAATTCACACGCAAAACCTCTCCAGTCTGCAGCTTTTCGTGGATTTTTTTACAACCCTTCGGATTTTTACATCATTCGATAGAGAAATCTTTCCGCTTGCTAACAAGCCTTCAGTCGCTTCACAGCACCACTGTGCATAACAGTTACAGAAGAAATTCATTTTTAACTTGCGCACTCAAGCGCCCAGCAAACTTCACGATCGCCATTGCATCTCGGCCAGATCAATTCAATCACTCAGACGACCCAAGCACGTCCTACACGGCCTATTCAAACGTGACCGCATGACGCACAGGCCCATCACGCGTAAGTCGATCAACGTGTCCTCCGACCACAAGCGGACAAGACGGCGAAGCACACCTACCACGCACGACACCAAACTAGCCCGTGAACCGGGCCGTGCCACTTCGCTGCAGCCGACCATGACCAATGTAACAAGGGGAGAAGTTACAAGTGGAGCTGAGTCACTTGCCCAGACAGTGGAATCGGGCCAGCATTGTGCGTTGTGTTCCGTTAATCATAGTCCGATTACTGAGGCTAACAAGCACAACAATCTGTCCGAGTCTGTTTCGTTCTGTCTTAATTGCACAACGGTTCCCATAGTAAAATGCGTAATTGCTTTGTCGAAAGATTACGACCGTCGGATTGCAGAAGTAGAATTACGCCTAAATGAAAGAATTATTTCCTTAGAGGCTATTATAGCAAGGTTTGTATCTCCACCATCTCCCGTACTCACCGCCACTAAACCGAAGAAAAGAGCCAGACGTTCTCGCGAAATCACAGCGGCGAATATCTTGGGAACCCCGAACCAATCAGGCATCACGTACGAACAAAACATCCTCAGTTCCTCAGCCATTCCGCCCTTATCCAAAGCCTCGGTAAGAACCAGACTTCCGACTGACCAACAAAGTCTGAGTATCTCTAAAGGCCAATCAACTTACGCAGCGACTATTGCTAGAGACACTGTAAACAAGACTTTAAGCACAATATCTGCGACATGTGTAAAAGACCAAGCACGAAATTCAGAGACTTGTTTTAGTCCATCCATCACGACGTCTCCCACATTACCGAACACCAGGAGGAACTACGGTGCTCTAACACTCATATGCACCAACGTTCCTGAATCCAAAGCAAATTCTCTGAGAGGTAAGCAACAGGACGATCTGAACCAGTGGAATCTCATTTGCGATCGCATAGGTGCTAGGGTCAAGCCGACTAACATCACGCGTGTGACGAGACATCCAAACTCCGTTCACTATGGTGAGCCCAGAATTCTGCGGATAACACTGGCATCCACTGACGATGTAGAGGCGGTGCTCTTATCGGCATATCACCTCCGAGGTGAAGACAGTAAGATCCGCATCTTTCCGGATGTTCCATGGAGCGAACGTCAGCGAGAAAAAAACAATTTAGACGATCGCAACACGGCCAGCTGGCGAAAAACCATTTTAGTTCATGGTGTGCCCGAGCTACCAACAGCTAGGGACGAGGAGGCTCATGCTCACGATCTGGAAGAATGGCGGTACATCCGTGAAACTCTATCTGCAGGCGACGTCATCCTTCAGTCGATTTCTAGACTGCCCGTTTCACCTCATTACAAAGGTAATGGTCCAAGGATACTGAAACTTGTGGTTCAGTCCCAGCAGATGGCGGCGAACTTAATGCGTAACTGGCATAAAATGCACAATGCACTGCCATCGGAACTACGATTTAAGGTACCATTTATTGAATCGAAGCCACCGGAGGATGTGACACCATCTGTGGCTCAATGTGATAAAATAAACGGAGCCGAAGACACTGCATCAAGATTATCAACCACTGAAAACGACGCTATTGAAGAGCGTTCTGCGTGTGCAGGAACGACGTTAGGTGGGCTGCAGGCCCGTGCAAAATGTTCATCGATAAACTGCGCAAAAAACGATCAGGTGCCGGCCTTTCATCGGCCGGCTTGAATCCAACTTCGTGTAATCCTCCACAAGCTCTTTTGGTGCTCAAGCAGCTGTCCTGTATGTACACTAATGCTCAAAGTCTACTTAACAAACTACCCGAACTGCGACCACGTCTAAGGTCCAAATCGTGTGACCTCGTCGCTATAACGGAGACGTGGTTGCGCCCGGATATCACAGACACGGAGGTCGAGCTACCAGGCATGTCCGTCGTTCGGCGCGATCGATCCAGTAAAGGGGTCGGGGTGGCTCTGTACTACCGCAGTGACCTCCAATGTGAGCCCATAGAAGACGTGTACAGTAACGTGCAGGATACTCTTTGGTGTCGGCTGCGTTTAACAGGCAACGACGTCTGTCTGGTGGCGGTCGTTTATCGACCTCCATCCTCTACACCCGAGATAGACTTCTATCTCGCGTCTGCGCTGAGGCTTGGGATCAGCAGGAGATACAACCATATTCTTTTTTCTGGTGACTTCAATATCCACGCTCTGGATGCCCAAGCAACACCTACGGAACAGTTCAAAGCGGATCTACAAGACCTTGTCTCCAGTTTTCCGCTTTATGGCCATATGGACAATCCTACCAGATTCAGAGCGGCAAAAAGGCCGTCTATCCTGGACCGGATATTTACCAACAAAGAACTCATGGTCGAGAAAGTATTCAACGACGCTCCTTTGGGTTGCAGCGATCATGCAGTTTTACTCTTCGATTATAAGTGCTACGCAGAATACCCTGCGGATACTACACGGGAAAGCCGAGTTATCATACGGTACGATGAGCTGGCTCGACTTGCAGAGACAGCCAACTGGAACTTTCTGACAGACGAAGTACCGACAATTGCATGGCCACATTTCGTCAACCAATTTAGCACTCTCGTCGAAGAGGCATCCGAAACTAAGGTTGTCCACTCGAAGCAGACTGTTTCATTTGTGCGAAGTAGGACACGGAAATGTATGGCAGTGAGGAACTCGGCCTGGCGTATCTATAAGGAACACCCGAGCACGGAGAGCTGGACGGCCTATGCAATTCAACGTAATCATTGCACTCAACTCGTTCGTGAGGATAAACTGACATACCAGCAGCATCTGACGGAGCGCATGGTTTCGAATCATAAGCTGCTCTACCAACATGTAAACAACCTGCGCAAGGTGAAACGGGGAATCCCTCCTCTTCAAATGCCAGATGGCATGACGCTGACTACGGAGGATGCGGCGAACGCCTTGCGGCTGCAATATGCTTCGAACTTTCAATGCATTCCTTGGTCATCTGTTCCTTTGTCAGCAGCTGTTTTACAACCAAAACTTACGCACATAACTTTCACGGCGGGGATGGTATTAAAGAAGTTGTTGTGTATGCGTAAGCACAGCTCTCCTGGAATCGACAACATTCACCCTAAGTCCCTTGCGGTAATGGGAGAAAGTTTAGCAGAGCCTCTGGCACGATTCTTCCAACGCTGCTTCGATCAGATGTATGTACCCGAGATGTGGAAATGTGGGATCATAACCCCAATTCACAAGGGCGGTAGCCGTTCTGATCCAGCCAACTACCGTCCTGTAACCCTTCTCCCGGTCCTGTCAAAGGTTATGGAAGCTATTGTTGCTGACGTATTAACAGCCTATCTAGAAGAGTCTGCCTCCTTGCACATGAACAGCATGGTTTTCGACGGAATCGATCGTGCACCACAAATCTGCTGCTAGCAAGATCGAGTTGGACCAAATTAATTGACAGCGGTGCAGGAGTGGACGTGGTCTACCTAGATTTCTCAAAGGCCTTCGATCGACTAGACCATGGAATCCTGATCTGCAAACTTCAGAGCTTCGGCATTGGTGATCCGCTCCTAGGATGGATCACAAGCTTTCTTCTCCACCGGAGCTTAGAGGTAAAAGTGCGTGGGTCCCTGTCCCACCCAATCCAAGTCGAATGTGGTGTACCACAAGGATCGGTACTGGGGCCACGATTGTTTTTGATGTATATTGACGACATAGCGGCCCTCATTCTTTCCAACTGCCTACTCTATGCCGACGACATCAAGGTCTGGAGAGCGATCAATACACCAGACGACTCCGCAATACTTCAAGAGGATCTGGATAAGGTGTATGCGTGGTCAGTTCAGAACCAACTCCCACTCAACACAGAAAAGTGCAGAGTATTACACTTACGTCACCAATCAGCATTTTTCTATAAACTGGGTGACCATGTGCTTCACACAACTGCTGAGGAAAAGGATTTAGGAGTCTTGATTCAGTCCGACCTTGGTTGTTCAGCCCAGGCAAAGAAAGCATCGAACGCGAGCATTCGAAATTTGGGCCTTCTCCGGCGCACATTTGGACGCTTCGATCCATCCGTTTTTCACCAACTTCTAGGTGCATACATACGACCACACGTGGAGTATGCAATACAAGTCTGGCAGCCGTGGCTGAGGAAAGACCTCTCTGATTTAGAGAAACCTCAACGACGCGCAACGAAGAACGTGAAAGGTTTAGGCCAGTTACGCTACGAAGACAGACTGAGATTGCTCGGGATATTTAGTGGTCAATATCGACGACTACGGGGAGATTTGATTTTGGCTTATCAGATTCTGACAGACCCCAATCATACCTGCCGCCATCTGCTGGAGCTCAGTAACAACAACAATCTGAGAGGTCATCATCTGAAGCTGGCAGTGCAGTACAGCCGTTTGGAATGTCGACGAAATTTCTTTTCCGTGCGTGTTTGCTAAGCCTGGAATGCTCTCCCAGAATCTGTAGTCAGTGCACCCAACCTGATCGAGTTCAAAAATCGAGTTGATAGTGCACTCACTTCATTGCACTATCTCCCATAGTACAGTCTAATTTTGAGAGATCCAAAATCCATACTTTAAAAATAATTTTCCCCCACGCAAATTTCAACAGTGGACTTATATTTTGACGCTTCAAACTCAAACACTTTGCCCCATGCGAATTTCAAGGGGCGGTGACTCTTTTAATCAGATACTCCATACCTCATGATCCCCTCCGGAGTTATAGTGGATTATTATTTTGACACTTCAAACTCGGTGAGTCCACAAGCTTGTAGTGACTCGTTGTTAAACGATTTTACTGAATTGTTTTCCATTGAATTTTTCACACTTCTATGATTTTCGCACTGATCACCCTACGGGATTTGTCAAGCTTTAGCTTTTATACCCGCATAAATCCATTGTTCCATTGTTCCTGCGCTTTCCAAGCTTATGGAATCAATCACCGCAAATGCACTATTAAAGCATCTGGATAACTATAGCAAAATAACCACCGAACAACACGGCTTCCACCAAAAGCACTCATGTACTATTAACACCAAACTTGCACGTAACAACTGGACTTAAGTATTTGCTGATGGAGCAGGAGTCGATGAAATCTGGCTAGATTTCTCGAGGTGTTTGATCGCTCAGATCACCGAATTCTCCTCTATAAACATCAGAATTGGTGACTCAAACCTGCATTAGATAGGCAATTTTCTACACGGACGTCGGTTGGAGGTTAGAGTAGGAGAATCCCTATCTGACGTCATTGCGGTGGATTGCAGCGTGCCACAAGGCTCAGTACCAGGGCCTCGCCTATTCTTGGTATTCATAAACGATCTAACAAGGGCAATTCTGATTTGCTATTCCTCGCTGATGCTATCAAGTTATGATGAGAGATCAGGGAGTCGGCCAAGCAGGAAGAGCACCAGCGGTACCTCAACACGACTTCCAACTGGTCAGTTCAGAATACAATTCAATGTGAAAATATGTCACCTTGTTCAATTATGTCATTGGCATCATTACATGTACAGACTTAGGGGTGCCTATACAAAGTGACCTCAAATGTTCAAAACAGTTTGAGGAAGCTTTGAAAGACGTAATCAGTACGTCGACCTGTTGCGGAATGTATTTGGGAGGTTTGACCCATCCGTCTTCCCACGGATGCACAATTTCTAAATGTGCCCACACGATGAATGCGTTATCCAAACTTGGCAACTTTGGTTGATACGCTACCTCGAGGTGTTGGAGACACCACAACACAAGGCAACAAAAATTGTCAAGGATCAACGCGAGCTCTATTACAATCAAAGTATGAAGTTATTGGGAGTTTCCAGAGGACGCTATGGATGGCTGCGCCGTGATCTCATAGTAACGTACGAAATATTAAGTGACCCTAATCATATATGCCGTCACTTTTTGAGACTCCACCAAATAGCAGTCTCAGCGGTAATTGATTGAAACAGTGAATAATACAGCCGTTTAAATTGTCGACAGAATGATTTGCTCTTGAGTTTAGGAACCTTGTAATACTCTCTCAAACTCTGTTATCTCCAAAACCACGTTGGGTTTTTCAACAGATGTCTGGATGTTGCCGTTGCCTCCATCACTTTGTTAATCAAGCTGTAGTACTTTGGAACATATTAATCATGCCCTCATACCGGATTTATGAGCCACATGGATCTAATGAGACGGCATCTGAGTGGGGCTTTTATTTTTTCTCACGGAATACTCCATCTATATCTACCCCACCTGTTACTTTGTTTGCCTGCATTCAATTCTTATTTTACATCACCGTTATTTGGCTGTGCATTTTCTCGAGAGAGGGCTAAACAAATGACTCACTTCTCTTGACATCGTGGTTTATACCCCAGCCACTCTATGGGGCTTGTCAAGCACCTGGTATTTTACTTGTGATAAATCATTAGTCATTGTTCATTCATACCCCATAGCTGGTCAGTGAAATCATTGTTTTTGAAAATAAATGTGAAAAAGCACAAGGGTTTTACGTCTTTCGACTGCTTCAGTAGGAAGCTTGGGGAAAAGTAGAGTTGGCCGCGAATGAGCTCAAATACTTCCACGTTCATCCGTAAGGAAAGACCAGTGGATTTGTTATGTATGAGCAGAGCAGTTAGCGCGAGGCACAATGTGTGGCTTTTATCTTGAACTCAGGCTAATCTATTCGTTTTACCCATGATAGCTGAAGCAGCAACATCAAAAACCCCAACAAAACAACAACAACGGCAAAAACAGCGGCATAAACAAAAACAGAAATCGCAACAGCAGCAGCAATAACAGAGGAGTGTTATATTATGCAGGCCATTTATAGACACCCCAATGGGGTTAAGCCATTATGTCACCATACTTTATAACTATGTGTTACGCTGAATATCCTGAGGAACAGACAGAACTAACATGTACTATCACACATTACAACATCTTGAACAACCTAATTGAGACGACCGATTGGGAGTTCTTGAAAGATGGCTCACCTGATAGCGCCTGGATTTAGTTTGCTAAACGCTTCAACAATCTAATCGCAACTGTTTCGGAAACAAAGAGAGGTCCCTCCACCAATCCCTCGTCTTTCATTAGATGTAGAACCCGCAAACTCATCTCAATAATGAATACAGCTTGGCACACTTACAGAGCTCATCCTAGTCCCGAAAGATGGAGCGAACATGGGACCCAATGCACTCACTGTAATATGCTTGTCCGTGAGGACAAATTGACTCACCAACAACATTTGACCTGCAAATTTGCCAACAACTAAAAGCTCCTATACAAGCATGTTAACACCATCCGGAAAGTGAAGCTCGGTATCCCTTCCCACTTAACACGCCAGTCGGAGTGGCACAGAGTGCAGAAGAGGCAGCCAACGCCCTACGAACGCAGTATGCCCCAACCTTCCAGAGAAACGTCCGCCAGTGTTACATACCCACATTCCTATCCCCAACTTCAACACTCAGTAACATTGATTTTACTGCCACAGCTGTGTTGAAGCAACTGCTCTCACTACGCACTTGCAGCTCTCCCGAAATCGACTATATTCACCCAAGGGCGCTGAACGTAGCAGCAACAACACTGGCCGGGCCATTGTCGCATTTCTTCCAAACGTGCTTGGAGAAACAAAGTGTGCCTACCATGTGTAAATATGGTGTACTCACCCCAATTTTCAAAAGCGGTAATCGCTCGGAACCCGCCAACTATCGCCCAGTCGTCCTCCACCCCGTGCTTTCAAAAATATGGACGCAAGCACCGATGAGGCTTTAGTAGACCATCTCGAACGCCATATCATAGCATCTGATCAACATGGTTTCCGCCAGCACCGTTCATGCTCTATCAACCTACTGATTGCACGCAGTAGTTGGACGGAATCGTGCGATACAGGCAGAGGGACAGATGCCATTTACTTCGATTTCTCCAATGCGTTCGACCGACTCGACCACCGCATTCTGTTTCACAGGCTCGAAAGCTATGGAGTTGGTGATCCTGTCCTTGGGTGGATCAAGTATTATCTGTAGGGTCGGCAACTGCAGGTCAGAGTTCGAAGTGCGCTGTCCGATCCGATTTATGTCGAACATGGAGTTCCACAAGGATCAGTTCTGCGGCCGCGTCTGTTACTCGTGTTCATTAACGAGATTATGCATTTGATTCCTAAGATTTCTGGCTGTTCGCTGACGATGTTAAGATGTTGCGGACGATCACCGACCCAGAAGATCATGATGCACTTCAGCGAGACCTGGACAGAACGTATGGGTGGTCACTCCACAATCTGCTCCAGTTCAATTCGGGGAAGTGTAAGGTGGTTCACATTCGCCACCAGCCGAACAGTACATACAAGCTTGGAACTCATGTCCTGCAAGGAGTTACCCGAGAGCGCGACCTTAGGGTACTAGTTGAGGCTAAGCTGGGCTACTCAGAGTAATCTGAGAAGGCGTCAAAGACCGGGAACCAACACGTTGGCATGCTGCAGAGGGCATTAAAGCGGTTTGATCCCTCTGTCTGTTCTCAGTTGCATAACACCTATGTGCGGCCTTATGTGGAATACACAATCCAGGTGTGGCAGCCCTGGCACAAACGAGACCTTGCAGCGCTTGAGACTTCACAGCGATGAACCACGAAGCACGTCAAAGGGTTGTTCAACCTTCCTTATCAACTTAGAATGAGGAACCTAAAATTATACAGTGGCCGGTACCTGCGTCTACGTGGCGATCTCATTATAGCCTACCAGATTTTAAGAAACCCCAACCAGGTTTGCCGCCACCTACTAAAACTGAACCACAACATGAATTTTATGCGCCACCAGTTCAAGTTAACCACGCAATACAGTCGGCTAGAATTTCGATGGAACCTTTACTCTCTTCGTGTGTGACTGCCTTGGAATGCCCTCCCAACTTGCGTGTTTCCACGCCCACTTTGCCTGTGTTTAATAAACGCATTGATGTTGCCCTAACCCACCTACACTACGAGATATAGCCTGTGTGTCTCGACAGACGATATAATGCGACGAACGTTGCACAACCAGAAGTAACCTAAACAACTGTGGTTGGCTCTTTCTGCGTGCCTCTGTGTTACCGCAGTAGTGAGTCTACTAAAAACGATTTTCTTTTTATCCCTTTGTTTTCTATTCACCATGTTGTGTTTCTCTTTTTGACCATCCTATGGGACTTGCTAAGCATCCGCTTTTTGCCCGTAACATACCATTGTTCCATTGTTCCAACTGAAAGAAGTATCCCCAACTGTGATGAATGGTGACCAATTTTCAAACGGTACACTTGATACATGTCTAACTTTCGCTTTGAGAGCCGACTACATTATAACAACAAACATTGAACGTTTCAGTAGACGGGGGTCATGGGTGTTAATTGCCAACTGTTGTCCACAAATAACAGGAATGCTATTCGTTAGCATGACTGGAATAATGTTAAATTTGGCTTTAAAATGCTTTATCTATCAGTAGCAGCTTTGTAAACTGCAGACTGTTGGTGCTTGCAACTAGAGTCAAACGTTCCGTGTTCTGACGCGAAAATTGCATGCGACCACCTTATCTATGTGTGTGTCCACGTACACGAGCACATTGACACCATAAAATGTTCGTCAGTTACAGTCAGGCAAGCCATGATCCCAGCGATCGTTCCGCTTTCCTATAGTACAAAAACCCGAGGCGATAACCAATATGAGGAGCCTCGGCTTCCTGCCAATCATATTTGTGTTTGAAAGCATAAGTCTATTGACTACCCCAATATCTCACCCTATTATCTCAAAACAACCATTCTCCAACATCCCAACGTTCTCTGATAGTTGCTGCCCCTTACCGTTGCGAATGCAAAGTGGTGCGGACGAGTTGTGAATCAGAGAACCATGGTTCGATACCGTAATATTTCGAACACAGCAAATAGGGTCCATTTGCGCAATTTTTCTTGGTAGTTGTGATTCTCCATTCCGCTGCGTAGCTTCATCTACAATATATTGGTGGTGGTTAATTGGTACGTTATTCGTCCTTCGTCCGCAGAGATTTCATACATACTACTTATTGGTAGTGTATCAAGGTACGTTTAGCTCAGCAGTTATAAAATCAACTTTCAACCCATCGCAGTACGTTCATAACTTAGATCAAGCACTATTCACAATTTTACTCAACCGGCCAAGATCAGAGCACATATTTGTCAATGTAAGTGACCAGACGCACAAAGCATTCGCAGTGCCGGCAGGGACTACTGAACAGAAGCTTGAAAGCAGTCAAATGGTTTGCGAAATCGACGTATCTGGCTTCTGCTTGCAATTACTGTAGCTGCAGTCATACGCGGCCGCGACTTCTCCTGTGGATAGATGGAAGTAAGTGCATGAGCACGTACCAATGTTCCGACCGCTAGAACGGATACATTAACTGAGCAACGCGTGAGCAATTCTTAGCAAAGGATTCTGACTCTAAGTCTCACTGCGCAACTGATAGCTAATTATCGTCTAATTTGATATCAAGAAAATAACGAAAAGTGAATCGAAGTGAAGCCATTTGATCAAGTAACACGTGGCATTCATCTGCATTCGACACAGTTCCAGTGATTGACCTGATAGACGTTTAATCCAACGTAAATACATAGCAATCCGAACACAGTTAGGAACTTCGGAACCCAAACTGAATTCTTAGCCGTCGTGCTGCTCAGTATCCACAAAACAAAAAATTTTGACTGCGTCACATACGAGGTAATCAAGAAATCCACCTTACGTTCCCAAATTCCTGCTAACTCTAGTAAGGACGGAACAAATTGTGCAGTGTAGTGTTAGAAGCCAACACTATCTTGCGTACAGTAGCTTCAGATATTGTCTCCAGTATCGAAGTGCTTGAGGTTCGCTTCATGATTAGTTGTGGCGCAGATGGCGACTGAATGTTCCTATTCATTCACTTGACAGCTAAGTTTAACGATTCCAAACGAATCTCTTGTTATTATTGTGGTGAGGGTTGCTCTCAGAGCGCGGTGATGTGACGAGAAAGGCATACACCGGCAATCTCCGAGTCCAGCATTCGTGTCCCAGCCAGGTTATTTCCACAGGAAGAGCTCACACGAGGCGAAACCTAGAGTGCTGTGCGGTGTTAGAAGCGCTGTGTTCAAGACCAATCTGTTTCTGGAATTTTTATTCATCTGACACTGATACCAAGGCTCACGCACTTCTCCACCAAATCTTTCACGGCGTAGGTGTTTAGTCTAAACGATCGGATGAGCGGAATGCATATGCTTGGGAGTTATACACTCAATGCTGAAAGAACGTTTGAGAACAGTAGCTAAGAGCGACCCTATGAGAGGTAACCATCTTCAGTGACTGCAGAGGCATACACAGAGCAAGTCTGTTAACTGTACGTTACTTCCAGACAAATGAGTTAAAAAGCTGGATTCTAATTAGCAAACAAAAGTTGTAAGAAAAATTAACCATACAAGACGTCCACGCCGATTTTCCCGGAAAAGATATGCACAACGTCATGTAGAAGCAGTAGTGGAAAGCTTACCCACTCTCAAATGATTATGCCAATTGTACCCACCGCAAGGATTCTCAGGGTCATCACGGATGCATGAGCTAAAGTTCATGCACCCAAACAATGCCAACTGAACAAGATGTTAATGGCCCAAACTACACTGAATCTGCTGCAGTTGGAAATAGTGCTGGCAAAAATGAAGGTTTACTAGGAATCATGATTGAAGCGGACGAAGTTCGAAAAGGATGTGGACATGACATCACAACATTCATAAATTGAAGACTCAAAGATTAGAAGGATAATCGGGTAGTGGACAAAATTTCCACGGATGCTGGGAACTGTCGAGTATTTGACATGCGACTCCCACCTCAACAGTACTTTGAGCTAGAGTAGAAGACATTGAATCAGCAGTGTAGTCAGCCAAAGCTACGTCTTCCAAACCAAGAAAACCCGCTCATTGATGCGGAAGTTGGCAAACGATCCTGGAAGGCAGGCCAAATCACTACCGAACGAGTCGTTGCTGATTACAACATGCCATTTTTCGTCGTATCGCGCATCCAAAGCAAGCTTCAAACGTTTGGCTTGCTCATCCAACGACTGTGACGGGATGCAGTATTGTTTGGTCAGTTTGACAATCTGCTTCAGTATCCGTTGTGCTGATACTGCATCTTCATTGTCATTGTTGACCACAGCGTACTCGATTTCCATCACATCGCATACACCTTCGTAACCATCTACATCCACCTCATCCGTATCCTCATAGTCAATATCTGCTGCCATATTCTGTGTAGACAATCGCAGTGGCCTCGAAACACTTTTCTGACGATCCGTATGAAAGTGACAATGGTGGTGATGATGATGCTGATTTGACAAAGCATAATTGCCTCGTGGCTGTGGCGACAAGTTTTCTGCTGAAAACGTAGGATATACCGGACAACAACATCCATTAATCATGTGCGGACTGTATCCAGTCATGCAATCATGACTGACACTGCGTCTGGGCAATTGCGCCATTTCGTAAGATCTGCAACGGGGACACGCAGTCGGGGGATATGCTGGATAATATCCCATGGGAAAAGGAAAGAAAGAGTTCCACGCCGCAGTTGGGACAGCTGAAGTCGGAAGAATGGTGGACCTAGACTTTCGTGCTCGCATATGAGGTGATCTGCCTGAGTTTGGAGCAAAGATTTCACTATATCTCCATCGTTTCCCATCCGCGTAGTGCTCTTTGCTTGTATTCCACGCTTCATGGCTTAGCTGCTTCATCTTCTTAGGAGGGCGGTGTACATAGTTTTGCTCGCGATGCTCCTTATCGTGCTGGATTGGAACCTCATAGATCGTTTTCGCAGATTGGGGAACTTCAATTTCCAGGCAACTGACAACCTTCTCACCGTTTTCTTTTTCTCCACTTGGGATGATCGTACTCCACAACTGAGGTTTACGATGTGGTGATGTCCGCCTGCCGCGATGTTTGGACGGACGCTGTAAGCTGGCGGACGCCGGCCTTGATGAGCGTTTGGAAAATTCTTGACTTGTGTGTATCTCCATCTCGGAATACCGTGTTTCGGTAGGGTAGTTGGTATTCACAGTGAGTGGGACTGCCTGTTCGTCCGAAAGACCTATTCGACGAACGTTGATTACTCTTTCAGTACCGGCAGGCACAGTTACTGGCTCGGGTCCTTCTTCTTTCCTGTCTGACATGTCTTTAGTCAGTAATGGTCTCCGACTAATCGATCTGAGGAGCTACCTGTAATGAAGTAAAACGTATGCATTAAAGCAGTATCACAATTCAATTTCACGTACGGGACAAATCGCAGTAACTAAAAATGTCCACTAGGAAATGATTTTGTATTCTCACCTTTAATTAGCTTGCCGGACTAACTCCTAAAGGTGTAAGATGGGTGATTCGGATTTATCTCCTTCCAACAAACTGTTCGGCGGCAGTGCTCCAGAAAGCGGTTGGTTTACATCTGACATAAGTTATCCTCAGAAAAGTCCACAAATATCGCTTTAACGACACTATGAAGTAGCGGGCGTGACTCGCCAGTTTTGATTGGTTCGGCGTAGCTTTACGTCCCCGGGCCTCCCCAGATTACGGATCGGGGAACGTCCTCCTGGCAAAGATAACTGATTAAGTCTCGGCTGTTCGTAGGCGCAATGAACAAGCACTCGCGGACGATCAGCGGCAGCGTCTTGGAGCGTAGGGGCTTATCTGCTACCACATTACATATCACAAGAGCTCCTAAGGCGCTGTATCAAGCCAATGTGACCGGCTATTGGGTCAATTACCGTCCACTTCTGCGACCAGAAGTGAGTACTCAACGGAGGGCGGATGAACTACCTCAATGGCCACCGGCTTCTGCGAAGGCTTATGAGCCACCAGGCTATCAACGGTCTTCGTACTCTTCCGCAACTTTCGTGGACCAGGAAATTTCTCCTGGCCCCGCGTCGCTTCATTCGGGCTTCTTTGCCGTCCAGAGTAGTTTGCGCCTACTTAAAGACCGTGTTACCATCATCGTGGTAGTCCGGCTCTCAACGGTATGCGATAGATATTAATCGCCCCGCTACCTTGCGAGTCAGCGCTTTATGACCGAAAGCTCTGGGTGAAGTCCCATAAGTCAACCCTCTTCCTCGGCCTGGGCACCTGGGAAACACTATGCCCACATAACTTATGGACCATTGTTTCAACAACATGCTGCTTCTCTCTCTCTCTGCTCTTTGCCAATTCTATCCTCGAAAGAGGTGCTGGCGGTTGAACACGCAATATAGCAACCTACCGCACCACAGATCGGTTACATTATGCCACGCTTGTTCAACTCTCACATCCTTGGTAATTCCCCTCCATTCCCGATTGTTCTCACCATACGGACCAGGAATTTAAGTTCCAAGGTGCACCGCCAAATATTACTATTCAGCCTTTCCTAGCGCCCCGTTCTCAATTCAAGCTGGCGACATTCAATGCCCGGATGCTGGTGCAGATCGGCTCACAAGCAGCTCTTGCTTGCACGCTTGAGACCAATGGTACCGATGTCTGCAGCCTCACTGAAACCCGATTAAAGACCCGTAGCACGACACTGCGGTGGGTTTCACCGTCTGCGACTTCCGCTGGCATGTGTACATTGCCTTTAGCTGGAGACTGAATCTTTGAAGACGCTGGTCTTGCCAGTGTGGGGATTGTGTTGAGCACACGTGCTGAGGCTGCGACATTAGACTAGATCGCAGTCAACAGTCGACCATGAGCGACGCGACTGGAGACCTCTGCAACTTCCTAGTAGCGGGACTAACAGACGTCGCTTGTTGGTTGTGGCAGCGTACGCTCCCACAGACTGCCGCCCGGAGTCAGTTAAAGACACCTGCTGTCAAGTGTCGGTAGTGGACAACGCTTCTACCGCCTGCAGTGACCAAATTAAGCAAAAGCTGACGAACTAAATGCTGAGGTCGTGTTAAGCAGTATGTGTAACCTATAAAAAGCCTAAAAGTATGAGGAGCTCTTTGATTTTTATAATGTTTGCTTTGATGTTGTTTTGACGGACCGTTTTTCAGCTAACTTATAAGCCGTGCATGAAGCCTGGTGGTAGCGTGCCGAGTTGTCAATTGTGCGGCCGCAGTTTACATCCTAGTTGCGTCGCCCCTTGTACTCACTCCGGCGGTACATATACAAGAATTGGGACGATACAGAGAAAACTGCGATGGCCATTGCGCATGGATGGCATTCAAAAAGTAATAGCTTAATATGGTTAAGTGCTTGAACGTCCGCATTCCAACATCATTCTTGCATCTTATTCTAGGTTAGGATGGAACACCAAGACATACGTTTGCGCAACATTACTTACTAGGTTTATTTGACTGCTAGTTTTTCTCCATTTCTTGTTCGTAAGACAGTAGCAAGCTACCACATTGCTTACGTGGCCTTCATTAACTATGGAGGCTCACACGGAATAATCACTTAATGTCCCACAGCTTCTGGTTTATGTGGTTTGACCGGAGGTTTAGTGGTCACTTACGGCATAAAATTGCTCATATACTTTGCCGTTAAGTGAAAATCCGTGGTAGAACGATTAATGTTTGAGTGCCCGTCGTTTCCTGATCTACCGTGTGCATTCCAATGTTCGCTGGGTAGAAGAATTCCCCGCTACGTCAACTATCCGGCCTTCTCCGAACAAAGCGCCGCAACGACATGGTGGTGATTGCACGGGAATTAAACGTACAGATCGGTATACTTGAGGTTGAAGAGCGCGGACTCGGTATTCAACATGGCCAAGGCACTCGCGTGATACAGGGCTGCCCAGCATCATCATTTCTGTTTAGTTGCACTATAGATGGCACCCTGCAGAGTGCGCTAAAGAACTGCGAACCCGGCGGTGTTGGGCTGCCTTAGGGGGACCGCCTTTGGGATTTGGCGTATGCGGACGATGTCGAAGTAATTTGCGATTCCTTACAGGCCGCTCAAAATGTGCTGTACGTGTTGAAGGCGACTGTCTCCCATCATGGAATGACCTTCGCACCCACAAAATGTAAGGTCTTTGTACAGAATTGGATAGGATCTACTCCCATCCGAACCATTTCAAGTCATTATCTGGAAGTAGTAGAGAAGTTCGTTTACCTCGGAATCCGCATCAGTGGTAAAGGTTTAATGGTTGAGGTCTTTTCGCGCATCTCTAAGGTCGGGGTTGCATTTGCTAACCTCCGCCACGACGCGACCTGATTCTATCCTCGAAAGGCAGAGTCTACAATCCCTCATTGAGAGCGACTTGGCTCTACGGTTTTGAGATTTGGCCTGTTAGTGCAAAAGACGTTCAGACGTTGTCTGTCTTTGATCATCCCTGCCTCCGGAGCTTTGCTGGTGCACCGTGGTAACGTCGCATTAGTAATGAGGCAGTTCGCCGAAGGATTTTCGGATCAGACAGACTTTGCGGGCCGCTGAGCTGCATAATCTCACTGCACATGCTTCGGTGGCTTGGGCACGTGCTTCCCATGCTTAAAGAGCGTTTACCCCATCGTGCACGCTCTGTGTACACAAAAGTCGTCTGGAAACGATGACAAGGTGGTCAGTGAATGGCTTGGGCCAAAAGTATGAAGACGCTGAGCTCACATTTTGCCGCGGTCGGGCAATTCCGACTCCTTGGTTGGGGGTGCAAGGATCACCAGCACGCATGGCTGGACGTGTCAAGAAACCGTGGGCAATGGCGAACCGGTTGGGAGATTCTATCCTCATAACGGTTCCTATACACATCATTTTAACTCCCTATTCTTTCATTATGGTTTTGTTATCTTTGTCTATATGTTGTGGCACTGCTACTTGTACTGTTGGTCTAGTGGTCAATATATATATATATATATATATATATATATATATATATATATATATATATATATATATATATATATATACAAACTAAAGCCACTATCCCTTGCTTCACCGCAGTGAAGCTTTGCAGTTCAAAGGATGGACGCGGAATTTATTTGTCCCCATGTGACGACTCATTAGACCCAAAACGTATGAACTGAAAAATCGGGCATTGGGTCCCAATGGGCGGTATTCCTCTACTTCACCATGCTGTTTATGGGTTACATATTTAGCCAATGGCTTAAGGTGGAGTCACTTAATTCGGTTCCCTGTTTCGGCTTGCACCGCTGTGTAGCATTACGAACTGTGACGAAACCATGGACTGGTCTGCATTGTGCTAGATTTTCCTTTAACGATACTCATACATCTGAATTTCACGGCTATTGCTGGTGCCACAGACGGTTGGTATATATACATATATTTATATAAATATAAATATATTTATTTAGTTATATTTTTATGTATAAGTATATTTATATATTCAAAGTCGGCAAACAAAGCTGCGTTACACTCGTTATTGACAGCATTGTGATTTACAGAGCTATACTGTGCAGCCTATAGTTATTGGGACAGAATTATACTCTTTTGAAGGCGCTCGAGTGGTCTATCAACAATATCTTCGGATGGGATAACAACAATAATCGCTGGGAAGTCGCTCTGTTGTCGGTGCATCTCACTTCGTTGAGACCGAAAAGGGACTTTACTGGTCATACTGTTATTGTTTTCTGCACCGTTGCGAAGGACACGCCAAATTGGGAGTTTGCCATCCTTTTTTCATACTTGTTCGCACCAACTAGAGTGTAGCGAGACCCTGCTTATGCAATTGCTGGAGCATTAGTCCTGTAAAGCGTAGCTTAAGCAAGGTTGTGGGAATTACCGAATGGAACACGAGATATTTCTCATCATCATCCTCACCATTACACATTAGCTGAAGGAGAGAAACACACTTCAGCTTTACTTCCGATATACATAAAGATAACATATTCGTAATAACGAGCTAATAAACGTTATAAAACACCAAAACTGGCAACAACTTGCTTCGTAACCTAATATGCTTCAAAACTGCGATCGTGCTTGGGGAATATAAGCGGGATGAGGAGAGACAACGAAACTCACCAAACGAACGCCACTGTGGTCTCGTCGCCATAGCAACTAGTGTATCAAACCATACGGGTTCACCTTCTTTCCGTCCCTAGCCTGGCAGTCGGGACACACCAACCAACGTCAACTTCGAAGTGAGGGCCTTCATTCCTCTTCAAATAGTCCTCACTTAGCCTCCCTCTTTTGTGCAATCCATACCCACAGCACGCAAACAACGAACGTCGCGGGAGTCGGTGTGCTGGCATACGCAACATTTGGCCCAATTGTCGGAGCCTGGGGAGTGACTGTACAATTATACTACACCCATTATACTATATCCAGTACGTATGATTTATAGTCGAACACCGTAGTGTTGTGATTCTGTTACTTTAGAGATCACATGTAGTGCGAAGTCCGAGAACTATCTTATACTGGGTTATCTCATTAAATATTCGCTTGCATATGAATAATAAAGCACACACAGTCGCACTCCAAGCGGCTTCAAAAATGCAGTGTCGCCAGATGGTAAACTCTTTTGTTAACTTGTGCTTAGTTGGGGCCGCCGAAAGATTGCACACCGTTGAGATATTCATTGGTTATCCACAAACGGGTGACGTGCGTGCTCCTGGGTCATTTGGATTATTCCTCTCTATCCTCTCTCCATCTTCTCGCAGCGTTGTTACCGTACGCTCATGCGAACCGGATGTAGCAGCCCTAGACAGTAATCCATCATACGTGGAATTATCTTCTAAGATTAAAGTCCATGCCGTCACTAACCGTTTGCACAGTCATCTGTGATTAACCGCAAGTGGATAACTCAATCACACTGAGCCTATTGCCTTTCTGTATGACACCATTCGATACATGCTACAGGCAGTCGAAAAAGCCTAAGCTTATTCCAATCCGGCGTTTCTCAACGCAGTTGTGAAAGAACTTGTGAGCTCACAATCTGTGTTCAGCGCTGTGTTCAGATTCGGTTAGCAGGTTCCAGTCATTTGCCATTCCTTGTGATCTTGTCAGCCAATGCGCCTGCATAACCCATCACACGGACCACGCGACCACGTCTGCCGTAGGCAACGGAATACTGCACAATCTGCTACCCATCAACCGTAATAAGCGACGTCCCCATCTCCGTTGTCTTCTTCAACTTTGGCAGAAGGCCGGGCGAAAATTGACCGTACATAAGAGAGTCCAACAGTACACAGAGCAACGAAAATCAGGCACCAATCAAAATATCTGATTAAGCAAATTCCACTAGATCTGTCGTCTAGCACTAACAAGAATAAAGCAGCCGAACACAAACATTCGCTACCTGTAGGTTAAATGTCTCTTGTCGAGACAAAGCCCCCAGAACCTCAGTTACATATGCAGTAATCGCTACAAAGGTAACCCGGGAGGCCGCCGTTGCGGTTTCTTCTGTTGCAAACACCGCAAACGCGAATAGAGGGACAAACAGCAAGTAATCAACTTTTGTCAGCCGGTCAGGGCAAAAGATTAACTTACCTCGTAGATCAACGAAAAGGATACAACAATAGTGCTCGGACTGCTGTATGCTCAAAAGTCCCCGAATCTAACGCCATCACATTGTGGGGTAAGTTATCGGATGACCAAGAACAATGGAAGTCATCGTGAGTACTGATGAGTGTCAAAGCCAAGCTCATAAACCTATTACGAAGTACTCATCATCGGAACTCGCCGCACTATGGAGAACCCAGACTCATCCGAGTAACATTAAAATTCTCCATCGAAGCAGGAAAGGTTTTGCTCTCCGCAAGTGCGCTAAGTCATCATCATCATCATTACACGTTAGCTGGAGGTGGAAAACACCTCAGCTATTGTGCCGCAATACAAAAGGCAAGAAAAGAAAAAACAAACAAACAGTGGCACGCCCGCTGAGTCCCCAGTAACGGATGGACATCGTTCCGGAGAGCTAACAGCTGGCTGCCGTAAAAGAAAGTCATATTATGCCTAACGATTGAGATCGTGATTGGAGGGGGATGCTAAACAGGAGGGGGATGGACAAAGGAACTCACAACACAAACGCCATTGGGGCCGGCTCCTAGCCATATCAGCAAGTGTGTCCAGCCAAACGTGTTCACCGTCCTTAGGACCCCAGCCAGGCAGTCGGGATGCACCAACCGACGCCAACTTCGAAGTGAGGGTTTTCATTTCTCGCGACCAAGTCATCACTTGGCCTCCCCTCCTCCTCTTCCAACCGCACCCACAACGCGCAAACAATGCACGTCGTGGGAGTCGGTGTGCTGGCATGCGCAAGACGTGGCCCAGCCATCGGAGCCTGGTGCGTGATATAATCGTGCTGAGCGGTTCACTCGCTCTTCCTGCACCAAATACGCGACGTCGAACACGCTCATTGCTCACGCGGTGTTCCCACCAGACATGAGCTAAGCTGCGAAGGCAGCGATGATCGAACGTGACGAGTCTCTTCATGTCTGTCGACCTGATGGGCCAGGTTTCACAGCCATATAGGAGAGTTGAACGGACGGCTGCGTTGTAAACTCTGCCCTTGAGGGCGAGAGTAATGTCGCGTCTGCGCCACAGGTGGCGGAGATTGGCAAAAGCACCTCGAGCTTTTGCTATACGGTTCGTAACCTCATCTTCAATCCCACGGGTGCTAATATAGCTGCCCAGGTACTTGAATTCCTGAACGACTTCTAGCAGATCACCACCAAGCGTTAGCGCAGGATTGGGTCCCTGCCAATCTTGGAGAAGTACTTTGCATTTTGATGGAGCAAAGCATAGCCCAAAACGACTGACAGCCAGTGCTAATCGGTTCAGTGCTGTTTGGCATGTTTGGGAGCCGTCACAGATTAGGGCAATATCGTCTGCATACTCCAAGTCAAGAAGTCGCTCACCAGGGAGTAGCTCCACACCTTCTAGGTCGTGTCCAGCGAACGCTGTTTCCATGACTTCATCAATAGCGAAGTTGAAGAGGAAAGGTGACAGCGGGCATCCTTGTCTCACACCGCTGGTGATACTGAAGGGTGGCGAGAGTTTGCCATAAACCCTCACCCTGCCCGAACTATGTGCGTACAGCGCTTTGATAATGTTTACATATTTATCAGGCACACCTTTCCTCAACAGACAGTCCCAAAGGGCACATCGATCGACTGAGTCGAAGGCACCTTTTATGTCAAGAAACACGACAACGGTGGGTCGCCAATAAACATGGCGGTGCTCCAACACTTGACGCAATGTGAAGATGTGGTCGATGCAGCCCCGACCTCGACGAAATCCGGCTTGCTCTTCACGAATTTGGCTTTCACGAGTGCCAGTCAGTCTGTGGAGAATGAGAGAGGCAAGCAATTTAGAGGCAATCGAAATCAGACTGATCCCTCTATGATTGCCACATACCAAACGGGAGCCTCCCTTGAAAATTGGGACAATGACGGAGCGGTTCCAGTCTGTCGGGACTGTCTCCTGCTCCCAAAGTTTTACTAGCAACTCGTGTAGATCACCTATTAGAGCAGGTCCACCGAACTTGAAGAGGGCTGGAGGAATAGTATCTGCTCCTGCGGCCTTATGCAATTTCAACAGCCTGATCTCACGTTCGACTTCAGCGCGTGAGGGCGGATCCAGGGAGACGGCCCAAGGAGAAGGGCGTTCAATGCCCGAAGAAAGTGATAACTCAGGTTGGTTAAATTGCATAGCAAAGTGTTCAGCCCAACGCTCCAAGCGTTTTGACAGGCTGTGGATCATCTGCCCACTCTCGTCGCGTATGGTCTCGCTAACACCAGGTCTCCTGCTGCCTGTTGCCCGTATCAGACGGTATAACTTACGATGATTACCAATGGCAGCGGCTGTTTCCATCTCAGATGCACGATGAGACCACCAGGTTTCGCGGTCCTTCTTTAGGCTAGCACGTAGTTTCGCCCTGAGATTTTTGCGAGATTCATTGTATTCGCTTCCAGCCGGAATACGTCGGCGAGCATCCATAAGTTCCAGAGACTGTGTAGAGACCCAATGTCCGGTTTGGCAATTTGTTTTGCCACATGAAGACATGCCTGCTAATAGCAACGCTTGACGAATATGCGACCAGTGATCTTCAACGGTGTTTAGTGGGCGCTTACTCAGCCCAGATGTCAGCGCATCTTGGTACACATTCAGAACATCTGGCTTCGCCAGCTGGCTAGTGTCAATCCGTTCACATCGACGTTGCGGACGTCCACCGAAGCGCATCAGGAGGTCGGCACAGACAAGTGCGTGGTCAGAGTCCACGCTCGTGCTCCAAATCGAGCGACAGTTTTGGACACAGCCTCTCCAGCGGTAACTGATCGCGATATGATCGATTTGCGTCCATGACTGGCCCGAGGCTGGTGGCCGCCAAGTCACACTTCTGCGGGTGCTGTGTCGAAAATTAGTGCTCGCGAGAAACAGGCGAGCATCTTCACACAGCTGGAGCAATCGCTCACCATTATCATTACGGGAGCCTACACCATGTTGGCCGCCCAGATGAAGCTCATCAGAGGACAATTTTCCGACTTGGGCGTTTAGATCGCCAGCCAGCACCACAGTATCCGTGCTTCTTCTGTAACGAAGGAGCTCGTGAAGTTGCTGGTAGAAATCATCTTTTACCGAATCAGTGCTACAGTTTGTAGGGGCGTAGGCCGCAATGACAAACAGGCACCGTTTGTCCCCGCGCGACTTCGAAGCACGGAACGAACCAGCTAATCTAACGGCGCACATCCTACTGTTTACTGGGATCCAATCAAGCAGGGCAGCTTCAGCCCGGGGACTCAAAACAATGCCGACGCCGGCTTGACCGGCATTTGAAGCTGCATCATCGCCAGATAGGCGCAATGAGAATGTGCCGCCAGTGTCGCATGTGGGGGATCTCAGGGTAAGCACGGAGCTCGAATCTTGCAGGCGGGTTTCTGATAAACAGCAAATATCGATCGATAGGGTCTCTAGTGTGCGGGCAAGTGCTGCCTGTTGGCCAATCTGCAGCAAAGTGCGCACGTTGAGGCATGCCAATCTTAGCGAGACACGAGGACTCCAAAGGGAAACGGATGAACTGACGTTGTCCGCTTGGTTGAACATGGACTTATCGACTGGATTGGAGCGAGGCCCTGCGATTGTGTGTGATTTGAAATTAGAAGACAAGCGACTATTGAAGTAAGCTGGGGGAGGGCCAAGAATTGGGGGATTGAAAATGGGGGGGATATAAGTAAAGTTGGAGCGGGACAATAAGGATGCAGAAGCGCAAGAAGGGGTATAAGAAGACGGGAAGGCCTGAGCAGTAGCATCCATACCCCTATCCACCCTGCTCGATGCAGCAGATAGGGCGCCGTTTATTATCCTCTGCGACGGCCAGAGCATCAAGAAATTGTTGTAGGAAAGGTTCATTGTATTGCGTGGGCAGAATACTGTCAGGTTGCCCAGGCCTAGACAGGAGAACGATTAGGGTTCTCAACCAAAGCCTTTGGTTCAAAAACCTTACCGCAAGGCAGCGGGTTTTGGCACTGGACTACAGAGCCCGTTTTATGAAATGAGGAGCCACCCCCATTCCAACCCCCAACCTGGAGGACCAGGAGGCTGAGTTTGTCTGGCCTCTAACCATTGACCAATCTGGTATGAGTGGCTCTAAAGGTGCAAAAAAAAGCACCACCCAGCATAGCTCAATGGATCTCTGAGGCACGCAAACCATCGCACCATGGTAAGGTCCAGCCTCATTGCGATGGCAAGTGCGCTAAGACACGGACATTGTGGCATACGCAACTATCCTGATGTCCCTTTGAGCGCGCGACGATCAAAAAGAAACACCGAAAAAGGACACAGCACGCATGACCGCCTAAACATAATCATCATACATGATGTGCCAGTACATTCTTCTAACTATGTTCAAGTGACCGGAAGGCACGATTTAGAACAGTAGCGCTTCATTCGCGAAACAAGTTCTTTGCATAATCCTGTGGCGCTATTGCTCACCAGGATAACTCTCTGCCCAAATAATAGTGGATGTGGCCCTAGAATCCTACAACTTGAGGTTCAGTCAGGGCAACAAGCACCGGATGTTTTGGGTAGGTGGTCGAGTAATCGGAAAAATCTTTCTTCAAAGGTTCGGTTAAGTGTCGCAAGGTGTTGCAAACTTCAAATGTCAACGCACCTGAAGCAGGAAGCGTACCAAAGACGAAACAGAAGCTTAACTTGGCTGCTGCTTTATTTGACTCTGACGTAGGTATAAACGAAGAATCGGACGCATCTTGGCCGAACCAATTGTTAGAGGAGGTATCATTATCCCGTCAAAAATATGAGTAACTGCCGACCTCCCATTGGTCGACAGACTCCAACACTTGATCCCGTTAGCCATCTGTGGACTTATAGAGACCTAGACAATGGCCTGCTTGTATAAGAATGCTCAGGTTAATTTTAATAAAATATCCGAATTGAAACATCGCCAACCTTCCGGGTCATATGATGCATTGATATCACCGGGACGTGGTTACACAAGAGAACGGCGGATGTTGATGTTTCGCTACGGGCATGTCGATGCTCCGGAACGAAAGGCTCACAAAAGGAGGAGCGGTAATTTTGTATTACCGAAGCGACTTACAGTGAGAAGCCGTGGAGGATTCGGACTCACAGTTCACCGAATCTTTTGGTGCCACTTGCGGTTAAAAGGCAGAGACGCTTGCCTTAGTGGCTTTGTGTACTGCCCACAACTCCACATCCGAACCCGACTGCCACCTTACGGCTGTGTTAATTTGCAGTTTACAGCGAAAACACACATGCTTATCATGGGTGCTTTCTAGGTACATTGTTTAGAAACGCCTGTCAAGATCGGAAAACGATTCAAAGCCGATCTACAAGATCTCTTAATTACTGTTCCTCTTTACAATCACAGCACTGTCCATTCGGTTCAGAACGGGTAACAGGTCATCTGTGCTGGATCTCGTGCTTACCAACGAGGAGCACATGACTGATGTGTTGGTTTTGGACTGCCCGTTGGGTCGCAGTTATCATGCAGGCATCAGTTTCAACAGTCTGCTATGGGGAATATCGGATTGTGAACGACGATACTGTGCGAATCATCAGAAGGCGCGGTTGACTAGCCCAGCTCGTCAACGCTACAACTTGGTCGTTGCTTGCCGAAGACCCCCCGGAAGTCGCCTGACTTGAGTTCGTCAACAAAATCAGGCAACTGATTGCAGAGCCTTCTGTGATGAGTTTGCAATAAGTGTACATCAGTTATTTTCGTTAGGTGCAGAACCCAAAAATGGATGACAGTAAGCAACGCAGCATGGCGAGTGTACAGAGAAGCTCCAGCACCACTTACTTGGGACAACTACGTAGTCCAACCTAAACACTGCACACAACTGCTAATAGGGGACCAAGCCGCATATCAGCAGAATATCGCGAAAACATTCAGTGCTAACCACAAACTGCTGTACAAACAACTCAATAGCCTACGAAAGTTGAGGCAAGGATTTCCTTCACTCAGGACGGCCGATATCCTAATAAGTGAGGATATAGAAGAAGCAAACGCGTTGCAGATGCAATATGCCCCCACGTGGGTCTTGGCACCAAGTGATCTCAAAACTTTTGTCGTCCCACCGCCAGGACTAACCCACATCACTTTTACCGCGGAGGCTGTATTGAAAAAGCTGACGTCTCTACGCAAACACAGCGCGCCGGGTGTCGATATTATGCATCCAGAGGCATTGGCAGCAGCAGCAAGGCAACTGGCAGGAAATTTACCTCAGTTTTTCTAGTGCTGCTTAGATCAAAAGCAAGTCCCCACTATGCGGCAACTTGGAATAGTAACCCAGATTCACAAAGGTGAGTGCAGAACTGAGCCCTCAAACTACCGCCCAGTATCCCTTCTTCCTATACATCCCAAGGTCATGGAATGCATTGTTGCCGATGCACTGATGCGCTATCTGGAAAACTGCAACATCATTACACCTGAGTAGCATGGCTTCCGTCGACGGCGGTCATGCACAACGAATTTACTAATGTCACGCAGTAGTTGGACCGAGGCAGCCGACGCTAGAGAAGACGTTAATGTGATCTACCTGGATTTTTCGAAGGCTTTCGATCGTCTAGACCATCGGACACTAATCTCCAACCTATCACGTTACGAGATCGGCGATCCTCTTTTATCCTGGATAACTGAGTTTCTACTTTAACGGCAATTAGTGGTCAGAGTTGGCAGCTCTTTATCGGACCCCATACAAGTCGAGTGTGGTGTGCCGCAAGGCTTAGTGCTTGGTCCACGTTTGTTTTTGGTGTTTATTATTGACCTTGCACAGGGACTCGCTTCAAACTTTTTAATGTTTGCTGACGAAATCAATATTTGGAGCAGAATACAGGTGAAGTCGGACAACCATCTGCTTCAGAGAGACCTAGATACGACATGTCGATGGTCAACCCAAAGTTTACTGCATGTCAACGTCAGTAAATGCAAGGTACTCTCTATCCGACATCAGAGCAGCTACTGATACCGGCATGGAACGAATGTACTTCAACAATTAGTTGTGACTCGGGTGCCCTAGTTCAAGATGACTTGGGTTGCTCCAGGCAATCCGAAAAGGCCTCGAAGACTGGAAACCGACACGTCGGGTTGTTGCGTCGGGCGTTTGGACAAATAGACATCTTCATTTTTCGACAAATGCTCAGGACGTATGTTCGCCCCTATATCGAATAGGCAATTCAAGCCTGGCATCCATGGCTGAAACACGATCTTAACGCACTGGGGCAGCCACAACATCTAGGAACGCAACTAGAATGCGCAATGCTTCATTCCAGGAGAGGCTGCAACGATTGGAGGTATTCAGCGGAAGCTATCGCAGACTACGAGGCGACCTAATTATGGCATGTTTGATTCTGTAAGACCCACATCATGTGTGCCGCTCCTTAGTGCAAGTTAACACAAAACAAACCTGAGGGGAAATGCATGGAAACTCGCAGAACCGTATAGCCATCTGCAGGGCCGCAGAAATCTCTTTTCAATTCGTGTCTGTCACCCATGGAATGCTCTCCCAGTATCGGTCATCTCCGCAACGACACTAACAGTATTTAAAAGATGGTTGAATGACGCACTCATCCAATTACACTTTGTCATTTAGCACTGTCTTCATCCTTTACCTGAAGTTTCCCATGGAATTATTTGCTGTTAACTGTGGGTGCTATGAATCTAAGCGAACTGCAGGATTACAGCGGAGCAGGCGATAAATCGTTATTTTCATATTTAATGTAGACTACTTTACTATTATTATTATCAAGCTATTATCAAGCTTGTAGTAAATCTTGACGGGACGAAGCCTGCTGGGCCAGATAGTATACACCCACTGATCCTCAAGTCCCTATCGGCCATCATCGCGCCTTCTGTAACTGAACTGTTTAACAGGTCACTATCTACTGGACTGTTACCAGACGACTGGAAATGCTCAATCGTAAAGCCCATACCGAAAGGTGGTAACCCAAGTAAAGTGGATAACTACCGGCCGATCTGCCTGACTGCTGTTTTGGCAAAGACGCTCGAGAAGATCGTGAAGAAGAACCTTCTGCAGCTTCTCGAGTCGAAAAATCTGTTGACCTCCGCACAGCATGGTTTCATGAAAGGTCGCTCGTGCATCACCACGAATGGTTACAAGCGATGAACCAAGGCCATTCGGTCGATGTCATTTACATTGACTTCAATAAGGCTTTTGACAAGGTTAACCATGCCGTGCTCCTTGACAGGCTGAGGATGTGCGGTGTTGGTGGTTTGCTGCACAAATGGATCAGAAATTTCCTTGTTGATCGAAAGTAGAGTCCAGGTTGACAACCATCTAACTAACTGGTATCCATCGAGCAGTGGCGTGCCCCAAGGCACTGTACTGGGGCCGATATTGTTTCTGATCCATGTAAACGATGTGCCTAAGCTACTCCAATCACCTTATGCGTTGTTCGCAGATTACTTGATGGTGTGGAGAGTAATCCGCACACTCAAGGATTGTGATTTACTTCAGCAGGATCTCGACAGCCTCTCGACATGGTCTGCATAAGTTAACCTTCCGTTCAACCCTGCTAAGTCGCAATTTATGAGGTTGGGTAAGTGTGAGCACAGCCGAACGTACACAGTGGCTGGTCAACCGCTGCATCCCGCGTCTTTCGTGCGCGCCCGCGGTGTGCTCTCACGCTGCGACCTAAAGTCCATTGACAACACGAATAGGCTGTACCAAAACAGCCTTCGAATGCTTTGGGTGCTCAGGCGCAGCTTCAGCACTTGGTCCGAAGGGATTGCTACTCGCCTCTTTTTGTCGATAATACGACCAATGCTAGAATACGGCTCTCCCGCGTATTGTCCTATCACGCTGGGAGAGGTAGAAAAGCTTGAGCGGGTGCAGCATGTAGCCACCAGGCTGATTCCCAACTTACGAGGTATGCCATATGAAGACCGATGTAAGAAACTAGGGCTATACACCCTAGCATATCGTCGGCTGAGGGTTGACCTAATCATGACGCACCGGATATTACATCTGAGTGATTACCTCATGTTGAGACAACTGCTTCATCTGCGCACACCAAACTGCACAAGTGAACACCGGTATAAACTTATCGTACCGAAGTTGAAGCGGGTCGCTCACCAACTCTGTTTCGAACGCAGAGTGGTGAATGTCTGGAACGACCTGCCGCATCACATAGTAGAGGCAGAAACAGTGACCGAATTTAAGAAGCTCCTAGACAAACACTTTGCAGAGACAAAATATAGAGAGCGGAACAAAAAATAAGGCGTAAATGTTCAAGAGCGACGAATGATGCAGCTGCACAGGGAAAGCTCTACTCGCTGCTTCGAACCAATATTCAGTATTCAGTATTCATCATCAACCTTATTATTATTATTTCGGTATCTCTACCAACTATCCAACGGGACTTGTGAAGCAATGCTTCTTAATCCGCTTAAATCCATTGTTCGTTTTTCATTGTTCAACGATCTTTATCTATGATCTGTTGATTAACCAATTTAGTTAGCGGTCTTTATCGAACCTGTTCTCCGCATTCAACTTTTTCGATTCTATTCCCTTCGGTTTTGTACAGTCAGTACCATGAGAGGTGCCTCCGAAAGGCAGGTGAGGGCGAATAGAAATGCTTTGTAACGGTCCTATGATTGTGTAATCTGTATGGGCACATCCCATGCACATCAATGTGCAAGGAATAACACAGTAGTTAAGTTATCAAAAGCGACAATATGGCTCATTCGTTTCACAAGCTCTGCGACAGTCATGTGGTATCTGAACTCAAGACGCCTTAAGTAAAAAGTTGCCAACCTGAAGTGACATATCATTAGATTCAGACGATGCGCGTAGCTTCGCCGTTGATATCAAGTACCCCTTGCCGAAGCAGCAACATAGTCAATCGAAATGATACTACCCTAGCTTTTGTCATCCGTTGACTGCTGTCATCTTCGAAAGCCCCACCCTTCATATTCGGCAATCTACTGAGCATTTCCCAACTCAACGAACTTTCGTGTAATAGTCATCCAGCGTAAATGATGTCAAGTGTTCACTTAGATATTTCTCCTGAATGCTCGCGCCTATTCAACGTAACCGATGGTTTTCCGTCTATTAGCCCAGCTTAGTTTCGCGCGCAGTATAGAGTTTACTGTGGGTTCCATGTGACTATGGAAAAGCTTATGAACTACTCAGGTAATGTAAACATATGGTAGTACCACCAGAAAGAATGCAGCTACCATTGGGGACTGAACAATTTGGTCCCATCTCAGGGTGAGCAATCGCAGAGTAAGATTAAGCGAAACGACGGCATCATCGACTTGGCAGTTCAGCCAGGGTTTTTCTTCCACTATAACAGCTACCGATACCGGTGCTTCGCTGTTCGGTAACAAATTTTACACGAGTTGCATCAATTAGCTGTTATGCTCCTACTCTTGGGGCTTTGTTCATTCACCTATAGGAAATCAAGCCATTATTTATGGTTTAGCGTACTTTTCAGCAACCCGATCATGCTTCTCGATGAATGGTTGCCACAAACCCGGCCTACATAAGCGGGGGAGTAAAGCAGTGATCAAGATAAGGAACAATAGGGTATTGTTCCCTTTTGTCATTCATCGTAATCTCTTCTATCCTATTTGATCCTGTGCAGACCAAATGGTGCTCCGAATAACTTATGTCTACAGTACCAAGTAAACGACGCTGGTCACTGGACTCGAGCTTTGATATTGAGGTCAGCTTCAGATGAACAAACATTTCAAGGTGAAAAACCATACCCTTCCACTGTTACGAAAATTCAGTCTGCTCTATTCTTAGAGCAAATGTCATTCCCTTATATTTGAAGAACAGACCTGGTTGTTGGAACATTGTATTTTGCTTATCTATCACGATGGTCACCGATCGTGGCTGGCTTGCCGAACAACCACCTCGTGGTGCCATCTAAGTGATTCTGAACTAACCAGTCCCAGAACAAGTTCGGCAACAGTGTTCCGGGACATGGTGTGTTTTCACCTCACAGGCGTTCTCCCTACAAAGAGCCACAAATGCCTGTTTGTCAACACAGCGGCGTGGTGGTTGTGACTCGTGCACAAGTAAATTCACGGCCCCGTGAATATCCGGACATTCCTATCCAAGCCATGGACATCAATCCTCTATTCTCACATTGCCGACGCTTGCAAACACTCAAAAATGCAGCGGTACACTTACAGGCAAAAAATATACAGGCACACAGTTAGACCATTTCACACTTATAGAAACTCGTGCACATACATTCACTCTTATCGCGAACCAGTTTTATTTTTTTACATTTGTTCTCTTAACATACTACATTAACATGTTCTTGCCTGTAAAGACGTGTCTCCCGTTGTCGAGCATAAAAACATTTTTATTTTTATTATGTTCTATATTGTACACGCTAGCTGATTACTGATAGCGTTTTACCCCATTCAATACTGCACCTGTGTGTGTGCCTTATAAACTAAAAATTATTGGTTGAAAGGTATGTATTCTGAAAGCCAAGCTACAAAGCAGTAGCATGGTTATCACGAATAAGCTGTAGGCAACTGATGGGGAGGGTTTTGCGCCAACTGTTCTTAAAAAGAATAATAAAGAGTTTAAATAGGGCTGGCTGTCTCCGTTGATGTCGCTGCATGCTTTGAACGATTCTTGGATAGGGTCCAGCATGGTGGTTTGGTTTAATATGGAGTTTTGCATAACCCTCGTAATACTGTAGCTCGACGCCTGCGTAGTATCAGCTTGTTTAACATCAACTGATGAAACCGAAACATTATGGTGGGCAGTGGAAGGTAAGCAGTCACAACAAAGCAAGGCGTTGTCCCTGTACACAATCAAACAAAATGTAAGAACCGAATGCGTGACATGCTTAATCCAACTGTTTACTGTATTCATTCAGAGCGAACAATTCCTGACTATTTGTTCGCAGCATGAATTGGGTTCGCTAAGTTTAGCTTTAGAGTTTCCATTAGAGTGGTTCAGTGAAGCTATCTCGTCGCTTCGTGAGCCTGGTTGGGGGAAGGCAACACACATAAATCTTGGGCGCGTTATTTCCTTTTTGGTGTTAGATGGCCAAGTTAATCTGTGCCGCCTTTATTTAATTTGATCTAACTCAGCGTGAGGATTAATAGTAGATGGCAGGCTTCCAGGAACAAACTCTCGTTTACTGTCCTTCCGGGGAACCGCGCAGTAATACTGCAGGATTGCACCAATTTGTGTTATCTAATCCCTTTCAAACTAACACCGTGAGAGAACGAAGATCCCCAAGGAAACTTATTGGGATTCATGATTTTTACCGCAGTTTAGACATCTGCTGTTTGTATCGATGTGCCTAGATTTCTGGCGGATTAAAAATGATCGTTTTCATCGTTCACGTGATCTGCATTCGTTGTCTGCCTGCCAGTGGTCAGATTACACGAAATGACGCTATCTTATAGTACTTGTCAACTTATTAGGCTGTTCAGACTGAGACAGGAAACTCAGTGCTTTAGGTCATAGTAACTGACTTAGACGATCCGTAAAAGTGAACGAATTGTAGAGGCCTCTTCTCTATCTGAAATTGAAAAGGTAATATGTAGTATTTTCAGTTGTCGTTTGGATTTCTTCAACACTCAGTGATTCTATGATTTCTTCAACAATAATACATCAGCACCATGAACTGTCATTACATCATCACACAACCAACGGTATGCTACTATGGAAAAGGAACCCCATTGTGAGATTCGCATGCTTTACATCCGTATTCGGGATGAACGCACGTACAGCTTGCAGCAAAATACACTCGCTCACAGATAGCTAGCTGTCATGCAAAGCCAACACGGAATCGGTAAAACAGCTTAACCACATCCGTACTCTATCTTAACTCACATGTTATTAAAAGCGGGTATGTTCACGCGAAACGCTGGTTATGGGCCATATCGTTTATAATCTTAAGGACAGTGGGTTACGTGTGCTACAGTACGGAGTACAGGAAGGAGGAATAACAACCAATATACTATTCAGTGATCAACTATCCTTCTGTCATTTAGATGATCTCTTATTACGGCAGACTCGGATAGCAGTAACGGCGGTGTCTAACCAGCCGAAAGATTGCTACATCATGTCATGAGGTGTCATATCGTATTGCAGACTAGGGACGGACCAAAGGTTGGTTACCAAGCCCCAGTATCATCGTCGCTGTAAAACAGTCCTACTGTGGACAGGGGCATCGAGGGAGCAGTGAAGACCAACTTAGTGACAAAGCAGCTGAACTTACCGGCGATAACTGATCTTCTGTGGATGTGACGAAGCGATTAGATTGATCGCATTGCACTGGCAAGTGCACAGTCTTGAGTAAGTAATGCAGAAAGCCCCACCTAAATTCGCATAAACGTGAGCCCCTCTGCAACTTTAAATCGGCGAGATTAGTGCGAATTTCTAAACTAGTAAGAGCGTGCCATAGAGTAGACATTCCAAGGGTTGGCGCTGTGTACGATCGATGTATCATTCGAGGTTGATTCATCACACCTACAACAATTTTGTCGCTCATCTAAGTGTGGTCAGTCTGACCGTTGCACTCCAATAAAAGTTATGGTTGACAGGTGACTTCGACAATTTGGTGTAAAATGAAATTTTGCACTCTATGCTGTGCACTATAAGTTATCGCCGGATATTCCGATCACGTGCACATCCGTAAGGTTTCCTTTAGCAGCTTAAGGGTACAATGCCCTTGCGGAAAATACACGAACGAGGGTTCAACCAAACTGCAAGCCACCATCAGCCAAGTTACTTGTGGCTAACATGATCACCAAGCCCTCAAGTGACGATGGCGTCTCAGTAGATGTGAAAGAGATTGTTAAGCGTCCACGAAGTTGCCATTCGTTTGCTAGTAACTGGTTAGATTCACATGATATCTCGTGTCAAAAAAGAAGTCAGAAGACGCAAGTTATTTGTGATGACGACCACTTTTCGTACATTCTTATCACTAACAAAATTGCTGTAGGTGTTGAGTGTGGTACGCTGAACGCACTGATCGAAGTTTAGGTGTCTGAATTAGTGATGGGACCTGCGAAGTAATCGGCCGAATCAAGAAACCGAGCTGCCTCGGCAGTCACAAGGCACTTGCTGACTACCGGTCACGGAGCCAATAATGATTAGTCGTTCAGGCTATTACTGCGCGATCAGCAGCCCCACCTTCTTACGCTACTAGAGGCCATCGTTTTCGATCGTGAACGTCTACTGCTGTGCATTCAAAAACTGCTGACCAGCGTTAAGATCACGCTGGTAGCACACGCGTTTGGTGCCTACGATCTCATATGGCAGTGTTTAAATTAACAATAAGTTGCATGTTTGTAACTGACAAGAATGTGTGAAATGGCGGCTTCATCTCACAAGTTACGCCCTCTAGTTTTCATGTTTGGAGTTATAGTGTGAACTTATTTATTAAGATATCTCGTGCTGCAACTGTTTTCTGGCTATTGTGATATTTTAGCTAGTGCTACTTCATACTAAATGGTTGGTACCCACCAGGACTCATTCTTGACGAATGAAAAATACCAAATAATAAGTCGCCTTTAGAACTGCACAGTGGAGAACTTATCCTAAGCTACACCGTCTAATATTGTCTATTCTTAACGCATCCTATCATGCGATCGTCCAACGGCTTGTCAAAATTGTTAAACCGGTGACACAACAGCTAACAACTTGCAGCCTACGTGACATCGTTCAATTGATCGAAAGGAACAAGATTGTAAAAATTAAAGAGAAATCAATGCGATCATGAAATGTCACCACGCTTTCCTTAACGTCCGGTTGAGTAAGAAAACCGATTACTTTGCGATTATAAAAGAAAGTCAGAAATGGAGCTGTGTATACCTGAGCGTGAACTGAAAATCCTACTGTTGCGCCACACCTAGCATGTGCTATTCATAGTCACTGGTAAAGTTTACTGGCAAGACGGCTGACCTTGGAATCCCTGCTTGGTACGTTAATGAAGTTATCTTCAAGGCAAAAGTAAGGAGAAACAAAATGAGTGCGTCAAATGTTCATACTAAAAGGTACCTCAAGATACGGCAGCCTACCTCTTCATACATCAACTACCGCGTTCCATGGGCCCGTCATGAAATGCATGCATCCAGGTAAATGTCTACTAACCACAACAAATGTTATCCATGTAGCAATGGTATCAGTCAAGAGTGTGAAAGTGAAGTGTGAAAGTGTACGTGTCAAAGTGTGAAATGTATGTCGGTGGAACGGAGGGGCACTTTCCCATCTCGTCAATTAGCACCACCCACACTGATTGCGCCAAATGGCACTGGGGCTATTAATAGTTTCATTCTGGTTCATCGAGTCGACACAGTGTCAAGTAGACTCAAACCGTGGCATTCATGCAATTTTCCTGAATAGCCGCTGTAATCAACTAGGCTACGTCGCGGGTGTTTTTGCTATAGGCGAGGCTATCTGCATTCAGTCGTTACGACCGCTTTTATGCTCACAGAAAAAAAGTTGAAACAGACTATGAGCTTGTCTTAACTAGCGAAAGTGGAAGATGTCAATGCCAGTCGCACATGAGCAGAAAACGTTATGCTATAGCTTGGGTTGCTTATTGGTTCGCGAAGCTTGTCGGCACATGATCCATTCCGTTTAATATGGTCAATTCTACCACTAGTGCTAGCCTTTTTACGTCACTGTGGAGGTTCGATAATGAAGCATTCGAATCATTGCTCCCCTTCCGTCGTATTTCTTGAATACTTAATACAGGGATTCCAAAGTTATTACGATGACTGTGAAGCAAGTATGCAAGCAAATGAACGAGGTATATTTACGTGCCGACGCAATTAGCCATAATGCCGCAAAAGAATAGATCAGATGATCGGACATCTAAGCGCCAAAGCTGATTGATTATTACGGGGATGCGTTGCAATGCAATTTTGATTAATCGAAGCAAAGGAGGAACGTCATAAAAGGTAAAAGCGCTGTTGGGCGTGGAAGTCACCTAGGTAGATCCATCAAGCCTTCTACATGCTAGTGATGCTGTCATTGTCGCTGAGGTTGCTTTACTGAATTGACCGTTTGCCTCTGAGGAGCCGAGTTCTGAGACAATAGTCACGCTAGCAATTTTCATGAGATGCACCGTTCAGATGAACTGAATTTGCAGAACAGGAAAAGATGGTTCGCTCGTCTTTCATACTGAGTTATAGTTATTCTGAATATTTATAATGCTAACAACACAGATGGTGCGGCTTAGCTGATTTACTAGCTTTCTATAGACTGTTGTCCGATATGGAAGACGTAAAGTTTTTAGCTGTGAACAATGCAGAAATTTTCAACACCATGAGAGCATTGCCTGAATTGTGACTAGCAAAACAAACGCAATCTCATGCTTCTGGACTGTTTAGTTTTAGAAAATTGCTTACCTGATCTAGTTAAGTGAGACTATAAGCGTATAGAAGGCAATGCAAAATAATATTAGTGCATGTTCTCAATTCTATACCTGGTACACCTGAGTAGGTGTGATTAGTTGAATGCAGGCGGAGAACATACTTTGATAATAATATGATTAGTAGGATGTTCAAGTGCACCATAAGGAATTATCCTACAATATGTGAACATATAAATGCGATGAGATGTTAAGACTGTGGTACTTTGTCTTGTGCAGTGTTCGATAGCATTGAACATTGAAATAAGATTTTTTGCGCCACTGGTTTCTAGTGCATACAAACAACTGCATGCTTCATTTTTCCTAACTGCCGTTGTCCCGATCGCGTAGATTTTATTGCCCTCGTACAGATTGTTGACATTTTCCGCGATGTGGACAGTCGACGCCTGCTAGAGCAAGCTTAGTCAAGATCTTCCGTTGAGGATCATTTAGAAGTACACGGTGTGGATGGATTGCGTCATGGTAGTGTAGTGTTTTCGGGTGGGCCACACCCAATTTCTATTTGTATCTTTCATTAGCCTTGCAAATTACTTTGTTAATCAGAATGTGGCGGGTTATGATCGAATAGATCGACGGGATCGCCGATCCGTTTCTCATGAGAGTTCATCTCAGGTATTTTCAACATGCTCGAAAATCAGAGCAAATTCTGCGTTGTCTGGGAATGATTAGCATCGTCAAGTGTTGCGGCTGGCTTAGGAGCAACTGATCGACTGAGGAATCTATGAACCCTGCGGAACCAGTGGTGTTGTTGATGGCGGAATCATATAGGCATTTTGTTCACCCGTTTGTTATGGACAAATCTGGAGGAGTGCTTCAGTGAGGAGTAGTCATCCTTGTGCCACCATCGATCGTTTCGTGTAAGTTGTAGCCATTGGCTGTTGATGGATCCTAGTGGTAACCTCATTCGGACATCTTTACTCTTCAGTCCAAATTCAGCATGCCTTTGAATAGCTTCCAGTCCATCCATCATCACTGGTTGAGAGCGACGACTGATTACTGCACTAGAGTATTGATCTGAACCATGGATTTCAATATGTATTATTGTGAATGCGTAAGAGCACCTAACCCACCGGCAAAGTGTGCGTGGCAGCAAGTCCTCGATAAGTGATTTTGTCCCTAATTCTTTGACGGTCCTCATCGTGAACATCCTAAACGTTCGCCGACATGAATTCTCATGAGAAGTAACAATATATATTGTATTTCGTCATATAAGCGGACTCGGAGAAACAAGTTTACCTTTATAACGGAAATCCCAGTGTCACAGGAAAATCGCAAGGTTCAGTATACATGTATCTCTACTCATTACTACACTAATAAAACCATGCATTTTATATCGGCAATTGTTAAGTTCCGTGGCATACGATCTGTATTGAACCAGTTTTAGATGAATGGGCAGCGTTCAGACGTGTGCGACGTAGTACACTGGCGAAGGTCTGCCGCCTACCAGTTTCCCAGGTAACCAGATGACTACGTGCTTAGTAGGGCTTGTTTGACTGCGTAAGTAAACTCATACGTCGGTTGTCCTGATATGATCTCCACAATAGAATGTATATGGAATGCCACAAGACTGATATGATGCGCAGTTGTGCTCAGCGCTCGTTCAAGTTGAGATCTGCATAATAGATTAGCTCAGTCGATTGTTGTGAAAAGAATTTGGCACACTGCTCCTCAAGACTGTGCATCCTAATTTTAAGCGCATAGCGATGATGGCGGCATTTTAACCGTGCCATTCAGCCGATACACACCCATTCAAACACACACACACACACACACGTACATGTGTAACATCGTGCGGATCGCCTTTGTTAACAGTGCGCATCACGAAGGTTGTGGTGGGCGCGGGTGAAAAGTTCCTTCCACATCCTGGTTTTCATGATAATTTTGTATCGATTCGTCGAATGAGGTCGGAGGCGCATCGCGTTGTTCAGAATCACTGCAGAAGTTGGCGAATGTCTTGAGTGTGCGTTAGAACCACGTACAGTTCCGAGGGTGTTGGTGGGTGGAGCAGTTGTATCAATCATTTCTGTGCCAATTAGCGCCTAACACTCAGTGGTTGGCTAGCACGCTTTTGTGAGCTTCGTATTGAAGTTGAAAATTAAGTGGGTATGGTTGGTGTAAAGTAGACGACACGGATGCTCGTCAACCCCGACTGCGATCTAAATGGCCACTGAGCTGAGAATACGCCCCCCCTTTGAAATCATGAAGGATGCGACTCCACTCATGGACCTTCATCGCGTAATTTACCTAAGACACCAAGCTCACTTCAGATACATGTCTCCTGGAATTAGTTCGTCATCACTGACGAACGCTTGCTTAGTGCATTCCAGTAGTTTGTGGGCTGCTATCTGTGACACGGGAATAAAGGAGGGGCTAAAAAGCTAAGGCGTGCTCAAAATTGACCCTTCCAATCAGTCATTACCCATTGTGACAAGTGTATTCCGTGGATTCTAGATGGCTTTGGGGTAGAGGTTTCGGATGATTGTCCAAGGATCTCGGGTTCCTTGCTTGCTATCTCCACCTGAGGAGATCAACCGCAGTCGAAAGCGGTCGTAGAGTGCATGGGCAGTGACCAATATTCAGCAACGAGTTGAAGGTAAGATGAACAATTGCCAACAATACACATCACAAGAAACCGGTAGAACTGGTAAGATGTCACATTATTGCAATCGTAGTCCGGTCCTTATGTAACCCCAGCCAGTGTGTCCACCACTTGAACTACTTTAATTTGCCCCAATAATAACGATAGCTTACAATTCAAACACAAAAACCACTGAATTATGTGCTAGCTCGGGAAACCGCTTAATCAATAGGCAGTATTGACAACTGCACCAACTGTTCAACATGAGCACTGTACAACAGTCATCCATTGCCGGTCCAGTATATCTACGAGTTTGTTCATCTAAGTCAGGTGCTTCTATAAGACCGTTCGCTCGACGCTTTTAGTATCGCCCCAGTAATCCTCAAAATCAACCTATCGTAATGCGTTACATCTGTGACAGGAAGGAAAGCTCCAGTGTTTAACGAAGGAGCCTAGGTTGATATTGTGATGGTTAGGAAGGTTATGGGGATGTGAAACCTTCGACTGTCTATCTTTTACGATCGCTAACTGCGGCACAGGAAAGCAAGAGATTGGTTATTTGATGAAAGCGGCTCAGTATCGCGCTCATGACCTGCCCGTAATCAAAGGGATGAGGCGCCTGTCTTGTACTCCGAAGGTTACCGGCAGACATCTGCTAAGGTTTATGCGAACTCACAGTATTCCCAACTAGCATGAGACAGTGATCGGTACGTGGTAGCAAGGCATCGGTGTGGCGTACCAGTGTACTGCTAATGCCATAGCTTAGTCGCAAGCGCGACATCCTAAGGACAACGCACACACAAAGAATAGTATAAGAAATGGTTGCGTGTCAAACAACTTAAGCAACCCCAGTGATGCATAACGGTACTTTCAGCCACCAAATAGGTTGGTCACGTGAAAGTTGTGATGTAATGGCGATCAAACGATGGCCAGTCATTTACCGAAAAAACTCAAAATGCACGTGGCCAAATAACGCGTAAACAACCCTGGGTCTTTGCCTACTTGGCTGTACCATAAATGGGTTATATCAGACCTGACAGTGTTGCTACCCCTTTTGTTTACACCAACGTACTTTCGAGTACAGACCACCTACAGACTAATCTGGAGTCTATGGTTCGGCTGGGACCTTCGAAAGTACAAAGATACCACTGTCAGGTATACTAAGAAATCTATGTAATTAGTAGTGAATACGATCTAATCTGAAGCCACGGTGCAGTAGCAGTTACGTACATCCTCGCCAAACACCATGGACGTTACAAAACTAGGCCACGCTTTCCAACTCTTAAAACTCTTCAGCCGTTATGTGCTACCTTTGACAAACTTCCATTGATACACTTGCTTGGCTTGATGAATAACTCAGCCACCCATAACCACTCAATTTGACGTGGCACAAGGAGTTTTCGGAAGAATGATTCAAACACAGCTATCTGCATTTGAAACAATCACAGTCGAGAATACCGACCAACAGAAAGCTTCCACCCAAATCCCAAGTTGGCCAGGTCGACGAAAAACATTAAGGATCGTTTCGTGGCTGGTGTAGAACTTCCTTAGCAGGGACGACGGACAACCGAGTCTAAACAGCTGCCACTCACGGTTCCCGCGTGTTTTATGAAAATGTTTTTGAGTAGCTTGTCAAATAATCAGACGCTCGTTTAAAAGCATGGTAGCCTACGTAACTGGTTTGGGTGTAAGAAGGCGAATGGTTGGAAGAGTTAAAGGAGATGAGTAGAAGGAAAACTGCTGTCGTACTGGACTCATGAGGAGAAAAACCTGCTAACATGCGTACGAGGAAGATAAGTCATCTGTGACTCCCGGATCAGAAATCCAATGTTGCAGAATAGTGTGCGACCTTGTAACGCAAAGTGTTATAGTGAGTGACACCCTCTAAGGGCACTCAGGGCCGATCAGCGAAGTGCGAGAAGTTGAAAATAGTTGAAAATAAGTAACGGACAAATTTAAAATCATTGTTTATAAGCTAGCTACCTTATCCCGAACTGGACAGCAGAAACCAAAATTCTGGGGATATCAACTCGGTTCGACATAACACATGGCGCGAACATCCTTGGTTGTTTCTGTTATCGACAGGGTGAGTATTGCGCTCTATTCTTCGCTACTGCATGCTTTAGGTGAGATAATCTCTGTTGCTAAGGAGACGATTCGGGCTATTCTATTAAGAAATGGATTAAAAGTGCATGCAAGGGCTTCGAGATTCTGTGGCTGATGACTCAGTCATTCGCGACTTTCACAATCTAAATATCCGTTGACCAGGCAAAAGAGAATGAGCACAGCAAATCACCGCAATGTGAAGTAAATAGCTCATGTAACAAGCAGACGATTGTAACTGTTTGCTGGCTGTGGCCGTAGTATCGGCCGTACGAATCGCTTTTGCAGATACAATGCTGGCTTCAGATGATGGACAGGTATACCATCGGCAATGGACAGGAGCTGCTTGTTTAGATTTGCTGTACTAATTCGTCAGATTGTTCAAATTTTTGTTAGACTGTATTCAGTTTTCGTCAGGCCTTCACTATAATACTGTGTGCAATCATGTCATCCTTTCTTAATTCGTGACAATTTGGCTGTGGAACGGGTGCTGAGAGCAAGATGGTATATGGCTTAAGGCGCAAGCCAAATCCCGGGAGATGGCTTGGGTTTGGCGTCTTCTGCACACTATCATCGTCAGCAAGGGGATGTGATCATAACCTATCCCAATTGGACGGGTCCAATTTGCCCGGATTTGTCTGTTTTCCATTCAAAAAATTGTCACTCATGCGTGGTCGGCCAATGAGGCTGCACCAACCTCGATAAAATCGGGTTGGAGCTGATAACTCATCATTACTTGGAGTAACCGCTGTTTAGAATGTCATACCAGAAAACTTTATACTTTCACTCAGGGTATGATAGTTCAAACATCGACTTGTTGCGCTTCAATACTCACTTGTACCACAGCTCCTCATGCTGTGTGTTATTCCCCTACAATTTTTAATGCTTAGATTATGATGTTTGCGATTTTTGATTTCAGCTTCCCTTGGCCGTCTCCATTACGTTTATTTAGACTTCAAGTGACCAGCACAGTGTGAACTACCGGTGCGAACGTTGGTCATTTGACCTTATGCGTATGAGCGTGCGCATTCGAGTCTTTCAACTGACCAACCGATTAACCGAAATCTATCCTGGATAAATGCCGCTCTCAAAATGGAACATATGCCTGTTGTTTCTGTTCCATTTGAACCTGAGCTTGAACCTGCTGTAATCGTAGAAGTGAATGGGCTAATGCATGTGTCGCATGAATTGTCCAAATACTGTTCAGTTTGTCTGACAGGTCTTGAGTACCTAACTCAGTGGGATTGTAGCATTGCAGTTATGGGATTGGCTACTGAGGAAGAGCTTTCTTAGCCAATCTGTTACCTCAAGTGCCCTAATGACAGAGTCAGAATTAAAGGAAGGAATCGCTAGTCATATCGCTGGGAATACGCACTCGGTGTGCGTGGGAGTTCCCATACCTCCCATCAGCGATAGCAGCCCATAAATGCCCTTTATCTTCACCATCATCAGATTCTTTCCTATCAGGCTACACGTAAAGGGATCTCCCTGTAAATAGAAAGTTGGTGTTGCCCGCCCGAAAACACTGCACTACTATGACGCGTTTCGATGTTATTACACCTCATCAGATAGAGTTAGCAGGCATCGAACCCAGGACCATTGGGATGTTTGTTGTGACTGCTGCCCTTAAGCCACCGGGTCACGACGGACAACGCTGGGCACAACGGTTAATGAACTATGTTGAGGATCATTTCGAAGTAGTCCCTGTACTTAACAGCACAACCGCAGGTTTCTATCTATTCCTTCGATCTGTTTAACCTACGGCATTCGGTCTTTCCACTTCACATGAGTTTGAACATCAGGTGATGCTCGTTCATCCACTACACTCGAAGTTGGTGTATGACATAACCGGAACACGTGCACACAATAATTACCTCGTGATTCACAACGCGCCACGGAGCCCGAAAGCTAACTTTGATGGATGCGTGGTTTGCATTTCAAGTGGCTTATGGTGTGGTAATTAGATTGCGAATAACTCCGAGCACAGACGCGGAGGGCACACGCTTTAATCCACTTGGTTCGATGACCGCAGACAAGTGGTCATTTTAGGAAACTCCGTTGCTTAGCAAACAACGGCTGATATTACCATCTGCTTACACTGCCACCGCATATGTCTTCACTTATGATATCTCACATGCAGTCAAATGATTACTATAACCTCAAACATCGTTATTCCTCAGGATACCTGAAAACGGAGAAGTGATCGTAAAAGGTGAAACAATCACTGAGGCGAAGTTTGCTAGAGCCAAAACGCCATGCTTGAGGACCTTCCGAATTTGACGCATAGCTCAGTTGTCCGTGCTCAATGAGCTCTCACTTATGAGCGCAGTATCTGAGCCTAGCCACTCGTCGAAAAATAGCTGACGATTGACCGTAAGACTATCTTAGGAAAAATGTCCGCCTTTCATCTCACAGAATCAAGACAGTGACGGGATTTGTAATGATAACAATCTCGGAAAGGGTAAGACGTCTAATAACTGCTTTCAAAGCAGCGTACTACTTGTCTCCTTGAATGCAGTGCTGCTGGATTACTTTAGCTGGCACGAACGGCCACCGGAACTTGTACAGCAGGTAGACCGTTCCACTTACTGTAATGAATAATCAGGCGTCCCTTTCTATTTCATAGACAATGTGGGCAACCTAAACGTGTCTGACAGATAGAAGCGTGGGTTGGTTATATTTTGCTTCCATGGGCTTATGCATAGGCTGTGGGCAGGTGAATTTCTGTTACACATAGAACTAGAAGTGTGCACAAATCTACCTAGGCAATGTGTCGTGACCTATGAGTACATCGCTATATGATGTTTATCCTGGTCTTTCACCTGGTAATGGTCCATATTCTACGGAAATAAGGTAGAAATTTTACGCTATTCGAATTGACATGCCCAACAATTATGTTCGGAGCACGTTTTGTACTAATCTGACTCTATAACACATGATAGACAAGAAACAGGGTTGGTTACGACTGGCCGCGTTTGAATAAGGATGCTTGCAATCAACTAAACGCGACACACTATTAACAACGGTTTGGCATACTGATGTCGTTAAGGACTTTCTGGCTATTGTATACAGTCGCAATAAAGTGGTAGATTTGGCCACATGGCATGAGCAATCAAGCCGAACTGTCTTACAGTCATGGGGTGTGAGGATTGCCATCGTAAAAATATTTACTCTAAGCAATCGGTGAAGTCACCCGTCAATCTCCAATGCACTCTCGCACAACTCGAATCGCGCCAAAGTGATTCACCATTTTATTTTTCTGTTAACTTTCTTTTTGCGGAATGGCTGTTTGAATGTTCCAAAAACGAAGTGTTTGGTGAACAACTGAATGTAATGTGCCCCAGCAGGTTATTCAGCAACGGAAGCTCACACTTTACGGATAGTGCTGAATATTTTGGTAACAGACTTTTAGTCAGACATGGGCAGTCGAGTGTCATTGTGTACGTGACAATAGGGCGGGCAACACCCAATAGCTAGTTGCTTTAAACGTAGAGTTAGTTCTGTGCCATCAAGTTACATATTTTCACATTCGTGTTTAGTGAACGCGATATTACGCAATCGAACCGCTAGGAACTTGTACCACTGATGGAGTCTAGACTAGCAGCGGAAAGAATACTGCAATTAGCCTTAGGGGTGTTACTGGCTGCTACAAGCCCCAACTACAATTCAAGACCAATGATGTCCAATGACTAGATGCGGAAGTGACCCGCCGTTGAAATACCATCTTGTCCAAACCGGTGGTAAACGCTTACCGAGTGGGACGTCGCTGGTAAAGAAAGAGCTTGCATTAACCCAGCTGCCATTCAGTTTAATCGCCTACAGCTATCACCAACGGAGCCCATTATTGTTGGATCTGGACAGATAAAGCGAATGAACGATGCATCCGTCAGCCCACAACATTTCTGGCGGTAGTGTTTTATGCAGGCTGTTGGCTTACGAGCAGTGTCACTCAGTAACTAAAAGTCCTCAGCATCTTCGATGGTAAGTTATGTTAGACAAATATATTTCGCTAGTTCCCGTTTTGTGGAGATCCCAACACATAAGCGAAAAAGAACTGTTTGCTCTGACTATAAACAGGAAGGTTTCACATCGGGCGAAGTCACGAGAGCTAATCACTATCCGACTTATCCATGTTGTGACTAAGGTTTTCCAAATCAATAGTCGCAAGTACCCACGGAGCAAGTTGGCAGAAACCTAGTACATTGGGTATTCTACAATGCATCGAACTGATATAATGTGACTTAAGCACAGCCGCGTTGTTTCAGCAAGCAAAGTTGGGTCAATATCTGTGAAGTCGACACAAGTTGAATGCAGAACTAATAGATGACAGGTTTCAACTCTCACTTTCGGTTTCATTTTTCCATAAGTTTAGGCTAACTAAGTCAAATTGAAGTCCTCAGCTAGAATCCTGTCCAGCGCAAGTTAACTTTAGGTTGTTACTGTATGAAGGTTTTGGTATCAAGCTGCTATTCAGTGGCTTCACTCATGTTTACTAGAATCACCGTACTTCACGGTGATGCAATTACAGGCTAAAAGCGCCTTTCCTCGATCGGTTTTATGCAATTTACTACTTGGAGCCAACCGAAAGACTGAAATGGATAGGAAGACCAAATAGCAAGCCTTATCTCTTAGTTCAAGTCAACGCAAAAGCGTGGCTGATTAAGCTACCACCCGTTCACTCTGGTACGACACTTCAATCACAGATCCTACCTGCGATTTCATTCTGACAGTCTCAACTGATAAGTATATGATTGTGGGCGTGCGAGATGCATCTGACGTGCTCGACCTTGCCATTAGTCATGTGACGATCGGCCGCTTCTAGATTGTTGTTTTTCATTACCAAGTATGTCTGACGATTTGGGTAACTCAATGATTACTTTTAACCTTGCATCAATGGCTATCTGCTTTAGCTCAAATCTATTTCTTGTAGTTAAGATGTCAAGTATTAAGTGTCTTGCCCCTTCGGATCGTTGTGCGCACACAAGTTTTGATGTATGCGTCACCTGCAACGTCAAGTGGACTCTGTGTGTTCACCCGCAGTGCGATTGGAATGAAATACGCCCTTTTCACTAAAGCCAGTGTGAAGTACCCCAAACATCGGCACCGGGCCTACGTTTATTCCTATTATTTATCAACTATCTCGCTTGTTTTCCAGTCGAACTTCATACGATTTACATGCGATATCAAGATATGACATGACCGCAAAGAGTTCTCGACAGGTCGTATACGTGGTCATCCGAAATCCGGCTGCATTTTAAGTTAATGAAATGCACTTTCTTGGACTAACGCCATCATCGTACCCAAGACAAGTTGCAACATTCTGTGCATAAAAGCGATCTCAGAGTAATTGCGCAGTACGACCTTGGCTGCTCGGAACAGGAAGAAAATTTATCCAGAAGTGCCGGATAGCACCTTGGCCTCCTACGGACGGCGTTCGGGAATTTCGAGTCATCTAGATTCTGCAACTGTTGCACGTCCACCTAAGGCTCTATGTGGAACAGGCAATCCAAACCGGGCGCTTTTGGCGCAAGCACAGTGCTGCTGAGCTTGAAGCTCAGCAACGTATGTCAACCTAACTGGTTAAGAGCTCGTGCCACTTTCCCTACTAACACACACTACAAGACTTTGGATTGTACGGCGGTGAATATCGACGTATGTGAGGAGACCTGACCGCGAGGTGCCTAATACTGAAGAACCCAGAGCACACCTGTCGCGATCTGTTTCGAATTTTTCCCTCACTCTGGCGTCCCAATATAAAAAGCTCTTCCAACTCACGTCAGTTTTGACCCTATAGTTATACTTTTCAAAAGACGTCTTGAAGACACGTTATTCTATATACAGTACGTGTCATAGTCCATTTCCATTGGAAGACGAAATAACGAGAACCTAACTGTGTGCTCACCAGTCTTCTCCGTGAGGAAACCTGCATCAGTGTATATGTGAATAGCTTGGTGAAACACCTCGTTTCCTGTAATTTTTAACTGATTTAGAACCTTCAATCCGGTCATCCTATGGGACTTTCCAAGTGTTTACATTTTTACCAGTCATAAATCATTGTTCATTGGATACAGTTCAGTATCCGGAACATATGATTAGCAGGACCTTTATGGCAATACACTCATGAGAAAGAAATGAGTGGGTTTGTTACATTTAAAACCAAAACGGCCCAATGGGCTTATCTGGTAGGATAAGAGCGGCAAGTCAACTCAAAAGCCAGCTGCACTCATCCACAACCTTTCCAGGTATCTACTTGCGCAAGTGGTAATTCTTGACCAGGGTCATCACCGATTATCAAAACTAGGCAGATTACATGACCAACTATGAAAACGAATGCATAGGAGTTGGCTAAGCAGTTTGGCGAAGAGACAGTGAGTAGGTGTGAAGAAGCGTGTTACTTGAGTGATATAAGTAACAAATTAATATGCCTCATGGTTATGGTTGGATCTGAAGTGCCCAAATAATGACACACCGGTGATAGCTCATATGTAGTGAACTCGACATTGTGGAAAGCTAGCAGTTTGACCGCCGGTTCACGTGAGAAGACAACTAATGGCTATAACTAGATGGCAATAGCTAACTTTTCTCTGAACGTAACAGGGGTGGCAAACTGATACACAAATTGTGGACATCGTTGGCGAACACAGTGTGGAACAATGACAGTGGAGTCAAGTGATTTAAAGTCAGCCAATCAAATACCTGATGGATTAGTCCAGTAAATGTTCTTGTAACCACTATGCTGTATAAATCAATGAAGGCCTTCAACGCAGCCGAACATTGTGTATCAAAAAGTACTTACACCAAGTAATGAAAAGGGAAGCATTCAAACTTGGAAAATAATGGCACTTACCAGTTTTAACGCGACTTCGGATTTCACTTGTGAAAACCGAGCAGAACAGAAAGTTTATAATTAAATCGCTGAGTCTCGATCGAGAGTGAAGTTGGTGTAGGGCAACAGCGGGGCATCATTGTATACCAGCGTCCTGTGTCATTCGCCGAAATTGCAGGATGCAACTTTTACTAACCGTCTACAAGTTGCGTCTGATACGCAAATCGCTTGTGTGTACAGATTGTACGTACGCCGAAGTCTCCGAAACTGTTGGGAGTATCAACAAGGACGTGAGCGTCTCCGTAGCCGCGCTAGCCGACTCCGTGTTGAGTCGTCTACTGAGTTGTGTGACAACTCGCATCGAATTTTGCTCCTCCATTCGGAACTGAGCGCAAGAGGCACTCACAAACGGCCACGTGACAGGCACTCCGAGATGGCGAACTTTACTCGTTCAACTGCCTGCGTCGTGCGTTACAAAGTGGTGGTAGTGATGAGATGTTGATTTGTGTTCATCACATGTGCGGCATGGTGGACCAACCACAGTGAGAGTGACGTGACCAATTGGGTAACACACGCGTGTGCACACTGACGGAAGCACGCGCTGGAATCTGCGCCTCGCATTGCTCTGAACCAGACAAGGTATGGAGCGCTTCTGCGAGCCGGTTCCTAGCAGTAAATAAAGACACGGAAATAGGGTTGAGGCAACAGTGTATCAGATGTTATATAATTTAATAACAACAGATTCTAACGTCTTTCTACTTTGGCTTATACACAGTACAATGAGTTCGCGTTCACACTGGTTATACGTTTCTGGAAAGAGCAGCACTGAAACTCTCCACTTCGGATCCGGTTCCAGTGGTCGAAATATCCGCATTGCCTGTCACGATGCAGTCACACAGGGAATACTCCAAAACTTAACAACGATGTACGTAGGTTGTGTTTACTGAGAAAAGTTAGATGGTGGTGAGCCGAAATTCAAAACAACACTGAATTGGAATCAACAGGAAGAATGACAATGGAACAATGGTTTATGACGGGCAAAAAAGCATTGGCATAACAACTCCCGCAGGTTTATAACGGAAGGAGTTGCAACTTCAAAGACTACACAAGTGGGCGGAATAAAGTGCGCATCGGTGAAGCTACAGTGCAACGGTAAATTGGAAGCGGAATTGTGGGAAGAACACCGAGCAAAACGAAGTAATCTGTTAATATAGTTAATGCTCATCGTAAAAATATACGCGTTGCTTAACTCTTCACCGAATTCTCCACGTAGTACGGATTATAATTCAAATAATAATAATGGTCATAATAATGATGATGATTCCAGTAAATTTGAGCATATCTGTCGATATAACAAAGTGTAGTGGACTGAGCACAATGTCCAAGTGCTTTTTGAAACTGCTTAAGATTGGAGCACAGACAATTGCATTTAGAATGTGCTTTAGGATAGGCAGACCTGGAGCGGGTAAGTTCGTCGATAAACTACATGACTGTGTTGTTAACTCAGTTTCGTGCTATTGCTTCTCAGCTTAGTGTTCGGTTGAGTTTCAGAAAACGGCGACGTATGGGAATGGGATTTATCGATATTTTGTAGGCTAGTATGAGGTCTCCAATTAGGTGCCGGTAGCGTCCACTACATACTCCGAGTTGCTTCTGTCGTTCTTAGTACCGAAGGTGCCGCAATACCCGGACAACTTTTGTTACCCGACGTTGTGGGTTCTCGTGCGCTGAGAGCTCAAGTTTGCCAAAACTGGACAGCGTACTCAACGTGGAGGTGCACGTAGGCATTACGCATGATATAAAAGATGAATGAATCCAAAGTCTCAAGTACACTTTTCTAGAGACCAACCTGCAGGTTACCACTTCTTGAATCAAAGACAGATTACCTTGCACAACCGATGACATCCAGTATGGGCAGATTTAGATCAGATTTCTGAGATGCGATTTTCAGAACGTGCGTCCCATCCTGCTGATGCATAAGTGTAGATGATGGATGTGAACAACTTGACACTTGTCCACGTAGAATGGCAAAGCTTTCTTCACTGACCAATTCCAAGTCACATGGAGGTCGCGCTGGAGAATCTAGTGGTTGGCGAAACCCTTGATTTCCTGCCAAATTTTAAGGCTGCCTTAAAGCGTAACATTTGTGATAACGACTTGTAGTAAATAGTTTAATGAAAACTAGAAACGGCCATCGCAATGAGGCTGGACCTTACCGTGGTGCGATGGTTTGCGTGCCTCAGTGATCCATTGAACTATGCTGGGTGGTGCATTTTTGCACCTTCAGAGCCACTCATACCAGATTGGTCAATGGTTAGAGGCCAAACAAACACAGCCTCCTGTTCCTCCAGGTTGGGGGTTGGAATGGGGGTGGCTCCTCATTTCATAAAACGGGCTCCGTAGTCCAGTGCCAAAACCCGCTGCCTTGCGATAAGGTTTTTGAACCAAAGGCTTTGGTTGAGAACCCTAGGCGTTCTCCTGTCTAGGCCTGGGCAACCTGACAGTATTCTGCCCACGCAATACAATGAACCTTTCCTACAACAATTTCTTGATGCTCTGGCCGTCGCAGAGGATAATAAACGGCGCCCTATCTGCTGCATCGAGCAGGGTGGATAGGGGTATGGACGCTACTGCTCAGGCCTTCCTGTCTTCTCATACCCCTTCTTGCGCTTCTTCATCCTTATCGTCTCGCTCCAACTTTACTTATATCCTCCCCATTTTCAATCCCCCAATGCTTGGCCCTCCCCCAGCTTACTTCAATAGTCGCTTGTCTTTTAATTTCAAATCACACACAATCGCGGGGTCTCGCTCCAATCCAATCGACAAGTGCATGTGCAACCAAGCGAACAACGTCAGTTCATCCGTTTCCCTTTGGAGTCCTCTCGTCCCGCTAAGACTGGCATGCCTCAACGTGTGCACTTTGCTGCAGATTGGCCAACAGGCAGCACTTGCCCGCACACTAGAGACCCTATCGATCGATATTTGCTGTTTATCAGAAACCCGCCTGCAAGATGGGAACTCCGGGCTTACCATGAGATCCCCCACATGCGACACTGGCGGCACATTCTCATTGCGCCTGTCTGGCGATGATGCAACTTCAAATGCCGGTCAAGCTGGCGTCGGCATTATTTTGAGTCCCCGGGCTGAAGCTGCCCTGATTGACTGGATCCCAGTAAACAGTAGAATGTGCGCCGTTAAATAAGCTGGTTCGTTTCGTGCTACGAAGTCGCGCGGGGACAAACGTTGCCTGTTTGTCATTGAGGCTTACGCCCCTACAAACTGTAGCACTGATCCGGTAAAAGATGATTTCTATCAGCAACTTCACAAGCTCCTTCGTTACCGAAGAAGCACGGATACTGTGGTGTTGGCTGGCGATCTAAACGTCCAAGTCGGAAAATTGTCCTCTGATGAGCTTCATTCTGGTGGCCAACATTGTGTGGGCCGCCGTAATGATAATGGTGAGCGATTACTACAGCTGTGTGAAGATGCTCGTCTCATTCTCGCGAGCACTAACTTTCGACACAGCACTCGCAGAAGCGTGAATTGGCGGCCACCAGCCTCGGACCAACTATGGACGCAAATCGATCATATCGCGATCAGTTACCGCTGGAGAGGCTGTGTTCAAAATAGTCGCTCGATTTGGAGCACGAGCGTGGACTCTGACCACGCACTTGTCTGTGCCGACCTCCTGGTACGCTTCGGTGAACGTCCGCAACCTCGGTGTGAACGGATTAACACCAGCCAGCTGGCGAAGCCAGATGTTCTGAATGTGTACCAAAGTGCGCTGACATCTGGGCTGAGTAAGCGCCCACTAAACACCGTTGAAGATCACTGGTCGCATATTCGTCAAACGTTACTTTCAGCAGGCATGTCTTCATGTGGCAAAGCAAATTGCCAAACTGGACATTGGGTCTCTACACAGCCTCTGGAACTTATGGATGCTCGCCGATGTATTCCGGCTGGAAGCGAATACAATGAGGCTCGCAAAAATCTCAGGGCGAAACTACGTGCTAGCCTGAAGAAGGACCGCGAAATCTGGTGGTCTCATCGTGCTTCTGAGATGCAAACATCGTAACTTCTTCTGACTGATACGGGAAACAGGCAGCAGGAGACCTGGTGTTAGCGAGACCATACGCGACGAGAGTGGGCAGCCGATCCACAGCTTGTCAAAACATTTGGAGTGTTGGGCTGAACACTTTGCAAGGCAATTTAACCAACCTGAGTTATTGCTTACTTCTTCGGGCATTGAGTGCCCGTCTCCTTGGGCCGTCTCTTGGGATCCGTCCTCACGCGCAGAAGTCGAACGCGAGATCAGGCTGTTGAAATTGCATAAGGCCGCAAGGGCGGATAGAATTCCCCCAGCCCTCTTCAAATTCGGGGGACCTGCTCTAGTAGATGATCTACACGAGTTGCTAGTAAAACTTTGGGAGCAGGAGACAGTCCCGACAGACTGGAACCGCTTTGTCAATGTCCCGATTTTTAAGGGAGGCTCCCGTTTGGAATGCGGCAATCATAGATGGATCAGTCTGATTTTGATTGCCTCTAAATTGCTTGCCTCTGTGATTCTCCACAGACTGACTGGCACTCGTGAAAGCCAGATTCGTGAAGAGCAAGCCGGATTTCGTCGAGGTCGGGGCTGCATCGACCACATCTTCACATTGCGTCAAGTGTTGGAGCATCGTCATGTTTATTGGCGGCCCACCGTTGTCGTGTTTCTTGACATAAAAGGTGCCTTCGACTCAGTCGATCGATGTGCCCTTTGGACTGTCTGCTGAGGAAAGGTGTGCCTGATAAATATGTAAACATTATCAAAGCGCTGTACGCGCATAGTTCGGGCAGGGTGAGGGTTTATGGCAAACTGTCGCCACCCTTCAGTATCACCAGCGGTGTGAGACAAGGATGCCCGCTGTCACCTTTCCTCTTCAACTTCGCTATTGATGAAGGCATGGAAACAGCGTTCGCTGGACATGACCTAGGTGTGGAGCTACTTCCTGGTGAGCGACTTCTTGACTTGGAGTAGGCGGACGATATTGCCCTAATCTGTGACAGCCCCCAAACATGCCAAACAGCACTGGACCGATTAGCACTGGCTGTCAATCGTTTGGGCTATGCTTCGCTCCATCGAAATGCAAAGTACTTCTCCAAAATTGGCAGGGACCCAACCCTGCGCTGACGCTTGGTGGTGATCTGCTAGAAGTCGTTCAGGAATTCAAGTACCTGGGCAGCTATATTAGCACCCGTGGGATTGAAGATGATGTTACGAACCGTATAGCAAAAGCTCGAGGTGCTTTTGTCAATCTCCGCCACCTGTGGCGCAGACGCGACATTACTCTAGCTCCAAGCGCAGAGTTTACAACGCAGACGTCCGTTCAACTCTAGTATACGGCTGTGAATCTTGGCCCATAAGGTCGACAGACCTTGGATCAACGTGTGCTGGATACGACTTTTGCCTCAGATTACTGTGTTACCAGCGTTTTATCTGTGTGAATTGTGCACCATTATTCTTCTTTTGGCGTATTTTCCAAGCGGTGCAAATTTGGGAGCTATTCTTTGGCTAATTCCGGAGATCTCACTGATTTGCCATACTGCCATCTCTGTCGGCCATCTTGGATTTGCTCTAGCTTGTGATGCCGTCTCAAGCTACTTGTGGTTCGTGTTCGAAAGTTGTGGGAAATAAGGCTCATGCACTTCGATGCTTCAGCTGTGATGTTTTGTTCCATATTTCGTGCATTGGCTTACCCGTTGACGTGTTTCGAAAATCGCTCGACATCCGACATCGGTTTTTTCAAGTTATATGTGATAAATGTCGCGGTACAAGACATCAGAATACGCAGCGACCGCCAACAACTACGGAAAAATCTCTCTTTCAGATAGAAACAAACCGTTCACCACGTGGGATCAAACGCCCTCGTGAAAGTACCTCTATCACCTCGCCTTCTATTGTCACTCCGCGATCTGCACCACCACCAGCGTCTTCGACCCCGGCCGAACCCCAGGTTCAATATTTCTCACCGATGGAAGACTCAGACTCAGAAGCTACGAAATGCCGCTTCACTGATCGGTCCGGGAATTTCTCAGAGCCTGTCTGTGAACTTCTGAACACCGCGGATCCATGGACCACTCAAAAGCGCAAGGGCCCACGTAATCGAGTTCAGACGTCACCTGCTGATAAACAACTACCCAATCAGTTAAGTGCCTCTAGTTCTGCTCCCACAGGTTCATCACTGATTTCGCTGAGGCCTCATAATCTCATGGTCTTCCACGTACCGGAGTCAAAAGATGAAAACCCTCAGGTACGTTATGATCACGATGTTGAGTTCCTCCAGGGGCTCATCGATAGACTCTTGGATGTGGGCGAGGAGAGTATGACGATTAAACAAGTAATCCGACTTGGCCAGACAATTAACCAGTCATGTCGACCTCTGAAGATCACCTTTGCAAATCCTAATATGCCGCAGCTCATACTGTCTCGTCTGTCAAGGCTGAAAGGCATAAAACTTCACATCCGCCGAGATTTGGAACCCGAGGACAGGGATCGTTTGAAGACTGCGGTCATTGACCTCAAACGCCGTACAGAGGAAGGTGAGACTGACTTACAAGTTGTAACTTTTCGGGTGATCAAGAAGGGGGTACGAACCCGTATCAATCGGTTGCTCAACCTCCAGGCACGTCCCGCAGTACCTCCCAGGACCTCCGTGTCACATTCGCCAACGTGTGCAGCCTAATGAACAAACGTGACGAATTGTGCCGTTTCGCTGTCTCGGAGCGGCCGGACATTTTAGGACTTGCAGAGACATGGCTGAACTCCGACGTCATACCCCAAGAAGTCGTGTTGTCAGGATACTCTTGTTTCCGATGTGACCGAAAATCAAAGGCTCATGGTGGTGTTCTGTTGTACATAAAATCGTCACTATCTGGCAAACTTATCAACACCTATCGGAGCGAGGATAGTTTATGCGAGCAATTGTGGTGCACAATCCGTCTCAGGCGCGCAGAACTAATTGTGGGGGTTATCTATCGGAGCCCATTAAACCGTTGCTGCGATTGGATACCACATGTACAGAAGCACATGAGCCGCCCTCAGTTCTTACTGATGGGAGATCTAAATTTACCTAAGATAATTTGGCCAGATGTTCGACTTCTTCCCGGTCATGGCAACGTTGAGGCTCAATTCGCTAAAATGACTATTGAAATTGGGGCAACGCAACATGTCATCCAACCGACGCGCGTAACTCCGTACTCGGCATCTTGTCTGGACCTAATGTTTACGAGCTGCGAGCAGAAGCTAAAAGAGATCAGAGTCATCGAACCTCTGGCGAACAGTGACCACTGCTCTATTGTAGCAAGCTTAGAACTGTCGTTACCATATTACAATCAACAGAAGCCGACATTCAACTATTGGAAGACGGACTTCAACGGACTCGTCCAAGCCGCAAGTCAGACTGATTGGACACTACCACATGATGCGTCACTTGAGGCGTGGTGGTTATTAATAAAGGGGAAGCTTAACTCGCTCTGTACTCGGTTCGTTCCCCTTAAGTATCCAAAAATCGGACCTGTCAAACCGCATTGGTTTGATAGGGAATACAGACAGTTAGCGCGACGACGTCGTAAACTTTGGGATAGATACATCAGCTCGGGTTGTGATGAAGATTACGCGGTGTACAAGAAACAGCGTAACTTATGTAACGCCGCAAAGATCAAGAAACGCCGGCAGTTCGAAGAGGAACTAGCATCCTCGGCCGCAACTGCACCCAAGCGAATATTTGCCTACTTGAAACGTCAACTGAAACCTGGAGACGACCTACCGGTCTTAGAGAGCTTAGACGGGAAGACACTCATTTCAAGCGCGGAGCGCGCGGACGCCCTGGCTACGCACTTCCTCACTGTATTTTCCAGTAAACCGGCGGCTGTTCCAGTACCAGCACAGGTTGCGCCAGTCTTGCTCGACAGCCTACAATGTGATGCAGTCGAAGTACATCAGCTACTCGTCAACCTCACTGGTGCAAAGCCCCCCGGGCCAGACGGACTTCACCCACTAATACTCAAGTCCCTATCGATTATCATCTCACCAGTTGTGACAAACCTTTTCAATAGATCGCTCTCTGAAGGATCCGTCCCGAACGACTGGAAATGCTCGATAGTGAGACCGCTTCCCAAGGGTGGTGATCCGAGTAAAATAGAGAACTATAGACCGATCTGTTTGACTTCGGTATTATCCTAAGTTCTCGAGAAGGTTGTGAAAAAGTGTCTGCTGTCGTTCTTTGAATCGATGGACGTATTGACGCCAGCGCAACACGGCTTTACGAAAGGGCGATCCTGCATCACCAACTTGATGTACGCAAACCACCAGTGGGTTCGAGTTCTCAACGAACAGAAGGATGTTGACGTGGTGTACATCGACTTTAGTAAGGCGTTTGATAGAGTGAACCACGAGGTACTCCTTCGTAAACTGAGGACATACGGAATCGGTGGCACATTACTTCTGTGGATACAAGAGTTTATTGTGGGACGAAGGTTTAGAGTACAGGTCAATGACTATCTGACAGAATGGTTCCCATCGACCAGTGGCGTGCCTCAAGGAACTGTACTTGGGCCAGCATTATTTCTTATTCATATCAACGATCTTCCGCAGCAGCTCCAGTCACCATGTGTCCTGTTCGCAGATGATTTAAAAATCTGGAGGATCATTGTAAACCAGGACGACTGCGCTCGCCTCCAGCGTGACTTACAGCGACTGTCAACGTGGTCCACTGAAATGCAACTCCCTCTTAACTCAAGCAAGTCGGAGTTCATCAGTATCACCAGACGTCCAGCCACTCGATCATACACCTTGGACGGCCAGTTGCTCCATCCCAACACATCTGTCAGAGACTTAGGAGTTCTCTCACGACATGATTTAAGATCAGTAGTAAATACAGAGAAATTGTACCGTGCGGGACTTCGTATGCTCTGGGCATTACGGCGCAGTTTCTCCACATGGTCCGAAGAAACCGTCCCTCGTCTATTCACCTCGCTCATTAGACCAATCCTTGAATACGGTGCCCCAGCTTACCATCCGATAACCCAATGGGAAACTGAAAAATTGGATAAAATACAGCATATCGCAACTAGAATGATACCAAGTCTACGAAAGCTTCCATATGAAAAACGTTGTGAAAAGCTCGGACTCTACACACTATCCTATCGCCGAGTAAGAATTGATCTTATTATGACCCATCGAGTACTACACTTGAATCACTTCCCCATACTACGACCAATATTTCACCTGCGAGAACCCTGTAACACCCGAGGACATCGTTATAAACTCAGGGTCCCCAGCATGAACAAAGTATCACATCAGCTTTGTATCGAACGAAGAATCGTAAACTTATGGAATACGCTACCAGATGGATTAATAGAGGCCGATTCTGTGAAGTGTTTTAAAACCCGTATCGACGATTATTTTGGAAACCTGTGCTATTGTGAAAAGATGCACAGACAGTGCCAAAAGAAGACATTGTATGTCCGGAAATAATGACGCTAGTACAAATTTTTAACCCAACACGGATAAATGATTAACGGACCAGACACAAATGCTGATAATTCACAAGTAAATTTTGATTTTTCGTAATTCGATAGAGTTGTACAGAAACCTTGCTACTTGCTCTTAAATACAGTCTCAGTCTCAGTGTCAGACATGAAGAGGCTGGTAACATTCGATCATCGTTGCTTTCGCAGCTTAGCTCATGTCTGGTTGGAACACCGCGTGAGCAATGAGCGTGTTCGACGTCGCGTATTTGGTGCAGGAAGAGCGAGTGAACCGCTCAGCACCATTATATCACGCACCAGGCTCCGATGGCTGGGCCACGTGTTGAGCATGCCAGCACACCGACTCCCGCGACGTGCATTGTTTGCGCGTTGTGGGTGTGATTGGAAGAGGAGGAGGGGAGGCCAAGTGATGACTTGGTCGAGAGAAATGAAAACCCTCACTTCGAAGTTGGCGTCGGTTGGTGCATCCCGACTGCCTGGTTGGGGTCCTAAGGACGGTGAACACGTTTGGTTGGACACACTTGCTGATATGGCTCGGAGCTGGCATCAATGGCGTTTGTGTTGTGATTTCCTTTGTCCATCCCCCTCCTGTTTAGCATCCCGCTCCAATCACGATCTCACTGGTTAGGCATATTACGAGTTTCTTTTACGGCAGCCAGCTGTTAGCTCTCCGGTACGATGTCCATCCGTTACTGGGGACTCAGCGGGCGTGCCACCGTGTGCCATAGTTTTCCTTTTCTTGTCTTTTGTATTGCGGCACAATAGCTGATGTGTTTTCCACCTCCAGCTAACGTGTAATGATGATGATGATGATGGGAAACGGGGGGGCCTAATTACCAACTCCGCAGTACATCGCACTGCAATCGTATTGCTTCCGACAATCCGCGCTTTAAACTCAATTTGCCTTCCTGGAATAAGTTGCTGATCCATCCTTATACTTTATCACTGCTGCTGTAATGCTGAAGTTTATGAAGCAGAATATGATTGAAAGCTTTTTGAAAGGTCCAAGTAGATGACATCGGTTTCTGTCTCTTCGTCAAGTGCTACTGTCCAGTTGTGGCGTGCTATAAGCAAATTCGTGGTGTATGATCGATGTTGACGGAATCCGTGTTGTGCGGGCGCCGTGAAACCGCGTAACCAATCAATGAGTTTGTGATGGTCACTTCCATGACCTTGGCGAGCACGGGTAATTGCTGACTCAGATCCACTTCCGCCCCGTTTGACGGAACTAAATTTGCGTCTCTATACCTTTTCGGAAGCAAGCCAGTCCTTAACGGAATCAAGCTCCTCCTTAAGAATATTCAACCCAATTTCTAACCACATCAAGCTGAATCCATCGTCTTGACCAATTGCAAATCAGTACAAGTGTACTCAGAACGTCTGCATCGGTTGGTGCAGCGCTCAGCCAACAAACCACGTGAGGCACAGTGAACGCGAAAACAACACGTGAGCTCATTCACTGTAGGATGGGTGCGGACTAGCACGCGGCATCTATGGACGGTTGAGGAAGTACTGTAACTTCCACCCACTCACTTACGCGGCATCAAGACACACAACGCAGAAGTGGGCGGCCATCCGCGTGCTCACTGTTACGCGCAGACGACCAGACATGAAATCTACTCTGCAACGAGACAGTATCGATTGCACTGGGTAGGGTGAAACACCGTTTGACTGAAGAGATTAACCTAGGGAGTGACCGAAAATTAAGTTGGTTGAGACAACCGACAGTGACATTGCGCGGTATGTTGTTCTAGCTCGGGTTTCAGTCGGAAGTAGGCACTAAAGAACATGATGTTATCATTAGATCGCCAATGTCCACTATGTTGTACATAGTACTGGCAAACTCCAGTAAATGGCCAAAAGTTGTTGGTATCAAGTGGATGGCACATTTTGAACACAAAAGTGGATAAGAAAAGCTAGTTTGTGAGGAATCGGAAATCGCCCACCATAGAGTAGCACATCGCCATTCCTTGACTGCTCAGTTTGCAAGAATGATTAGCTTCCGAACCGATATATCGTCAACCGACTGACACAGATGGGACACAGTACTACAATTCCGATCTCTGTGTTTCACAGATAAGGCCATGTGCACAGAGAAGGAAATAGACAGTAAGATAATTCCTGGATAGTGGACACCCGAAACCGGTAGTGAAAGCCACGTTTCACAATATGCTGAAATCACATTGAAGATATACAGCGGAATGGATTGGGACGATGAGAATATTATAGGTAGAAGGAGCTGCCTTTTCCTTTCCGACGGCACTAACCAAGGAATAAAACTCGGGATCTGTTCAACAATGGTGTATCTGAAATACACACTTTTCGTAGATAAGATGACTAACGGTGTTCACAAATGTATTCACAATAACTGTGAATATGTGTGTATATGAGATACCGCGAGCGAACTGCACACAACGCTGCTGGAACACCTGAGGCGCATTTCACGGCGACGTCTAATGCTCTACTGTGAGATTCAGCGGTGGTGACGCACCTGTTAGGTACGGTGCATGTAAGGTGGCCAGATTATTGATGAGCCAAACCGAGACGCTTCCAGATTTCTTGCACGGCAAACCGAGACATTTAACCTACCCCCGTTTGTTTCTGCATATGTTGATCGTACAATATATTGAAAAGATACATATCTACATTTCTTGCTTCAATGCAATTATAAAAAGCACTTGCGTTATTAGTCAGTACAATGGCTACGCTACTGAAGTTTTAAATAAATAAATAAATAAATGGAATATTCCCGCTAGAAGGAGGCATACAAGTGAAGGCACGACGAAATATACCTACAAACATAGCTGCTTTGGAACAGTAAAAGGTGTGGTTAGAATAAAGTACAACCAAAATTTTCGTCGTTTACTCACTTAAGAAATTCGTGGATTAATAGTGGGATCCCAGAACATTATGGCGCTGGTTTGCGAAAAAAGCAAGTTTATTACTATTGTGGCAATAGCCAACGGTCGGCATGATTTCGCCATGTTGTAATCCATGATTTCATGAGCATAGGTCTGGGCGCTGCATTAGCATGTCGTGAAGTTGTTCGCAAGGATACACGACACTCTTTTCTTCGGAACTGCATTTCACCACAAGTATTGCTTTCAGTGTTTAACCGCTAAACTGCGTTGTCCAGAATCTACTTCGATTCAGTTTGGAAAAATGTATAGTGCTGCGTCTGAGGCCCAAGTTGGTTCATTCTCACAAAATCGGCAACCAAAGCTGCAAACGTCTTCTGGGAAGAAGGATGTGGGAGTTTTATCCAGGTTGACCTTGGATGTTCGAATCAGACTGAGGCGGCCTAAAGGAGGGGCGTCCAACACGTGGGCCTCCTGAACCATGCACTCGGACGAATCGATCCTTCGATTTTTCCACAATTTCTCGGCTCATACATACCACCACCTGTGGAATACGTAGTACACTTTCTGCAGCCATGGATGAGGAGAGATATCACCGTGGTGGAGATATCTCAACGCCATGCAACCAGAGACGTCAAGGGTCTGTATAATTTGCCGTATGCACGAAGGGTTCGAGTGCTTGGGGTCTTCAGCGGACAATATCGGCGATTGTGCGGAAATCTCACTTTGGCTTACCATATTTTGAGAGCTCCCAACCACAGGTGCCGCCATTTGCTAGAGCTCATTCACTAAGCGCAATTTGAGAGGCCCCTATATCAAGCTGGCACAGTAGCAAACTCGTTTAGAATACCGTCCGAATTGCTTTTCCGTACGAGTTTGCAGAACGTGGAATGCCCTACTGGAATCTGTCATATGTACTCCCACGCTGGCAGAGTTCGAATCTAGGGTTGAGCTTGCAGTCATTTTGCTGCACCATCTTACATGATCCAATACCCCATTATAAACACAAGTGTCTGTAACAGTTTTCACTGGCGTTCAAAGCCTACATTTCGTTTCAAGTTTTTTAACTCCTGCATGCGTAAAGCGATCGCATAATATCTACATATTTTTCCTGCACCCTTTCCATGAGTGTACAATCGCAAATGACACCTCGATCCACAGATTCGAAGGCCCCTTTGGTGTCGAGGAACACGACAACTGTGGGCCACCTTTATATGTGACGGCGCGCCAACAACTGACGTAAGGTGAATTTGTAGTCGATGCATCCCCAACCTCGATGGGACCCGGCTTGCTGCTCACCAATCAGGCTTTCATGCACGTCAGTCAGTCTGTGAAGGATTACACAGGATCGCAGACTGATTCCGTTAGTTTACCTCATTCCGAACGCGACGGGCTCCAGCCGGAGTGGACAGTATTCTGCTCCCAGATTTTCAATAGTAATCCATGTAAGTCATCAACAAAAGCAGGGCCCACGAATTTGTGGAGGGCTGGAGGTCCAGAGGCCTTTTGTAAATACAACAGTGCAATTTCACGTTCAAATTCTGAGCGAGAGGGTTGATCCAAAGGGACAGTTTGGGTGCGAGGCCATCACAGGCGGGTGAATCGTTATTTGCACACCACATCAAGCGAACGCGGTTGCCGTCTGATGCCGAGCTTTGTACCCTATCCAGTTTGGCTGAAAAAAAATGCAAAGTCCGTTAGCAAGACACAAGAAACTTCCAAATGCTGCACCGTGGGGCCCCCGATGGATCGTGGCCAGTGCTTATCGTGTGGCCGAATTTACGCCAAAGGTGTCAGAAAAAATCATTCATCCCGACGATGCCAGACTTCGAAAGCCAATGCACTCTATCGTGAAACCACATACTCAGCCTCCAAACATGCCATCAGCAAAGTGTCGCAAGCCAATTGCTTGGTGACTAAATCGTGCGCCTCCAATTAACCACGGATTCTACCATCAAGGTAATACGAGCGATGTCCAGGAATTCGCATTCGACCTGATTAAGGCATCTTGCGCATATGCGACGGCTCCAAGCTCCAGACGAGGCGTTTGGTCACAATCAAATGGATCAAAAGCGAAGACAAATTCTCACATAAGTTGGATTTCGTGGATGCGGGGGAAGTTCTCACGCAGATTATCGGCATTGATTTCATCTAGTGTCTTCGCTTTGTTCATCTTATTCAATTGATTTCCTCGCAATTAGATTACAAGCCGCACAAGTAAGCTATCAATCCGGAAAAGCACCAGACGCGCGTTTTGCCCGTCAGTGATGCGCATTCATCGGTTCCCTACTGGGGATCGAACCCATGACCGCTAGACGCTAACGAAAATTAGCCAGCAGCTTATGCCATTACGCCATATTCATTCAGACCATGATCGTTTTGTGCATACGTGTCAAGTAGAAGCATATGTTAGTGAACAGTATCCATCCATGTTTAGCCCAGGTTTGGGGATGTTCGAAGGTTATGATCAGTTGTCGCTAGATCCGTCAATACGATAGACTGCGCCGCCGGTTAGAAGAGTTCCGTTTGTATCACCTGAGAACGTCGCCACCGATTTAAGTAACTTGATACAATTGGGCGCAATCCCTAAGGCCGACAAGCTGACAGATGAATTAGTCAAGTCACAATCCATGCGAAAAGGAACCATGATTTGCGGTTATGCATGGCTCCCAAGCCATTGAATGAAGCTTTGCGGTGAGAAAAATATATCCACACGCAAAATAATATAAGGAGCAGTTATAGATCGTATAACCCGTATCAAGGAGAAAAAAGGAAGATGACAATGCTCGCTGGCGAGCCGCTTCCTTAGCCCTCTGCGATATGTAAATCCACTCAGAATAAATCATAACGATATTCCACGGCAACAGTGTTTAATAAATGATTGCAGGAAGTGGAAATGAGAACGTTTCTTTGTGTTGTTTATCCACCCCAGACACAAAGCGCTATATAGCGTAATGTAAATGCATGGTTGTATCATCGAGACGTCTACTGAACACCGTTAGTGTGCGGGAAGAAACGACGTAACGAGCGAGGGCGTTCCAAATTTGACACATATGAAGGTAGAAGAAATTCCTGCAAAATTCAAACCGGATATGCTGTGTGGCGAATTTTATTTGGTGACCTACCAGAGTGGTAATGTGATTCACTACCAGAAGACAAGCATTGTTCGGATTCCTCGGAATCAAATATGTCCTTTTCAAATCGCCACGCGGACGTCGATATTGTCCACTGTAGATCGCGAGAGTTCTCAGCACCAGTTGATAATGCAGATGAACAGACCCTATAAGTTCAGGCTCGGTCTTCGTTTTGGCATTTCAACTGCCGTTCTGTCTCGCATGTGGCAGTGTTGCCAGCGGTGGATGGCGAATTTTGAATGAGGCCTAATGTACATTTTGAGCATCTGCGAGCATTTGGTGGGGTCAAAAAGCCCGAATGTTGTCCGCAAATGGACGAAAAGTTGGCTGAATTTTTAATGCTTTATCTGCCTTGCGTTAACAGCTGAGAGCTACTTTTGAAATAACACACATGAGAAATTCCGTAGAAGTACTATGCAAAAGTTGATCCCCAAGCCTTAAACGGTAAGTGGATTAATGGCGTATGCTCAATGTCTTATACTCGGTGCCTTTGAAATAAAGCAGATTCTGAGTTGCCCATTCGTATATCATATCTAGATCATCCGAAAGCGATACCAGCTCACCCATTGTTTTGACGGCTCGCCATAGCTTGAGATTACCAGCGAAGTGTTAGTAATTAGTAGAGATCATTCTCACGAGATCGTTTATGTAAACCAGGAATATGCGTGGACCATGTACGGAGCCATGTGGCACTCCGCAATTAGCGTCGATAGGGTTAGCGATGGCGCTGCGAACTTTCACATTCAGCTGGGTTCAATCAGGAAGTTACCTATCTAACCGATAACTGGATCATTAATTCCACAGCCGCGAGTCTTGTGAATGTGGATGCGTGGGTACATACGATCGAACACCTTCGAGAGGTACAGATAAACTCTGTCAACTCCCAGATCGCTGTTGACAGTTTCAGTCCGACTGGAGCGAGAAAATAGCAGGATTGTGGTGCAAGAACGGTTTTGACGGAATGCATGTTAACTTGGTGTTACGACGTTGCGTCCCTGCATAAGCGCTTCGGCAATACCAGCCTTTATGACATCGGATATCACCTGAATGGAGCAATGGTTTATGGTGAGCATAAAAGCAAATGCTTGAAGCTCCTGCAAGATAGTTCGAGTGAAAATTATAAAATATAATACAGTGTCGATTAAAGGAACTCGTGAGTTATTTAAGTTACCAACCGGCTTGCATTAACACATGTGTGAGTATTCCAGCCTCGAGTTTAAGCGGATTATGACATGGCCCAATGTTTGTTCTGTACTAACGCTATCATCTGATGGTTATGGCCTAAATCACATGTCATAAATGTGTCAAAATATCGTCAAGGCATTTTCAGATAGGTGTAAGTTGGGGGTATTTCTTACATGCGTAGGTATTCAGAGGAACGAAGCGTTTCGTTCACATTCTTGTCGGCTGTACTATGTGGCCAACTTAAGTTTCGAACCCACCAGAGATGGAACAATAGAACAGTGATTTTAAACGAGTACAATTGCTAAAGCGTAACAGGTCCGGTAGGATGCTGCGGGTGAAAATTACATTGTGGTAAAATCATCAGTAAAATTAGGCTCAGACTGGTGGATTAACCGCGCTATTCGTGGTATAAAATGTGAATCAACTCTAAAACCGTGAGGAATGGTGACAAACATTGGGTCGCCTCCTTGTGAAAACATACAGCAGGTGTAAATTCTGTGATGTGACAGATAGTAATTCTCCATCAGACAACCAGCCTTTGGCATTCCTGCTGAATTGTGTACTATGGTGCAGCGAACTGTGTGCGGGGTCAAGTGTGGCTTGAAACTAGACCAGTGCCGAAGCACAAATGACAGATCCCGGTAGGCTGGACTATGGGAATAAGGCTGGACCTTACAGTGGTGCGATGGTTTACTTGCCTCATTGATACATTGAGCTCAGCTTGGTGGTGCTATTTCGCACTTTCAGGGCCACTCGTATCAGATTGATCAATGCTCAGAGCCCAGACAGTCGGTCGCCTGGTCACACATGTTCGGCGACCGGAATGAGAGCGGCTCTTAATTCCTTAAAAATGACTTCTTGTTGTCCACTGCAAACCCATTACCTTACGGTCAGGTTTTTGAACAAAAGGTTTTGGTTGAGAACACCAATCGTTCTCCTATCTAAGCCTGGACATCGTGACAGTAACTAGTCCACGCAATAATATGAATCTCTCCACAAGAATTTCCTTGTTCTCTGGCCATCGCAGAGGATAATAAACGGTGCCTTATTTAGTACATCGAGCAGGATGGATAGGGGTTTGTATGCTACTGCACAAGCCTTCCCGTCTTTTATTCCCCTCTTGCGCATTTTCATCCTAATCGTTCCCTTCCAACTTCGCCTTTATCCCCAGTTTCAACTCTCAAGTCCTGGTCTTCCCCCCACCATGATTCGTTAGGCGCTTATTTTCTAGATACAACTCACCTGCAAAGGTGGAGCGTCACTACTGCCATGTCGACAAGAACATGTCTAACAAAGCGGCTTGAACTTAGAGCCCCCGAGCTTCCCACAGATTGGCATGCCTCAACGTACGCATATTGTTACAGATCGGTCAACAGATAGAACTTGCCCCAACATTTGAGACCCTCTAAATCGATACCAATTGCCCATCGGAAGACCCCCCCTAAAAGACCAGAGCTCTGTTCTCAAGCTGCGATCCACTTCAGGTGACACTGCAACATTCCCGATTCATTACACCCATAGTGCAATTGAATTGCTCCCTAACGCTTTGATTAGCATCTTTAAGCCGATTGCACATGCTCATTAGTGCAGTTGCATCGCATCCGGTATCATTTCTATGCATCAAGCGCGCAGTGAACTTGGTATTGAGCTAGCCCAAAACAGTCAATGACTGTAAACTTGATAACCGTTGCATAAATGTATGAGTTGGTGGTGAGTTGGGTTAACGGTGTCTAAGCTGATGCTAGCTCTACGCTGCTTAGTGGCACAAGGTTGTCCAAACACGTGATGCGACTGGGTATGAGTGGACTACCATGTACGTAAAGGTATGCCTTGCGAACGGCACCAGTAAAGTAGGGGCTGAGAGCACGGTAATGCGACACCCCATTAGCGATCTTATGGTTAGACTTGCGCTGGTGCAGCCCGAGTTTTGGACGACCTACCAACGCTAGGGTATACGACGGTACTGTGTTCGGATAGCGAGGCACTCAGAGGTACATGGCTGCGAATGACCAGGGGCGATTTGACGAGCTTGTGAGCGGCGGTCTACTGATGGAGCTAGCACGGAAATACGACTGTGTCAATCTTCTTGCAAGGCGAGTAGACCATGCTTTGTTACATCAGGCATCGCTTACCGTCATAGTGGATGCAGTACACCGACTTTGCTGGTCCTTGGATCCAATGAGATACTGCGACCGGACCGTCCGCAGTTTGCATCGGCTGACCTGTAAACACATGCATGGGTGGACTGGTGCAGGCTCAAATTAAGGGCAACTAACACGCATCAACTGAATTCGTATCCCGTACGCAGTTGTGTGATATGTTCGCAAATTGGAATCACTGCATTCTTGCTTGGCAGTTCTATCTGGCCATTTCACCGGCTGTTCTCCAGCAAACGTAATTGGCCGACACATCATATCGGCGAGCAACGCTTCAGTTAGTTCCCATCGCAGTTGTACCTGCAAATCCCATAATTCCGCGAAGCCGATAACACTTGACTCCTTATCTAACGGCCTGTGAACTGGTAGACCACAAACACACATGGCAGCACAATTGCAAACAACGGTTCAAACAAAATAACGCTTCACATGTCCCGTAGACTGTTTCTAATGAAGAAATGAAGATTAATTAGTGAACGGACCAAGGAAATTGAGTGTGCCTTGGTGGTTTGGCAAACAATTTCATGATAACTGATGTATATACATTTAGTTGCAACTGTGACCTTGAGAGAAGTTGCGTGCTAATCGCTCACTTGTGCTCTTGTGGTTTTTTAACTGTGGTTCAGCGACATTTTTCGCACACCATTGGATCTATACTCATTCGTCGTGCTTTTACAAGCTCTACTTTGTGATACCAGTTTCCCGAGTATACGCAAATGCATCTTACATTTACCCTGATTTCTAACTTTGGGCCGTGTTTCTCCGATATCCAAGCGCCAAAAGTTCTCTAACTCCAACCATCGGAGATATTGTTTGGTCTCACTCGATAGACCATTTCAACGGCTTTCGAACGAACTGTCACTCGTTCAAATTCAACATTGCTTGGTGCAGCTACATGTCTCAAAGCAAATTCACCCGGCGCGATCCATAGGCTTAACCACGAAAATTTTCCATCACATCGTCGTGTATTCTGCCCCACGTTCAAGCCGACACATTCAAAAGGCACGCCAGAGAGGACAGTCTAAAAGTACACAACTGCAACGTGACAACTGTGACCTTACTGACAACGTCAATAACAGAACGACCTTTTACCATAGCAGGTGAGTCAATCAAATGGTCCGTAACTTTTGCTCAACAAGCGTGATGCCCGGCGTGCCACAGACTAACGACCTATGTGGATCATGTTCCAAACTTGTTAAGAGGGGCCTTTTGTGCCGTAACTGATGCAAGTTCTTCAATGCGAGATGCTTCCGAGCTAAAGTTAGTCAGGCAAAGTTATTAAACAAACCAGACTCGCTATGGTTCTGTGTGGAATGCACATCGATCCCGCTGATAAAAAGCGTGCTCCTATTATCTCAGAAGTATGACCAGTTACTAGCCAAGTTTGAGGAAATGGTGACCACCAAAATCACTGGGGTTGGGGTAAGTATAGCAGACTGTGCAACCCAATCCTCCCCCTTGGTTGCTGCTCTTAACCCGCGAATAAGTGTTAATAACACCGTAAGCTACAAGACACCTAGAGACCAGATCATCAACAGCTGTCCCAATATCACATGTAGCTCACGTTTGATTAAAGCGGTTCCCAGTTTGACCGGAGTAACTACACTTAAGGCTACTTCCAAACTGGCAACGGAGTGTGTAGAAAAAGAGCAAGCTGTTACGAGCGAAAGTTAGGTTACTGTTGCCACTAAGAAGAGCCGTCATTTAAAAGTAACATCACACCCAACTGGACCTGAAACTGAGGAGAGTAGCGGAGTTTTCCAGGTGCAAGCACCACCGGTTTCCTGCGGTACATCTCCGAGTGCTTCAGTCACTAACCGCGACATGTCGAAAGGTGTAAAGAAACAACTACCTGTACTGAGCGTACTGTGCTCCAATGTCGCAGAATCAAATTCGACATCGATAAAAGGCAGGCAGTTGGATGACCTCAACCAGTGGGGCATTAGTAGTAACCTAATCGGAGTTGTACTGAAACCTGCACATGTGATGCGTATTACACGACACCCCAACTCTAAACATTGTGGAGAGCCAAGACTTCTGCGTGTTGTGCTGAACTCCATCACTGAAGTAGAATCAGTACTACTGTGGACAGGCAGTCTCAGAAATGAACACTGCTCCATCCGTATCTTTCCAGACATCTCATGGAGCGAGCGTTATCGAGTTAACCGTATATTAGAGGACTATCGGAAGGGAACTTCAACAAGGACCATACTTCTTCTCAAGGTTCCTGAAACTGAAGCATGTGATGAGCATGAAGTAACAACCCATGATAAAGAACAGTGGTGTTATATTCGTGAAACACTCCGCTTGGATGATGTGTTAGCGAAATCCGTGTCACGATTGCGTACCTCACCGAACTACAAAGGAAGTGGCCCGAGAGTGTTGAAAGTGGTCCTTCAGTCAAAACATATGGTAGCACGGATGTTAAAAAGCTGGTACATGTTCCGTTGCAAGCTACCATCTGAGGTTCGGCTGAAGACAATCAGCTATATGCCTCCTAGAGGTGATATGTCACTCAAAGAACCAAACGCGATGGGATCTATAAACGAACAATGCACCAATAGAGTGCTGAATGAGCCCATACAACCTGTAGAAGATGATATTGACCAGACACCTTACACTGTACGTCGAAGATTAGACACGGGACTAACTACACGGACGATGAATAGGACGGTAAACCCTTCACCAAGTACACATCGAAAAAACGATCAGTCGCCGGCCACTCACTGGTCGGCGAAAATTCACGTATGAGTTGTACAACTTCTGAAACATTGCTTAAATCTGAGAAACTTTCATGTATGTACACCAAAGCCCAAGGGCTCCTCACTAAAATTACCGAACTTCGACTACGTCAGGTTGCGAATGCTTGGGACCTAATTTCTATTACCGAAACTTGGTTACACCAATAGGTGACTGATGCTGAGGTTGAGATAGGCGGAATGTCACACATCCGGAACGACTGCCCCAGCAGAGGAGGTGGGGTCCTGTTCTACTACCGCAGCAATCTACAATGTTTAGTAGTTGATGATCTGGAAACACACGTTACCGACTCACTCTGGTGCCGTTTCCGACTGAGACACAACGACGCATGTCTAGTAGCTGTCGTTTACCGCCCCTCAACGTCCACTCCGGAAATGGATTCTTGCTTGATCCGTGGCCTAAACAGAGTAACACGCACTAGGTACAGTCACATTCTCATCTCCGGGGACTTCAATCTACACAATCTGGAGGTTTCGGCATCGCCCAGTGAGCAGTTCAAAGCAGACTTGCAGGAACTGATCGTTAATATCCCTTTGTACAATCATGTCACCACACCTACTAGATTCAGGACAGCAAACAAATCGTCCATATTGGACCTTGTGCTCACGAATGAAGAGCTCATGGTTGATGAGTTATTGATGGATAGTCCATAAGGTCTCAGTGACCATGTAATAATAACTTTTGACTATGTGTGTTATGAAGAGTATCCATCTGAACACTCTGAACTAACTCATACAAGCACACGCTACCACGTATTGAAAGAACTCGCCGACGCAGCTGCTTGGGAATTCTCGAACAAAAGTCCACTTGACAACGTTTGGGCAGAGTTCGTTAATAAACTCAGCGACATCGTCAACAAAGCATCAGAGACCAAACCCCTTCGTCCCGCGAAAACGCCTTCAATTATAAGGAGTAGGACTCGAAAATGCCTGGCAATAAGGAATGCAGCGTGGCGTGCCTACAAGATTAACCCCGACTCAGAGACTTGGGGAAATTTCCTGACCCATCGCAACCATTGCACTGCACTTGTCCGTGAGGACAAAGTGCTTGGAGGGGGATGCTAAACAGGAGGGGGATGGAAAAAGGAAAACACAACGCAAACGCCATTGATGCCGGCTCCGAGCCAAATCAGCAAGTGTGTCCAACCAAACGTGTTCACCGTCCTTAGGACCCCAACCAGGCAGTCGGGATGCACCAACCGACGCCAACTTCGAAGTGAGGGTTTTCATTTCTCTCGACCAAGTCATCACTTGGCCTCCCCTCCTCCTCTTCCAATCGCACCCACAACGCGCAAACAATGCACGTCGCGGGAGTCGGTGTGCTGGCATGCTCAACACGTGGCCCAGCCATCGGAGCCTGGTGCGTGATATAATGGTGCTGAGCGGTTCACTCGCTCTTCCTGCACCAAATACGCGACGTCGAACACGCTAATTGCTCACGCGGTGTTCCCACCAGACACGAGCTAAGCTGCGAAGGCAACGATGATCGAATGTTACCAGTCTCTTCATGTCTGTCGACCTGATGGGCCAGGTTTCACAGCCGCATAGGAGAGTTGAACGAGTTTCTTTTACGGCAGCCAGCTGTTAGCTCTCCGGTACGATGTCCATCCGTTACTGGGGACTCAGCGGGCGTGCCACTGTTGCCACTGCTTTTCTTTTCTTGTCTTTTGTATTGCGGCACAATAGCTGAGGTGTTTTCCACCTCCAGCTAACGTGTAATGATGATGGTGATGATGATGATGATGATGATGATGATGATGTGAGGACAAAGTAACTTATCAACAGTGCCTAGCCACAAAATTCATGGCCAACAACAAACTGAAATCAGACATGTCAATAAGCTTCGTAAAGTGAAGCATGGAATACCCCCACTATTCACGACAGGCGGTAGAGTACAAAGCGCCGAAGAAGCAGCTAATGCCATGCGTCTACAATACGCCCCCATTTTTGAACTCGCTACCTCTACCTGTCCCATAATATCAAGCACATTACGGACACCATTGTTTACAAATGTTATTTTCAACCCATCAATTGTGCTAAGGAAGTTACTCTCACTGCGTGAGCATAGTTCTCCGGAAGCAGATAACATCCGCCCGAAGGCACTGAAGGCTGTGGCTAATAAGCTAGCTGAATCACTGTCACAGTTTTTCCAAAAGCGCTTTGATGAAAAATAAGTCCCCACTATGTGGAAGTGTGGCATTATCACCCCTATTTTTAAAGGCGGTAGCCGTTCAGAACCTGCCAACTATCGTCCAGTGATTCTCTTCCCTGTGCTCGCGAAGCTGATGGAAGCAGTCGTCGCTGAGGCTTTAATGGACTACCTGGAGAAATGCAACATCTTGGTACCGGAGCAGAATGGCTTCCGTCAACACCGGTCATGCACCACCAACCTACTTATTGCACGAGGTAGTTGAACGGAAGTGGCTGATGTTGGGGTCAGAGTCAACATCGTCTATCTGGACTTCTCCAAAGCTGTCGACCGCTTTGATCACCGCATCCTACTTCAACGGCTTCAGAGTTACGGAATCGGAGATCCTGTACTTGGTTGCTTTGGCAGCTTCCTTTACCAACGGAAGCTTCAAGTACGTGTTAGGGGATCACTCTCTAACTCAATTGAGGTGGAATGGGGTGTCCCACAAGGCTCAGTGTTGGGACCGCGTTAATTCCTGGCGTTTATCAACGACCTGGCAAGAGTTATCTCCTCAAATTTCCTGCTTTTCGCTGATGACGTCAAGATATGATGGGCGATAAGTAACAAGGCAAATCAGGCTCTGCTCCAACATGAATTAGATTGCATTTACGAATGTCCCAATAGGAACAAGCTTCAATTGAACATAGCTAAGTGCAAAGTGCTACATCGGCGTCACCAGCCCGTGAGCGCTTACAAGATTGGAGACCACACCATGGTGAAGGCTTATCAGGAGCGTGATCTGGGTGTATTGGTACAGGAAGATCTTGGGTGTTCAAAACAAGCAGAGAAGGCGACGAGAAACGGAAATCAACACTTCGGCCTACTTCACAGAGTCTTCGGTCGGTTTGAACCCTCAATCTTTCCCCAAATGCTTGGAGCTTCGTGTGATCGCACGTAGAATCTGCTAACCAGGCGTGGCAACCGTGGCAGAAACAGGATCTGGTTGCTCTCGAGGCTCCTCAACGAAGGGCAACCAAGAACGTCAGCGGTCTCATTCGTCTGCCCTATTAGCTTAGACTTAAATCTCTAAGAATCTACCGCAGTCCATATCGGCTTTTGCGGCGGGGATCTCATACTTTTTTGTCTTCCGCTGCTGGAGCTGAACCGCAACACTAAACTAAGAGGTCACCCTCTAAAACTAAAAATACAGTATAGCCTGCTTGAATGCCGTAGAAATTTCTTTCCCCTTAGCGAGTGCCAGCCCTGGAACATCCTCCCTAATTAGGTTGTCTCTGCTCCCAATCTGGCGAGATTCAGAAAAAAACCCAGTTGACTACGCGTTGTCTCATTTGCATTTCTTTTTATGACTTGTTAGTCAGGGACTACAAAACGCAAGCAAACGGTGAAAGACCAAACTCCCAACCAATGGGTTTATACTTTTAATACGCAAAAATCTCCGCTATTCTACATAAGTCTACGGTGAGTCCACAAAAGCGCTTTTCACTTTATCATGAAATTTTATATTCGCAATTATTTCCATCCCATGAGACATGTTGAGCATTACTTTTTTAACCGTAATACACCATTGTTCCATTTCAGAGGGCTATGCGGTCGACTGCGTTCGATTCAGCGCCTAAGTTGTGCCAAAGTATGTGGTACATCATAAATCGTCCGCCAATTGCTAGTGGTGCAGCGTTCAGAAAACACGAACCTCTCAAGCGACCAAAGTGGCCATCGTTGCGATCACCTACACATTAGCCATCAAGACATCACAATTATCCCACCAGTGTAAGCACCTGATGGAAACTGCAGTGCGTCACATTAACTTTGGGCTGGATGGTATGGGATACTGCGTTTTGCTTACGGTGTACAGATCTTTCGCTACATGCACGCCTAACGACAAGAATTTCGCCGTCGTATCACGGCACCGGCCCTCTCAGCAGAATGCCGCCCATGATATTACTCTCTTGCACCTGTGACAACCAGTCAATATAGAGTTCAGTGGCAAGTTGCGTAGGCCACTTTTGTCGCTTTATTCACAAACACACCACAGGATTTCGCACCCAGACCCCGATCATTCGCAGTCATACACATGTGACTGTCTTGATATTTGTACACACCGAACCTGTCGGAGCACTGGTTGGTCGTCCTAACAGTATCATCCAGGAACCTACGTCTTATAAAGGGTATTTCATGTATAAATTATGTTCTAAAATTTCCCGCTTCGTGCCCAAGGTGTAAAATGCGGCGAGGGATTATTTGCAACTAAATGTATATACATCAGTTATCATGAAATTGTTTGCCAAACCACCAAGGCACACTCAATTTCCTTGGTCCGTTCACTAATTAATCTTCATTTCTTCATTAGAAACAGGCTACGGGACATGTGAAGCGTTATTTTGTTTGAACCGTTGTTTGCAATTGTGCTGCCATGTGTGTTTGTGGTCTACCAGTTCACAGGCCGTTAGATAAGGAGTCAAGTGTTATCGGCTTCGCGGAATTATGGGATTTGCAGGTACAACTGCGATGGGAACTAACTGAAGCGTTGCTCGCCGATATGATGTGTCGGCCAATTACGTTTGCTGGAGAACAGCCGGTGAAATGGCCAGATAGAACTGCCAAGCAAGAATGCAGTGATTCCAATTTGCGAACATATCACACAACTGCGTACGGGATACGAATTCAGTTGATGCGTGTTAGTTGCCCTTAATTTGAGCCTGCACCAGTCCACCCATGCATGTGTTTACAGGTCAGCCGATGCAAACTGCGGACGGTCCGGTCGCAGTATCTCATTGGATCCAAGGACCAGCAAAGTCGGTGTACTGCATCCACTATGACGGTAAGCGATGCCTGATGTAACAAAGCATGGTCTACTCGCCTTGCAAGAAAGATTGACACAGTCGTATTTCCGTGCTAGCTCCATCAGTAGACCGCCGCTCACAAGCTCGTCAAATCGCCCCTGGTCATTCGCAGCCATGTACCTCTGAGTGCCTCGCTATCCGAACACAGTACCGTCGTATACCCTAGCGTTGGTAGGTCGTCCAAAACTCGGGCTGCACCAGCGCAAATCTAACCATAAGATCGCTAATGGGGTGTCGCATTACCGTGTTCTCAGCCCCTACTTTACTGGTGCCGTTCGCAAGGCATGCCTTTACGTACATGGTAGTCCACTCACACCTAGTCGCATCACGTGTTTGGACAACCTTGTGCCACTATGCTGCGTAGAGCTAGCATCAGCTTAGACACCGTCAACCCAACTCACCACCAACTCATACATTTATGCAACGGTTATCAAGTTTACAGTCATTGACTGCTTTGGGCTAGCTCAATACCAAGTTTACTGCGCGCTTGATGCATAGAAATGATACCGGATGCGATGCAACTGCACTAATGAGCATGTGCAATCGGCTTAAAGATGCTACTCAAAGCGTTAGGGAGCAATTCAATTGCACTATGGGTGTAATGAATCGGGAATGTTGCAGTGTCACCTGAAGTGGATCGCAGCTTGAGAACAGAGCTCTGGTCTTTTAGGGGGGGGTTCCGATGGGCAATTGGTATCGATTTAGAGGGTCTCAAATGTTCGGGCAAGTTCTACCTGTTGACCGATCTTTAACAATATGCGTACGTTGAGGCATGCCAATCTGTGGGAAGTTCGGGAGCTCTAACTTGAAGCCGCTTTGTTAGACATGTTCTTGCCGACATGGCAGTAGTGACGCTCCACCTTTGCAGGTGAGTTGTATCTAGAAAATAAGCGCCTAACGAATCATGGTGGGGGAAGACCAGGACTTGAGAGTTGAAACTGGGGATAAAGGCGAAGTTGGAAGGGAACGATTAGGATGAAAATGCGCAAGAGGGGAATAAAAGACGGGAAGGCTTGTGCAGTAGCATACAAACCCCTATCCATCCTGCTCGATGTACTAGATAAGGCACCGTTTATTATCCTCTGCGATGGCCAGAGAACCAGGAAATTCTTGTGGAGAGATTCATATTATTGCGTGGACTAGTTACTGTCACGATGTCCAGGCTTAGATAGGAGAACGATTGGTGTTCTCAACCAAAACCTTTTGTTCAAAAACCTGACCGTAAGGTAATGGGTTTGCAGTGGACAACAAGAAGTCATTTTTAAGGAATTAAGAGCCGCTCTCATTCCGGTCGCCGAACATGTGTGACCAGGCGACCGACTGTCTGGGCTCTGAGCATTGATCAATCTGATACGAGTGGCCCTGAAAGTGCGAAATAGCACCACCAAGCTGAGCTCAATGTATCAATGAGGCAAGTAAACCATCGCACCACTGTAAGGTCCAGCCTTATTCCCATAGTCCAGCCTACCGGGATCTGTCATTTGTGCTTCGGCACTGGTCTAGTTTCAAGCCACACTTGACCCCGCACACAGTTCGCTGCACCCTAGTACACAATTCAGCAGGAATGCCAAAGGCTGGTTGTCTGATGGAGAATTACTATCTGTCACATCACAGAATTTACACCTGCTGTATGTTTTCACAAGGAGGCGACCCAATGTTTGTCACCATTCCTCACGGTTTTAGAGTTGATTCACATTTTATACCACGAATAGCGCGGTTAATCCACCAGTCTGAGCCTAATTTTACTGATGATTTTACCACAATGTAATTTTCACCCTCAGCATCCTACCGGACCTGTTACGCTTTAGCAGTTTTACTCGTTTAAAATCATTGTTATATTGTTAAATCTCTGGTGGGTTCGAAACTTAAGTTGGCCACATAGTACAGCCGACAAGAATGTGAACGAAACGCTTCGTTCCTCTGAATACCTACGCATGTAAGAAATACCCCCAACTTACACCTATCTGAAAATGCCTTGACGATATTTTGACACATTTATGACATGTGATTTAGGCCATAACCATCAGATGATAGCGTTAGTACAGAACAAACATTGGGCCATGTCATAATCCGCTTAAACTCGAGGCTGGAATACTCACACATGTGTTAATGCAAGCCGGTTGGTAACTTAAATAACTCACGAGTTCCTTTAATCGACACTGTATTATATTTTATAATTTTCACTCGAACTATCTTGCAGGAGCTTCAAGCATTTGCTTTTATGCTCACCATAAACCATTGCTCCATTCAGGTGATATCCGATGTCATAAAGGCTGGTATTGCCGAAGCGCTTATGCAGGGACGCAACGTCGTAACACCAAGTTAACATGCATTCCGTCAAAACCGTTCTTGCACCACAATCCTGCTATTTTCTCGCTCCAGTCGGACTGAAACTGTCAACAGCGATCTGGGAGTTGACAGAGTTTATCTGTACCTCTCGAAGGTGTTCGATCGTATGTACCCACGCATCCACATTCACAAGACTCGCGGCTGTGGAATTAATGATCCAGTTATCGGTTAGATAGGTAACTTCCTGATTGAACCCAGCTGAATGTGAAAGTTCGCAGCGCCATCGCTAACCCTATCGACGCTAATTGCGGAGTGCCACATGGCTCCGTACATGGTCCACGCATATTCCTGGTTTACATAAACGATCTCGTGAGAATGATCACTACCAATTACTAACACTTCGCTGGTAATCTCAAGCTACGGCGAGCCGTCAAAACAATGGGTGAGCTGGTATCGCTTTCGGATGATCTAGATATGATATACGAATGGGCAACTCAGAATCTGCTTTATTTCAAAGGCACCGAGTATAAGACATTGAGCATACGCCATTAATCCACTTACCGTTTAAGGCTTGGGGATCAACTTTTGCATAGTACTTCTACGGAATTTCTCATGTGTGTTATTTCAAAAGTAGCTCTCAGCTGTTAACGCAAGGCAGATAAAGCATTAAAAATTCAGCCAACTTTTCGTCCATTTGCGGACAACATTCGGGCTTTTTGACCCCACCAAATGCTCGCAGATGCTCAAAATGTACATTAGGCCTCATTCAAAATTCGCCATCCACCGCTGGCAACACTGCCACATGCGAGACAGAACGGCAGTTGAAATGCCAAAACGAAGACCGAGCCTGAACTTATAGGGTCTGTTCATCTGCATTATCAACTGGTGCTGAGAACTCTCGCGATCTACAGTGGACAATATCGACGTCCGCGTGGCGATTTGAAAAGGACATATTTGATTCCGAGGAATCCGAACAATGCTTGTCTTCTGGTAGTGAATCACATTACCACTCTGGTAGGTCACCAAATAAAATTCGCCACACAGCATATCCGGTTTGAATTTTGCAGGAATTTCTTCTACCTTCATATGTGTCAAATTTGGAACGCCCTCGCTCGTTACGTCGTTTCTTCCCGCACACTAACGGTGTTCAGTAGACGTCTCGATGATACAACCATGCATTTACATTACGCTATATAGCGCTTTGTGTCTGGGGTGGATAAACAACACAAAGAAACGTTTTCATTTCCACTTCCTGCAATCATTTATTAAACACTGTTGCCGTGGAATATCATTATGATTTATTCTGAGTGGATTTACATATCGCAGAGGGCTAAGGAAGCTGCTCGCCAGCGAGCATTGTCATCTTCCTTTTTTCTCCTTGATACGGGTTATACGATCTATAACTGCTCCTTATATTATTTTGCGTGTGGATATATTTTTCTCACCGCAAAGCTTCATTCAATGGCTTGGGAGCCATGCATAACCGCAAATCATGGTTCCTTTTCGCATGGATTGTGACTTGACTAATTCATCTGTCAGCTTGTCGGCCTTAGGGATTGCGCCCAATTGTATCAAGTTACTTAAATCGGTGGCGACGTTCTCAGGTGATACAAACGGAACTCTTCTAACCGGCGGCGCAGTCTATCGTATTGACGGATCTAGCGACAACTGCGCATAACCTTCGAACATCCCCAAACCTGGGCTAAACATGGATGGATACTGTTCACTAACATATGCTTCTACTCGACACGTATGCACAAAACGATCATGGTCTGAATGAACATGGCGTAATGGCATAAGCTGCTGGCTAATTTTCGTTAGCGTCTAGCGGTCATGGGTTCGATCCCCAGTAGGGAACCGATGAATGCGCAGCACTGACGGGCAAAACGCGCGTCTGGTGCTTTTCCGGATTGATAGCTTACTTGTGCGGCTTATAATCTAATTGCGAGGAAATAAATCGAATAAAATGAACAAAGCGAAGACACTAGATGAAATCAATGCCGATAATCTGCGTGAGAACTTCCCCCGCATCCACGAAATCCAACTTATGTGAGAATTTGTCTTCGCTTTTGACCCATTTGATTGTGACCAAACGCCTCGTCTGGAGCTTGGAGCCGTCACATATGCGCAAGATGCCTTGATCAGGTCGAATGCGAATTCCTGGACATCGCTCGTATTACCTTGATGGTAGGATCCGTGGTTAATTGGAGGCGCACGATTTAGTCACCAAGCAATTGGCTTGCGACACTTTGCTGATGGCATGTTTGGAGGCTGAGGATGTGGTTTCACGATAGAGTGCATTGGCTTTCGAAGCCTGGAATCGTCGGGATGAATGATTTTTTCTGACACCTTTGGCGTAAATTCGGCCACACGATAAGCACTGGCCACGATTCATCGGGGGCCCCACGGTGCAGCATTTGGAAGTTTCTTGTGTCTTGCTAACGGACTTTGCATTTTTTTTCAGCCAAACTGGATAGGGTACAAAGCTCGGCATCAGACGGCAACCGCGTTCGCTTGATGTGGTGTGCAAATAACGATTCACCCGCCTGTGATGGCCTCGCACCCAAACTGTCCCTTTGGATCAACCCTCTCGCTCAGAATTTGAACGTGAAATTGCACTGTTGTATTTACAAAAGGCCTCTGGACCTCCAGCCCTCCACAAATTCGTGGGCCCTGCTTTTGTTGATGACTTACATGGATTACTATTGAAAATCTGGGAGCAGAATACTGTCCACTCCGGCTGGAGCCCGTCGCGTTCGGAATGAGGTAAACTAACGGAATCAGTCTGCGATCCTGTGTAATCCTTCACAGACTGACTGACGTGCATGAAAGCCTGATTGGTGAGCAGCAAGCCGGGTCCCATCGAGGTTGGGGATGCATCGACTACAAATTCACCTTACGTCAGTTGTTGGCGCGCCGTCACATATAAAGGTGGCCCACAGTTGTCGTGTTCCTCGACACCAAAGGGGCCTTCGAATCTGTGGATCGAGGTGTCATTTGCGATTGTACACTCATGGAAAGGGTGCAGGAAAAATATGTAGATATTATGCGATCGCTTTACGCGTGTGGCTCGGGCAGAGTGAGGGTTTACTGAAAGTTTTCGCAGCCATTCAATATCTCTGGAGGTGTAAAACGGGGTGGCCCGCTGTCACCCTTCCTCTTCAATTTTGCTATTGGCGGCCACTGAAATCGGGTTCACAGGACACGACTTAGCAAGTGTGGAGTTGCTCCCAGTTGAACGACTTCTTGACTTGGAGTGTGCTGACGATGGTGTCCTAAGCTGTGACAGCATCCAAAAGTGCCAAGTTGCACTGGACAGATTAGCACTGATTCTCACCTGTTTCGGGCTATGCTTTGCAGCCTCGAAGTGAAAAGCGTTCCTATACGATTGGCAGGGACCGCCTCCTGCGTTGACCCTTTGGGGAGATCAGCTAAAGTCGTTCAAAAATCAACTACCTAGGTAGCTGTATCAGCACCGTTGGAATTTAAGACGAGGTCACAAGCCGTATATCAAAAGCACCAGCAACTTTTGCTAACCATCGCCACTTATGGCGCCTGCGCGTCATCACTCTCTGCCTGAATTGTGTAGTGAACATCACCGCCGTACATTCGACCCTACTGTACGGTTGGGAAAAGTGGTCTGTTAGATCCACAGACAAAAAAAGGTTAGTTATGTTCGACTACCAGTGCGTTCGCAGTTTGGATCATAGCTGGTGAGAACACCATGTGAGCAATGGGCGTTTTGGACGCCTTGTTTATGGCGCAAGAAAAATATGGGAACTGCTCAGCACCGTTATTTCACTCACCAGGCTCCAATGGCTGGTAAACGTGTTGCGCATGCCAGCCTACCGACTCCAGCGACTTGCGTTGTTTACGCTCCGGGAGTGCGGATGGAAGAAGAGGAGTGGTGACCAAGCGCTAACTTGGTCAAGAGGAATAAAGGCCCTTAGTTCGACGTTGGCCCCCGGTCGAAGCTTCTCGAATCCCTAGTTGGGAATCAAAGGACGACGAACACGTTTGGCTAAATACACTTTGTGACACGCGTAGGAGCCGACCTCAGTGGCGTTTGTGTTGCGAGTTTCTTGGTCTCTTCCCCTCCAGCTTAGCCTCCCGTTCCAACCATGATCTCATTCAGCAGGCTTAATATAGCTCCTTTTCTGTGGCATAGTAGTTAGCTGTTAGCTCTCCGGAATCATGTCCACCCATTACTGGTGACTCAGCCGACGTGCCTCAGTTTCATTTTTCCTTTTTTATATTGCGGCACAATAGTTAGTGTTTTCCGCCTGCAGCTAACATGTATAATGTTATAATGATGGCAGCTTGTTCTCAGCTTTATAAGCGAGCATGGAGAATAACTGCGACTGCATTCTAAGCAACTGTACCGCTCTACAAGCTTAATATGATGGCCGGTAAATCTACTTATGTGACTGAGCGCTAGCAAATGGCGAGACATGTGCTTTGGATCTCTCGAAATCTGGTAATTTAAGATGAGGTAACCACGTAATCACCGATATTGTCTGTTGAAGACTCTGTGCACTCGCAGCCTTCAACTATACGGCAAATTATGCAAACCCTTGATATTTTGATTTGCCCGGTTTTGGGGCATCTCCAACACGATAAGGTCTTTCGTCAGCTATGGCTGCCAGACATGTATGACGTATTCCACATGCGGACATATGTTTTGGCCTAGAAGCCGTTGGAAAATCCAAGGGTTGAATCGTCCGATAGGATGCTTCGGATAGCTTACGTGCTGGACTACCCTTCTTGATGCCTGTTCAGCCTGATTCGAACATCCAAGGTTTGCCTAGACAAAAAGAAGCAGATGCTTTTTGCCTGAAGTCGTTTGGAGCTCGTGATTGCCTAGTTTGTAGGAGCGCACCAGATGGTTCCGGAAGTGAAGCAATCAAAATTTGTCCACATTGAACCGAGGTAGATTCTGGATAGACCACGCGTATACACTATCTAGGTCGGCCCGAAATAGAGTAGTATCACTTGGTGTAGAGATCCCCCCCACACATCGATGTTATCAGCATAAAGCAGGCAGTTTGAGCTTATGAAAAGAGTGATATAGTCGAAATACGTCAAAAATAATCGTGCTCCTACTACCGATGCATGTTGTACTTTGCATGCTACTTGGATAGGAGCTGACAAGGATTCAAGCACTCGTACTTCCAAACGTCGTTGTATGAGAAATCTGCTGAGTAATCCCAGGTGAGGGTCACTAATATCAACTGTCTGTAGTTTGGTGAGCGGAATGTCATGGTCTAATCGGTCGACGGCCCTTGAGAAGTCGAGAAAAAGTACATCAATTTCTGTGCCAGTGTCTACCGCTTCGGTCCAGCTGGATCGTACTAGTAGTAGCTTTGTAGTGCGTGATCGAATTTGTAGGAAGGTTAGGTTCTTGCAAGCAGACCGTCAACGCACGGGAAATAATAGTTTCCGTGATCTTTGAAAGTACTGATAGTAAGATTTCTGGGTTGGTAGTAATCCCAGCTTGATGCCATTGAGGAGCTATGTTGTTGTGATCCCTCAGAAACCCGCCAAGCTCTACGAACGTCCCTATCTGGTCCATGAGATCAATAAATCCACAAGCATATACGTCACCCCCACCTGTTCTCCCCTTTTCCCATCCGCAGATAGGGGGCTATGAACGGCCCGCAGTGCAAGCCTTCGCCTGTTCCCCCACTTCCTCTTTTCCAAATATTCGGATCAGCGGACCAGCTGGTATTCCAATGAATAAAGCAGGCAGATCAGCCTTAGCTGTCCCTATTTCCAGCTCGCGGAACCGTTGGCCTTCTTTAACTGCAGGGTCAACATTTCAGCAAACCAATCCACAGAGGTTTTATCTTCACTGTTTATCTTCAAACCTTCAACGGAAAGCAACCCTGATACTGTGTTCCAAGCCCTGATACCTCCGCGCCCCAGTCCACCTCCTGTCCCATTCGTGCGCAATATTTTGTATGTAGTTTATGTTCCCGGTTTTCCATACCGGAAGTGATCTACAACGGCATTTGGCGGCTCTCCGCCGGAAACTAACAACAGCTCTTAATCTAGTTCCCACGCCTTGAGTTGAAGAATACAGTTGCCAAGACCGCAGTCGAATATTTCGTACGAAAATAGGCCTCCCCAACGTCGCAGATATAGGCACCATCCACATTATAACGCCGACTGTTTGATGCGTCCACCTGGTCAGTCTATCAAGTAGACTTCGTACGAGTACCACGAACCTATCGTTCGAGTTTCAGAACTGTCTCGGAGTTGTTCAACACAACTAGAATTCCTTTGGCAGCGTCCAAGAGTATTCCCAGTGAGGACACTTAAGGTTAATATCCTGGTATTCCGCTTACCACAACATGTGGAGCTCCTCTAAGCACTCGCAGCCATTTTCTATTAGACAAATAAACCAACAGCCTCAGCATTCTGCTCAGGAAAATCTGCTTAACGCTCCGCCATGTGTGCTTCCCTTCTCTCCCACTGTGGAAGAAACGTAAGTAATAAATTTGCCGAAACCGGTCGCTGTCCTTGGAGGAACCTCTTGATTAAAGAATGAAAATTCTACGCCCTTGGGTGATAAGCCCCGTACTTTATCGCTTCATACTGACACCATAATTTAATTGTTGGTCCTGGAAGCTCATCGCTTACAAGCTTTGTGTGAATCTACAGAAAGTGCACATTTGTCTCTTAGAATTTTTACTGGAGACCTTCACCGAGTAAGATACGAGAGGCTGGTTTGGTGCACGATACAACACCATAAGGAATAAACGGCAGCTTCGGCGCCTGCAGTATAGCCTGTCGCAAAAGAACGAAGCAACTAATTAGACGCCTAGGCATCTTCGCCTGTAGTTTGATTTGTTCGTATTTGGCCACACTGGTGTGAGTTTGTTTGACTGCATCAAAGGAGGAATCTCATACATTACAGCAAACGCCGTTATTTATGGAAGTGACTTAGTTATTTATATTGAAGCTTCTACAACCTAATCATGCTGTCACTTCCGCTGAGCTTACTTGGTTGAACAAACCGTGCACTTACATATATACATAAGACATGACTCCAGTATGTATTGGTTACATAGTAACACTTGTGGCAAATACTAATTATACGTTCTGTATTACTATGCTCATGCCTTTTTAGATGTGTCCCGCATTGTCGGGAATAAAAGATTTATTTATGAAGGACCGAGTTTTGCGACAGAGAAGTTACAAACAAGCGGGTTTCCGGCTCACAACCTTTAGTTGCCAGTTCATATAGAAACTTCGGATGAACGGCATAGATACCAGTGGCTTTGGTAGGATTTAGCTCTAGCAACAGTGAGAGTACGTTGACCACTGGTACGGAGACATCAATCAATTAAAAGTTAATCAGGATTTTCTCCTTTGAATCCGTAGTTGTTAAAGGTGACTGTAAGACAAACGTCCTGGCGTAATGTTCACCGAGAAGACAGGTCTTGTCGTAATCTGTGTGCGAGGCCACGCTACTGGGTCCCTGGAACACCGAGATCGATGAATTAGCACGCCCTCGTGTTTGACATTGGCGAAAAACCGCTTCGGGTCGGTTAAAGCCTGGTTTACTATTTTCATTTCATAACGAATTCGAGTGTCCCTTAGTTGCTGAGTACATGCGTTCAATGCGCTTCAGTAACACCGTAAGGCACTGTCTGATTGACTTGCAATGTAGCTCCTTTAACATTTGGACCGTCGGCTCAATAGTTGACGCACTGTTAAAGCAAACCAGGATGGAGTGACGTTTACTTTCTTCCTAACTTCAAGCGGAATGGGGGGCAAGGAAACCTCAGTAAGGAATATTTCGAACATTTCCCAGACCGTCTGGATAAGTTCTGCTGCAAGCATGGTGCAGGGTGACAGGGTAGCACGGTACCTCAAGGCATCAAAATCAACACGCCAGATATTGGGACTACTAGCCATGCTTTTCGCTTGGGCTCTACTAAAAGCATAGTCGAATGAGACGCAACCGTAGTGAATGGCTCCAAGTGGCTGAACGTAAACGATGTTACTTACGAAGTCGATTGATTTGGTAAAAATGAAAGCAAGAATGAACGGAGATTGCTCCACCATGAACCATGTGGGCTGATTTACAAACTAACCTAATGAGGCTTGCAACGTCAGCTCTACTAGTTCGGCGGCTAGGTCTTCGCTCGCAGTGTTGCAGGACAGGTTATGCCAGTCTATCTCCGGAAATTTAAAGTCACCCATCAGTAAGCACTGGTTGGTGCTGTGACTGCGGATGAAGTCAGTGCAACCTCTGGAAGCGCTGTCAGGGCTCCTCCACACAGACACGATTTTAGATTGCGAACACAAGGTGCACACTTCAGCTAAAAGAACTTCAACAGTCCTATCATTTTAGTGGAACTTATATGTTCTGGAAACACTTAAATAGGAGGATAAATGGAGCGGAACTCTACCTCCGCGACTGTCGCAGGGACGATCCGATCTCAGTAGCGCGTAGGCAGGTAGGAGTATTTTATTGTCCATGGCCACTGAAGACAACCACTTTCCAATAAAAGCAAGGACCCCCTGGAGTAGAGGGATTCACGAGAGCGCCAACTTCGCACATCTTATTACGCAGGCTCCGCAAGTTACTGAACACTACATGAATGTCATTGGTATGGTAAGTCCAAGATCGTGAACCAACAGGGTGGGCTGTGGCAAGGCGGAAGTGCTTCGCCGGCGCACCACCCGAAAACCCATCAACTGCAGGCTCCTTTCACCAGTAGCGCGAAGTAACTCAAGGTACTATTTAGCTGCGTGCATTTTCACCCTGTCGGCTAGAGGAAGGTCGGCTGTAGGCTGACTCCAAGCCTCATAATTTAAAAGTAAGTTGCATGAGCTCTTTGCCCTCCTCCGGTGTGAAAAGAACCTCTCGTAGAAGGCGAGGCCTAGAGTTGGAGCTACTGACTGGCAGGCGTCCAAGTCTGGTCAGTTTACGCACCGTCACTCCAGGAAATCCAGACGGGAGGAGTCTGGTGACACAAATTTTGAACCATTCGAGAGCATGTAACATTCCTTCTTAGGGAAAAGCCATTTTTAAAAATTACACTACTATCCCTTGGGGTGTTTACAGCATGCGTTACAGAACCACGGTATGTGTATAATTGATGGCCGTACAAGACTGATCTTGTGTAACGGTTACGGGACTCAGTTCCAGCGGTGTTGTACTCAAGAGCCATGCTGTACACCCTGCGTCCCCTTCTCGTGCACTTTAAACTAGGGTACTGCCTTATTAACGTTGCTTAGCATACTTTTCACAGGCACAGGAGCCTGCAAATTGTCCTTATTTTGAACGGACTCAGAAGCATCATCCGACGGGTTGTCAGTAACAGAAGGCGTGCTCACAGGAAGTGGTAAAATCATCAAGTTGCTTTTATTCGAAGAGTTGCACAAACTCTCAGTACTCCGCATCCCATGTACACTGACGTTTTCAAGGATAGCTAGGATTACATTCACTTTCCCATTTAGTTCGGGCAACAGGGTAAGTAGGTTTTCCACACTTTCTAACCTGGACACCAGAGCCGAAAATCTTACATCCGAAAGCGGACCCGGCTGAGTATTTTGCTTGTAACATCTAAGATAACTAAAATGAAACTATCACTGCTCGCCGTAACACCATCTTATACTGTCCATGATATTGCATCTTTCATGAAACCAACGACTGAAAATGTCACATCGCATTCCGCCAGTCGAGTCCGTGACCGGTTCTGAGCACTTAAGCTTACCACATTTTGTCTTTGAGTCAGCTGGTGGCATAGTCGATGACAACTTGGGACAGGCTAATTTAGCCATTGCGAGAGGAAAAGTAGGATAGAGCTTAAGGCGAAATAAGTCGTAGACCGGTTTATAGAAGCCTACCGAGCAAGGAACGAGAGGTTCCATCGGATCTTATTGGATGTGCTTCGTTCGTATGAATTTGGACTCACCAAGCATAGAAATCCACATGGTAACGAGCCTGCCATTGATGAAGCGCAGCTCCCTCTGGATACAGCAGCGATGCCAATCAGTGGGGAGGGGGTTTATAGATTAATCAGCAAGTGAGTGGGACGATCGAGCAGGACGAGAGGTCCGTATGAACATGATTCCGGGTTAATCGAGGATTGCGAAAACTCCAGAAGGAGAATAAGCCTCGCGATACTTGAAAGTTAAGACGAGATTACTCCTGCGTATGCGGATGAGTATCAAAACAAACAGTACTGAATTGATGAAACATCGATATGATCTGAATTAGTTTGGTGTGACACAAAAAACAAAGGCCTCAGATTCCTGAAAGCAATTAGCAGTTAACCACAAAACAAGCGGCGAGAAGCTCTCAGGTGATAGGTTCCGAGTAAGCAGGGAATTGCGAAACCCTTTTGAATCACAACAGAACTGAGAGCTTCAAGTTATTTGATCAGTGTTATTCAAACACTGTATTTACAAAAGGCTGCTGAATTATCACAGTGATACTCTGATGCGCTACAGTCAGGTAACATCAGTGAACTCGATATATTATGCACTAACAGTCCGTCTTGAATTACAAGAAAAATGATAGTCAAATTTTCTGATCAGTTTTGTTCAACAGTATTTCCGCAAAAGCTTCCCAGAAAAAAGCCCGAAAGGTGAAACATGACAAGGCAGCTGCGACCTTGGCTTGACCACCAAATAAGTGACAGATGCACCGACCGACTTAAAGGAGTGGCCAGGAAAGCATACTCGGTGCAAAACAAAGGTGTAAACGCAGGCCGGAGTCATACAACCATACCATGAGCAAAGGATGGGACAAGCTTGGCAACTGCAAACACAGTACCTAGCTTTTGTTGTCTGTTTAGCTAATTACGCTAGCTAGAAAGACCGCTTGATGGAGGAACTATAGGACTGGTTAACGCCCATCTTGATCAGGGTACTCAATGGAGTACCGATAAAAGAGCCCGATGAAGTCGAACTCAACTAAGTATATCCGAGATTGCTACAAGAAAACATGAGTGGATGAAACGAGACAGGAGCAAACGTAGGCGCAATAACTCAACGAGGAGACAATTGCGAAGGATATGGACGGACAGTAAATGTATAATCGAACGGTTACAAAATTACACCTGAAAGATGAAACTCCTCTTTTGTGCAGCCATATAAACTACCTACTATAGGTTGTCTTCAGCTCAGCTATCATTGTGGCTGGATAACTGTACACTTTAGTAGCAGAATCGGTCCCACCACTCAGTAGTAGTGAATGCCTTAGTTTTATCTGCACGCAAGCATAAAGCTCTGCTTAACCTGCTTTCAATTCGCTGACTTAGCCCAGCTCCCATACGTATCGACTTGTATGTGTTCTTTAGGGACTGGCCAAAGGAAAAACCGTAACCGGAAATTGAGCTGTTACCTTGATTGACTATTAAGGTCCGTTTAACGAGTTGTAAGAAACCGTATTCGGTGGCTTTTGCCTAGTAAGAACTGCTGTCGAGGCTTGAACGATAGATTTCAAGTTATTTTTACTAACTTCTTTACTATTGGGCTACAGTCGTCGGCCCACAGCGCTTATTGTAGTGGGGATGACTTTAGCATTCAGTAAGGTTCAGTTTAATTTAAATAAATAGATAGTCAGGTTTGGTGAACAGCTGTGTGGTTAGATTGCGACACGCAATCTCTATCCAGACCTCTGTTCATTTTGAACTAGACCTCGGTCATAATGTTCATGAGGATCGAATTCGAATTGGAGGTGGTTCGGTGTTGCTCCGCCCAACACTGACACACCAGGATTGAGCTTCCGTTCTGATTAGGACTCATCAGATGGAGATAGTCTGAGCTAGGGTGAAGCTCAGAGCCTAGTGCTTCTTGGCGGACGCGCTGATCACCATTCACTGAGATCCGCATCGCAATCCAAACACACAGTTGGTTCTCCAAATTCAACCTTGAATTCCTTTTCTCTGTGCCAAGTGTTGCTCGCGGATCTCAGTGGCATAGTGATCAGGGCGTGCACCGTGAACCACTAGGCTCTGAGTTCCAGTCCAGCTCAGGCTCCCTTCACCTGATGAGTCCTAACCAGGATGAAACCGCAGTCGTAGTGTCACAGTGTTGGGAGGAACAACACTAAACCATTTCCAAGTAGATAGTCAGGTTCTGGAGCTCTCTCTGTGTATGTTGGATTGCAACACACAACTTCAACTGGGTCTTCGGTTGGTTTGAATTCGGCCTCTGCCATTCCAAACATTGGGACTGAATCCGAAATGAAGAGTTTAGGGACTGCTCTTTCCTATCCCTGCGTTTCACTCCACTAAACTAACTGAGTATGCAGTTGGTTTCTATGAGGAACATCTCATTTGGCGTGATCAGTACGTTAAACGCAATAGCAGTACAGCAACCAGATACTAAACTGTAATGTTCACCAAATTAAGATGTAGCATGTCATGCCTGCCGGCAGCTTGATGATAAACAAAAGTAAGTTAACAAAGAAATGGTTTATTCTTGATGTGCAAGACAGCCGCCCAAACAGTCATTTTCAGTTAAGTACAGAAATCTGCATGACGATAAAATGTCGCGTGTTTATCTACTGGTCACCTTATATACTGATAAGCTATGGTGATAAGGTCCAAGTTAAGTAGTTTCAATGAAGCCTGTTTGGAAGTCTAATAAATTTACAGACATTAAATAGAATTGGAACAGCAGGATTGTATGATTGAGAATACGCTTGAAAAACAGAACTGAATTACCGTAATCTACTGGGCATCGTGACAACATGTTCCTTGACTGGACTGCTGTCTCGATTACAATGGAACAAGCAATGGAGCAGAGTTGCTAGTTGAGTGATTGGTTAGATCGTTGCATTTTATGTTGGCAAGACCGCAAAGAAAAATCGTGCACATTTCGGAACCCTGTCACGGCAAAGTATTACTGTTATTCTTGTGGTGGCAGGGTAGTCGGTTATTCATAGCCCAGTAACAGTTACAAATGCTTTGAACGTATAGAACGCAAGGTTTGAGCCTTTAATTACAGACTGTCATCTTGCAGTGTCATCGAGGTCACTCCAAGGAAACTTACGTGCTACTGTTCTTGTGGCCATAAGAAGAGCTTGCGCACTTGGTCAGATAACAGAGAAAGAAAAGATGTATGTTCATGACAGCAGTGGTAAACCACCAGTTAAGGTAAATGATAGTGCCAACAGGAAAGCATGTCATTCATAGGTAGAAGGAAGACGCATTACGTAAGAATGAAAATGGCGTGTTGCCCCTCCTATTGCACGCGAAAAGCTTGCTAATGTCACCGGGATAATTTCAAGTAAGTTGTTTGTTAGTAAGAAGAAGACATCTCAAAGACAAAAAGCGGTTTCGTCCAAGACAGGACACTGGTACTTGCTCCAATACGGTACGTCATAACAATAACAGGATAATCTGCTGTTTATAGACGGGTGAAAGATCCTTATGCTTCGAGTGTGCACGTATGATTTACTGACAAATGTCGATGCAGGAGCAGCTGGTACTAGAAGAAGATCCATCGGTGTGCCAGCCCGGCATCTCTTCAAGTATCATGGAATGATTGACGGAGAACAAAAACCAAGCATACATGTATCCGATACACACTTAAAAAATTGAATGGCTTATACGTGTACCAGTATTGATAAGTAGTCGTATTTTATCGTAACTGTATGTCGGTCTATTAGACAGAAATGAACTGTAAACCCCTTTGCGTTTAAACTAGGTCCTGTACTTTTAATGGTGATAAATCTCAATCCTTTCCAATTATGGAGCTTCGAAATCGGTGAGGTCCAACTTTCTTGTTCTCAGCGAGTGTCTTACAGTGCCCGATTTACTCGATTCGGCGATGAAGCAGAACTTGTTCGTTTGATAGCGGTCATTCTAAATCAGCTCCATAGGTTTCATCATAAAACTGCTCAAATCAAGCGCTGTTGTAAAGGGAGCAGAAATGGAAACCACCTGTTTGGAAAAGCGCTGCTGCAGTGCATTACTTAGATGTCTGATTGCTGTAAAATCGGGTGTTAGTGACTTAACAACAGGGCTACAAGTTTTTGCGAGAAGCTGTGGTACCCAAGCACAGCACGCTTTCGAACATGTGCTCTCTTTTAATACCGATTTACTTCCTTCGGTAAACCACTCTAGTTATTCGAAACCCAGAATTTCTTGCTATGTTGTGAACGGTCGAATTACCATGTTGCTGGATAGAAGGAAGGCGATTCATTGGTATATTGGCAACAGCGTGTGAAAAAGTGTGTGAAACGTGATATGTGAACCATCGGTTTGAACGACCACCGTTTTACTTCACTGCTAATTAACGATAGTGCGAAATTGAAACGGACTGTTAACACGCAAAGTAATATGGGAAAAATAAAAAAGGGAATGATAACGCACGTTTGTGTGCATCTTCCTTGGACGGTTGTGATAGGAAATGCATAACGATATACTACAGTAAGGGGTAATGAGGTGCAGGAAGTGGCCTTGAGCACACTAATTGACGGTGTTAGGTTGACGCGTGGGCTATGTGGCTTAATGTAAATATATGAGTGCAGCATGGAGACTTCTTTTGAATACCGATGGAGTGGGGTAAGAAACAAAGTAAGTGGAGAGGGCGTTCAATGCCTGGCACACACGAAGTGAAAAAATCATTTCGGCATTCAGACCGAATATACCTTGTTTCGAACTTCAGCTGAAGATCTCTCAGAGTGGTATTGTGAGTCGGTTTCATAAGGTGACAACAAGTCTGACTTGGATTCCTTAGAATAAACTGTATCATTATCAAAGCGCTGCGCAGGCGTCGATAGTGTCCACAGCAGACACCAAGGGGCTTCAGGTTCATTTGGTAAGGGAGATGAAAAGGACCTTACAAGTTCATTGTCGCCCTTCGTTGTGAAATTCCAAATTCGCGCTTGTGTCACGGCTGCCAGACGTGGACGGCGCATTCCAGATGGAGCCTAATGCGTGCGTTGAGCGTCCGATGAATTTAGAAGTGTCAGAACGCCCGAATACCTTCCGCAAAAGACCAAGGTGTTGGCTGCTGTTTTTTATGCTTTCTCGGCCCTAAGTGAACAGCCGAGATCCACTTGTACAACCAGACCTAGGTCAAATTCTTTAGAATCGCTATGCAAAACTTGATCCCCAAGCTTATATTGGCAAGTGGAATAACCGTGTGTGTTCAATCTCTTATTTTCGGTGTTGTTGAATTGAAGCAGGTTCTGTCGCCCTGTCTAGGTTGCCTTAAAGCGCTACGAGTTCATCCGTTCTTTTGATGGCTCGCCATATCTTGAGATTATCCGCGAGCTTTCAGAAATTCAACGTGATCATACGCTCAAGATCCATTTTTAAATCAGGCATATGTGTGGACCATGTACTGAGTCCTATGGCACTCGGCACAGCATCGATAGAGTCAGTGATGGCGCTATGAACTCACACATTCAGATGACATTGAATCCGGAACTTATATCTTTTACCGAGAACTGGGTCACCAATTCCACAGCTCTGAGGCCTGTGAATGAGGATGCCTGGGTTCAGATGACTGAAGACACTTGAAAAATTCAGGTAAACTGCGTCAACTCCCACACCACTGTCGATAGTTTTAGTTCAACTGGAGCGAGACGTTAGCAGGTGTGCGCTGCAAGACCGGTTTTCGCAAAATCCATCTTGTGCTGATAATATGATGTTGCATACTTCCAAGTAATTCATGAGCGCTTCGGCAATGAGAGACTGCATGACGTTGGGGTTATCGAAATGAGTGTTATCGAGTGATATTGGGCGGGATCTGCACGACTTCTACCCTTGTTAATAGGAGTGACAATGCCTGTTGGAACCTGCATTCGTCAAGATATCTGCAAGAACTGACAAAATGGATCCGCCAAGTTCCTTGCAGCTAATTACAGCGCATTTGGGCCAATATTATCAACATCAGGAGTGGTATTCTCATGTAGGGAAATTAGCGTTTTGAGAACATTTTCGGCTTAAACAAGACATGACTAACTACTATCTTGTGTGAACAGTCCAGCCAACGAAGTCATGCTCTGGAAGTTTGGGCAGAATTGCTGACATAGGGCGTTGGCAGCTTTGGTTGCAGTTTACGCTGGTCTACATGGCGTGTGGAGCGCAGGAATCCCTCACTAGGATTTCGGATTTTCTTAGCATGTTTATAAAGGAGATTTGGATTTGAGCAGAATTCCTCTGCTAGATCCTGATGGTGCATCAGATTTTTCTTGCGTGCCACGTTCACGCAATGATTTTGTTGTATAGTGTACGTTCCCTAATTTTCTGCACCTGGTAATTCCTCATATGTTCAAAAGATTATATCTCTTACGACCATACGCTTCCGCATCCTGAATTGGGATTAGCCCATGGTTCATTAGCCGGAACCCGAAGTAGCAATGTCTCGGCATTTAACAACCGTTTTTGCATCAGCTTTAAAACTGTACGCACTTTCTGAAAATTTGTGCTGTTTTTGTAGTCCGACCTGGTAATAAAAATCTGCCAACAGAATTACCCATCTGAGTGAAAAACCGGTAGCCTCAGAATAAATGGTTGACGACTAGACAGCCAAGTATAACGCCTTACTAACTTGAACACAAGGTTCGCTATAAGTGCGCTATTCACAATTGCGATACCGGCCGTAACTAAAGCACAGCCAGACCCGGAAATGCTCGTAAAAGCTTGTGTTATGGAAGATTTACCGAGTAGTGCAGACTCGTGGACTATGGAGGTATGCTGGATATGTTCACAAATAGTGATGATCCTTTCAAATGATGAATCAGCTAGCCTACCTTGAAGTAATCCGAAGATAGTGAGGGGTTCTCCGGTCGAATAGTGCAGTCCAGTGCATTTATGAACAACTTGTTATTCAACGCAGTTTGTTGACAGAAATGGGGAGCAGCTACTAATGTATTAAATGAATTGTCCGTCAGGTTCTATGAAACATCGCTGGAGATAAGGAAACAAGAATATCATGAAACTAACTTTTCTCAATCGCTTCTTTGGGGGCTGCGTGCTGATGGACAGTGAAATGCACGCTAACCCAATAGTGCACATGTAGGTTGTAGATACACTGCATACCGGCAATAGTTTATATTTGGCGGCTTACGCGAATCTTGAAACCGTGGCTGGAAGTGAAATCTGAGAGGAACGCCAAGCGCGTAAGCCTAAATACCATATTCAGTCGAGTCGTTATACATCTGGTTAGACAATGCGTGATCATGATACATCACACATCATTATGCGCGTTAGCTTTTGGTGGGAAATATATGAGAACAGCAAAAAAGTTCACACAATAGAGGCATGCAATCTGACCCAAAGGTAACAGATGGACATCGTTCCGGAGATCAAGGAGTCGCTATTGTGCCACAAAATCGTAGTACTTGTCAAAAATCGGCTCGGCTTTGGAGTGAAAGACTGAACGAGAAAGGGAGGGACAAAGAAACTTACAACATGAAAGGCACTTAGGTGGGCTCCTAGCCATGTCAACCAGCGTATCCAGCCAAATGTGTTCATCTTCTTGCGGACCAAACCAGAGATCCCTGAGGCTGAAACCGAGGCCAGCTTCGAAATGAGGGCCTTCATTCCACTTAACCAAGTGATCGGTTGGCCTCTTCCTCTCTTCTTCCATCCACACCTCCGGCGCACAAACAACGCGCATCACTGGAGTCGGTGTACTGGCATGCGCAAAATATGGCCCGGCCCTCGTTACCCGGTTCATGAAATAACGGTGCTGAACAGTTCACATCCTCCTCCTGTGTCATAACCAAGGCGCTGAACACGCTGATTGCTCTCACAGTGTTCCCACCGGATATGAGCCAAATTTCGAAGACACCAGTGCTTGAACCTAAGTAGCCACTTCATGTCTGTTGATCTAATGGGCCAGGTTTCATAACCGTACACTAGGGTCGAACGTACGACTGCATTGTACACTCTACCCTTCAGGGCGAGGGTGGTGTCACGCAGTCGCCATAGGTGGCGAGGGTTATCAAAGACTCCTGTGTTCGTAACTTACTCTACCATCTCACAGACGTTGATACAAATGTCTGGGTAGCTACAGTTATGTACGATTTCTATTTGAAGCCCGTCCTGGGTCAGCGCAAGAGACGGTCCCTGTCAATCTTAGAGAGAATCATTGTATTTCGAAGGTGCAAAGCATTGGCCGAGAAGGACAACAGCCGGTGTTAATCCATCCAGTGCAAATTGACACGTATGTAAACTGGCGCAGATGAGTGTAATGTCATCAGCACACTCAGAGTAAAGAAGTTGTTCACGAGAGAGCAGCTCCACACATTCTAAGTCGTGTCCGGTGAACGCGATCTCTATGATCTTGTCAATGACGAATTTGCAGATGAAAGGTAACAGCAGGCATCCTTGTCTTACAACCCTAGAGCTATTGAAGGGCGGCGACAGCTTGCCATAAGCCCTCACGTTTCCCGACATACGCGCATAAAGCTCTCGAATAATATTTACATAGTTGTTGGGTACACCGTTCCTTAACAGCTACTTCAAAAGGTCACATATATCCATTGGATCAAAGGCACAGTTGATATCATAGAACACGACAACGGTGGGTCGACAATATATGTGATGGTGCACCAACAAGTGCCGTACTGTAATGATGCCATCTATGTAGCCCCCATCGGGACGAAACCCGACCTATACCTCACGAATTTGGCTTTTGGGGTTGTTAATTACTCTGTTGAGGATGACATAAGGAAATAAGTTGGTGGCGATGGAGATTAGACTAATACCTCTCTGCCTCGCTTAAAGATCGAGACAGTTTCCTGTTCCAACTGTTTAAATATTAACTCCTGTGTTATTCACAATAGCAAGCCCATCGGATCTGAAGAGACCTGGAGGAAGATCACCTGGTCCCACAGCCTAAATCAACTCAGCAGTCCGATCTCAATTTCGGCCACTGAGCGTTAGGGAAGTTCCAAAATGTCGGCTCTTGGGGCTTTGTGATTACCGGCGGGAGTGCAATATGACACATTCGGTCGATTACATCGCCTTTCAAAGTACTAAGCCCAACGCTTCAAGTGCCTTGACATTCTGTGGATAAGCTATCCACTCTCATCACATATAGTTTCACTAACACCAGGTCTCCTGCTGCCTGTTTCTCATACCAGACGGAATAAATTACAACAGTTAGTAAGTACAGCGGCCACTTCCCTTTTTATCGTACGATCGGACCACCAGAATTTACGGTCTCACTTCAGCCTAGCACGGAGCTTTGCCCAGAGTTCTTTAAGAGTCTCGTTATGTCCGCTTGTAGCAGGTATGTGACGTCGATCAACGATAAGTTCAAGGGACCTCAAAGAGACTCAATGTCCATGTTGCCTAAACACTTACCACATAAGGATTTGGTTGCTGTTAGTAGGGTCTGGTGAACATGTGACCAGTGACCTTCAACTGTAATCAGTAGGCACTTACTCTGTAGCGCGTTGGGGTCGCTAAGCATGCCACGTATAAGGTGTCGTCGAGCGTATCCTAGATTTCGATTGTCGTTTCCTCTCCTCTTAGTATTCCCATTTCATCTATAACATTGTTAGAGCGGCCATCACTAGTACGCGTTTCCACGCCATCCATGCAGTCACCTCACACCCGGTTATCCATCAGCAGCTGTGACAGTGCCATCCAGCTCGCCACGAGGTGTAACACAGACACACCCTCCATCCAGCTCCGAATCTTACTAGGTGGATGTCCAGCGGTCTACGAATTATCTCTTTTGACTTTCAACCCTCAGTCTATTACGACCCGTAAGGAAGCGCTCGGAATCCTCAACCGGACGCACACTCCACTTCAACCAGCACACCAGCGTACGATGTGTATTCAGAACATCTGGCTTCGCCAGTTGGTTGGTGTCAATACGCTCACAGCGTCGTCGCGGGCGTCCACCAAGGCACCCGCAGATCAGCACATACAAGTGCATGATCAGTGTCCACCCTTAAGCACCATATCGAACGACGGTTTTGGACGCAGCCTCTCTCCAGCGGTAAGTGATAGTGAGGTTATCGATTTGCTTCCATGTCTGGTCCAGGGCTGGTGGACGCTATGGCACTCGTCAGCACGTGCTCTGTCGGAAGTTAATGCTCGCGAGAAATAGACGAGCATCCTCATACAAATTTAGCAACCGCTCATTGTTATCTTTACGCAAGCCTACGCGGTATTGGTCCTAATGGACAATTTTACAATTTGTGCGTCCAGGTCTCCAGGTAGCTCTACAGTGTTTAGGTTTCTTCTGTGACAAAGGAGCTCGTTCACTTGGCCATGCAAGTCGTCCTTTACCGAGTCGTCACTGCAGTTTGTGGAAGTGTAGACAGCAATGACGTGCAGACATCTACTAGCTCCGCGCGACTTCGAAGCTTGGAACGAGCTAGCCAGTCGGACCCACACATCCTGCTAATGATTGGGATCCAGTCAACTAGAACAGCTTCTTCCGGGGGATTCAGGGGAATACCAACGCGGGCTTGGCTGGCACTCGGTGCTGCATTGTCTCCAGCTAAGCGCAATGAGAAAGCACTGCTAGGGTCATCTGAAGGGGATGGCAGAGTGAGCACAGAGCTTGAGTCTAGCAGGCGGGTTTCCGATTGGCAGCAGATATCGATCGAGGGGGTCTCTAATGTCCTGGTAAGGGTTAACTGTTTGCCGATCTGTAACAGTGTGTCTACCTTGAGGCATGCCAATCCGCCAGAGGATCTGGAGCTCTAAATCTAAGCCGAGAAACTAAGCTTGAGCACTTGGTTCATTGGATCATTGGATGATAGAGAGCAGAAGGAAGTTTCTTTGTCAGCTCCGTCACTTCCCGATTTTTGGGGAGATAGCCTGGGTCAGTATAGAACAAGGTCCCACAGAGAATCACTGAAGCTGCATTGGAAACAGCTGGATCCCCGTGAACTAAAATGAGAATCCAATAAATGCTTGAAACGTTCCTTGGTCTCGGCATCGACGATGGACTCCGGAAGGCGGTTCCAGTCATTCACAACGCGAGTGGATGAAGGCAGGCTGGATGTCATTAGATGACCCCTCGGTTTGGACGGGTGCAAACTGTGGCGTCTTGTCGAACTCACTGTGTTGCGATGAAAGCATTCCTGTAATTCCCTCATCAACTCTTCTCTAAGAATACGTCGGATGAAGAGCAAGTCTCCACGATGACGACGGTAATCCAGGTAAAAGAGGTACAGTTGTTTGAGTCGGAGAGAATAGAAGAGGTTCCGCAGCTCAGAAACAGATTTGGATCTACGCCGTTGAACCTCCTCAATCATACCACATTCGAATTTCGTAAGAGGGTAGGCGGCAAGTAACCCGTATTCGAGGAACGAGCTTACATGTGAAGTAAACAGGAGTCGGAAGAGCCCCGGGGTCAGGTGAGAGAAGACTCTATGTATAGAGTGAAACATCCTGTAGGTCGCAACAGCCTTTATCCTGGTATCTTCATTAGGTTTGAGGTCAGGCGGAAGTATCACCCCCAGATTCCTCTCCTGAGTGGTTTTTGAGCAACGAACTACCAATATGGTAGATTCCAAATGAGTCAGACGCACAAACTGGAAGAACCGAACCTTGCACACGATTCAATGGCAATTGCCACTTAATTGACCAATCATGTAGCAGATGGAGTGTCGATTGTAACCTGTCAGCATCTTCCATACTGGATACCTCCATCCACAGCTTCAGGTCGTCGGCATAGATTAAGCAATCCGCCTGGGGTGTGGACAGTAAGTCATTGATGGAGACGTTGAAAAGCACGGGGCCGAGGACAGAACACTGTGGAACTCCACTAGTCACGAGAACAGGGGACGGAAAATGTTTTGTCTGCTTGCACTTTCATCGTGCGGTCGCGAAGGATATCAGAGATCCAAGAGAGAAGATTCCCGGCGATACCGATTCTTCGGAGTTTAAGCAAAAGTCGTTCGTGCGGGACCCTGTCGAAAGCTTTACTGAAATTAACAAACACAACGTCCAGGCGTTTACCGGAATCTAGATACTTCGCCCATTTCGCCTTAGCAACTAGTAAGTTCGAGGTACATGAGCGTGCCCTTCGAACTGCATGGGGTGCACAAGAGAAGAGATTCAGTTCCTCGAGGTAGAGATGAAGAGCCTGCTTCAAGATCCGCTCCATAACTTTACATAATATCGACGTTAACCAGATAGGACGATAGTTGGCTGGATCTTGCCTGTGCCCTCCTTTGTATACGGGTTTGATAATGCCCACTTTCCAAGCCGACGGTATACATGACAGATAACAGAGGCGATGTATTGCGTCACAGTCTTAAGGAACCAGGGGTCCAACCCATCCGGGCCGGGTGAAGAATGCTGATCTAAATCAAGGATAACTTTAACCGCAGAATTGATGTTTTGGTCTAGTTGATCCAACAGATAAGGAAAACTGGACACAGTTTTGTCGCAGGCGGGAGTTGCTTTCGCGAAGACAGTGGCGTACTGTTGGGCCAAATGATTGGCTATATCAGCGTCTTCGTAAAGTAAATTTCGCTGCTCAAAGGAACACAAAATATTGATGCCACTGGTAGCCTGGTGCTTCTTTTCAGATAAGAGAAAAGGAATCTGGGTATCGTTCTGGAGTATACTGCTAATGATGGTTCATATTTCTGACGTTTCTGACACTTCAAGGTGACACCAACATTCCTGCTAGTCTTGTAGGAAGAGTACTCGGACTCTGTTTGAAAATGCCTGAAACGGTCCCACAATTTGCGTCTTCTGTTCATCAGAGATCTCAATTCACTGTCAATCCAAAGTGGAACCTTCTTGAACAACTTTCTAAGGGAGAAAGGAACGATCTGCTTAATTATGGACGTCATTTTGGAGAGCACAAGGTTCCACGCATCATCAAGAGGAATGGGATCAGGAATACTCCAGTCCGCAGCGCTTGCGGCTATTCTCAGATAGAGTGGATTCGCAAGCCAAAAGTTCCGACGACAACCACCTTGGCTATGCATCGTGAGGCGACATGTCCATTGAAATGAAACGACACAATAATCACTTTTGCCTATAGGTTGAAGAACAGTTAGATTCGTGACAACTGACTGAGCTGGGATGAGCACAAGGTCCAGAATGTTTGGCGTTTTGTCGGCAACAATGCAGGTTGGCATGCTGACGTGCTGAAACAAATTACCATCGATAACAGTCTCATGTAAGGTGGCATCAAAGGAATCAGGTGCACGACCACGAAGAAGTAAGTCCCAATCGATATTAGAGGCATTAACACCCCCCACGGTAAGATTGTCCTTTCCTGCACCGTTTTTCCTGATCGGATCGAGCAAGTGAACTCCGGATCCCGAAGGCCCTCTGTAGACAACACTAATAGTGAAGGATTTGCATTTATCATGAATACAGCACCAATGGTCATCAAAATCACCATCGTCGACACTAGTAGCTGCAACCAAATGGGACTTGCGTTCGGCCTTCCAGTAAAGTATGACTCCGCCACCAGGCCTACCTCCAAGGCGGTCGGCTCGACAGAGACTGTATCCGGGATAGAAACCTCTGAATCTATGATGTCCGCGAAAAGCCAAGTTTCGCGGAAGGCCATCAAGTCTGTGCGAGTATCTGACGCAAGCATCTGCACTACATCAAGTTTATTTCTCAGACTGCGTACATTGGCAAAATTACACATAGTCCGTTCTCATGCTCTACTGTCCTGGGTTGAGGAGAATTGGCCTCTAACGTGTCCTCAGAGTACGTGAAAATCCACGGAGGTCTGTCTCACTATTCGCTCGGCGGGACCGGAGTTCAGCAACGGCTGTTTTCATTTTAATACGATCATCAGGAGAAAGATCTATCAAGAGGTAAAAAGGCTCACCTTTCAAACATGGGATAGGCCAGAGGATGCGTCGGCATTCCTCTTCACTTTGGCGTACCATCTTGAAGGGGCGTACCTTCGGAGAATACTCTTGCTTCCTGCCCAGGCGGAAGGCAGAGATAATGTTTATACGCAATTCACATTCATCGAATAAAATGGAAATCATTCGCCCAAGGAACCCTTACTCATCCAGCATTCTTTCCGCAGGTGTGTCTTTGGTGGCTTCTGGCGCATTCACAGTGATAAGAAGTCGTTTACCAGAGGGTGGTAGAGTGCGGCCAGAGATCTGCGGCTGCGGTGACGCACTGTCCTTGAGCAATTTTTCCAGATTGTTGACTTTGTGGAGAACGGACTTCATTTGGGGCTGGGAAGCTGTTTTCTTGGGTTTGGACTTCGACTTCGCCTGAACATTACACATAGTTTGAATCCGAAAAGTAGGGACAGTGGGAGTTTTCCGCACCACGGCTGCGTATGTTTCAGTCGTGGACTCACTGGGAAAGGCGTTTGTCAAAGGCTGCGATTGGGAACTAGATGGGACACGGCTTGGTTTACCCGAGGGGGTAGCTGAGCCGGAATTAGGTATGGACGAAAAATCTGATGAAACACGAGAGTCCAATGCAGTGGAGGCTTCAAAATTCGTGAGAGTAGAATGAGGGCTCAGGAGTTGCAGTCCGGCGTGAAGACGTCGAATGTTTAAGGAAGTACGGCAGGGCTACAGGAAACAGTGATAGCTGAATTAGTGTTTCGTTGCAGAGACTCATGGAGTTCAGGACAAATGTCGCAGCAGGCACAATGCAGCCATCCGTCACACTCAGGGAACTGTACTGCTTAAAACGCGGGGTCACACCTTTACTGCAGCTCAGGTATTTTGACATCGTGCCTAACAACACGGATAGCTCTTCCCAAACGAGAAATCGTAGGCAAATACCTCAAAAAATCCGAGAACTTGGAAAGGGCGACGCTATTCGCAGATAACGAGGCGGTTTGACAAGGGCTTGTTGATATGGCAGTAGCGACGTTCCGCGTTTGCCCATGAGTTGAAATCAGAAAAGAAAAGTTTACCAAAGCAAACTGGGGCGGGCAAAATATCAAGGGGTTGAAAACGGGGGAGAAAATTGAATTTAGCAATCAACGATAAGGGTAACGAAGCGCAACAGGAAGATTAAGAAGGCGGGAAGGCTTCAGCAGTAGCATCTAAACTCATATCCACTCGCTCCATGCAGCAATTGAGGCGCCGTTGATTATCCTCTGAAACGGCCAGAGCATCAAAAAAGTGTTCGGGGAAAGATTCATTGTATTGCTTTGGCAGGATATCATCAGGTTGCCCTGGCCAAGAATGAAAGACTTGTACCTTTCTCAACTAAAGGCTTTGGTTCAAAAAACTGACCGCAAAACAGCAGGTTTGGCAGTGGGATACAAACAGTTCGTTTTCAGGAATAAGTGGCAAAGGTCACTTCACACCCTTCTCTAGAATAGTGACTACTGAATACTGAATACTGTATTATAGATCAAGTAGAAATGAATTCAGTACAACCCTTTCGAAATATGATGAAAAATCTTATAAAAATTTTCGGCCATGGATATCGTTATTTTTCTCATGTAACGTAAAATAACTGACTCACGGTATTGCAGAACTCACAACTATGACGTGCCATCGTAAGTGCGCAATCGCACTGCATCGAATAGTGCTAAAATAGAAATTTAACAAGGTTTTGTACTGCAGCACAGATGTTGCCTCCATCACATTTTCAGGCAATTTGTTCCAAATATTTACCACTCCCCGTTCGAAGCACATTGGGTGGGGAACTCGCTTCACATCCTCACGATAAGTGTATCTGTGTCTGCCTGTGCTGCATGGCACTCGTAAGTGCAGCATTGGCCTCAGCATGGGGAAGTCACCGAGATGTAGAATACGGTAGATCATAATGATGTCGACTCGCACCCGAAGATAGGACAAGGTGTAGAGTCTTAGTTTCTCGCACCGGTCTACTTACCTCAAGCCATGTAAAATCGGGTTGAGCCTGGTAGCAACATGTTGGACCGGTTCGATCTCTTGTGCCTCGTCTCGCGTACTCGTAAAGTAGGAGTGCGAACCGTATGCCAGCATTGGTCTAATAATGGAGGAGAAGTGGTGAGTGGCAACCTCTTCAAACCATGTGCCGAAGCTACATTTGAGCACCCAAACCATGCGCAGTCCGTTCCGATATAGCCTGTTCGTGTTGTCCACGGACTTCAAATCGTAGTGCGAGAATACACCTAGGTCCTTCACGGATGGTATGGGATATAGCGTTTGGCCGTCAAGGGTGTAGGTTCGGCCGTCAGCACCCTTCTCCAGGCTCATAAATACAGACTTAGTTGGGTTTACCTGGAGACGAACTTCTGCAGGCCATGTGGATAGGCAGTTGAGGTCTTGCTGCAGTGGGCCACAGTCGTCGAGAGTGTCAGTTTCTTCCAGATCTTCATGTCGTCGTCAAACAAGGCACACGGCGAACGGAGAATCTGAGGTAGAGCGTTGACGTGGATCAGGAACAGAATGGCCGCCAGCACAGTGCCTTGAGGCACGCTACTTGTAGAGGGATGCCAATCAGTTAGATGATCGTCGACCTGTACCCTCCACTTTCGTCCAACAAGAAAGTCGCGGATCCAACGGTGCATTGAGCCACCGACACCGCACATCCTGAGTTTGTGAAGAAGAACCTCGTGGCTGACCTTGTTGAACGCTTTACTGAAATCGATAACTATTACGTCGACCGACTTCCCCTTGCTTATTGTGTTCAAGCAATCATGCCCCGTCACAAGCAACTTTGCATTGCAGGAGCAGCTTTACGTAAAACCGTGCTGTGCTGGCGTCAGGAACACTATTGACTGTAGCAACTGCAGCAATACCTACTTCACGATTTTCTCAGCAACCTTTGCCAAGATAGGTCTCAGAAAAATTGGCCTGTGGTTGTCTACTTTTTTAGGGTAGCCTTCTTTCGGAATAGGCTTACCAGCGAACATTTCCAGTCAATTGTCAACGAACCATCGGACAGCGACTTGTTGAACAGGTCAGTCACGACAGGAGAGATGATGGCCGAAATCATTTTGAGAATCAGTGAGTGAAGCCCATCAGGTCCGACAGCTTTGGTGCCCTCAATTTTGGTGGGAAGTTGACATACCTCTTCAACGCCGCAGTGCAGACTGTCGAGTTCGGTAAAAGTGGTACACGTAGAACTCGGAACAGACACCTGTTCATTCGCAAATACAGAAGCGAAGTGCGCCGCAAACGTGGACGTACGCTCAGTGCTGGAGGTTAGGAGCTGTCCATCCGGGCCATCCAGCACTGGTACATCACCTGCCGGCTTCAGGCGTCGCTTCACGTATGCCAAGATTCGCTCTGGGGCGGTCTTCGCGGCTAGTGCGAGCTGCTCTTCGAAATGTCGGCGCTCATTGTTTGTTGCACTGTTGCAGTGGTACCGCTGACTTTTATACCCTTTGTAATCTTTGGCAGAGCCGGAGAAGAGGAATTTATCCCACAGTGTGCGCTGCCTCCGAGCCCGATTTCTATACTTCTTGTCAAACCAATGAGGTTTAATCGGTTCAACCTTCCGACCTTTCAAGGGCACAACTTGGGAACACCATGATGCCAATCTCCCTTTTATAAATATCTAACGGTTTTCCACAGAAGCAACTTGTAACAGAGACCAATCCAGTTGGCTCCCGGCTCGAGTTAGACCGTCGAACTTCGTTTTCCAATACTTGTATGCTGGTTCCAACGGACGTGATTACGGCAAAGTTGATTCCATAACAGCTTTGAGCACTAAGTGGTCGCTTGTAGCCAGGGGCTGCAGGATCCGAACATCACGCACTGGTTGTTCGGAGCTCGTTAACATCGGGTCGAGACAGGACGGGGTTAAGCGTGGTGTTATGCGTGTTGGCTGGCATATATGTTGCAAATCCGAAACCGGATGCCGCCAACCATGTATGTATGTGTGCCCCATGCTGAGGCTGATGTTGCATTCTTGATGCTTCATCACCGCAGTTGGGCTAAACCAACTTACACTTAAACTAGGTCTCTTTAAGCTGCATACATTTCATTCCAGTTTATTTGGTTAGTTTTGTCTATCTGAATAGTCTTCTATTAGCTGGCCCCGTCGCTTACGCTAATTGCGCTTATCTTCGGTAATTTTGTTGCGTTTGTAGCATTTTTTGAGTAACTTGTGGACATTTTTTCCTTATCGCGGATTCGTTGCTAGCCAACTTACTTCATAAGCTAATTTAGCGAAGAGTTATGCCACCGTATCTGTATGCATTATTGGATTTATTTTATTTCATTTTGTCGTTTCAAGTGATTGGCTGTTGCGTGATATCCCCGGTGTGGCTGCGCTTGATGTGCATGTTGACAAGGTGCCTACCTGTCTATTACCCACTACCTCGTCCATACTGGCTCCAGGAGACAGTTGGTCGTTGCTGGAGGGGACGGGGTGCACGGGCGTTGTGGCCGTGCTAGGCTCAAAGAGTGGTTCCATGCACTCAGTGTGGAGCGGACTACGATCCAGCCACCGCCTTGTGTGCGCTTGATTCCCCAAATACAGTGTGCTTGTGTTTGCCTGTGAAGGAGTGTGCGCCGGCTCCGTTGATGAAACGTGGCTCCCATCCACATGCCTCCTGGTCTTATTCCTTCGGGTTTACACTGGATATGGGGTGTGTGGTTGGAACTATGGGTGGTGCGGCGCAAGCCACCCATGGTCCCTCTGTAGACGCAGGCGTCCTGTGACTGGCCACAGTGACAGGCAAATCCGAAACCGGATGCCGCCAACCATGTTGCGATGCAGCAGTTTCGTGTACCGAATCCACGAACTTTGCTTCAACCTCACTACATCCAGGCATCAAATACACATCAGGCCATCATATTCGAGGACGGTTAAAATCACCTATAAGTATGAAAGCTGCAGGACTCATGTGGGTTCGAAGGTGGGGCAGCCAGTTCAAACAAAGACTCACGGGGTTACGACAGACTTCGCCCACAAATAGCTCTCCGTCCCTGTGGTGGATGGAGTACGATAGCAGCTCACAGAGACCATCGTAACTTCGGTAGCTGCTCAAAGCTATCGCAATGAGGCCAGAACTTACCGTAGTGCGATGGTTTGTGTATCTCAGCGATCCATTGAGCTGTGCTGAGCTCATACAAGGTTGGTCAATGATTACGGACCAAACAAACTCAGCCTCCTGGTCGTCCAGGTTGAGGGTTGGAATGAGGGTGGCTCCTTATTCCTTAAAACGGACTCCTAGTAGCCCAACGCCAAACCGGCTGCCTTGCGGTAAGGTTTTTGAACCAAAAGCTTTGGTTGAGAACCCCAGTCGTTCTCCTGACTAAGTCTGGGCAACCTGACAACATCCTGCCCACGCAATACAATGAATTTCTCTTCAAACCGTTTCTTGAGGCTCTGGCCATCGCAGAGGATAATCAACGGTGCCCTATCTACTGCATCGAGCGGGGTAGATAGGGTTTGGATGCTAATGCTCAAGTCTTCCCGCCTTCTTATTCCCCTCTTACGTTTTTTCTCCCTTATCATCCGTTCAAGCTTCATTTGTATCCCCCTGTTTTCAACTCCCCCAATTCTTCGCACTCCCTCACCTTGCATTGCTAGGCTTTTACCTTCTGGTTTCAACTCATATGTGAAAGCGGAGCGTCATTCCTGCCATGTCAACAGGCCCATATTCAAACAGGCGGTCAAGCCCAATTCATCGTCATCCATTTGGAGCCCTCGATCCTCCTTCAGATTAGCATACCTCATCGTAGTCACATTGCTACAGATCGGTCAACAGGCAGCAGTTGCCCGAACTTTAGAGACCCTCTCGATCGATATCTGCTGCTTATCGGAGACCCGCCTGCAAGACTCGAGGTCTGTGCTCACGTTGCGATCCCTTTCAGGTGACACCAGCAGCACTTTCTCATTGCGCCTATCCGGTGAAGATGCAGCTTCGAGCATCGGCCAAGCCGGTGTTGGTATCGCCCTGAGTCCCCGGATTGAAGCTGCTCTGGTTGACTGGATTCCAATTAGTAGCGGTTTGTGTGCGGTCCGATTGGCTGTCTCGTTCAAAGTTTCGAAGTCGCACGGGACAAACAGGTGTCTAGTCGTCATCGCTGCCTATGCACCCAAAAACGCTAGCGATGACTTTGTAAAAGGCGACTTCTATCGCCAATTGAACGAGCTCCATCGCCACAGAAGAAACACGGACACTTTTGTGCTGGCTGGGGATCTGCACGCTCAAGTTGGAAAATTATCCACTGATGAACTGCATCTGGGCGGCGAACAAAATGTAGCCTCACTTAATGATAACGGTGAGCGGTTACTTCATTTGTGTGAAGATGCTCGCTTATTTCTTGCGAGCACTAATTTCCGACCAGTACCAGCCGGAGGGTGACTTGGCACTCACCAGCCTCGAACCAGCTATGGACGCAAATCGATCACATTGCGATAACTTACCGATGGAGAGGCTGCGTCCGGAACTGTCGCTCGATTTGGAGCACAGGTGTGGACACCGACCATGCAATTGTTTGTCCTGACCTGCGGATGTGTTTTGGCGGGCACCAACGACGACGTCGTGAGCGCATTGACATCTGCCACATGGCGAAACCAGATGTTCTGAATGCCTATCAAAGTACGCTGTCATGTGAGTTGAGTAAACGCTCACTTGATGCAGTTGAAGCTCGCTGGTTTCATATTCACCAGTCCTTACTAGCAGCAGGCAAATCCTCATGTGCTAAGTCAAATCGCCAACGTGGACATTGGGTCTATTCGCAGTCTCTGGAACTTATCGATGCTCGCCGGCATATTCTGGCTGGAAGTGACCCAAATGAAACTCTCAAAGAGCTCCGGACAAAACTCCGTGCTATTCTGAAGGGAGACAGCGAATCCTGATGGCCTCATGGTGTAATGGAAATGGATGGAAATGGCCGCCGTCCTTGGAAACCATCGTAAGTTATTCCGGCTGATAGGGGAAAAGGGGCAGTAGGAGAACTGGTGTTAGTGAAACTACACGTGACGAGAGTGGACAGTTTATGCACAACTTGTCAAAAAGCTTGGAGTATTGAGCTGGGCACTTTGAAAAGCAATTTAATCGGTCGGAATCGTTAGATTTCTCGCCGGCCACTGATCGCCCTGCTCCCTGGGCTGTCCCTTTGAATCCATTCGCTCGCCCAGAAGTGGAACGTGAGATCAGACTGATAAAGTTGAATAAAGCCGCGGGACCAGATGATCTACCTCCAGCCCTCTTCAAATTCGGGGAACCTGCTCTTGTGCATGATTTACACGGGTTACTAGAGAAACTGTGGGAGCAGGAAACTGTCCCAACCGATTGAAGCCGCTCCGTCATAGTACCAATTTTCAAGGGAGGCTCACCATCGGAATGCGACAAACATAGAGGAATCAGTCTGCTCTCCATCGCCTCCAAATTGCTTGCTTCTGTCATCTTTCAAAGCCATATTCGTGAAGAGCAAGCCGGGTTTCGTCGATGTAGTGGCTGCATTGACCACGTCTTCACCTTGCGTCAGTTGTTGGAGCATCGTCACATATATTGGCGGCCCACCGTTATCGTGTTCCTCGATATCAAAGGTGCATTCGATTCGGTGGATAGACATGCACTTTGGGACTGTCTACTCAGGAATGGTGTACCTGAGAACTACGTAAATATTATCCGATCATTATACGCGCGTATCTTAGACAGAGTGAGGGCTTACGGCAAGCTGTCGTTGCCGTTTAATATATCCAGCGGTGTGAGACAAGAATGCACGCTGTCACCTTTCCCCTTCAACTTCGCTATTGATGAAGTCACGAAAATCGCGTTCATCGGACACGAGTTTGAAGGTGTGGATCTGCTTCCAGGAGAACGACTTCTTGACTTGGAGTATGGTTACGATATTACAGTAATCTGTGACAACTCCCAGACGTGCCAAGCGGCACTGGGCAGATTAGCATTGATTGTCAGCCACTTCTGACTTTGCTTTGCACCAGCGAAGTGCAAAGTCTTCCTCCAAGATTAGACTGGACCACCTCCTTCGCTGACACATGATGAGGATCAGCTAGAAGTCATTCAGAAATTCAACTACCTGCGAAGTTGTATCAACTCCCGTGGAATTGAAGGTGAGATCACGGACCGTATAGCAATAGCTCGAGACGTTTTGTTAACCTTCGCCACTTAGAACGCCGGAGCGACATCATTCTGGACCTGAAGGGTAGAGTGTACAATCCAGCTGTACCTTCGACCCTACTGTACGGTTGTGAAACCTGTCCCATTAGCTCGACGGACATAAAGAGGTTAGTTACGTCCGACCATCAGTGCCTTCGCAGTTTGGCTCATAGCTAGTGGGAACCTCGTGTGAGCAAGGACGTTGTGGACGCCTTGTTTATGGCACAGGAAAAATAAATGAACTACTCAACACCGTTATTTCACCCACCAGGCTCCGGTGGCTCGGCCACGTTTTACGCATAACAGCCCATTGACTTCCGCGACGTACGTTGATTGTGCGCTGGGAGTACGGATGGAAGAAGAGGAGAGGTGGCCAAGCGATGACTTGGTCGAGAGGAATGAAGGCCCTCACTTCGAAGATGGCCTTAGTAGGAGCATCTCGGTTCCCTGGTTGGGACCCGAAAGAAGATGAACACGTTTGGCTGAATACACTTGCTGATATGACTAGGAGCCGACCTCAGTGGCGTTCGCGCAGTGAGTTTCTTTGTCCCACCTCATACTGCTTAGCCTCCCCCTCGAACCACGATCTCGTTATTTAGCATTTTATAAGTTTGCATAGTAAATTACTTTTTTACGCTGCGTAGTAGCCGGAAGATAGCTTACCGGAACGCTGCCCATCCGTTACCGGTAGCTCAGATGGCTTGTGCCTGTTGCATTTTATGCACTTTTTCTTTTAGGGATTGCGGCATAGTAGAACAGATGTTTCCCACCTCTAGATAACGTGGGTAATGTGAAGTGCTCACAAGTCTCCCACGCAAGGAAAACCGAAGGTAATGCAAGACACCTCAGCGGGCATTAATTAACCTATGGCATCGGAAGCACGAGTAGCAGTTGAGTTCAAGTTCCTGGGTGTATAACTGAATGCAACCATGTCTCTGCGAGTCCCACTACGTCTGGCCGCTTAGATTCACCGAAACAAAAACTCATCGCTCATGTTTATAGCAGTGCAGACATTTGTGTAGGCTACTCGCAGGCCGCAGCAGGAGCCGCCGGGCTCGATTGAAGAGTGAACAGCCTGTTTATCCTGATTCGCAGATGGTTTTAAACCACCCGCAAATTTGCGATACGAAGATTTGTTTACCCCTTACCAGTACTTCTCTTCAGCTCAATGATAACAGACTTGAGCCGCTCCCTCTCTGCTGGGTCCAGGTCTGGACGAACATGGATCTTCGTACCTTTCAGCCTACCTGGCGGGGCAAGATCCGTCTTGGACTGACTTCGTGCACAAACGTGATTCTCATAGACCGATTTTGTTGATCATCCTGTCTTCCAAGATGGGTAATTTGCCTCCCATTTACCGAGTCCTCACCCGCGTCGAGGAGTCTATCAATTAGACCCTGTAAAAACTCGACATCGTGATCGTAGCGCACTTGGAGTGATTGATCACTGGACTCTGGCGTCTGGAAGATCACGAGGTTATAGCGCCTCTGGTCGGACGAGGTTGACCTTGCAAGGCGAAGTATATTACCAGCCTCACGTGGTTTGGCTAACAGCTGACTACAGAAGTTAAACCTCCAAACACCCCTTCGTAATTTCGTTCTTTCTTCTTTCCACTAGTCCTCAGCACTGGGACTTTCAGCTGCTGGGAATTCAGTGTTCCTTGGACACAACAAATGTTAGCAATTTATGCCAGGTGAAGCTGGGCTTCTCACAACGATTGGACTTCGTGCCGGTGAGTTTGCACGGGTAGAGGAGGAAGGCTGAGCTGAAACCTGAAGGCTCTTCGAGTTAGATCGTTGGGACAAACACACGGAGCTGTTCGCAACGGAGTGATGGGGCCTACATGTCGGCTTTACTCTTGCTGGTTGTATCTTGTTTAGGCAAGTTTCACATAAAGTTTGAACGAAATCGTGTTGGATTTCACGAAGACGATAAAAATGCTCAACTGATAAGCCAACATGTGAAATGTGATATTTCACATGACACAAAACAGCCGTGAGGGCATTTGAGCGCTATCCGATTAGCTTAGAACAAGTACCACAGGTTGCTTGCTTCGGCATTGTAAACTAACCGAAAGCAAGATAGCGACTAAATGCTGGAGAAAATGGCCATAGCGAGATCACCGAAACCAAGGGGTGAAAACACAAGTATCTCTGGTCAAAAAATTTAGAATCAGAATCAGAAATGAAACTGAATTGTATCTAAATTTCCATGAAATACTTCCAATGAACGAAGAAATCCAACATAAAATGATTTTGTCAACACAGCCAAAGAGAACTAACCGGTGGCCGCTATCCGCAGGGGGCTGAATTTGTCTTGTCTCTCTTACTATTGACTAATATGGTAGGAATGACTGATGATGTGAAAAGCACTACCCAACACAGCTCAGTGGATCGCTGAGGCACACAAGTCATCGCACCATGGTAAGGTCCGGTCTCATTGCAGTAGTCATCGACAGAAAGTGCACTTCGAACGATTCAGATGTACAGTTAAAATTGCGGAAGTCATCTGTGAATACCGTGTACCATACAAGAAAAGTTACGTAAGTGGATGGAGAAAAAGGGAAGAATCTCAGATTGTCATTCTCACATAGCTACTTAAGGACTTTCGACTCTACAGCCGTGAGTAAAATGAAAAAGATATGCGCAGATGAGGGAATGTGTAAAGCTGACCCTCATTAGCGCCCAGTTGAAGATGGAAGCCTACTCTTTTCTCTACCGAGGAAACAGAAGGTGAATAATTAGACCATGTAATGGTCGGGTGAATAATATAAAGCTATCCTGAACGCAAATCGTCTGAATTTACTATCACGCACTGTGGATAACAATTGTGCTGGAAGCACAAATTGTTGAGGTTCGGACATTTTGCCGTGCAGCTTATACATAAACTTTGTCGTTATACATTTCTAGCCTCCATTGTTGACTGGACCCTAATGAAAATGTTTAGCGCATACATTCGAACCATTTCCCTGCTTACATACGTCTGCATATCACAAAACTGCTCGTGTGGAATATTTTCTCGAGGGTAGCTATGAAAGTTGTGTGCCTTTGGTGAGTCGTCGCACCAACGGTAACACCCAGTCCGCCGTTTTGTGTGCGTTTCAATTGGAGCTTTCTTATGTTGTTAAATCTTTATCTTTCGCTGAGCTTGCTTATTTCACTTTTCATTTTGATCATTAAGAAAATTAGACGCTGTGTCACGTTTTCTTTGTTTTGCTTTCCAAACGTTTTCCTTCTGGCTTGCAAGTAATGTGCAGAATTAGTTTGAGGTCCATGCCGGTCATTTCATCTGTAATCTGGCCGGCTGCAAAAATCGTTGGTGATCCCTGGTCTGCTGTATTGATGGCTCGCCAAAGCCCTGAGTTAATCCACGAAGACTAGTAAGCCGGAGATGATCAGTCCCACATGGTCTTATTTGAATACCAAGAATAACTGTAGAGCTAGCACCAAGTATTACGCAGACTCTTACATTCAGGTAACGTTTGGGGAGAAAAGGTATGTATTCTGCGACGGATGCAAACACTGATCCTATATCTCTACTGCTTGTGAAGAATAACTTCGTAGTCCGGACTGTTTGGAGCACTTGAGAAATTGAGGTAGCTAATGTTAAAACCTTCTCAAATATTGTTATTTTCTGTCTAGTCAGCACCGGCGAACTGAAAGTTTGTCATGCACGAGTGGCTTTCGCGGAAGTTGTGCTGCTTCGACAAGTTGATATTGCATCTTTCCAAATACCATGAGTACTTCGGCTGGGACAGCTTCCATGAATGTAGAGAGCACTAGAATGAGCAGTACAGCGTAATAATTTGCGACTTCAGTATGATTTCCCCTTTTAAATGGGAATGACTAACCTGTGCTTCCACATTGTGGGAACCAAGACCTTATCGAACCAGCGTTAAAATACTGACAGTGGTTCAGACAATTTCCTGGCAACCGATGGCTTTGGTCATCTGTTAGCTGCAGAAGCAGAACGTTGCTCGAGTAATCGCATCCGGTGCTTTAGAAAAGCAGTTCATTGGGGAGGACATAGTCAAACTACAGCAACAGGTAAGCTGCGTTAGAAGATTTGAGAGCGTAGTGCGTTGTATAAATTACAATTGATTTGTCGTTTGGGATCCTTGGCTAGTTATCTTGCAGATCCCACCTGTCGCATGAGGTGTTTAATGCAGTGATGCTTTGTAAAGTTGGGGCAAAAATTGGGACAAATAATGTGCTTCGAACTGGTCGATCAGCCTGACAAGTTCGTTGCCACCCCAGCGGCACCATTTAAGGTGATTTCGTCAGTTCTATGACATTACCTTAATCGGTGCCGAAATGTTTGCGGGAAAAATTATAATACTGAGTGAACAGTTGGACTAGACATTATCATCATCATTATCATTATCATTATTTGATACTATATTGGAGCGGAACTTTGTTAAAGCAATTTTGTGCTTCACAGTTTTCTCACGGACCAGTCAGGCACAATAGTTCTGCTCCGTTATACAGGATTCACAGCTGTTCGGCATTCGGAGTAGATTTGTATGCTCGCTAAAGTGAATCCAGCAAGACCCTACCTTTCTGCATCCTGCTTTTTAGGCAGGGTTTTACTTCTTTGGAGTTGGGGATCCTCCCCCCCCCCTAGTCACATACCACCAACGTCTCTTGTACCGGTGAGTGTCTTTCGTGTGCGTATCGAATCTATTTGGATGATAGCTAGCCAGCAGCAGAGGGCGAATGATCTGTGATGAATTCAGTTAGGTTTGGTCGAGTGATGACTCACTGACGGCTGTCGTTCTATAACCTCAGCTTAATTAGCATTTGCCAACTTGTTTGACTAGCACATCGCCAGTCATTCCCTGCTAGGGCACGTTGCGTTTCGGTACACAATACAAATATGAAGCAGGAAAATTCCAACCCTAATGTGAACAAGTTGAATAAGTGGAATAATGTAGTATTTACAGCTTACTTGTATGCTGAAAGTTCAGCCACTTAATTCATCTCGATTTTTGGTTGCTGGATACAAATCAAATGAAGTTCTTAAAGGATGTCAAATAAAGCCATACCTCAAAATGATCACTTAGTCTTTTAACTATTTTGTTGAGAAATAAGAGGGTAAAATGATCAATTTTGTTAACATTCTATAAACGGAAATTGAACTGCACAAATTTCAAAATATATTTTTACGTAGTCTTTGTTTTCCGCCCAAGAAATGCTATAAGACGACCTGGTGTGTCAGATATAGATAAGCATATTTCATCATCATGTAGCGCTAGTAAATTTCATCGTTACAACTGTACTTTCTTATTTCCACCCGCAGTATTTATTGTACAGTTTGTTTTATTCAATTCAATCGATGCATTCTACTTCGAAACTCGTTCCCTGTTGTCGTTTCGGCCTGCTACCTGCGTCTTGCAAGTGACTGCTGGCCACGGTGATCTGTACTCAAACGATCACCAACTATCGCCGTGATTGAGATACGCTATGCACCGGAACATACCGTTAGTTTTAGTATAACGCAAAGTCAGAAGCCAACCGAGGGCCACTGCCTGTTTTTGTCTAAAGCAAATGAATTCCGCTAATAACCGACCTTGTCGTGTTAATGCTTTTACCACAATCTTATAGTGCAGTTTTTTCCTCAATCTTGTGCCCCATAAAAAGAAATGAATAGTAAAGGTCTATTCTTCATATGATTCTTCACCGCTAGACTGGGGCAAACAGCTAACACCCAGCTACCAATGCGCTAGACGGCTGTCCCTTCATGATGAAACTAGCCAGTGACGAATACCTGCGGATTCTCTTGGTTTCGAACGCATGAATTTGTCATTACTCCTCAGTGACCTATACCACTAAGCCAGAATAACGGCGGTGAACCGCCATGACTGATGTCTAACTGCAATATAGCACGGCTCATTCGCTTCTGCCACACATTTTTCCAAACTTACGGTCGCTTAGCTGACGCTCCCTTCTTTGCCAAGTGTTTTCCCTGTTTAAACTTCACTAAACGCAGTCGTCATAAACTTATTCGCATCGGATTAATTTTGGTATTCATTGGTCACCGTTTTACGAAATCATTCCCCACAGATCGGGATTCCTCAACCCAAATTGTTTGATCATATTTTGTGATTAGTTTCACACGTGAAAACTTGTTTTTTATATTAAAAACTCGCTGCTGCGAAATTATCTTTTATAAAGCATTCCCTGCACTATCCGTTGAACCAAAAATTGCCCTTCCAGGAGTATTTCTAATGTAGCTACGACGCAATTTGTGTTTTGATTCCATTCACTTATCGGTAAGTAGATGACGGCATCCACCCAATATAGGGCACCTAAAATATCATAAGCTTGCAGGCACCACCATTGACCGATAAGGAAGCCAAGCCGCGCGTGGGTGTTAGTCATTCCAATAACACACTTGCCCGCGGTAACCGCGATCAACTGCGCTACCTTGGCAAGGAACTTGAAGATCACACATCCTTTACCTCACATGATCGGACAGGTGAAGGTTTCGGTTGCGACTACAACCGTCACTGAAAACGATCCCACTTAGCCGTAAAGGCGGAGAATCGAAATGCACTCGGGTGGTCAGGGTAAGTCTGGCTTGCTCTAATTGTGCCATTAAATTTTACCTTAACTGTGGTAACCTAATTCAAGTAGAAGTAAAGCGGCTACACCAAATGACTAATGCGCTCTGGCTTTGCCGGGCAAGCAGGGCTATTCCAACTGTTAATTTTAAAGATGTGTTTAAGAAACAGTGCTAAAAATTAACTGCAACTATTATGTAGGTGGCGAGTTTTAGTGCTTCGCCATTGGAGTTGAATAAAACTGGTCCTGTCCCCCAGCCATCCCCTCTGAGTTAGGTCACTAGATCAAAGAGTAACCTCGGTATTTGTGCCAATTACTCCGGCGCATCCGAACCACTTAATCGAGCAAGCCACATTCAAAGCGTTTGAATTCCACACAGACCTGGAATCTATACGTAATGATTCGGTCAAGATATCGCAGCTCAGAGCAGTAGTAGGTAAGCAACGCCCGAAGTACAACCCACATATTCAGCTTCCGTAATGAGTACGAGCGACTCGAAACGGCTTTTACGACCGTCTCCACTGACTAATAAAGAAGTAAATTTGCTGGCCACAACTCTCAAAAGTGCATTGGCTAGACAGAAACATGGTGCCGTACCTCTCGTGTGCACTAACGTGCAGGAGGCTAAAACAGGTACAATAAAAGGCAAGTTGCTAGATGACCGTAACTAGCTGAATGCCATCTGCGGTGCTATTGCTATTCAGGTCACCATGGTGAACCTCGAATTCTTCGAGTAATTCTGAACTCAACAGATGAGAGAGCAGCTGTTCTGCTCTCAGTATTTCGTCTTCACAACTCACCGAGCGAGGTGCGCATATCACCCGATCTTCCTTGGAAGCTGATAACCAAGCCGGCCCTCTTAATAGCGATAGCAAGAAAACTAAACTGGTTCATGGGGTTCCCGAGCTTCTGCATTCTCCTGATCATAAAGCGCAAACACGGCTGAGAGCAGTGGTGCTACATCCATGAATCACCCACATACACTCTCTCTGGACAAGGTTATCGCAACATTATTAACGAGAATTCCTTAATCACCTAGCTTCAAGAGCTGTGGACCGTGATTAATGAAAGTTGTGCTACACTCCGAAGGATTGACCCAAGTTCTGTTGGACAACTAGGTAAAGTTTTGCGCTGGGTTGCCAACCGAGACCTAACTTAAGGTAGCTGGAGCACAGCCACGAGTGATCAATAATTCGGCAGAACTTGTAACATCAATAACTTCTTTGTATCCACAATTCCGCGGAGAGACGGAAGCTACAGCACCAAGGGCACACAACAGGACGGGACGAAGCACCAGATAACACACCTTTTGATTTTGTACTATTTACCCCAACCATCCTAGGGGATCTGTCAATCAGTTGCTTTTTAACCCGTGTGAAACCATTGTTCATTGAATTGCCAGGCAGCAGGGCTATGTCCCGAAACTGCGACCGCATTTGCAGCAGCCGCTCATTGAGGTAGCCTGTAATTTACTAAGGCGATTATTACTCACTGATAATCAGTAATCGATTAGACAGCTTACATGCCACGTCAGTGGGCGATGACTTGCGCAGTTAATCGTAGCTCCGGGAGACAAGCTTGCCCCCTGCACGTTCATACCATGCATGACAACGGAGGCTGAGCCGCTTTAAATGACAGTAAAGTATCGGACATGGCGGTCCGTCGTCGTCATCTATAGCACAGTGGCATATGTCGCTGACTGGCAAGTGTAAGGTTTCTGGTTCGAATCCGAGAGTATTCTGCGGATGCGCACCTTAAACGAGTTCCAATAGAGCGAAATGGCAGTCTAGCGCTTTACTAGATATATGCTGACTGTCTGGATTATTATCGCTATGGTGAGTCTGCTTAAAAACACAATAACCTCTTTATTACTCATTAGTACATCAATGTAGTTAACTAGAGGTATTACCCTTGAAGGAGTACAGTTCCTTTTTACGTGATAAGCATGCTTTTACATGCATGCTTTTCACGCAAACAGCATGTGCACAGTGCCAAGGTACATAGCGCAAACATAACAGTGCCAGTTATGTAGCAACTTGGCTTTAGGTGACAATACCATGTTTAATTCAATCTTCATTGGAAATAGAGTGAAATATTTCGATACAGTTAGAAATGTTTATCGTACGACATTATAAAATGGCGCAGCTTTTCAACTACGTGACAGAAATTCCTTTCGATTTTAACCGATGACCGCGTATGCACTGCGATGAACACTCGGGATATTGCATCTCAGAATGAAATGATAAATGCGCCTTAGTGTGAAACCTGGACTGCAGAAAAATTAAACGACTAATCGGTAGTCGCTTTAATTTCCCGAAGCCTCGGTGATTCAGCAGCTGAAATTCTACATACGAAAGCAAATTGTTCATTCCAAATAATAAAACGCAACATGAATTGCAACACTCCGTAATGATCGCCTAAGTGTACAACGAGATAGTAATATATGTTAAGCTTTACCTCAAAGAACTCAGACAAACCGGTGAAATATCTTGACTGTTACAAGCATGGGATAAAACTATGCACTAGCCCACGAACTACTGATCGGTGCAGCATGGGCCTACTGTTACTGATAACCTCCTGGAATAACACTCTGTTATTTTGCTGGACATGGAGCTTGGAGCAGCTGCAACGTTCTTTTCAACCCAGCGTTTTAGGGCATTGGCTGCGTGCCCCGGTCGACCGTTGGGGATGTGTGATATAATGAACAATGCAAACGCACAGTAGATGACCAGGAGTTTCATGGTTGCACGGTTTTAACTAGGTGAAGATTGTACAGAATCGTTAGAGTAGAGCTGCTACCTGTGGCTGTTGGCCTAAGCTGGGTGTATACGGGTTTTCCTTCGGACGACATGTACGTAACTATCCTACGAATATGCACTAAATAAGAGGAATGCAAGTACAGATATGTACTGCGCAGGCGGGGAAATTGGGCTCATCGTTGTGCGGATTCGAGCCCTACCAGCATCCGATGGAATGCGCACTGCTGACTATTCCCGAAAGGATGAAACGCGCGTACAATGCCTTTCCGGGCTGGTGACGTCTGTCTGAGTGAGTCTAGATGTGATGAATTTCTAAACATACCATTCAACTCTCCCTACTGCTCTTTTAAAACGCATTACTTAGTACGTTAATTGCCATAATTCCCAGAACTTATTTTGGCACTAGCACCGGCACCATTTCGCGAGCGCTTTTCGTTTCTTACTTTGTGTGAATACCCTTTGTCAGCCTGTTCTCCGTCATCCGCTTCCCTGGAGTCAATTGTACCTACTTGGAGTGCTCTGTGGTACCAAACGGTCTATGAATATTTGTAAGACAATAACACACAAAACTTCACAAAGCACATCAGCACGCGCTTGGCTCCTGATCAAATATCGAGCTGATATTAAAAATTGCTTACTCGAGATTACCGCTAAGTTGTAGTCTACAGGAAGAAATTCTCCTCCAGTCTGAGTGATTGGGTTCGACCTTACGATCAAGTGAACATCATAACGAATGCTTCGTCTAATTAGTCATACCTTGAGTTCGTTACTGAGTAGGATTTTTGAGTGCAGTCATGCTGAAATAATGGCATTCCGATTGATCTATTTTAAATTCCAATGCATTCAATTTTGTAAGTTCTATGCACAGCCAGTTGACTCCCATAGCCGATGATTTTTCACTTAGGTAACACCATTTCGCTCAAAGCAAGTGCAAATGAAGTTACATCTAACCCCATACATCCACGCGTTTATGCTAAATATCTGCACATATCTTACAGACTTTTCCCTCTTCTTACGGGAAAATCCATTTTTTCCATTACTCTCCTGTATCGCTGGTGTTCTTCCCCACAGTAATAAATGAATGGTTTTCGAAGTTCTCTAGCCAGCTATTGATCGCCGATTTGTGCATATGTGTACTTCCACGATCATGCCGACACAGGCGTAAGCCGAACAACCAACAATGAACTTTCAATTATTTAGTACGTGATTAATTTTTCTCATTTGCAACTAATTGTCAACTAGAGTGAACCTAGACGAGCTACTAGCCCAGGGATTACCCGCACATTGCGTTTGTAATATCTGCAGTCATGCAGTTATTTGCGACCAACCTTGGTCATGATAATGCGGAATACTGTACGTGGTCTTAAGGTTCCCGTGAATGAGAGGAAAGTTAAGAGTAGATTTTAGGGAAACTTTTTCCCAATCTATATTGTCTAAGTTATACGTATAATGATATTTACAAATATAGGAGCGCGTGGCAATGGCTTGCTGGGATTCGTGATGGCGAGATCCGTACGCTTCATTGGCTTGCTGTTGCTCTGGATCTATTATGGACGCACGTTGGACGCCCGTACACAGTGGTGGCTTGAAGGGAATAACATTATTACCTTCCTCTAGTTGAGCCAAAGCCCATCTGCGCAAGCCGACTGATTCATCGTGCGTTTCCTGCTGACATACTGGAAAACATTCCATCAAAGGATTTGACTGAGGTCCCATAGCCTTCGCCTGTACAGATACGAACGCTGTGGCAGTATAAAAGTCCAAATATCAAACATGATTTACAAGAATACCGGTAGTCTCACGCTGCATCTGTTGTCGCGAAGTGAGGAAGAGGTTCGCTTTATCTGCTGCATACATGTTGGGTCGATAAACGAAACATACTAGCACTTCCGCCTTTAGTCTTATTACTTCCTCTTCCACTCCACATTCTCTTCTTCCAGTTCCACCACCCTAACTTGCCATCCGAGCTATTTCCTGGTTAAGTCGTATGGCTCCACGGAAAAGCTGAAGATCGGTTACTGTAATGTGCGCAGATTATTGGACCGGAACACGAAAGAGCTCCCCGAGGAAACACTGTGCTGACCGCGATGGAACTCGCGTGCTTCGGTATTGATATAGTTGCACTCAGTGGGACTAACCTTACTGACTCAGGTAAGCTGCACGAAGGTAGTGCTGGGCGATAAATGCTACTGCAGCACCATCTGAGCAGAAGGTCGGCTTTGCACTCTCCGACTGACAATATGGTAGTCGACTGGCATCGGCCCAAGAATTCTGACGCTTGACATACGCATAGAACGCTAGACGTTTGCATATTTATTATCAATTATGGGCCCACCACGTGTTGACTTGTTGACACGAGGGATTAATTTCACTTTCAGTCAACTACGTGAAGGTAGACGGCGAGGGGCGCTCGGCCATTCCTAATGAGTGACTTCTGAGCGCGCGTCGGACATGAAGCCGCGTACACAGGCGAAATCGGGCCGTGTGACACTGACTAAACAAATAGAACGGCTGACCGGCTGCTCTTAGCGTACGCCTTCATGGCCTGACGATCAGAATCGCACAGTTTGCACTGGTTGCGAGACATACCGCTAATTAGGCGCATCCAAGGAGTGGTCACCCTGAACTGCACCGCCATTTCCTCGAAAACCAGAGAGACATGCGTGAAGTGCGTATGTCAAGCGTACGATACGTCCCAAAAGCACGTACCCAGTTTACTCCAGTGCAAGAGGACCAGGGTTCAGGTCTTAGGGTGACAGGAGAGTACACTAAACGGGCCAACTGTCCAACGGTAGTTGTTGGTCTCTCTAAATGTCCCTCACCCCGTCACAAGTATTCGAATGACTGCATTGATTGCCGAATGCGCGAAAAGTACTCATGCAGCTTTGGTACTGATGTACTGAAGCTGAATGGACAAACTGACCTCGATCGACACCATTTGCACTTTGATGGTGCTATGTCTCGTCAACATACCAGCTTCGTCCATCGTTACAGCGCTGAATGGGCAGACAGAACAACCTGCAGGAATTCACTGACCAAGTCATTCACCACAGTGATTGGTGGTTGCATGATCGATGGGAATGATGCAAGTTACTAAGCTAGCCACGGCCATCGCTGTTTTCGCTACGTTAGCAATGCAGTACGGGCACTTTTTACAGCCGCAGTCCCGTTCGTGTCTGTGGACCAGCAGGTGCTCCTTATGTGGCTCTTTGGTGAGTGTCAGTCGGACGCGGTTGAAAAGACTCGCCGCTGCAACGCTATCAACTAAAATTCGAATCCAGTTAAAGTACAGTATCTGCGTCAACCCATGCAGAACTTTGGAAAAATAGGAGCGTATGCCACGCAAAGCGAAACGGGGAGACTCGTATCGCCACGGACGAGGTGTCTGCTTGCGCTGTTGTAAGTGAGGTATGCCGAAATATTGATCTAAGCATTCGGAGAACTGCGTAGAGATCGTCCACTGCAGGTACAAGTATTGAAACCGTGCGATTGGGCGCATGGTCGGAAATGTTCCCGGTGACATCTAGATACAATGTACGTGTCTTCACTCACGTTTACGGATGCGTGAGTTTTCCGTCTGCATGACACAGAGAAGCGGCAGGTTTGGGCTCCCAATAACTCACAGCAAGGCATCGTTTCGCGTGTGCAACATGGAAGGCAGCTCATGGCAAGATCTAGATTGACAGGACGAAAAATCTCAGACAACTTTTCTTTTCTAAGAAGGTGGCGAGTAACGGGAATTTTTAACGGAGCTTATGCTTCATATTCGTCAGTAAAGAAAGAAAAGTTGCATACCTGTGGCGTTCCACAGCTGAAGGTCAATGGGTTATGGAGTACCGTTTGGTGCAGCAGGACGATGTGCGTGCAAATTCTTCACAAACGGTGAGTGGGGGCCTTAAGGAAAGTTTCGGTAGTCGTTGGATCGGTCGTGGAAGAACTATGGATTGTCCTGCACTGTCTCCGGATATAAACCTAATAGTCTGGTTCCTATGGGGGTACTTGAAACGTCGAGTGTATACAACCAGACCCACGTGTTTGGAGGAACTGAAATCGAGCATCCTCAACGAGTGTCGCGGCATAGCGGTGGACAATTTGCAGAAAATACTAGTCAATTACATCCAGCGAATGCTGGTCTGCAAACAAAACGTTTGTGGGCATTTAGAACATCTATTTCGTTGATTTTTATGACGGGTAACTTGAATTTTTAATGGAACCAATGCTTCACATATCCTAACACACTCTTAGCAAGTAATACTGTCAACCTGTATGATTCCACAGCCGCAACCCGAAGGAACTGAAACGGGGCATCTTCAACGAATGTCGCGGTATATGGGTGCACACTTTGCAGAAAGTGTTAGCGAATAGCATCCGGCAAATGCTGCTCTGCAAGCGAAACGACAGTGGTCATTTTGAAAATCTTCGTCTTTGAGTTTTATGTTCTTAAAACATACATTATCTAAATATACGTATAAGGCATAACGATTGCTTTCACTAGTACATTGTGGCGATGGGTACTGTTGCCAATAATTCGTCGGGGTAGAATTAATGCTGAGGAAAAACCAAGTTGGTTACGTGAGATAAACAGTACGAGTTAAATGCACTTATAAATGTGTATCAAGCTGATTTACTCGCTTGTTCGGAATGACTGTTGCCTCAGGCCATTAAAGCTGCTGGAGTACATCAATCTAACTAGGCGTTGTTTAGGCATGATCGCTCAATTTTCCGACAGAGTGCAAAGGTCGCTGTTGATATTTACTGTCAGCTTGACGTTGGTAGAAGAAACAGTTTAAGCTTCGTAGGCTGTTACGCGCATCTGCCAAACCATTGTCACGTACTTCCTTTTTAGACCTGATGTAAACCTTAGGTTTGCCAAGTCCCTCAATTTTGATTACCGCCGTTCCTCTGTCAATCATGGTTCTCAACTGCTGGCAAGTAACGTAGGAGCGGATTAAAATAAATCCATGTTGTGATTGGTTGATCAGCTCAGTGGTGAAGATGGTTCGCTACAAGATAGAAATATTTTCACCACCGCTTCTCATTGGCGACTGCGGCACATTGCTTCGGCCGTCAGAACTTTAAGATGGCTTAATGTATACATGGTAATGTTGCAGACATCTCGCACCTTGCTCAGTTTACTTTCGACCTTGTTAACTTGCCTATTTTTGCCGAATTGCTTACAGGTGCCGCACTTTACCGAACGTTCTAGTACCTCGGAACACACAGCAGTGTTGTTCAGAGATTCACCGGCAGACATAATCTGGTCGTTGGTGCATAATAATCGCTCCCAATTCCTAGTGCTAAACAGTTCCTTAAATGCATTACGGTCAATACGGTGAATGTTATGAGTGGGTTGTGGTTGTTGCTTGTCTAAGAACGTTCAATAGCATAGTACCATCTGACAAAGCCTATAGAAAATCATGGTATGCCACATTGATTCCACATTTCGAAAATAAGAAACCTATCATCTCGTTTCGACCACTCGCTTTTGTTCCAGAAAATCAGAGTCCGATTTAACAACACACAAACCTTATGTTGGCTTGTTGCCAAGGTCACCAGACAGTTTAGATTCATTCATCTTCTTCCGGGGGCTAAACGCGTTTGGAATCTCAACTGGGACAGCTTTAAATTAAGGCAATATTGCAATCGTTTAGACTGTCCACGATCCTACTTTCCCTCCTGATTAGCGAGCCCTGAAACACCCTTCTAAATTCAGTCTTTATGCACCCACCATGAAGGCGTTATGTTAAAATACTCTCGAGCGGCCTCCTTTCGTTGTCTGGCGAACGACATTAACTTACGGCCCTCTTCTGTGTGCGATTGATCACGTTTGTCAGCACTTCTGTTGTACTCGGTATAATCATAGCCAATTGACAACCTCACGTGGAATATGCCATTTCGGTGTGGCATCCCGGGCAGAAACAAAACCTCGCTGTCCCCTACACTCCGAAACGAAGAGAAATCAAGCATGGCAAGAGCCTACATAATCTGCCTACGAGGTAATATTAAAATCCCTCGGGATATACTTCATGCGTGTCTGCGCTTTCGGAGGGTTCCCAAGGTTGGAGTGCATCCGTAACATCATGATGTCTTAGCAAATCCTGAAGAATCTCAGCGACCGATGTTGCTCTCTCCTGCGATTCATTCATAAAACCCATCTGAGAAGCCGGCAGCTTAATTTTGGCAACACAATATACCCCGCTATAATGCCGCATGCACATCTTCTCCCTATGAGTCTGCTAGTTGTGGAATGTCATTCATTGGTGGGCAACCCATCGCAATGAGGCTGGACCTTACCGTGGTGCGATGGTTTGTGTGCCTCAGTGATCCATTAGGCAATATTGGGTAGTGCATTTTTGCACCTTCAGAGCCACTCATATCAGATTGGTCAATGGTTAGAGGCCAGACAAACTCAGCCTCCTGGTCCTCCAGGTTGGGGGTTGGAATGAAGGTGGCTCCTTTTTCCTTAAAACGGACTCCTTGTAGCACAATGTTAAACCCGATGCCTTGCTGTCAGGTTTTGTAACCAAAGGCTTTGGTTGAGAACCCTAGTCGTTCTCCTGTCTAGACCTGGGCAACCTAACAATATCCTGCCCACGCAATATAAGGAATCCCACTTCAAACAAATTTATGATGCTCTGGCCATCGCAGAGGATAACTAACGGTGCGTTATCTGCTACATAGAGCAGGGTGGATAGGGGTTTGGATGTTACTGCTCAAGTCTTCCCGTCTTCTTATTCCCTCATCTTGCGCTTTTTCACCCTTATCGTCCCGTTCCAGCTTCACTTTTATCCCCCTGTTTTCAACCCCCCAAATTCTCGACCCTCCCCCACCTTGCTTCATAATCGTCGCTTGTCTTTTAGTTTCAACTCACATGTGAACGCAGGGCGTCATTCCTGCCCTGTCAACAGGCCCAACTTCAAGCAAGCGGTCAAGCCCAGTTCATCGTCTTCCATTTGGAGCTATCGATCATCCTTCAGATTGGCATGCCTCAATGTACGCACATTGCTTCAGATCGGTCAACAGGCATCAGTTGCCCGAACTTTAGAGACCCTCTCGATCGATATCTGCTGCTTATCGGAGACCCGCCTGCAAGACTCGAGCTCTGTGCTCACTTTGCGATCCCCTTCAGTGTTGGTATTGACCTGAGTCACCGGGGTGAAGCTGCTCTGGTTGGCTGGACTCTAATCAGTAGCCGGATGTGTGCGGTGCGATTGGGTGGCTCGTTCAAAGGTTCGAAGTCGCGTGGGACTAACAGGTGTCTAGTCGTCATCGCTGCCTATGCACCCAAAAGCTCTAGCGATGGTTCCTTAAAAGACGACTTCTATCGTCAACTGAACGAGCTCCTTCTGCACAGAAGAAGCTCAGACACTGTAATGCTGGCTGGGAATCTGAACACTCAAGTTGGAAAATTATCCACTGATGAACTGCATCTGGGCGGCCAACATGGTGTAGCCTCCCGTACTGATAACGATGCGCGGTTACTTCATTTGTGTGAGGATGCTTGCTTATTTCTTGCGAGCACTAATTTCAGACACAGCACACGCCGGAGGGTGACTTGGCGCCCACCAGCCTCGAACCAGTCTTGGACGCAAATCGATCACATTGCGATAACTTACCGATGGAAAGGTTGCGTCCAGAACTGTCGCTCGATTTGGAGCACATGTGTGGACACCGACTATGCACTTGTATTTGCTGACATGCGGATGCGCTTTGGCGGACGCCCGCGACGGCGTTGTGAGCGCATTGACATCTGCCAACTGGCGAAGCCAGCTGTTTTGAATGTCTATCAAATTACGCTGTCATGCGAGTTGTGTAAGCGCTCACTTGATGCAGTTGAAGCTCACTGGTCTCATATCCACCAGACCTTACTAGCAGCAGGCAAATCCTCATGTGCTAAGTCAAATCGCCAACATGGACATTGGGTCTCTTCGCAGTCTCTGGAACTTACCGACGCTCACCGGCATATTCCGGCTGGAAGCGAACATAATGAAACTCTCAAAGAGCTCCGGGCAAAACTCCGTGCTAGCCTGAAGAGAGACGGCGAATCCTGGTGGTCTAACCGTGCATCAGAGATGGAAATGACCGCTGCCCTTGGAAACCATCGTAAGTTATTTCGTCTGATACGGGAAATGGGCAGCAGGAGACCTGGTGTTAGTGAAACAATTTGTGACGAGAGTGGACAGCCCATCCACAACTTGACAAAAAGCTTGGAGTGTTGGGCTGATCACTTTAAAAAGCAATTTAATCGGTCGGAATGGCTAGATTTCTCGCCGACCACTGATCGCCCCACTCCCTGGGCTGTCCCTTGGGATCCACCCTCTTGCTCAGAAGTCGATCGTGAGATAGAACTATTGGAGTTAAATGAAGCAGCTGGACCTGATGGATTTCCTCCAGCCCTCTACAAATTCGGTGGACCTGCTCGTATGGACGTTTTACACGAGTTACTAGTGAAACTGTGGGAGCCGGAAACTGTCCCAACCGACTGAAGCCGCTCCGTCTTAGTCCCAATTTTCAAGGGAGACTCACCATCGGAATGCGGCAGCCATAGAGGAATCAGTCTGATATCCATCGCCTCCAAATTGTTTGCTCCTGTCATCCTTCACAGACTGACTGGCACTCGTGGAAGCCTTATTCTTTAAGAGCAAGCCGGGTTTCGTCGAGGTCATTGTTGCATTGACCACATCCTCACCTTTCGTCAGTTGTTGAAGCACGGTCACATATATTAGCGGTCCACCGTTGCCATGTTCCTCGATATCAAACGTGCATTCGATTCGGTAGGTAAACGTGTACTTTGGGACTGTCTACTCAGGAAAGGTGAACTTGCGAATTACGTATATATTAACTGATCATTATACGCGCGTACCTCAGGCAGAGTGAGGGCTTACGGCAAGCTGTCGTTGTCCTTTAATATCTCCAGCTGTGTGAGACGAGGATGCAAGCTGTCACCTTTCCTCTTCAACTTCGCTATTGATTAAGTCATGGAGATCGCGTTCACGGGACACGACTTAGAATGTGTGGATCTGATCCTAGGAGAACGACTTCTTGACTTGGAGTATGTTGATGATATTACCCTAATCTTTGACAGCTGCCAAACGTGCCAAGCGGCACTGGGCAGATTAGCATTGGTTGTTATCCGCTTCGGACTTTGCTTTGCACCATCGCAGTGCAATGCCTTCTTCCAAGATTAAACTGGCCCACCTCCTTCGCTAACACTTGCTGAGGATCAGCTAAAAGTCGTTCCAAAATTCAACTATCTGCGAAGTTATATCAGCGCCCGTGGGATTGAAGATGAGATCACGAATTGCATAGCAAAAGCTCGGGGCGCCTTTGCTAACCTTCGCCACTTATGGCTCCGGCGCGACATCACTCTTGCCCTGAAGGGTTCAGTGTGCAATGCATCGGTACGTTCGACCCTACTGTACGGTTGTGAAACCTAGCCGCTTAAACCAGCGGACCTGAAGAGGCTAGTTATGTTCGACCACCGGTGCCTTCGTAATTTAGCTCACATTTGGTGGGAACACCGCGAGAGTAACGAGCGTTTTGGACGCGTTGTTTATGGCACAGGAAAAGGAACTGGACCGCTCAGCACCGTTATTTCACGCACCAGGCTCCGTTGGCTCGGCCACGTGTTACGCGTACCAGCCCACCGACTCCCGGGACGAGTGTTGTTTGCGCGCCAGGGTGTGGATGGAAGAAGAGGACGGGTGGCCAAGCGATGACTTGGTCGAGAGGAATGAAGGTCCTCACTTTTGAGCTGGCCACGGTTGGAACGTCTCGGCCCCCTGGTTGGGGTTCGAAGGACGATGAACACGTTTGGTTGGACACACTTGTGGATATGGCTAGGAGCCGACCTCAGTGGCGTTCGTACTGTGCGTTTCTTTGTCCCACCCTATCCTTCTTATTTTCTCCCTCCAATCACGATCTCATTATTTAATCTTATATAATTTTGCATCGTAATTTTTTTGATGCACAGTAGCCGGCTGGTAGCTTACCGGAACGATGCCCATCCGTTACCGGTAGCTCAGCCGACTTGTACCGGTTGCAGTTTTTTCTTTTTTCCATGTATTTCAGCAGAGTAGCTGAGGTGTTCCCCACCTCTTGCTAACGTATATGATGATGATGAACCTCGGTCACCACTGCACCAGCAAATATTCTTTAGGCTCTGTGTTTAGGTTCTTCGTAAGAATGCACTCACCATTATTTCGTTGCATGATCACTCTGTTTGGTCATACTCATAAAATATCAACAAAGAATCCCAACATTGTTTTGCCACCACATGTCCGTTAACAGTTTGATAATGTGTACGACGCTCAACGTGTAACGCAACACCGCGACAGTTAACACTGATATTTCGAACTTCCTACGGCAAGGTCGATAGCATTTGGATGCTAGTCCGCATGTGACCAACACGGCCTTCTCGTTCACACAAACACAGGGCGGTTCACCGTAGCTCTTATGAGACCTTCCTTGTTATTGATTCCAGCAACACGCAGCGAAAAGACAACAATGGCTGTGGATAGCTTAGTAACCTGCGTCATATCCATCGGTCTTTCCAAGACCAATCAGTGTGGCGAATGATCTGGTCAGTGAATTCTTGCAGGTTGTTCTGTCTGCCCATCCAGCGTTGTAACCATGGACGAGACTGGCATGTTAACGTGACGTTTCAATATCGGTATTCAAATGGTGTCGGTCGTGGTCTATTTATCCAGGCAGCGTCAGTACACTAGTGCCAACGCTGCCGTTCTACTGGCCAAGCATTCAGCAATCAATGCATTCCTTCATACCCCTGTGACCGGGTGAGAGAAATTTAGAGAGGCCAACATCTACCATTGGACATTTGGCAATTTGGTGCGCTCTCGTGTCACTCTAAGGCGTGAACTTTAGTCATCGAGCACTGTTCTTTTGGGACGTACCATACTGCGTGGATGGAGTGTGGCACTGTTCATGATTTGGTGCGAACTAAATAGTCTGCCTAAACTTCTGTATCTTTCTTACTCGATGTATTGCTCGCCCTCCGTGAACCGAATAAGTTTTAATGTATATGCCCGAGCTACGGTTGTGAAGAGGATGTAGGTGGAGACGATGATGGTTACTTGCATTGCCAAAGTTAACGCTATCTACTCAGTCTACGACCTGTGGCAACCCATTACAGAACACGTCACCGCTGCTGCCATGAATATGATCGGTCGATTAAACTAAACGTAGCCCGATTGTTTTGCTGACAACATTGTTACCATTGACGTATTGGCGTCGGAGAAGGACGCATTTTAGCTGCGTATGTGGAGGACCCTGCGGATTCCTAGAACAATGAACAATGAGTTATGCCAGGTAAATAGCATTTGCTTGACAAGTCCTGCAGGGTTGTGGAGTAATACCACAACATCAAAAGACAAGTGAGTTGCATGTTTGAGCGTTTACCTAGCAGATACGCTGCAGCATGATAGTAGTGCCAGTGAGAATGGGATGCGATCGACGAGAAAACACGGGGTCAGCTATAGTTGATGTACACCGTTAGGAATGTACGAGCGAGAGTACACACTTCTGCACCGCCTCTTCAGATTTATGTGATATGTTACTCCGGTTTGAAGGGATAATTTATATATTTCAAAGTAGTACAGCTTACGCAAAGAAGTGATGAGAATCCAGGCACAGATCCACTTGTTTTTTGAAACTATCCGAGATGGGGAGGAAACAACTAAAGTTGGCAGAGAGTTTCAATGTTGGCAAACTCAAAGAGAAAATTAATTCTGCCGGCATTCCAGGCGGCTATACGGTATACATAATTTCAGCGAGTTTCCTTTGAGATTGGTGTTATGGCTGAGTTTTAGCAAGTGCCGACATTCGTGATTAGTTTCACACAATATTTTTGTAGACTAATATGAGATCGCCGCGCAACCTTCGATAGCGGCCACTGAAAACTCCTAGTGACTTCTGCTTTTACTAGTAAGACAGATTGCGTAGGCACTTGAGGTTCTTTGTGGCCCTGCATTATGGGTTCACTAACACTTCTAAGTCGCGCTTTAACTAAAGTTGCTAAGGTTAGATGCGTATTCAACGTGAGGGTGCACGCAAGAGTCGTACAGCATGGAGACGATGGATGGGTCGAAACTTCCGAATGCTCTTCGCAGCAAGCCAACAAGCTGATTGGCTCTCTTTGCAGCTGTCTCTGACTGCTTTGAACAGTTAAGGTCAGTTTGAATGAGCACACCAAAGTTGCGTTCTTGTTCCAAGCCTATTCATGTAGTCATGCCTATGGTGCAATTGAATAGCGTGATGCCTTTCCATATTGAACGGTAAGGAATTCAGAACTGACCAGTTTGGGATCTTGTTTAGGTCACTCTGTAGCTTTTCGGGGTCGTTTGGTTCTCTGATAGCTCACCATAACTTGATATCATTTGCGAAGAATAGGCGATCGGAAGTAATTTTAATCGTGAGATCATGTATGAAAAACAAAAAATATCCGGGGTCCTGACACCGAGCCCTGTGATACGCCGCACTCCACCTTAATTGCGTCGGACAGGGATTCTCGCACTCTCACCTCAAACCGATAGAAAATTGCCTATCCAACACAGCAGTGGGTCATCAGCGCCATAGACCTGAAGTTTATTTAAGAGAATTCGGTGGTCTAAGCGATTAAATGATGTTGAGAAGTCCAGGTAATTGACATCAACTCCTGCTCTACCATCAACTGCTTCAGTCCAACCATTGCGTGCCATTAGCAGGTTCGCAGTGCATGAGTGCAGTTGTCAGAAACCATGTTGCTATCATTTTCTGATTTTCCAAATACTGCATGAGTGCATCAGCGATGACAGACTCCATAACCGTGGAAAGCACAGGGAGTAGCGTTATCAGACGGTAATTGTTTGGGTCAGTGCGACTACCTCTTTGTGAATAGGAGTGATGAGCCTGCGCTTCCATATAGTTGGAATATGCTTCTCCTCCATACAGCTATGATAGAATATAGCAAGATGTGCCGTCAGGTCACGGGCTGATGCTTGTAAAGCCTTCCGTCGAACGTTATCGACACCATAAGAGCTGTTGATACGCATGGACAACAGTTTCTTTGACACAGTTTCTGCAGTAAAAGTAATATTGGATATGGCTGATGGTGGAACTTTTAGAAACAGGGATAACCGTTGCGTCTGTTACCCTCTGGAATATTTGTGAGTAGTGGAACCGTAAGAGATCGGCTGCTTCAGTTGCTGATGGCGTGCACCCATCAGTCGCGATCATTGTTGGAATTCCGCGTTACAACTTTCGGAGGTCGTTAACCTGCTTCTATAAGAGTTCGCCGTTCGCGCAGTATCTCTTCATTAAGTCCTGCTGATGCGTCACATCGTCCTTGTGGAACAACCTCACACAGAAGTTACTCTGTCATATAGGCAATCCAGTTTTTCGAATTGGTAGGGTCCTTGTGTGCTCTCTTTGCTAAGTCCCTCGAGGACAGGTGCTTTCGATTTCTGCTCTTCATAAAGGACTTGCTTCTCCTTTGATGACGGAAGGATTTCTGCTCAGACGCGTGCGTTACTAGTGTGGCAAATGTCCTTGGGATAGTGTCCTAGGCGATTTCTGTGGGCCATTCAGATGTCATTTAGGACCAAGCCGCCTCCTTAACAAGCGCGGATAGCACGGCGTAGTGAAAGTCGGCATGGACTTTATTATCCTCTTCCTCAGCATATTCCGTATAATATACATAGTTAAACAGTGTGGTCACATGGTCACTGCTACCCAGTGGTGTGCTTGTAATGGTTCCGTCGACCATGAGTTCTTCTTTGGTGAACACAGCATCAAGTATCGACGGCTACTTCGCAGTTCGAAACCTGGTGGCTGAAGTCACATGGTGGTATAGAGGGTTGCTGGAAATGACCTCTTGTAAACAGGCTTTGAATTGTATGCTGTCGGACACCGATATTTCCAGATCATGCACCTTAAAGTAGCCTGCGATGAGGATGTGACTGTATGTCTTACTCAAAGCAACCTAAAGAACGTGATTAAGTTTGGAGTCGATTTCCTACGTAAGGCTCGGTGGACAGTAAATCACAGCTATAAGACATGTGCACTCGTTCCGCAACCACAGATGATACCAAAGCGAATGTGGGGCGCGGATCTCCGGGTAGTAAATAAGTTCCCGTCGGAGGTTAGCCTTGTAATAGGGCATTACGTCACCACTTATTCTAGCTCTGTCATTTCGAGGCAGCAATTTAACAGGTAAATTTACCTCAGAATCTGCTATCTCAAGACTTAACCAGATCTCCTCAATCATAATGAGATCCTGCGGTTGGGACGTCTGACTTTCTCTAAGTTCGGTTAAGTTACTGATATGACCTTGAGCATTAGTGTACAAACATGATAATGATTTTGTTCTTAGAAGTGTGTGGACGGACAACAAGATCGTGTTTAATTTTAAGCCGACCGTTTGTCGGTCGGTCGCTAATCGTTTTTTGCTTGGGTCATTGATTCTTCGATTTCAGGCAAGCTACATGGTAGCACGGAACACCTCAGATCGAGAGGTATTTTCCTGTATCTCCCTGACCCGTCAGGGGTCACGAATGCCATATTGTCTACAACTCTGCCGGATTGTGGAGGCAAATATTTTATCGAGGTTACATGTTCCAATGAAGCGCTGACAAATAGTGGCCGTGCGCATGCTATCTTCAATCTATTCTCGGTAGGTAACCTGGAGCGATGCTGCAATCAGCAATCCGATTAAACCTCTGCTATTACTTCAGAGTGTAGCATGAGTTTCAATATTTTTGAACGGCAGCTCTTGCAGTTAGTGGTTTAGCAATAACGTCGTCGTGCTTCGCGGATACAGCACCACTGCTCTCGGTCGCGTTTTTGTGTTCGTGATCAAGAGAGCCCAGTAGTTCAGGGACACTATGAACAAATACAGGTTTCTTGATTTCGTTCGCAGAAGGGCGGAGAATCCTTGATCGATCCCAGGGTCACAGGAGTGAAAACTATTAAAAAACGACAGCGTGGCGCTTCAGGATAGAGGCACGAAACGCGCTAAAACTACTTGGGTAACACCAATCACTTTCAATAAAAATACTTCCCATAAAATATGCTCACGGAACGCGGGGAGTTAATCCGATTCGAATGAGGGTATGACGACTGCGCTAAGTGAAGTGGAAGACGTGAGGAGCAGGGACACAGGAGAGCACTTTACTATGCGACCAGTCAGGTGAATTAAGCTGCTTCAGAAGTGTCATTTCACAAACTTCGAAGGCCATTGATTAAAGAGCCCCGTCGCATCAAGAATACAGCCTGGACGGAAAAGGCGTAGCAGCTAGAATACAACAATGAATGCCGCCAACATAAGGTGTCTCATAACTTATGGAAGGCTTTGACTAGATCCATCTTGTAGCCGCTAAGGCCGTTACTTGCCGCTACTTCCGGAGCTGCCTGAACACAAACTGCAGACATAATACAGATCTGGCGAAAGCACTTCGTCTGTCTCGTGAACAAACCTTCAGAGGTAGACTGCATCTCGTTGCGTGGGCTAAAGCAACAGTAGATGAAGATGTATCTTACCGGCACACCGATCCTGTATGAAACGCAGATCACTTGCCAAGCTACGGAAAACTAATTGCGCTTGAGCTGACGGGATACTAACAGAAGTGATGAAACACGGCGGACCCACGTTACTACATTACTGCATTACTTTGTGCAACCTGTATGGTTTAAAGAAGTGGTGCCATCTAACCTAAGGGATGCCTTTGAGCTAACACTGTACAAGCGCAAATAAAGCGAGCAATGTACCACAAATAATCATGACATTAACTTGCTGAGTTGTGTGGGTAACGTGATTGCCCGAACCCTTCTCAACCGCCTCGTCACCCAGATGGTTGAACCGAACTTGGTGGAAAGGTAAGGCTGATTCCGTTCACGTCGCATCATGATAAATATGACATTGTTTTTCCTCCACCATTGCGTATATTAGCTGGACAATGCTCGCGTATTCTCTCAGACAGCCACCTAGTAGTTCTTCCAATGTATCTTGCTCGACATGAACAAGAGAAGGAATATACACAATAAGAAGTACATGACCAGGGAAGTCTGTCTTTGACTTGGGGCCTCACGATTGGTGTTGAAGTAACACTTAACAGCAAGCGCGCGTAGTACGTATGCGTAGTACGTATGACTCATAGCGTCGGATAAGCTTTTAAATGTTGCCTGCGCTATGCCATCCCCCTTGAACGGCAACGACAAATAAACCGGTTTCTTTTCTACCGAAGCTAGTTTAGCTCTCATTTCTCTGCTCGTCCGCAAGTGTGTCCTTACTACAAATCATTCTGGCCCTTTCAGTTAGACGTCTAATCAAGTTGCGTTTCTGCTTTATTGGGACGAAACTAGCAAAATGTATATATTGTCCGTTCCACGTTGTTTTTCTATGCACCCTCCGTTGGACTGATCCATCTAGTCGTCTACTAAGCTGAACGTCTAGGAAGGACATCGTGTCATTGACTTCAGTTTCTAGGGTGAACCTGGCATTAAGTTGCGCTGAGTTAAAATGGGATAAAATTGTCTCTAGGCAACAGTGTCTGTTCGTCACGCAAAATATGTCATCCACATATCGTCCGTAATATGGTAGACAGATAATGACTCCGCTCAGATAAGTATTCTCTAACTTGCTCAGGAACACATCCGCCAGTAGCCGTCCAAGTGGTGAGCCCATTACTACTCCATCTCTTTGTCTGTATATGGCCCCGTTAAACTGAAATTGTATGTTACTAGTACACAGCAGGAGTAGCTGTTTCAGTCGATCAGTTGAAAGGCTGATACCCAGTTGATGGTCTCGAAAGGTGTCACATATATAGTTAATTGTCTCTTCTAACGGAATATTGGTGAAGAGCGACACCACATCCAACGAAAACGTCTTTCTTCCGGTTAGCTGAAGCTGTCTTATGGAGTTTAAGAAATTGAATGTGTCTCGTAGGCTGTACCTGGATATAGTAGTTCTCACCGGCTCTAGAACCTTAGCTAACCACTTGGTTGTTGCGTGATACGGTGAATTGCACATGTCTAGTATGGGACTTATGCACCTTCGGTAAGCCGTATAGTCTCGGGATCACCGTACCTGTGGGACGACTGTATTCAAATATGACATTAGATGCGCAGTTTTGCAGAAGAATCGCCGTGAGCGAATCCGGCCATTACACACGTTGTTGACATAATGAACTTAGAGGCACTTTTGTTGCTGTTTGGTATGTTTGCTTTCCCGGGTAAGATTTTAAGTCTAATGAATGCTTGCAAAGCTATATGTGGGCGAGAGTGCAGCTGATTGTACAAACCTCGGATTGATTTGATGCTGTCTTTCCTTTCGATATTGACCTAGGTGTTATGATGTCTTATGTTTTTATTACTTGCAGTTGCATTTTCTGATTGGAGCCGCGTATTATTGGTGGGCTGCTGAACATTCGTCGTTTCTAGACGAGAACCCGAGTGCGTAAGACAACCACCCGTAGGATGGTGATTTTTGACGGCTGCTCGTTGTCTGCACTCAGCTAGGATAAGCTACAGCGCATGGGGACTGTTGTCACACCTACAGCTGTCAAGCTGAGACTCACCATCTACATAAACAAGACTGTTGGCCTTTTCCGCAATCGCCAGGTTGCCCGCAAATCAGCATTTGGCATGAGATTTCGGAGAACTCATGTAAATTTTTATACCTCGGAAACATATTACCACCAGAAACAGAGATGACCAACAACCTGAGTATCCTCATATCGAAGGCTAGTGCTTTATTTGAACACTAAAGCATCAGTTCTGGACGAAATGCCAACTGACCGCCTGCGGGAAACAGATGATGATTAGATCAATGGGGTTTTTAGTGATTATTTGTGACAGAGAAAACTAGACTCTGCCAGAAGGACATCCGAAGAACATCCATCAAAAGTGTCTGCGTTGGGCGCTGCATATCCGTTAGTGCGACAGAGTTGCAAACACAGAAATGCTCCACCCAAGTTACATGTACGGTATGGACTGCACACGTCGGCTGCAACATCTGAGGTTGTTCGGTCATGTCCACCGTATACATACGAATAGCATATCGAAACAGCTGCAATACAAAGGACTTCAATCTGAACGACCCAGGAACGCCGGTCACTCTGTGTGAACAATTCAAGGCGGATCTACAAGTGCTAATCGCTAGTTCACCACTGTACAACCAGGTCACTTCACCACCACGTTTCAGGACAGAAAACAAACCGGCCATCTTGGACCTCGTGTTTACAAACGAGGAACTCAAGATCAACGTAGTAACCACGTGCACTCCTTTGGACCGCAGCGATCAGGCTACATTAGTGTGCCGATACTTGTGCTACGCAGAGTATCCTAAAGAAAGTAATGAGGAATTTTACCTCATAACCAATTGTGACAACCTGTCCGACCTCATTGGTGCAAATATCTGGTCGTTCCTAAATGAATGGGTCCCTGAAGCGGCGTGTGAGGAATTTGTTAATAGATTCAACAGGCTCGTGGCAAGCGCAGCTGAAACCACAATTCCCTAATCCAAAAAGATAAAGTGGTTCTTAAGGAACAGGATCCGAAATGCATGGCATTGAGGGACTTGAAGTGGCTCACCCACATTGCCTATCCGAGTGAGGATAGTTGAAGTGCCCATACAACAAAAAGGAACCGCTGTGTCAAATTCCTCCGTGAGGATAAAGTAAAAAACCAACAAGACCTTGTGTTAAAGTTTTGCTCTAACCCAAAGCTGTTATACGGACACATAAGCAAACTCCGCTGCCTTAAGCGCGGAATTCCGGCTCTGCGCACAGTATGCAGGTTAGCACAAAGGGCACAAGAAGCGGCCAATGTTCTTGGACAACAACTTGGCCGTACCTTCCAGAGTTTGCAACCATTCTACGCCATGCCTACGCAGCTCAAGCCGCCATCACGCCGCACATATCTTTCACAACAGCAGCTGCATTGAAGCGGCTATCATCCTTGAATGAATGCTACTCACCGGGTGCGCATAGCATTCGCCCAAAGGCATTGAAAGTTGCCGCCATGGGCTTAGCAGAAACATTAGCAACACTCCTTTAGGGATGCCTTAATGAGATGAACGTCCCCACGATGTGCAAGCACTGGATCATCACTAAATCTATAAAGTGCTAGCCGTGCAGTAACAGCGAAGTTTAGCCCGATATAACTGCTTCCGGTGACCTTCAAGATCATGGAGTCCACTGTAGCTGAGTCGCTCATGGAGTACCTGAAGAATAACAAGATTCTCGTATCGGAGCTGCACGGATTTCGCCAAAATTGGTTCTGCACCACTAATCGGTTGATAGTTCGTGCAAGGTGGACGGAATCTGTGGACGCCGATGTAGGAGTGGCTTCAGCCTACCTGGAGTTCTCAAAGGCAATCGACAGCCTGGACCATCGCATTCTACTGCAAAACAATTCAGAATTATGGTATCGGAGATCCCGTTCTAGGATTGATAGGCGACTTTCTCGTTCAACGTCACCTGAATGTGACGGTACGCAGCACTGTGTCCGAACCAGTCGAGATTCAGTGTGGCGTACCTCAAGGCTTAGTACTCGAGTCACGCCTATTCCTGGTTTTCATGAGGGGTCTTACAAGTGTGTTGTCTTCAAGCTGCATGATATTTGCAGATACTCTGAAGATGAGGCGTGTTATTGCCTCAGTGGAGGATCACACAGCTCTACAGGATGACCTGGATAAAGCGTACACATAGTCCATTGTGAACATGCTGTACTTCAACACCAAAAGATGTAGAATTCTGAGCATACGCCATCAGAGTACTCATAACTACCGCCTAGGACCAGAAATGCTACAGCGAGCTTCTCATGTGCGATCTCGGCGTGCTTGTGCAAGAAGACCTTGGGTGTTTAAGGTAGACCGAAAGGGGCTCAAAGAAAGTAAACCAATACTACGCGTTCAGGAAGTTTGACGCCTCAATGTTTCCGAAAATGCTTGGCGCGTACGTGGTGTCGCACACAGAATACGCCATTCAAGGGTGGCAACTCTGTAAGAAGCACCACCCAACCGAGCTCGATACCGCACAACGCAGGGCGACAAAGAACGTTAGAGTTTTGGCCCGCCTTCCCCACCCACTCTGACTGAAAACCCTCAAAATATACAACCGATGTTACCGGCGTCTAAGAGGTGATCCCATACTGGTGAATCAGATCCTGAGATTCCCCAACCACACATGCTATTCTTTTTTGTATCTCAGTCAAAACACATATCTAAGGGGTTGGCAATTTAAGCCGGTCAGGCAAAACAGCCGCCTAGAATGTCGACGAAACTTTTTCTCCTGCCGTGTCACAGCCTTGGGAAGCCCTCCCGGAACAAGCAATTAAGGCCACTACTTTATCCCTTTGCAAAAAACGCATTAACGATACTCAGACCCACACTACGTGATATAGCTTGTGATAATCCGAACCCTTGTTGAGTCATGTATTTCACACGTACTTTTACTGACACGGTTTACTTATTTCGATTTTTATCTCTTAACCATTCTACGCTTTCATATTCACATTTATATCCGTCATATACCACTGCTCCTTTGCTCCATAAAGAATTCAGTACGAGGAAGTGGAAAGTAGGTGAACCGAAGCTACGTTATCAGGTCATGGTCAAGGAAGTTCATTACGAGCTAATGATGGTTTTGGGTGTTTTTGGAAGTAATAGAATTTGCTCGCCGCCAATGGCGTGTGCACGTCAAAAATGCGATTGTCCGGATTTCCCATAAACTACTGCTGTAACAGGACGAAAAACGCGGGCTGCGGAATCGACAGGCACCGAGAACAAACACGTGGTACTGTAGCACAAGCGTTCGCGAGTTCCTGAGCCAAGTCGGTCTGGTATGCCATCATAGTGACCACGAGGTGCAAATATCCAAAAGACGACAAGTATGTTGAATAGGCGTGTTAGCCCTCGGTAAACATGCTGCTTACAGTTTCATTTAATAACCCAGGTCGATACTGCGGTCGATGTGGTAGGTGTGCTACATTATCACTACTGTTGATCTTTATAGATATGTATGCTTTTATTTTATCACATTTTAGGTGTTTGCTGCTTTATATTCTTGGTTTGGCTGCGTTCGATATAACTCTTGGCAAGATGCCTATCCGTTGATGACCGCTCCAGGAGACAGTTGATCATTGCTTTGGGAGACAGAGTGCACACAAATTTGTCCCAGCCAGAGTGGAACAGGTTATGTCCCAACCACCGCGTAGCTTAAATCTGCTGTGAACTTTTTCTCTGTCCACCAAATTGATGATATATATGTTGAATGAGTGTTCACGTGCTCTGAATCAATCGTGACTCCCATCTACATGCCTCCAAGTCTTATTCCTCCAGGTTTGCACTGGACATAGGATGTGTGAATGGAGGTATCGGTTGTGCAGCGTAGGCGTCCTGTGACAGTTCACAGTTTGTGACAACTAAATAAGGAAACGGATGCCGACAAACATATATACTAGTAGTGTATTCAGTGAGTATGTGTTTTGCACCACAAGATATCCGAACAGCAATGTTGTTCATTCATAATAGAAATGACATCTATGCACTATTAAAAGCGGAATGTGAATCCGACTTTTATTGAGTACACACAATTCGTATCCCATCGGCATTACGATGAACGGTAATCCGAAGTTATATACCATTGTTAAAAAGTGCAAACAAACATGTGAATAAACGAAACACAAATAGAGCTCTTTCATCTTAATCTATGTCAACATAAGGTTAATGGATATTTGATCCGAACATAAGGAACCAGTTTAGCATGAATTACGCAACACTTCCGTGTCTTCAGGCAAATGAGGACTTGGTGTTCTGATTCGTGTTGAACTCGGTCCACAAAACGTTGCGACAGCATCCACTGAACGAAGCGCGGGAACGTGAAAGTGGAATTTACAACTTTCGAACCGTCCGTTTTGTAACTGATGGTCAGTATCTATGTCTTGTAAGCTACAAAAATCGCTTAGGATAGTTGGACAACGCGTAGGGCACCGATTCGCGGCCTCCGACAGGGGATCAATGAGCTACAAGGATCGGAGTTGGTGTGTAGGCACCGGAGAAACAAAAAAGCCACAGTCGATGCTGAACTACGGTGTTCTATTATACAAAGAGTAAAAGATCAAAGTGACAACATACCAACAATGTCCTCAAACAAAGACAAGTACAATCAGTTGGCGGTTACAAGAACAGGACATCAATACGGTCGTCCAGTCAGCAAAATGACCCAGCGCGGTTACATGACATGCGAGACATGCACCAGTGAGCCAATCAAGAAACCAACAGCCACTAGTCCAATCACATCAAGCAGGTTCAATGGGGGACACATTATGAAGACCTGAGGTTAGGGGCACATGTCAGCCGGATGGGTGGTGTGTCCACCCCACAAAATCTCCAGTCTACCCTGACCTCAATAGTAACACGCAAATGGAACGGGTGCGAAGCAGTGATTGATAAAGTGGAGCATGCATCAACGAAAGTAGCGAGACAGGTGGTGTCACCAATGTAAGGTGGGCATGGAAAACAAACGACTAAGGGTCATGCAGGGCGGTATACGTGGAACGTTCAAACAGAGTGAATTCAAGGGGAATTAGGGCAATAATGTTGGTCCAGGCGAAGAGTGACGGCTGTTGACAAAATGTACGTTACACTCCCCCGCGAAAATCTGTCCCGGATTTTTCAGTGGTTGAGGACGACACGTTCTGTTCTGGATTGCCCTACGCCAACTCCATCCGCTATGGGAAGTCACAGGAGTTACAACGGTACGCCTGATCCCTCCCACTTCGGCTGTTGGACTCACAGTGGTCCTCCCTGGAGCAGCAAATTCGAAGACCCGCCTCCCGCCTGCGGAGAGCCAACAGTCGGAACTACATTCCCATCCGTGTCACTTCCTTCTAACAAACAGAGCTTACGCACGTCTCTTTTGTACAACCCTTCCTTTGTTCTGACAACAGCCGTCATGACGATCCCATCTCCAGAATCAGTGCAGCTCTCAATAACTCCCAATGGCCATGTTCCACGCGAGCTCGCTTCAGAAGAGACCAAAACCACGTCACCTAGTCTAAAATTTCGACTGCTGTGTAACCACTTTTGTCTCGATTGCAACAACGGCAAATACTCTCTGACCCATCTTTTCCAGAACAACGCAGTTAGGTAATTCACCTGTCGCCAAAAGCGGTTATATTCTTCAGGCAGGGCCGTTAATATATGCGTTGCGTTGGATCGCAATATCAGCAAATCGTTAGGTGTAAGTGCCTCGCGGTCGTTGGGGTCCGAAGTTAGCAGTACAAGTGGTCTACTGTTGACGATGCGCTCCGCTTCAATAAGGAGAGTGTTCAGTGTCTCGTCATCCAACGTCTGCTGCCCTGCGACAGATAACAGGATCCGCCTAACAGACCTAATGATGCGTTCCCAAATACCACCTCTGTGACTAGCCCTCGGTGGGTTGTAGTGCCACTGCACTCCTATACTCAGTAGCTTATCATTGATCTTTGCTTGTGACCAGCTCTTCAGGGCAGTACGCAACTCAGTAGCAGCACCCACAAAATTGCCCCCATTATCACTGAATATTTCGGCCGGGGTCCCTCTGCAGGCAACAAATCGTTTCAGGGCCATGATAAAAGAGTCAGTACTCAATGTAGGTGAGAGTTCGATGTGTAGGGCTCGTGCTTTCATACATGTAAGTAGGCATCCATAGCGCTTCTCTTGTCTCCGCCCGTGTTTAACAATAAATGGTCCGAAATAATCCACGCCGACAAACTTGAAGGGGTGCCATCCCCGTTCCACACGGGCTAGCGGCAACGGTGCCATTAGCTGTTGACCGGCAGTGGCGAGTCTTTTTTCATGTCCAACAAGTTCCTATTAACCGCTTTACTGCCGCCATTCCACGAACTATCCAATATTTACGGCGTAGACTCGCCAGAACTTGAGAAACACCTGCGTGATCTTCCAGCAAGTGATAAAAGCGGATCAACAAATCGGTGACAGTGTGCTTGGGAGGTAGTAAAATTGGAAACTTAAAGGAAGCATCGTACTCCGAGTAGGCCAACCTACCACCTAGACAAAGCAAGCCATCACGCATTATTGGGTGTAGTCGCGCCAGAGGACCTCGCAGTATTTCCCCCTTAGGAGACGCCGAGTCCCCATCTATCTTTTCGAGTCGTGTTAGTTCCGCTCGATAAAATTCGATCTGCGCGATTCGAATGACGTCGTACTCGGCCTTGTGAAGTTCCTTTAGAGTAATTAACCGAGCATGTTGCAGCACTCCACTGGTTCCACACCTACGAGTATTCAGGTACTGCTTGAATCGAGACAGCCACACAACAGTCCTTAACAACTTAACCCAGTCTGAAAACCCTTGGATTAGAGTAGACAATGGTGTTTCCTTTGAGGTTGCGTAGACCTGAACAGTACAATGCTTCAGTTCTGCATCTTCCGGCTCGCAACTAAGGCCGAATTAGGGCCAATCATCGTTCTTGCTAAGCAGAAAATCTGGCCCGAGGAATCAGTTCTTTAAGGAGGCTAGAGATGTAGTACCTCTCGATAGCGGATCAGCAGGATTGCAACCGGATTTGACGTGTTTCCATTGGCTGGGTGTGGACAAATCATGGATGATTGTCAGTCGGTTGGCGACGAAGGTGCTAAACCTTTTAGATTCATCATTTATGTAATATAAGACCGTGGTAGAATCTGTCCAGAACCATACCTTTTCGAAAACTAACTGAGCCCTCTCGGTCACATCCTCATACAGCATCGTTGCAAGCACGGCCGCCGACAATTCCAACCATGGGATTGATACAGCCTGTAGAGGGGCTATTCTTGACTTAGCATATAACAATGAGCAGTACGCGATGTTCTCGGTGCGAAACCCAGCATAAGCAACCGCACCATATCCATTCTCTGAAGCATCACAAAAGATGTGCAATTGTGGCCGCTCTTCAGGCCCAGTGAACCTGCGAATGCACCGGGGTATCTTCAAAACATTTAGAGCCTTCATATCACTTAACCACGCACTCCAGATTTTTTCGTATGCGCTAGTGATCGGGTCATCCCAGTGCGCCTTGTCGCGACACATCATTTGAAGGAGTAACTTCGCGGGCATAATTAAAGGGGCAATAAAACCCAAGGGGTCATAAATGGACGATACCGCAGACAAGACGCCCCTTCTCGTTTTCGGCCTATCTGGTATTGCGAACTGATAAAGAAAGGCGTCCTCACGAGAATCCCAAGCTATCTCCAGTGTTCGCTTCACCGATCCAGATGCTTCAGCCAAAGGTTTGACTGATCCGGTGACCTCTGTAAAAAGAATCGCACTATACACCCCCTTCGTGGCTGCTGACCCATTTACACAACTTGAACCCTCCTTTGCTCAGCATCTCCTTGATCTGTGCCACAAATTGCGCCGCTTCTTCAACAGTTGGTAGTGAGATCAGAAGATCGTCGACGTAGAAGTTATGGTGTACTGCTGCGGCTACACTCTCATTATAATGACATGCCCATTCGCTAGCTGTTCGACGCAAGGCAAAGTTGGCACAAAACGGCGATGAAGTGGCTCCAAATGGATGTGCCGTCATTTGATACTCGATCACTTCCGAGCCAATCTCGTCATCCTTCCACCAAAGGAAGCGTAGCGCCCCTCTGTCACTCATGGGCACCTTCATCTGCATAAACATATCTTCAATGTCTGCAGAAACCGCTACCATCTCAACCCTAAAACGCAGTAGGACTCCAATTAGATCCGCGGTAGTGTCTGGTCCTTGAAATAGTTGATCGTTTAGGGAAAGCCCTTTGTGCCTTGCGGCGCAATCAAACACCACTCTAAGTTTGTCCGGCTTCTTTGGATTAATCACTGCGTGGTGCGGTAAATACCATTTTGGTGCATAGCCTGGTTGTAAGTGCGCAGGTGGCACCAAAACTGCGTATCCTTTAGTCCTGCTTATTTCCAATGCCGCCGTGTACATTTCGCGCAATGTTGGATTGTTTAGTAGTCGTCGACTCAAACAGTGCAATCTGTGAAGAGCTGACCCATAATTATTTGGAACAACTGCTTGTCGATTTCTCCAAGGTAGAGCTATTTCGAAGTGTCCCTTCACTAGTCGTATGGAATTTTCAGCGATGGACAGTGCTGTCTTATCCTCTATGGAGAGGGAGCGGGCGCTGGAGCCGACACCTTCGAACCCACCATCATACAACATTTTAAGTTGTGCTTCTAGCGAATGATCATCCACTTGCACACAGTTTACGGAAGCGCAATGCTGACCACTCATGTTCACAGGCCCCAACAATATCCAGCCGAGTAGGGTTTTCGCAGCAAACGGATGTTTCCTAGCACAAGTACGGCGTTCAATTTACCAATGTGCTTCGGGTACATCTGCACCTATCAATACTCGGACTCTGTTATCCGTCAGATCATCAAAGTGGATGTCCGATAAGTGTGGCCAGTGCTTTGCCGGCTGACCACAAGCGTTTCCCACTGATCGTAATGGAAAGCGCTTCAAGCAGTAGGCACGTTCAACTGTGACGTAGTCTGCACTTCTCAACGCCGACAAGCGGAAATTGGCCACACCTGCTTGCAAGGATGTAATACCATTTATTGTCTGCATCGTCAAAGATGTAGGGTCAACGTTTACGCCCGCCTCCTGCAAAAGGTCCTCCTGCACTAGCGTCACATCCGAACCAGTGTCTAACAAAGCATAAGTGTTAATTGACCTTAACGGGCCATCTAAACGCACTGGTACCACGCCCAGAGAGACCCTGTTGGGAGAGGTAGCGGCCGCATTACAAGTATTTGAGTAATCCTGGGGAGTAACAGGGGCTCTGTCGCGATGTTACAACGAGTGATGCCATCCCTTACACGTAGACAGGCTGCATCCTTTATTGCTGCGACAGCTTGAAGCTCGGTGACCCAATCCTAGACAGTTGTAGCATCCACCGGTTGTTCTGACAATTTCCCAACGAGCCGGGACAACCATAGCTAAGAATTTCTCACACGATGCTACACTGTGTTCGCCGCAACAAACTAGACAAGCCGATCCATTGGCCTTCTCTGATAATGTGTAAAGGGAGAAGTTCCTAGTTTTTTCCTGATCAGCTACTCTTGACGGCTGTGCGGTAGTCTTGCTTCGTGGTATACTCGCGGTCGCTATTTGGACGAATCTACTACGAGCTACTCTCGCCTCAGCAGCAACAAAGTCTCCCAAATCTGGAAATTCAACTTCTGCTGGATCCAATCGTGTTCTGTTCAAGGATCATAGACGTCTTCTTTTCGTGTTTCCATTGCAAGTCCAAAAGAGTGACGTCTTCAAACAAAGGATCGTTGAACACTGTAAGCTACAAAAATCGCTTAGGATAGTTGGACAACGCGTAGGGCACCGATTCGCGGCCTCCGACAGGGGATCAATGAGCTACAAGGATCGGAGTTGGTGTGTAGGCACCGGAGAAACAAAAAAGCCACAGTCGATGCTGAACTACGGTGTTCTATTATACAAAGAGTAAAAGATCAAAGTGACAACATACCAACAATGTCCTCAAACAAAGACAAGTACAATCAGTTGGCGGTTACAAGAACAGGACATCAATACGGTCGTCCAGTCAGCAAAATGACCCAGCGCGGTTACATGACATGCGAGACATGCACCAGTGAGCCAATCAAGAAACCAACAGCCACTAGTCCAATCACATCAAGCAGGTTCAATGGGGGACACATTATGAAGACCTGAGGTTAGGGGCACATGTCAGCCGGATGGGTGGTGTGTCCACCCCACAAAATCTCCAGTCTACCCTGACCTCAATAGTAACACGCAAATGGAACGGGTGCGAAGCAGTGATTGATAAAGTGGAGCATGCATCAACGAAAGTAGCGAGACAGGTGGTGTCACCAATGTAAGGTGGGCATGGAAAACAAACGACTAAGGGTCATGCAGGGCGGTATACGTGGAACGTTCAAACAGAGTGAATTCAAGGGGAATTAGGGCAATAATGTTGGTCCAGGCGAAGAGTGACGACTGTTGACAAAATGTAGGTTACATGTCTGACCAGCAATAACCACAGTATATACAAAGGTACGTTTACCTAACTACTACCCCTTCAATTACAGTTAGGCATACATGGCACTGCTGATCTTATAATTACTAGCTAAGCATGAGTACACCGAGATTTCTAGGTAAATTGCACCAACTCTTCTTCACGAAAAATCACGTTGCTAGGTACAATCTCTATAGAATTTTGCATGCAGCTGTGTATGTATAGATTAGCGCTACACCACCCTAAGCACTTACAAGGTGAGCTTGTTGATGTAGTGGTGCGAAATTTAGTATAAGCTGAACCTATCACTGGTATTTTGTAAATCAAGTATACTTGTTTCGAGAATCACTACAGACATACTCAATGTTTGATTCACAAGTAAATCGCAACATCGCTCTTTTCAAGCATGAATCGCATATCAGCTGGGAACTTTTCATTGTAGTTACCCAATATTCCATATGGTCTTGGTCCAATTGTACACCAGTGAGAACTTCATACCGTGATGGTATTTTCAGTTATGAACGTATATCCTGCCTTGCAACCAGGACTACTATGCTGTAAGAAGGCATGAAACTTACCGAGAAAACGATTTCCTATCTGCATCATGCTGAAGTTAGACAATGTTCACCTGAGTGAGGAATAAACTATGTTGGCGTAGCACGCCAACTGTTTAGTAAACTCTGTGCCGCAGTTGATCCAATTTGTTTGGATAATGGTGTATACTCATCACTGAAAATGTAATTTGTTTGCTGACAGACTCTGACACTCGTGATTGTGAGAAGATACACTGTACGCGTTAATCCACCTGAAGACTTTCTTTAGATCTGCTTGTGCTCCTACTTGAACTAGGCCTACGGATACCGATCAACCTCGGATTAGGGTGGCTGGAACAAAAGTGAACATAAATGACTTCAATCTTTCGACATTGCGTGGGGATGCTAAAGGCAGATCATTGAACAGTCAGTTGTTCCGATAAATTGGCAGACGAAAAAGACACTATTGCACACCTTGTGCTCTAATCTCCTCATTCACAAAAATAATATTCATTCACGTTTTCTCGCATATCATCCAAGAAGAGGTTGTGTGCCCCTCAGCAGAGGAGAAAAATAAATAGATAAATAAACGGTATATTCCTCGACAGTGCTAGGCACGGTCCAACTGATTGGTCTGGTCAGTATGTACAACGGAATCGCATTGGACGGATAATATTTCTCCGAGTTCTTTTTCAGAGCAGTATCCAAATTATTTTACGGGGCTTTTGATCGGTTGCAGTTTACAAATAGTTGAATTGGTTGATAATAATGATAAATGTAGAGAAAGCTGAATGTTCTGGTAAAGTAATACGGCAAGCCGTAGATTCGTTTTCAGGGGAGCTCCTTTTATGTAGGTTAGTCCCTCAAAAGATTTCACCCGCAATTCCATGTCTGTTCTGACCGTATGCTGGTGTGGTTCTAAAAGAGGTTTACTAGCACCAGTTGTACTCAATTTTAGGGCTTTTCCTTAAGTTTATATATATGGACAATTAGGCCATACAGCCCGTAGCATCAATCGTTTTTTAAGTCAAGCACATTTATTACTCGTCAAATAGTCTATGGCATCTTGACTCACATAGGTTCATCTATTAGTTTGGAAGCTAAAATCCGTTACCTTAAGAGATCGACCCAGTCATGGCTAATAATGTAAAGAAGAGTATAGAAGCTGAGGAGGTAGAAAGGTAATTACGGTAATGAGGACAAAGGAAAATTAGGTAGAAATTCATAAGATCTAGACTCACTCAGACAGCCGTCACCCGATGGCCGGTGTCGTCCCCCGTTGCTCAGTGATCTCAACCGCGGACTGGCAACAGTAGAGTTGCGGGTTCGATCCCTACTAGGGTCCGATGGAATGCGCACTGCTGACGATTCCCAAAAGGATGAAATGAGCGTATAGTGCTTCTCCGGCCTTGTGACAGCTGTCTGAGTCTAGATGTGACGATTGCTACTTATACCATTTCACTCCCGTATTACTCCACTGTAATCAGTACACAGACCAAACTGCTTATAACGCAGTAAGTTAATTGGCGGTTTAAGTATGGTAAGCTCGTCCCTTGGGGATGGGGCTACCCTGTCCTCTGCACATCAGTAGCGTTTAAATAAGTGGATAGTGAGCGACGCTATATCACATCTAGCAACTAATTCACGATGGTCGTTGCCGTCCCTCGTAGATCAGTGGTCTCAACCACGGACTGGCAACAGTAGAGTTGCGGGTTCGATCTCTACTAGGGCCCGATGTAATGCGCACTGCTGATGATTCCCGAAAGGATGAAGCGCGCGTACATTGTTTTTCGGGCGTGTGATGACTGCTGGTGTGAGTCTAGATGGGACGAATTTCTACATATACCATTCAACTCCCTCTACTACTGTAAAGAAGAAATTGTTGTATTTAAATGCCGTCAAGGAAGCCCGACGGATTTCTCGATCAAATTGTGGGGGGGGGGGTCGCTGTAATTGGTGGTTGCTCGGATTATCGATATGCGAGGCAGCTCTGAAAGGTATCTTCAGGTTTATCCGATAGTTGCTTGTGTTCGCAAAATGCATCAATTGCTATCACGGTGTACTAATTAGTGCTATCTGCTTCTGGTTTGTTGCTCTGGGACAAGTGGAAGAAATTTTTAATATTGCAGGATGCATGTAAAGGATCGAAAGGTAAACGAAAACTCTTTATATCTCGACGGTGTGCGATACGGATTGAGGTTGATCTGGTCAGATAGTGGGATGAACACATCTTCTGTTCAAATTTTCACAAGAAAAGAGGATCCGCATCGATGCATCACCGGCAGCCGAGGTGTGCAGGAATTCACATTGACGACATTCATGAAGCGCTCTGTATTTTTGTGCTGATACCGCCGGCAGGAAAGAGAATTAGTTAGAAATAAGTAAAATGGTTCGTTCATACATAAATAAAGGTGACTATGACCACAGACTAGAAAAAATGCGTCAAAATTTATTAGCTATATTTCTATGTTTTGTTTTTCAGGGCTCGGTGTGGTATTGTCCTGTGTTGTCATGCCGCAGGCCGGAATGGTTTCTTGAGGCCAATAGTTACGGGGTATCAAAATGACCAATACGAGAGGATAGGATGATGGAGATTGATACCATACCTTGGATATCCTTGTGTATGTCGCACAGAAAAGGAATTCTATTGAGGGTTCAGTTTACTATCCCCCATGGACTGTTAATTTACCTGGAAGAAAGTTCATATCCCTATTAATGACAATGTTTATGGCAATCCTTTCTCTGTCTTTCCGGTTCCACTTCGGATATCTTAGGTTCTCACTTGACCAGCCTGTGTGAATATAACGACTGATGAGAAAAGCAACATGGCAAAAGAACTACGAGAGCGGATGGAAATCAGGTGTTGCACACCCGGTCCCAGTGATCGATATGAACGAAGTGCGTCTCATTGCGAATCGCGGTTCCCCCGAAAGTTTGTGAGTAGCGATCCATGCAATAATGAATACTACAAAATAAACCACCATTCTCTCAATAACCCTTGTGTCAAGCGTTGCCTTTAGTTACTAAGTATCTATATGAGTAGTAGTTTCAGCCAGCATTTCATTAGCCGAGGGTTCGTCACCTGCTATCAATTTTGAAAGAAGCTCAAAACACGTCGTGCGGTGCTGTTTTCGGGGGCGGATTAACACCTGTTCCTATTTAGTTAATGATTTACGATCCCAGTGATCGATTTGACCAAACATCCCTTTAGTACGAACTCCGTTCCTCATTGAGATTGCGTGTCGCATTCAATTTGCGCAGCAAGGGCTTCAAACCGACCCCACCAAACGTGCGAGTGGTTTGAGAACTAGGGATTGTGGATAGAATTTAAACCGGCTGTTATTATATCAAATAAGGAATTTCGATGTTTTCAACCTCTATACATTGAAGTAAAGTTGGCATTTAACTGGAATAAGAAGAGTGAAGAACCCGGTTTGTTTCCCTTTTTCGAGTTCTACGTGGACATGGGGGCCGATAGGTAGCCATGTCAGGGCTAGAGAAGAAAACGAAATTGATATTTCCAGGCTCTTCACTCTCAAATACCTCATTGATCTTCCCGTTATGCTGAACATATTTTTGCTGTATTCAGTGCTCACACATTGCATATTGGTGAGCACTTGGCTGTCTTCGGCTACAGGCACTAGTTGTGATGAGCACGTACACACAAAGCCCGCTCTCGAGTGCTGCTGATATTATTCGCATTCACACGGGTGTTTGTTTGTTGTTGACCTATCTCGCAAATGAAATACTTTTGCATGCGTGTGTGAACGTGTGGCGCTCTGCATGGCGGACAGATGAGGACCTGCATGCACACTGAAGGAAGATGGCAATGTTTCACGGACTGGTTACCGCCTGCTACACACAAACGCATTCTAGTCGAAAGTAACAATGTAGCTACCCAACCGCAGTAACTCGGCGGTGGTCACCGTGGTGACCTGGATGGTCACATATCAAACGGAACGTGCGGAATGTATTCAATGCATGCCTAATACGGCTGCGTAGAGTCAACGCCCCGAGTGCATGCCACTGGTCTTCACATGAACTCTACGCACATGCCGAGTGGAGCAGCGTGCTTTCTCACAGCGGGCTCTCATAGCATTTGGACTATGTATCACTTCTAGCAATCGGTGCGCACCGTGTCCAACAACGTAGAATTGCGCCCTCCTAATACGTACTACCAACATCACCATCGCACTTGAAACAATCCTTAGGTTGTTTCGCTTTTTTATTAAATATGCGATATTGATTTCTTGTGCTTTAACGAAAGCTGTCTGTGGATGGTTTGCAGTAGGCTGATCAATATTAACGTTCAGTGCGTCATGCCGGCAATAACACAACTGTGAGTGCTACGCGGTAACTTGACTTTTTGGCGTGCCATACTGATCGAGATTTTTAGTTGAATTGACGTGGAAAACAGTGTTTGAATAAACACTTGAAACGAAATTTGACTATTGTCAAATTTCCTCTGATCCAAGATATCTTGGATCGATTAAAGCGGTTCTGGTCAAAGCGTCTGTGGCGCTTACTGGTAATTTTTCCAGTTTTTCCCAGTTTTAACCCCGTTTTGCACCCAGTTTTTTGCCTTTTTATTGTGGTCGTTTAACTATTGCATACGTGTTATAATCACTCTGTTTTCCACTATGTCGGTCTCGCAATGCACCGAGGCTGTTGTTCCTGATGGCTCGGATTCTGAGGTTATCGCACTTTGTGGCGGACCAAGCTGCAATGTACCAGTAACTGACGATTCAGGCGGTATGCAATGCGATGTCTGCAACCGATGGTACCATCAGCTTTGTACGGAGCTAAATACCGAGCAGTACGCAGCGCTGGCCTCTAGCGAAAAGTTGCTGTTCCGTTGTGCCAATTGCTGCAGCCGCCGGCAAGGCCGCACAGCCTTTCGTACGAGAGATGAATCTCTTGATACCCGACTGCGAAATGTAGAGCGTTCGTTCTCGATGCTCTCTGATCTTCGCTCAAAGATTGATCTGCTTATGACGACGCTTCCGGTCTCCAACAAAGCAGATTTGATCGCTTACACTGATGATCAGCTTGTGGCACCTATCATTATGTCACCGGTCCAGATGGCTACCGACCACAAAAATGAAGCAGCTTCGGACGTCGTATCTATACCTACGCTGATCGATGCCGAATTGCTGGTTCAAGGGTCACTTCGAGTTAAGCGAAGAAGAGCCAGGAAACCTCGTAAGCTCTCTGCAAAACAAGAAGTTGTCTCGGCACCGGTAACAGGCCAAGTGTCGTTACTTGGCAAACCGTCTGACGGTTGTGCGAAGGCGAAGATCACAACACGCACTACTTATCAGCCGAAGTTGCCGGAAATCTTGGTTCTCACCGAGAAGACCTATTCTGAAGGTGTGCTTGATTCTACTCAAAGCGAAAAAGCCCCACGGGACCCTACTCCTGTTATCAAGAGGAAAAAGCAGACAAAATCTGCTATAAAGCCTTCCGGTGAAATCGATGACCCTAACAAAAGTAAGACATCGACAATGGAGCGAAAAACATACGCTGCCGTTGCTACATCATCGGAGGGGCTAAAGACAGTTCCATCACCAGTAGTGAAGCCACCTGCTCCGAGTGCCGAATCAAAGACCCGTGGGGTTAATACACCCCGTCGTGGCGATTCTTTCACGGATAGTAGCGTTATATTCCGTAACGCGGTTGAATCTACTGCTGTCCTTCCCGCTGATCGCATGTTGGACGACCTTCAATGGTTTAAAATGTGCGTAACGAGGCTTCTTCCGCCTGGTTTTCCAGGCGTTACTGTCAGGAAGCTGATTAGACTGGGAAACGTCCCAGTTAACGTACCAAACCCGCGACCGCGGCTACTTCGTGTGGTACTCTCTACCCCGGAGGAACGCAATGCTCTCATGCGGTTTGCGTTTAAGCTGAAAGGTACAAACATTAGCGTTCAGCCGGACCTTCCGCTAGCCGATAGGCTGAAGCTAAGGGAGGCCATCAAGGACCTCAAAAGCAGGCGAGCGGCCGGTGAACAAGTTCTCCGGTTAGTGGGTTTTCGGGTAGTCAGCC